>JABSTQ010010780.1:0-600000 GCA_013358835.2 Ixodes persulcatus
GCGCCCGTTTCCGGCTTGAGCGGCGTCGCCGTCGGCGTCGACGTCGGCCGGCGTAACCGCGCGGTGCATTATGGGAAATGTCCCATAATGCACCGCGCGGTCACGTGACCTCGGGGGGGAAGGGGAGGGGGGTCACGTGACCTCGGTGGAGGGGGGGGTCACGTGACTCCCCCCCGAGATCACGTGACCCCCCGGGGTCACGTGACTCGGGGGGGGGGGGGGAGCGGGGTCACGTGACCCCCCGGAGGAGATAGAAGAATGACAGGAGCAGCAGGAGGAGGAGGAGGAGGAGGGGTATACCCTCCCCTGAGTAGCCTCCCTCCTCCTCCTCAAGAGCTGCGCTCCAATTCGGCGTTACAGGGAGTTGTAAACGGCTTTCACTTTTTGCATCATTTTCATTTGCCGATTTCACAATACCTATTATGAATTTCGCGATACTAAATAGCATACCGGAAAGGCTAAAGGCCGGGGAGTCAGAAAATATAGTTAGTTGAAGTAGCTCAAAAAATCTGCGGAGTACCCCTTTAAGGTTTCACTGTTAGAGAGTTAATACAATAATGTCAAATCCGCTTTGCACTTACAGTCAATGCGAGGGTCAACTATTCCACAAGAAAATGTGCTTTATAGCAAATCACGACGCTAATACTATATTAGTTTACGAGAATTACATTACAAGGACGCTTGATCTGAATTGAGAAGTACGTTAAAATGCACGGACAACCGTGCACAAGAGATTGGTTTCAAATGATCCGCGCGCGTATTACACTTCTAATATAGCACACGCAGACTATGCCGTACGAATGAGAGGCCGCTCTGTTAACCGTGAAACGCACTACTAATCTCGACAAACATGTTTTCGTGATGAACAACTCGAAATAAAGGAAAAAAACATAAACAAAAAACGTAGGTTGTTTAGTTGTTACTACGGGGACTGAAGACGGAAGCCGGCAGGGTTATTTGCACACCAGCGTTTTTTCATCGTCAAAAAGAAGTTTGCTACGTGAGCACTTACAATGAAAAATTTGAGAGATTCCAAGAACATATTCGAGATGTATAAGCAAAGACGCGCATTACGCGGTAAAAGACGAACAAAACCTGCCACCGCCCCCCGCCCCCCCCCCCTTCCCTCAATCCCCTCTCAAGAAAAAAAAAAAAATCTTTCTGGAATCATTTAACCAGATCGTATATCATCTCGTACGGCGACATACGAGAGAAGACAAACGTCTGTTCCTAAATATCTGCTTGATGCAGGCTCTTACGATGACAACAGCAAACTCCGGAATACCTTCTGATAAATGCAGACTGACGCGGGAAATGGCCACAACGCGGTGACTCAAACTGGAATTGAAAACAAAACGAAAAACCTAGCAAGAACGGAAGTTCTTTTTTTAATTTTTTTTTTCTGAAGCCGTGACCGAAAAGTTACTATCATTAGGTGCGCAACGAATCGAAAATCAACTCTATACCGAAAAAAACAAACAAACAATATTCCTAACCGATATGGCATTATGGTTCACCATCTTATTCAGAGTAGAAAAAAATCGATTATCTATGTCTGGGTCTCAAACGATATATATGGCTGATTTCATCTCAAATCGTGCCGGAAAAAAGGGCAGAATATCAAATTTCGAAGAAAAACATATATGTTATGGCGTCGTCTCTAGACATGCAGTCGCCACAAACCGCAAGTTCGTCGGATTTTCTGTTCTCGACTTACAAATTTTAAAAGAGGCCGCGGCGGAAAGCAGTGTTTTTCACATCCGTCGGGGGTCGGATGTTTCGCTCGATCTCCATCCGTGGGTTTACAGTCCACATTATATTAACTTTTTTAAAGTAGTCTGTGAGTACACTTAAAAGGCTATAAGGCGATAAAAAAATTTAAGGCGCTTTGCTTTTTTTTTTCTATAAAAATGGCAAAAACGCCCCCTCGGTTAACTATTGATGAACTTTGACAATTAAATACAAGCGATCTACGCCGGTGATATCAATATTTTTTTTCTGTCTATGGAGAGCTCAAAACACGCTCTTTATATATATTATAAAATCTCTCAGTTGTATAAAATTTCCTTTGCGGTATGTTAATGCTATGCTGAATCCAAAAAGGTATCATTTTTAAAAACAATATTCTAAAAAAAACGTTTTTTTTTTTTTAAATTGTAGATATGATAGTTGGCTACTCAAAGAGCAAGTCGAGAAAGTGTGTATTTTGTTCGTATGTTCTATATTTGAGCCTCAATATTGGAAACAAGACGTCTTCGTTTTGCAAGACCAAAGTCACACATAGCGACCCGTGCGTTTCTACGAATTGTGAAAAAAAGTTTTCTTTCATTTTTGTCTGCGTTTTGTAATCAATTATAAACACAATTTGTGGTATTAAATAGTTATTTATGTTTTGATAAGAGCGGGAAACCACGAGCAACATATCTAATCAAATCAGCTGGCCTAGTAGACTTTCAATATCGAAGAGGCACAGACGTTGTAATTATTGGACATATCAAACTTTCACTGTAAACTAACATGACTAACTATTAGCTCTCATATTACTAAGACATATAAAGTCACCACATCATTGATATATTATATACAATTCTTTTCAAAAACAACGCTAGGGTTTGTTCACCGCACATCGCTTAGATCACCTCTTGCGTAAGGCACAAAAGTGAAGACACAGAAACGGTGCGAAAAACACATAGAATTTGTCACGGAAAGGGGTAAGGAATAAAAATAAATGAATAAGAATAGGATGACCCAAGTCTGATCTTAACGAAAATTACGTTAAAATAATAAAATATTTAGTTTCGACCAGTGCAAGGCGATAGGTCCACGCCTGGTGGAGAGTCAGACAAAAACCGCGTTTACATTAATGCGACTTAGTTGAATTAAATCCAGTTGTCGCATTCAATGCGGTCATGTAAACGGCCCAATGCCCTAGGAAATCGCATCGCATTCAAGTCGCAACACAGAGGTCGATCGAGATGGCGAATGCGCATGCATTCAGCCCATGTAAACGGAGGACGCATCGCATTTTGGAACAGGGGGGATTATGGGAAGGCGCTCGCTGAAAGACCGCCGTTTGTTGCAGGATTAACGTAGAACATGGCGGCGGCAGAGAGCGGTCTTGCGTCTTCCCGCGTTGTTTTCTCACTTTTCTTGCGATTCTAAGCGAGCTAAATGTCGCGGAGCTACTTGACTCGCGGTGACAGCGAAATCAAGCCGTCTTGCGGAGAGTTGAGGAGGCAATGGAGCAGCTGGATTTCCAATGGACGTGGTAGCAACTTCGAACCCACGGGAAAAATCTTCATGGAAAATACAATAAGGTAGGTTTTGAGTATTTTTTCTTTGTCATTAACCTTAAGTCATTAAGTCATTCGTTCTTGCTCAGAAGAGCCACATCGTCGCAGAAAGGTACCGCGAATCTGATTTCCGGTTTTCATCATGAAATGCCCGTGAAAATGCACTTAGTTTAGCAACCGCGTTCGCGAGGGTTTCGCGATTGCTGTTAAAGCGTACGGACTCCCTTCCGCTTTGTCACACTTCTAGAAGCCCAGTTAATTTATGCACTTATGGAACTGTGCGATATTTTCCTTTCATCTCTAAACAAGTGGCATTTTTTTTATTGTGCGCATAAGAATGGGTTCTTTGTGTACATTAGGAAAGAGACGCACAAAACAAAAGTGAAGCGGCACCATCCACCTGGCCGTGGTATGAAGAAATAAACGCCCTGCTTGCTCACCGCCCGATGACCCAGGCAAGAGAGTACGGTGTGGAAAACTAGGCAGACGAGGACTGGGGTGGCATCACAGTAGGCGAGAAACTCGGTCTACCAAAATTTGTGTTCCTTGGAGACTGCCTGGAATGTGGCTATTTTCCGTTTATTAATTGCTGGAAATATATTCTTAAGCAGCTACAAAAAGAAACGAATTGGTTGCTTCTCGTTTCTTTTATGCTTAAATGAGTCATGTCCCGTCACAACTTCAGGTAACCACCAACAGCGCAAAAGATGAGCACGATCACACTAATCTAATTTTTTTCTTCTCCACTTGCACAATACATTGAGCTGGGAGACGACCAACAAGACTCCTTACCAGGCACTTCATCGTGTAAGTTAATATTTTGGTTCCATGAATATCTATAAAAAGTGCTCGTGATCCACGCTTCCCTTATGGCTGCAAGTTAAAATGTGAATGTGTGAAATGTGTGGGCAACCGGGGATCGAAAGCGTTGGACCAGGTGGCCCGCATGACAAATCGTCCATAGTCATTTCCACCGCGAGGGGTCCAAGTGCAGATAGCCACTCGAGTGGCGCTGCGCCGCTGATAAAAGGCAGTCGCAGCGTATGCGCGGCGGTTCTTGGGATCGCGTCGCGGGCAATAGCGGAATAAATGACTATGTGTTGTCGAACCAGTGCGTTTTGTCATTCTCCGAAACGGTTAGCAGCGAGGGAACTTCAACAAATGTGAAATGTTGACCCTTTTAAAATGCCTAATGAGATCCAAGTTTTATAATATTGATTGTCTTTACTCTTTGTTCTGTGCTCATTTGTAGCAACTGACGCCAGCTCATCTGGGCCACAGCCAAAGCGGCCAAAAAGGTTGCAAGAGCACCGACATTGGAGAGCTTCTAGCCGAGCAGCATAGGCATACCGCTGAATTGCTTAAAGAAAACTAGGAGGTACTATTTCATCAGCAGAAAGAGCTGCTAAAGATTGAAAAAAAAAAAAAAAAACATCCAAGAAATTATGACAGGCTTTACCACCCCGTTCCTGCAACGTACACGGGCAATGATGTTACAAGTGCTAACTCAGGGGAGTATTATCATTTGCCTCATCTGCAACCTGCCTTCCCGGCGAGCTTTCCCTCTCCGGGTCAGGAAAATCTACCCCCCCCCCCCCCCCCCCCCCCCCGTCATGTTAACTTTGGGTCCCAGGTCAGGCCAATGCTTCCTCAGGTCAGGTTGATTTGTTGCTCCCAAGTGAGCCGCAGCGAGATGCCTGAGTATCCCTCGACAGGTGGAACGTTTTGATCTGGGGGTCAATGTTTTTTACGTTTTGTACTTTCATACTCCATTTAGAACTAGCTGGTAGTACAATGATAGAACTAGCTGGTAGTACAATGATGCAAGTCAAATGGATCGTTCATACATAGAAGGAACTGCTTTAACGAGGCTTGCAAGTTTCCGCACAAATGTACCACAAATGTGTGGCCGTACCCTGTTGCTGGCTAAGAAAAGCAATACAAGTGCCTCCGGCGAAGTCCTCCGCTCTTTTCACCTTAGCAGAATGAATCCTGGAGCGCAGGGAAGATGGCCAACACTCTCGCCTCCCTTCCAGCATTTACTCTGCTAAAGTGGAAAGAGTGGAGGACTTCGCTGGAGACGCTTGTCACGCTTTTCTTATCCTGCAACAGGTAACAACACATTTGTTGAAAATTTGTACGGCAACTTGCAAGCCTTGTTAACTCCTGTGATACTGTTACACGTTGTAGATGAGAAATTTAGCCGGTGCAGTACGACTGCTATCCTGGGTCTTTACCATGCAGCACACAGTAGTGATACACTACCACACGCCTGTACAATTCTCATCCAGACAAAAACAGGCAGGGGTGGGTATTAATCTCAGGATCCCTGGGTTTGTAGCACGAGACTTCGCTGTACATTCTCCGATTTTTGGTGCAGTAACATACTTGTCCACCAATCTCCTGCTGACTCGACCGTCATTTTATTTTTTAACAAAATGCATTGACACAAAGGAGGAAAGAAACAAAGGAACGCATTTTTGTTATTTTTGTTATAAAACGTTGTCGGTATCTGTAAGTCTCCGGTTTCATGTAAAGTTATGGGCATGAAAAGGTTAAGGCGGTGTGTCCTACGGGCCAACAAACTGTTTGACTTGCGCACTGTATCCAAAATACTAAATATTTAAATCACAAGTGGCAGACGAGGACGCGAAAAAGACAGGACAGTGCTGTACTCCAAAGTGATGTTTTAATAAAAAATCAAGAGAAGTGCTGTCCTGCCTTCATGTCCTCGTCTATCTCTTGCGGTTTATATATTTGGTATAACGAACCAACTAGCCGACCTTAATATTTAGTGTATTGAAAGGTCTGTGTTTTGAAATCCAAGTGCTGAACTTTATTGCTTTCATCATTTACAGTACAATTTTACCTTACCTGTGTGTCTTTACAGTTTCATATAAGTCATTTTAACGAACATCAGTGGTTTAATAAACTTGCTCTTTGGAGAATTGCCCTTCTGTGATAAAACGTGTCTTGACAGGGTTGCCCTTTTGTGATAGATAGTGTTCTAAGCAGGGTTGCCCTCAACCAGCCCTAAGAAAGGTCTCTGTTTGGAAATGAAAGAGCTGAATTTTATTGCTTTAATCATTTATAGTAGAATTTTACCTTACCGGTACTTTTACAGTGTCCTACTAGTCATTTTAACATTTGGAAGAATTGCCCTTCTGTGATAAGTATTCTTGGAAGAGTTGCCCTTCTGTGATAAAAAGAACAATATTGTATTTTGTGCACTCTTAACTGTAACAGTAAAAAAATGGTTAATACATTTTTTTTAACAACTGTATTCCAACATAATGAGTGCCAGCCACATATTTAGGCTTTTAAATATGCTTCAGCTGACAATCGTCATTTACCAGGAAGCAGAAGGAAATGGAAACTCTCGTGCCAAATAGTCTCTCAAGAAGTCTCGCACTTCACAAACAGCTTTAGCGTCGCGAGGACTAATTGAGGGCTGCTGATAAATGTATTGCCCACAGTCTCTGACAGCCGCAATCCACGCATCCCTAACGCCTTCCGACCCCTGTTCACAAAAGTTGTGCAAAATGCATTCCACTGCATAGACAGTGAGCATAAACTTGTAGTTTATGTCATCACGCTTTAGTGTTACGCGCCACCGTGCCGTGAACCTTCAAAAAGCTTGTTCCACGACGTTGCGGCCAGCGTTGTGGTACACATTGAATGATTCTTCTGCGGTAAGTTCTGTTGCACGTGTTGTCCGTTGTCCTGTTTGTGTCTGTCCTTTGTTTGTTGCCCTGTCCCTCTTTCAGTCACTAGACCAGGTATAGCCCTTCAATATCCATGGCAGCCGGGGATAGGCAGGGTCACCGAGCAGCACGAATGGAATTAGACGTCCACGAAATATTCTTTCCTCTCTTGGCAGAAGTTCCTCGCTCCTGAGCTACACATTGGGCAGCCTTAGAAATGATGCATCACGTGCACTCCCAGGCACATTCCAGGTGATGCTGCGGAATCGGAAACTTACAATTAACGTGACTGATGCTGTGCCACTGCACATGTAACACCTCTTGAAAATAGTCATGCGAGTGTGACTACTTGTGGGTGTGTTTCGTCTCTAATGTGCTTCGGTTATTTTGGACACAATAATCTGCTGCTTCAAACCCGGCTGATCGTGCTTCTAGAAACAAGACGGGTACAATACTCCATTCGCCCACTAGATAGCTCGCGGAGCCGGAAACTGCACGCTCGGGCCAGTCAAATGTCAGTTCAACATGATTAAACCCTTTCTGCGAGCTCATGTGCAAAGAGTGAGGTTGGGTAAAAGCCTGCCACCTAATTTTTCCGATGAGCTGTACAAGAACTTGTAGTTGGGCTAGTTTATGAACGTTATGGAGCATGGTGTAAAGCGCAAAAACAACGGACATAAGGAAGAAGTCACACACAGGTGCCTTTGTGTGTGTCGTCTCCCTTGTGTCCGTTGTTTATGCACCTTCCTGCATATATTTGCGCCTTGCATTCCAGCGAGCATGTAGCTTCAACCGCCCTGTCAGCTTAGTGGTCAATGAAGTAAGGACTCAGTAGGCTACAAGAACTTTGTATAGAAATCGTGCTGCAAATGTGAAAGAAGCCCTGAAATAAAACTTACTGGCCACGATCATCCACTGTAGCTTGAACGTTAAAGGAAGTCCACAGCGTTCTGTTGACGAAATCTCTTTATCCTATCTTTGGTGCCAGGATTGGGACATGAGTGCCATCAATGGCTCCGAAAATTTGTGGAAGGTGGCACCTCGCTTCACAGTTTGGTGAAATGTTTTCTGCTTCTTATCATACCTTACAGTCATATGTATTCCCGCAAGGTAATACTTCACGATGGTGCGGCAGGACATGTAGACGCATTTCTTCACGGTGCTCCTGTGAACACCGATCTGATTTCCTACGACCCTTCATTCGCAACAGCTTGTCATTTTCTAGAGAGCGATGGCCGCCCTCTTTTCTAAGGGCACGGGTGCTCTCACACAGTACGGCTTAGGAGACATAAAAGGCGCCACAAGTTACACCAAGCTCGTTAGGATGCACGATTCATTCAAAAGTTATCTTTCTAGTCGTCGTCGGTGAACTTGGTTAAAACTATCCGGCTCCACCAGTCGTTCGATCGGGTCTTCATCCACAGTTTTTTTCCTGCGTCGTTCGTTTGCTGATGAAGCGCCTGTTGAAGGAATGCACGTACATGTTGCAAAGCTGAGTAGTGCTGGAATGATTGTGTTCTTCCAATTAATATGTGCCCATTCAAGAAAACACCTGCCGATTTTTCTTATAAACAGAGGGAAATATACATCCTAGTTATACGTTTCAGCCTATAGAAGCGAGCGGAGCACTTAAGAACTACTTTTTTTATTACTAAAGACTTCATGCAGATGCTCTCACCTTACATGAGCGTCCATTCGTTGAGAGAACTTGCAATTAAATTGGAATTGTGGAGCAACTTATGACTGTAAACCGACCGTATTTGACGGCAACGCTGCTGGTACTGTAGGAGTGCCGCAGCGAAGAAAAGTATGTAGATATTAGTATACGCCGACAGAAGCAGCAACACGAGACAATACACAGTCGCGTTCATATCTACACGATACCGTGCAGAGACAGAATACATTTATTAAACAATGTTGGAGCAGGAGAAGGGAAAAGGATGGGGAAGGGTTATAACAACGGTTATGCCGGCTTCATGTTCGGCGCGCTCCAGTCTGTGGGGTGGTCCATGCCTCGACGGAGGAGATGCCGGCTCCTCAGGGTTTGAGACCGGGCCAGTCGCGCGAGATGTTGGACCGTAGGGCGGGCCCCGGTGTCGCACCTATTGCACGTCACGTTCGCTGGGGTGGGGTCCGAAGGCGGCTCCTCCTGCTCGCTGTAATTCGGTTGCCGGTTGTGGCGCTTCTTCAAGGTATAGGCGCGTAATTTGGCCAAAAGATCCTCGTTGATACAAACACAGGATGATTTCGTTTTCTTGTAATATTTAAGGGGAACGCATTATCATATAGTTTTCCTCATTTTCCCCATAAGCTCACTGTCAGATAGGTGAGGATTTTCTTCAAAATAAACCGCCGCACTCCAGTCTTTATTGTTAACTAAGTCCTTGAACTTTTGAAGTTCAAGGACTTCTTGCTCTGTTACTTTACAAAAATTCTTCCTCTGTTACTTTGCAGTTTTGGGGAATAGAGGCAAGGCAACAATGGGAAAAAGTATAAGTTTCAATTTTTTCATTCAGTCTATTTATTTCCTAACCAGGCAGATCTCTGTCGAATATGTTTACATTGAAATCACTAATATCTTGCGTGTATATTCCGGCCATGGCATCATGTTAGCTTGAATTTGCTACACATATATCGATTGATGTGGCACTTTTTAAGGTGACCCTCGATTGCAGCGTTTAAAACTTTCTACAGCTGTAGCACGTCGTAGTACCATTAAATAATGTGAGATGTAGTGTGTCTGAGAGTGTATTATTATTGATATCACCCACTGAAAATTATGGGAGTGATTCTGAAGTGAGTAAGCCGAGCACGCGATCGTAAAATTCAATAAATCTGCTTGAGTTTCCTCGGTGAGAGAGGGGGGGGGGAGGGGGGGGGAGGGGGGGGGGGAGGGGTCGGTATACGCCATCAACTGAGGCCTTTTCAAGATGTACCGCGAGACATTCAACATTCTCGTTTATCATCGTGAAAGCACCCTCTACTGAATAAGACTAGCTGTTTTTAGCATATATAAGGATTCCGTTAAGTTGGCACAACTGTAGTTGTCCAAAGGCGGCGGTTTATAATTTTTGCTCAACCATGTTTTGTTAAAGATAATGATGTCAAAATGTAGTAAAAGCGAATAAAAAAATATATCAAAAGCGTCTATTTCGCCATTAATACTTCTTTCGTTTATGTGAATAGCTAAGAACGCAGATGTAAATTGCCTTTCAGTTTTATTAAGATATTCACGCGCAAAATACTCGCATGGCTGTTTTTTCTGCCTTTTAAAGGCGCGGCTATAAAAGACGTAATTTCATCAGTTTTCTTCCTACAGCATTTTCTACACCTACGTCAGCTTGGGTAGCAATCCTCAAGATTTCCTAGCCGTCGGTCTTGCGTGCATGAACCTTCCCGCCTTTCATCCAGACATATTTCCAACCTACTTCCTTTTTGGTTTTTCGCTCTGCCGGCGCCCATCAGCTTGTTGTTTTGTCACGTTAGGTGTTCGTTTATATAAACTGCATTAGCCAGACCATTGAAGCCCACTGTTTCAGTTGTCGTCCGCTCTTTCTTTGCTTTCATGAGCAGTGCATATCTTTTGGATGGTTGCAGGAAGCGCACAATTATATTTTTTTCGTTGGCTTTAACTTAGGCATCCAGTGGCATATATCAACGTTTTTTTCTTGCACAGTTTCACCGAGTACTTCACCGACCTTTTTTAAAACGTTCTTTGCGTTGGCTTGTTTTGGGATTCCCCTGATTTCTAGGTTGTTCAGTCTTCCATTAATTTCTGGATCATCTAGTCTGACGCGTAAATCATGGTTTTCCCGTTCCAGCTGATAGTTAAATTGTGCAATTTTTCTATTCCCTTTCGTAAGGATTTTAGAAAATCGACTTCACCTCGTCGCAGGTGTCACTATTAAATTTTACACTTTCTTTTACTGATCGTAGGTCAGCTCGTATCTCGCGGCACAGATCGTCGATCGCCTTCGCAAAAGTAACTTTTTCTTTCGTCATGGATTGAAGGCTGTTGGCAAATGATTACTAGAGGCGTTGCTCCGTTCATCCCCGACCCCGGCCAAGTAGTTCGGACATCCGGTATGGGCGACGAAAAACAGAGCCCATACCGGATGTTACAACCTGGTAAATGTTTTAAAAAATACACACGAGAAAAAACAAAGAAGGTTTGATAGTCAGGACAAAAAAGTGAGCATCTTCCATTTCCGTGGCGGTCGTCAAAAAGATGTTTTTTTCATATATAGGAGGTTTCGAGATTTAAGACAGTGACGCTCGCGTGAAATAGGTTTATAGTTTGTTTTTTTTTGTAAAAATATCTTGGAATGGGACTTAAATTCAAAGTGCAATATTGACGCCCCTTTTAGTTTTGGTTAGAGCGTGGTTCATATAAAAATGCCCGCAATTAAAATGCATCATGTTTAAGTAAATATGCAATTTTAAATTATTGATCTATATATTCTCTATAAATTGGTCAAACACCTGTTCATGACAAAATAATTACTCAATGACGTTTACAATTATTTCCGGCCTATATTTGCTTGTGAATATGTACTACAAATTTGATCATATTAATTATAATCATCTAATTTTGGGCTGCGTGTAGATCTGAAGGTCTCAAGCAACGATACGGAAATGTCATGCATGATTTAATGAGCTGGGTGAGTGCTTTGAACAACGCTTTTTGGTTGTACGAGTATTATCCATACAATTTTACTAGGGGCGTTTATAGTAATTGACTCTAAATAAATGTTTACTCTATCGTTGAGATAAGCGCCGCTTCTTAACTGCGCAGCTTGGCAGAGTAGAAGTTGGCCGCCAGTGCAGCAGCATTTACAAAACAATATAAAAGAGAGAAAAAAAACAGAAGGTTAGTTTGATTACGAATCTAAAATCTCACTGATTATTTGCAGTTTCGAATATTCAGATTTATTGAAATATAATATATTATAAACAGGTTTTGAATGTTGGCTAATAACTTCATTGCGTAAGTACCCAATGTTCTCACAAAACAGCAAGTCAGTTGTAATAAATGACAACAACATTATCATTGTTCAGAAACAGTGACAGGAATAATATCCCACTCCCATGTAGGCAAGCTGGGAAACATAAAACAGTGTTAATTCACTCACAAAAAAAGTATATAAACCCGCTTGAATTATTTAAAATATACACTTCCAATGGCACATGCATTGAATATACGTACAGAGCGCGACACTGTTAGCGCGAACAAGCGATCGCCGGTTTTTCCAGTTTTTTTCTTTGGAAGCAAGGGATGTCATCAAATTTATTATTGCTACGGAAAGAGGTCATTTAGTTCTATAATCTAAGCTAAACATTTTCGTGCTCGCTAATACTATTTACAAGTACAATGCGAAAATACGCCGATGTCGTGGTCGCGCTAACAGTGTCGCGATGTGTACATTACGACTGAGTTATTTTCTAGTACTGTCGCAAACGTAACACACGAATCTACCGAGCAACTGCGAAAGCTCAGCAAGAAAGCAACAGCGTAGAAATTTATTTTCCACCTTGACCCTCTATTCACATTGTGAGTGTGGTGACTACCTTACACGTTTCACTTAACCTCAAACAAGGTATCACTAAACATAGTGTGTACTTGATGACAATAAACCAATACAGATGAGTTTCGTCTTTTCGATACGTGTAGGTAATCCAACTTACAAGACCAATATGTAATTTGTTATTGTTGTCTCGAACCCGTTTCGAATTCGCTCACCTTTTTGCTTTTGGGCTACTTAATCGTTCAACTTTTTCTCACTCTTGCATTGATAAACAGTGTCGTTACGTTAGACATGTTAACAAAATAATTGAAGTGTTTTTATTTTTATAGTAAATTACAGTGCCGTATCTTGTTAAAGCGAGTGAGATATTTGAAGGAAGTCAGTTTAACTCATTTAACGTTTGGTATATCTCAAAAGTGAGGTGCCCCGATCGAATTGCAGACCGACAGGCCTACTCGTTCTAGTTATAGAAACATAGTTCGTAAGTAAGCAAAACGTAAAAAAAAACACAAAAAACAAGTGCAGTTCAAACAGGGTTGGGCAGAAATATTTAAAAATGTATTTGGAAATACAAATACTGGGATACATTAAAGTAGTAGCTAAAATACTGATACTAAAATAGATCTGTAAAAATGTAGCGCGATACGTATCGGAAATACATTTTAAATAGAGGCAAAAAGTCATTGGAAAAACAAATACAGGAATACATTTTAGGGAGGGCAGAAGTACGAATGCAAAAATATTGATACTGCAATACATTTTTCAAATTTGTTTGAGACGCCAACTGAGATGAAGCTTGAAGTTTGAAGTGGAAGTTTTTGATCCCGAAATTACCTTCCCGTAGGCTTGGCACTTTGCCTTGAAGGTAGTGGTTTCGGACGACAAAAACTCTTCAATAAGCTAAAAAAAAAACAAAAAAAAAACGTTCCATCAAGGATTGACCGCGGTCACTTCCCTGACATCCTGTCTTCCTGACGAGTGATGCAAAAGACTTTGACCTCTAAATAAATTCTATGTCACCCTAAATCCCATAAAAACGTAACCACGTCCCTGTCCAATAAGGACACCCCTGTCAACATTGATCACATGACGCCACGGTGGAATGAACTGGTATTCTTTATCTGCAGGTGTGGCCTTGATCATGAATCTTTACCCACGCTGCCGTAGGAAAGGGAAATACATACTTTCGTTGTAGGTGACCTCGTTGAAGATCGTGCAGGCAGTGTCATTTGAAATTTTCGAGAATAGTGGAGCACCTGAAACGCATGTCTTATCTTCTGTTATGGTTGAAAAAACGATACGGTGGCAACCAGGGCTGGGCAGTATCGCGATACAAATGTATCGCGATATTATCTTAGAGATACTTTCGAGTATCTGTATCTATGTATCGAGATACATTTGTAAAATGTATTTGTATCTCAGTAGTGAATTGCATTTACAATGTATCGTTTGTATCGCGACACTTTGCCCGACTTAGGCATCTCTCTACATTTGTTGCCCTTTTTAAGATAAATTTGAAGGATAAAAACATCTGTTTGGTGCAACGTCTTTCGGAATTTATAGTATGAACTTGCCCTATGATATAATCGGTCTCAGTCACCAACAATAACATAAAATTGTGGTTTAAAGAGGGTTACTTGCAAGAATAACAAAATCAGCTAATTTCACAAAGCCCTTCACTCTTTCCAATTTAGCAGAGAGAACGCTGTAAAGGAGTTGATGGAGAAAAAGTACGGCCCTGTTGTCCAGTAATGCGGATTTTGGGCGAGTTGGTGCTGGAACTTTGAGAACATAATAGCGCTTCAAGACAGGGACGAGAGTAGGAACGAGACAACAGAATGCCTGTTGTCCAATCTCCCTACAGTATGGGTGACTCGGAAGCTTATAATATGACAGTAAGAGATGCGCCCTCACGGCAAAACAGGGTTCATTTCGGGCAGACGCCTTTTGTCAGGCATGGTACGCAGTCTTTACCGTTCTGTAACTATGTGGTTCAAAGGGTGTGACATGTTTTTTTTTTTTTAGCGGAATTAATGATAGATAAAGAGTTCGAGATAATGGGCGGTGCATAAAATGGCACAAAAAGAGGAGCGTAAGCATAAATTATCTTTCGCATTCGCCACAAACTGCACCCTCTCCACGTAGCACCGTTCGGGAACAAATGTATGTCTATGAGTATCTGTATCTGTATTCTGAAATACTTTTCTTTGTTACTGCGGAACTATCTCAGGGATATCCCGTTGCATAAAAGACAAATGTATCTGAGTGTCTGTATTTTGGCCTTAAAACACACGTATCTCAGTATTTGTGTTCCCGAATACTTTTTGGAGTATCTCTTCCCAGCCCTGGTGGCATCCCTGTTCTGAAGGTCCTTCCTGCCGGCCCTCCGCCACCAACACATGGATTGCATTCCTCAAGTTTCGCCTGGCATCATCCAAACAGAGGCCTCGTAGATAGCGACCTGATATTGATGGCACAGGTGCGAGCTCTCCGAAAAACAGCGCGCTCTAGACAAGTCGCAGATGTACGAAGTCTGTGTCGGCAAAGCAAGGCCAGGCAAGTCCATGTCTGGCCTACTTCCTAGGTACCGGATCCCCAGAGCAGCTGGTCACGTTATCGTCGACTGATGACGTACCCTTGAGCCATGCAATATTACGGACGCAGCCGCAGACGCATTCGAGTATGTGTTGAACTTCACTGCGTGAGTCCATCCTACTATTTCAAGTCAACCACCGCCAGGCTCGTGCTGCAACGGACTGTGACTCAGCTTTCGCGGCTGGGTGTACTATCGCGGACAATATGAGCTGAAACAGCGCTCCGGCCGGCGCACGGTACTACCTGCGCCGCCTGTCGCATCGCTCCGGACACGTGGCGCACCCTGAGTACGTGATAAATTCTCACTTGCGCTCGCTGCGCCACTGCACTCTTCCGGCCGTCTGCAAGAGAGACGGTAGGAGCGACAGCAAGCATGTGTGTGGTAGGGCGGCGGGTGGAACAAAATATTACACTTGTCATCCCTCTTTTGGAATTGATCTACTTTACTCTATTGCGCATAATCCCGTTGAAAAATAGCTGACTAGTGAAGAAAAAATATTGAAGTGTCTTAAATTTCAGCTGTGATTATTGTTTTTGAAAGTCACATCAAAAGACGTTGCAGGCTGTTTTTTTGTTTAATCATAGGCACATGCACAAAGTAGGACATCATAAAATATAGGCCAAACTCTGTATGCCAGATTTAGTCCGGCTCCAAGGTATTTACTTTTTTTTTTTTTCATTGATCACAGATGTTTAAAAAACGGTAAGCGTATACACGTCACTGAGAAGGTTTTGTAACCTTGATTTGTATAAAAGGATCAAAAGTATTATTTCTTTATAACTGTGCCCACGTGTTTGTTTCAAACAAAACAAATTGCTGAGAAGACACCGTTTTTTTTTTACAAATCCCTAGTAATAGTAAAGTGGGACAAATAGTTATATATTTGCCAGGAGAAGGAGATTGAAACTTAATGGAAATAATATTTGCAGAGGACAATGTCAGACACAAAAGATTAATAGTCGGTGTGGAAGTTCAACTGCACTGTACAAGAAGATCAGGATCAAGGAGGCACCACACTAAAGTATGCGTGGTTAGCGGCGCGAAACACTGTGTCGCAACCGTAGCATCAAGCTTTGTTTCAATCGGCAGAAGTCCGCTTCAGGGGTCCTGAGGCGCAGTGAAACTTACAAAATAATTTAATACCGTGTCATTCTTTCCTGACCCGCGACCGCGGCTCCCATCCTGTCTAGTAAGAAATCATAGAGCGCGGCAACGAAGTCTGGCTCAGCGCGAAGCCACTCCATGCACCTCATTGCTTTCCACAATTTGTGGGCAGTGGCGCGGTGATGGGGCCGCCGTGACATGGCTACCTTGATGCGCCTCCAAATGTTTTCGATGATATTCGGATCGGCTCTTTTTGGGGGCCAAGGCAGCTTCGTCAAGCAGCGCTCCTCGACGAGTTACGAGCGTGACATCGCATTTTCCACTTTGGCGCTTTCTTGAAATGCACTGAAATGCATGTTAGCTGAAAACGTGATCATTGGACTAAACGGCACACGCATCGTGATGGTGGTTCTGTCGGCCAATATTTTCGCTAGCAGACGGCCGGAAGAGCGGAGCGGCGCAGTGAGCGCAAGTGAGGATTTATCTCGGCCTCAGGGTGCGCCGTGTTTAGGGAGCGATGCGACAGGCGGCGCAGGTAGTACCGTGCACAGGCCGGAGCGCTGTTTCAGCTCATAATGTCCGCGATAGTACTGTGTACGCTAAAGCAAGAGAGACGGTTAGCAGCGGGCATTGGATGCCAGGAAGCAATGACTCAAAATATTCCTACGTAAGGACCTGCGGCAGAAAATGGTCCGAGTCCACTCCTGGCACGCCACCTGGTTTGAATCGCCGACTACGCATCACTTCTCCGAAGAGAGTATAGAGGACGCATAGAAAAATAGTTTGGAGAATCGGAAGGAACCTTTGTCAGCATAGTAACAATGCCCCAGCATCTCCTTTACCCTGGTGCCTCAGTAGTAAAAAAAAAAAAATGCGTTCGGACTTGTATTTTTTTTTTCGGGGCGGGGGGGGGGGGGGTATTTCTCATAAAATGTTTCAAAATACATTTAGTCTTGATTGTATCGAGATACAAAGAAACATTCCAAATGTATTTCGATACAGGAATACAGATACTGGTGAAACAAAATGTATCGCCATACACAAATACCAGTGTTGGACAAAATACTCGATAAAAGTATTTAAGTTAAGTTACTAAATACCTGCGTCATAAAGTATTTAAAATACTACTTAAGTTACTTTCACTGTAAAGTATCTTGAGTAGAGTACAGATACTTAGAAATGTATTTCAGTTACTTTTGAAGATACTTCCGCATTGCTTAATTTGTATCGACGTCATTGACAACGAAAGTTATTTAGCTACGCAAATCAGGGTTACCAGAATGATTTATTAGCACGCAACAACAACTTTATGCAGTCCGACTATAAAGAGCAAAATATTGTCACGAATGATAAATGATGACGCGGCGAATAACTGAGGAAACTAAACGTTTAATGGGGCGAACTTGTTCCCAAAACAAAAGAGAGAAAGGCTAGCGTCGCAGGCGTCGATGTCAGCGAAACAGCAGGATCGACCGCTGGGGCGAGACTGACTCCGGACCGCCACTCGGAGCACCTTTTGTACCCGCGTGGGTTTCTGGAACATTCGGCGTAGAAAGTTCGGCGCGTAGAACTTTCGTAACTCAATCAGACGACAAAATTCTCGAACGTACCAGAATGTCAAGTTGAAGGAATAAATAAAAGAGAAGTCCGCTTTCTGGTATCGAACCCGGAGCCTCCGCGCGAGAGCCAAGCGCGGTAACCATCCGGCCACGCGCTCGCTGGGCGACTCGCGTGGCAGTATCACTGATAGATGTTACAAAACATTTCTGGGACAACAAGAAAGAGGTCGCTTTAGCTATTGGGGAGGAGATCAGACCGTGGCACCCCAAGCGGTTAACTTTAGAACTAGATGGATGAGGACAACAAATACAATGGCTCAGCGCTCGGCTGACTTAACCGAACGCGGCGTCAGCGTTCGGCTGGAGTTCGTGTTCTCCGGTGAGGGGGAGGAGGGGCTCTTTTGTTACCATTCCGGCCTGCATGAACGATGCAGCACGCACGGTCCTCAGCTAAGCACAAAAGCCGAAGTGGGTCAAACTCGCATCCTCTGAAGACTGCTTTCGGGACAGATCCGGCACTAACGTCATGGACATTCCCACAAGGCCTGTAAGCACGTGCACAGGCCTTGTGTTGAGTAAACACTGAGGTGTGGGGACAACAAACGGGATAGAGCGCCTCGCCGACAGTGACATCACTGAATATCACATCCTGCGGCGCGCCTTAGGCGCATCGTTTAACTACAATTCATATTCCCTATACGGGGAGTTCACTATAAACGAACTTCAGACACGGAAATGAGTGAATGGATAACAAAGAGAGCCCGCATAATAGCCACGGCACGTCACCCTGCACGCAGTTAGTTTCCTGTCCTGTTCTCTGCTTATCAATGTTCGCTTACAGACAGTGTTCGCGAGAGCAATAAGCGCCAAACTGACAACAGAAAGAAAAAAAACTTTGACGTTTTGCCCTAGCGGGGTCAAATATACAAAAAGCAAAACAAAAATGTCTACTTTTTTGTGTGTCCACTTCTCATTTTCTTCTATTTGTTATTTCCTGACACTTAAGTCTGCATTGTTCTCGTAGGTCGTTTCCCGGTCTGCTTGCGCCTCCGGGTGGCATCTCTACTTCCGTAAAACCCCACCTTTGGTTTGAGGATTTTTTGGGGCGCCTTTGGGAAGGCGAGGGGAGAAGCTTCATTGTACGAACTTTCGGCTGAAATATGAGTCACAGTCGGCAAGAAAGCGATATTTTCACGAGCTCAATCTAAGTCACCGTAGCTAATCGGAGCTAGCAACAGGATTCGGTTGCTCGAAAGAATGTTCACGTTTCCTCGTGCCACGCCCACCCCACTTCATACCGAAAAACTCGGAAAATGGAGGAATGTCAAAATGTATTTAAGATAATGAGTACAAGATACTCGGAATTGTAATTAAGATAGAGTATTAAATACTCTCTATCAAAGGTATTTGCAAGATACCAAGATACTCCAAAAAGTATTTAAGATACAGTATCTTGAGTAGAGTATTTGAGATAGGCACAAGTCTGACAAATACAGATATAAAATATATTTCTGAAATACTAACGCGATACATTTGTATCGCGATATATATACAGCCAAACCCTGAGATAGAATTCTTTTTATAACGTTTAAATTGCTATGCTAATACTGCAACTTTTACTGGAAATATTTTTTTTTTGCATTTTTACTGAAACCTAAGCAAACCTATTTGAAAGACCGCTGAGCCGGTACCGAAAATTTCCAGAACTTCCGAAAAACCGAAACGAAACCGATTTTATAAATATCATGCTAACTGTAACCGTAACCAAACAATTGCTTGAATTCCGGTTAAAGGGTCCCTAAAAAAATTAAAAAAAGGAATGTCATGTGAAGCCTTCAAAAATGCTCAACGCCGTGCGCACAAAATGCATGCATCATGAGTCTGATCGCGCGGTTTCCCCCATCCCGTAGAATACGTTATTTTGAGCGGGCAGGTACTAGCGTAATAATACCCTCTCGTTCATTCAAGCTATGTTACTACAAAAATGTTTATTCCAGGAAAACAAAAGATTCTGAAAAAAGGTTCATAATAAAATGTGTGACGAGTTCACAATTTAGCTAGATATTTCTTGTTTGTTTCTACAAATTATGCCACGAATTCAATTTCCATAAATTGTCTTGTCAATGTGCGGAAGAACCGTCGTCGGACATATTTTAATTTGTGTATGGCTTTCTTCATTAAATGGGGATGGGAAACACTACAAAAGGAGTCGAAAGGACCATCGAACAGACAAGGCGGATAAGCATAATTTATGTGAAATAAAATGTTTGATATTGCCACGCGCGTCTCCGACAGAGCGTGTCCGTGACCGGATTTTTCATTGCCCGCTTTTACCGAGTGCGGACGCGGGATGTCGGGCTCCGCTGGAGCAGCTGCAGCGGCCCAGTCAGGCCGCGGTGACAGAAATGACTCAGCTTCAGCTGAATATAAGATTATAGGCCACCATCAATGGTGTTTGGTTTGGCGCTATCTAGCGACTGAAGCAAGAAACATTGGCATGCCTGAGAGTGGCGGCTGCGTTGTTCAAACGTGAGCTATTACTTCTAGTGTCTGAAGCAAGAAATACTGGGTAGGTCGGAAAGCCGTGATCGAATAGCATGCCGGTATGGCGGAAGCTATGGCACTGGCGGGCCAATCGGAACTTGACTACGTATCACCGGTGTGCGCTTTTACAGCGAACAAGTATCAGGCTTTCCGCCGCGTCATGCTCCAATATGTGTGCGTTGCGCTCGTATACGTAGCGCATACCGAAACCGTCGGCACGCAGTGTGGGGCTTATCGCTCTCCCTCTGTCAAGTTACAAGGAGGCGGGGTATAACCGTGGACCCTCACTCTGCTGGTGCACCCTGGCTGTTGCCGTCTGGCTATTCTGCCGCCTCTGCCAACTAGTTCTGCGGTTTTTAACACCGCTTTTCTTCACGCTGAAGTCCAAGGCCTCCCATGCGGTGTGGAAGACTTCCAGGACACTCTGAATCATCTCGCACTGCTCCCCGAGGTCATCGCCTTGGGGGCGAAGCGAATGAACCACGTATGGTTCATCCGGTTCGCCCCCTCGACTGTGTTCGCCCCCACGAGGGCTTGGCTAAACAGAGGGTCCTCGCGGCATGAGACTTCGTCGTCAGTGGACGCCGTTGTATCGTCATTAATCCCGGCAACTGGGAGTTTCGCATCAAGCTGCACTGGCTGCTTTTTCATGTTCCCAACGACGAGGTGAGGGTGGCACTCGCACCTTACGGCAAGGTGACAGAAGTGGGAACTGAGAAGTGGCGGGTGCGAGGCGTTGCGGGCTGTGCGTCAATGACGCATAAGGCCGTCATTCGGCTCAAGCTCGGGCTGGGCTTGGATGACCTACCACATCAGCTGCACGTCGGCGGGAGGCTTGCACTTGTCGAAGTTCCGGGCAGGGCACCGCTCTTCCTGCGCTGCCAGAAGACCGGTCAAATCCACTGGGAGTGCCGGGTGACGAAGTGCGAAGCCTGCCCTGCAGCCGGTTCGGTCATGATGCAGGTCACTGCGTGAAGACGTACGCATCGGCCACGGGCTCCGGAGGAGGGGATGCCAACGCCGAAGCTCGTCATAAACGAGGCGGATGCGGAGGCGACGATCGAGGGGGCGTTTCCCGCCACTAAGATTCTGGAGGGCGTTACCAAGAACGAAGCTGTCCGACCCGTGTTAGTGCGCCTGCTGGCGATGTCTGACACACAGCCGCTCGTCGTCAACATAGAAAAACCTGAGGACGAGACCTCGCGAAAGGACGAGCGAACTGCGACGCCGAGCAATGTGACGCCGACGGAAAACGCCGAGGAGAAGCAAGGCAACAAAATCAACATGGCCGAAGCCAGCATGACGGCCACAAGGCAACCCCTAGAGCAAGACCCGGATTCGACCAAGGGCAGCTGCGTGTCGAGCCCGTCATTGCGGCAGCGAAGACCGTATCACAAAGAAGAAAACCGATGTTGAGACCTTGGCCAAGCTCTGCGCCCGAATACAGGAATATGGACACGCCGGCCGGCTGTCGTGGTTTTGAGCCAGCTCTTGGTGAGGGTTCCTAGAATGTTTGAGTCTCTAACTGGCGAGGACGCATAGCCTTGTCAAAAAGCTGAAAGTAGCGTCACTGAACGTCCAAGGGTTCCCCTCGCGTCGTATATAGTACCAGCTGTAAGGCTCCTAATCGACATTGGCATTGACGTCCTCGCGATTCAAAAGATGAAATTAGAAAGCGACGAAGAGAACCCACGCCTGCTGGCCTTTTTCTTAGGCCTGCAAACGGAATGTCTGAGGGATGTATGCTCTTTTTAAAAAAAATCGTAAAATGAGCAGGTCAGATCTGTTATTGCAGACAGTGAAGGTAGGTCTGTAATGTGACTTAGCATTACTAATGTGAAATAGAGAATTATAAATGATTACGTCCCAAATAATACTAATGGAAGGAAAATTTTTGTGAACGCATTTGCGCGAACTTGGATTGCGAAATCAAGATATTTTTGTTAGGAGATTGGTCCTGTGTTCGTCACGCGCGAGGCCGAACTAGCAGGGGGTGGCAAAGCGAGAGTACTACGCAATTGTTGGGCGAAATGGAAACTAAATTTAGTTAGATGACGCGAATGAAAAAAAAAAAGGAGGATTTATAGTACACACCTTCTCAATCTTCGAGTCATGCTCGCTTTGACAGAACGTATGTGTCTATTGAAATTTTAACTGGTTACGACGAATATAATGTGCTACCTGTCTTCTTTTCTGATCATGCGTTGGTCTCTTATACCATCGGAGGAAAAATGAAAAGCATAGGTTTCAATGGGACCTGTTTCAGCTTAATAACAGCCTTCTCATAGATGATTGCTTTAGTCGAATTATAGAGGAATCGTTTATTAAGCTGCTTAATGTAAGTGTCAGCGCGAGAGAAAAATGGGAATGGCTTAAACGCAAATTTCAGTGCAATAGAACATTCCAGCGCAATTGTGAAGTGAGAGAAAGATGAGGAAACGTTGCTCCTCTGAGGAAAAGTCACTCCTCGAAGATCTTCATAATGTTTCCAAGCTTGAAAGGGAAAATACGGGTAGGTATGCAGAGCAGCTTAAATGTGTGAAGGAAAACATCGCAAAATTAGTGTCGGTGAAATATAAAGGTGCCGTCATTCGAGCGTGTGCTAAAAATATATATTCCAGGCGATTGTCCAACGAAACCGAGATTAAGCGCTAATGCTAAACATGTAAGGGTCAAAAAATTTCTCCGAGTTCGATTACTACGGCCTGCCGAGTCGCCGCCCTGAAGTAATAGGAAAGTCATTCAGGGAATATTACAGTAATGGGTTTCGGCGGCAAAAACATGTCATTGACTCGCACCTTGCAGATTATCTAGCAGGGATGCCAAGTCTAAGTTAAGAGATAACGGAGAGGCTTCTAGAACGAATAAGGATAATCGAGATTGAGAGAGTGATTCATGATCTCTCGGCCAAAAAATCTCCAGGTCCTGAGGGAGTAACAGCCTCCTTTAATAAAAAGAGTATAAAAGCGTCATTGCCGGTCATCTCCATGCAGTATAAAATGAAACGTTTGAAACGAAGAAGTTATCGGTCACGTTCTTACCCTAGCAGCACACTACCCCAGGTCGTACTTGGGCCAGTTTGGTGCAAGCTTGGGTCAGGCTTAACCCAAGTTGACTCTAGATCGCAACTTTCTAGCCCAAGCCTGGGCCGAGGAAGTGTGCTACTTGAGTAAACACACATACACTACTTACCAACATGGACGACGATGAATAAAAGTTAAAGAATGACAGAAAATATAGGCCGATAACACTTATTAAATTCGATTATAAGGTACTAATGAAAGTTTTTAGTCCGCTGCTACAAAACGTTATAGTGAAGTAGGCAGCATCAGACCTGCGGAATAAAGGAAGATCTATTGTTACCAATTTCCCATTGCGAGGAGCAAATTAGAGCTCTGTGATAAATAACTAGACCAAGTCATCCTGCTCCAGATTGATCTGAAGAAAGCATCTGACTGCGTTCAAAATTATGTCCTCTATAAAATATTAGGACACGTGGAAGTAGGCGAAATCATTAGTTTAGTTCAAATGGTGTATATTTGGTGTGCAACATAAGTTATAATTAACAGTAAGCTAACAAACAAATTAACGTCGAGTCATCAGTCAAACAATGTTGCCCATTATTACCGCTGTTGTTAAGTATTAATATGGAACATTTTGGTAGGCATGTTTTTAAAATGAGCCTCATAATGATTTTCGCTCCTCAGCATAGTTAAATTGTAGGCTTATGCGAAAGATGTGGCCTTATTTTGTAAGACAAGGATAGTATTTAGCAGCGCTAAATTAGGTCAAGTCTTATTGTAAGGTAACCGGGGTGGCAATTAACTAGCAAAAGTGATGCGACCTTTGGCATAGCACATGGGCCGCGAACCAGACGTCTATCAAGAAATGACTTTTTTGTCCGCGCCGCCCAAGTCTCTTGGCGTTTTATTACAACATTATAAAAAATCTAATACTTACTGGTCGGCAGTTATTAAGGAAACGCGCGAAAAAGCTGTTAAATGAGACGGATGGGAAACGTCCATTTTTCCGCGTGCCACCGTTTGTAATATTTTCTGACTTCCAAGTTTTGGCATGTCCTAGAGTAAACATTCAAAATTTGCATGTGTGTTTGCCGTGGTGGGCTTTCATTATCGCATTTGTTTGTCAAGCAAGTGGATTTAATTTTTGTTTTTTAGAAAGATCAATCTAATTTTTTATCGGGCTGTATTTGAAACCAGAATGTCTGATAACATCTCAGTGTTAGTGTTTTCTTCGTGTTGCCACGAAGGAAGCAGAATCGGTAGTTTTTAAGAGAAGTGCCTGACGCTTTTCTATTTTTGTGTGTTCATTTTTCTCTTGAATATTTGGCAGGTGTCACTCAAAAACGCTTACGAGGGATATTATAGAAATTATTTTTGCAGTTCCGGAGTACCGTTTCTTATTTCATGCTGGCGCAGGGCAGGACGTTTTATCTAGAGTGAAAAATATGTCAGTTTAGCCTGGTGTTCACGAACACATTCCCCGTGAAAACTTGGCTTAAATAGAGACACATTTTTGCTCCTTGGGGAGTAAAATGTTTTCCTTGTAAAAAAAAACAACAAAAACATTAACTATTAAACACATATTTTTAAACTGCTGGAATGCGTTTCAATTTTGGGGACGTTATCCAGCGAACATTAAAAAGAACCTTCCGTTAACTGCGCATGGCATTTGCTTCCTTCCTGTCGAAAGGGATAATAAGATCCCTATTGGTTGTGTCATGCTCGGTGGGCCTGCATGCAACAGCGCGAGCAGAATGGCCGTGAGACATCCGGACGTTGATGCGCGTCCTGTACGTTTGTATTTCATAGGGTCTTTTCGCATCCAGAAGTATGTGTACGCCATGTTGAAATGTCTACCTGACTGTACGGAGATTCTGAACGTTCTAGAGAACGTGAAATACCTTAAAATGTATACACGCACATAGTTTGTAGTTCGTGTATTTGATTTTACCATTTTGACTCCTTTGTATTACATGTTAAAGTTAGGCAATGAAAACAAATTGCGTCCATGGCCGAACGGGTATTGTGATGCGCTCCCATGCAAAAGGCCGGCCGCGGTTTGAATTCTGGAGCGGACGTACTTTTTTGTTATCTTTGTAAATGTCGCGTTTTTGAAAATTCAACAGCATGTTACTTGTTCGAGGTCCGAAAGTTCTACTTTTTGGTTGTCTTTTGGAGACTAAACGAGTACATAAGGGGCTCCGCTTGGCGAGCCGGAGTCATTCTTTCGCCTGTGCTCGAACCTGCCGTTACGCCGTCCTCGACGCCTGCGACGCCTGTGTTTGCCATTCATTTTTTTGGCACAAGGTTACAACATTAAAAAATTTAGCTTCTCCAGTTATTCGACGTCTCATCATTTGTCATTCGTGACATTTTAGTGGAGATGCTGGGTACCACATGGTCGTGCGGCGCACCCCTCCGAGGGCCCTCAGTGCAAGTTGGATTCTAGGCTAAAAAAAAACCAAGGAAAAAAAGCCGAGGTCCCATCAAGTCGCCGCACTCCAGGCGTACACCCGCACGTTGGACCTTTACCACCCGAGACCAAGCAGCCAACGAGGCCGACGATGGCCAACCAGTCGCCGCAGACGCCGGCCGCTGCCGCCGTCGTATACCAGCGCGTAGCACCCTAGACTCCGAAGCCCTTCCACGGAGAGGTCCGCGAGGACATCGAGGATTGGCTGCAACATACGAACGTGTGGCGCGCCATAACAGGTGGATAGCTGAGCAATGTTCGGGGAACATCGACTTATCGCTGGAGAAAACTGCGATGTATAGGCTGTAGAACCACGAAGCTTCTATAACTTCGGGGAATGTCCAACGAAACCGAGATTAAGCGCTAATGCTAAACATGTAAGGGTCAAAAAATGTCGCCGAGTTCAATTACTACGGCCTGCCGAGTCGCCGCCCTGAAGTAATAGGAAAGTCATTCAGGGAATATTACAGTAATCGGTTTCGGCGGCAAAAACACGTCATTGACTCGCACCTTGCAGATTATCTAGCAGGGATGCCAAGTCTAAGTGAAGAGATAACGGAGAGGCTTCTAGAACGAATAAGGATAATCGAGATTGAGAGAGTGATTCATGATCTCTGGGTCAAAAAATCTCCAGGTCCTGAGGGAGTAACAGCCTCCTTTAATAAAAAGAGTATAAAAGCGTCATTGCCGGTCATCTCCATGCAGTATAAAATGAAACGTTTGAAACGAAGAAGTTATCGGTCACGTTCTTACCCTAGCAGCACACTACCCCAGGTCGTACTTGGGCCAGTTTGGTGCAAGCTTGGGTCAGGCTTAACCCAAGTTGACTCTAGATCGCAACTTTCTAGCCCAAGCCTGGGCCGAGGAAGTGTGCTACTTGAGTAAACACACATACACTACTTACCAACATGGACGACGATGAATAAAAGTTAAAGAATGACAGAAAATATAGGCCGATAACACTTATTAAATTCGATTATAAGGTACTAATGAAAGTTTTAGTCCCGCTGCTACAAAACGTTATTAGTGAAGTAGGGCAGCATCAGACCTGCGGAATAAAAGGAAGATCTATTGTTACCAATTTCCCATTGCGAGGAGCAAATTAGAGCTCTGTGATAAATAACTAGACCAAGTCATCCTGCTCCAGATTGATCTGAAGAAAGCATCTGACTGCGTTCAAAATTATGTACTCTATAAAATATTAGGACACGTGGAAGTAGGCGAAATCATTAGTTTAGTTCAAATGGTGTATATTTGGTGTGCAACATAAGTTATAATTAACAGTAAGCTAACAAAACAAATTAACGTCGAGTCATCAGTCAAACAATGTTGCCCATTATTACCGCTGTTGTTAAGTATTAATATGGAACATTTTGGTAGGCATGTTTTTAAAATGAGCCTCATAATGGATTTTCGCTCCTCAGCATAGTTAAATTGTAGGCTTATGCGAAAGATGTGGCCTTATTTTGTAAAGACAAGGATAGTATTTAGCAGCGCTAAATTAGGTCAAGTCTTATTGTAAGGTAACCGGGGTGGCAATTAACTAGCAAAAGTGATGCGACCTTTGGCATAGCACATGGGCCGCGAAACCAGACGTCTATCAAGAAATGACTTTTTTGTCCGCGCCGCCCAAGTCTCTTGGCGTTTTATTACAACATTATAAAAAATCTAATACTTACTGGTCGGCAGTTATTAAGGAAACGCGCGAAAAAGCTGTTAAATGAGACGGATGGGAAACGTCCATTTTTCCGCGTGCCACCGTTTGTAATATTTTCTGACTTCCAAGTTTTGGCATGTCCTAGAGTAAACATTCAAACTTTGCATGTGTGTTTGCCGTGGTGGGCTTTCATTATCGCATTTGTTTGTCAAGCAAGTGGTTTCACTTTTGTTTTTTTTAGAAAGATCAATCTAATTTTTTATTGGGCTGTATTTGAAACCAGAATGTCTGATAACATCTCAGTGTTAGTGTTTTCTTCGTGTTGCCACGAAGGAAGCAGAATCGGTAGTTTTTAAGAGAAGTGCCTGACGCTTTTCTATTTTTGTGTGTTCATTTTTCTCTTGAATATTTGGCAGGTGTCACTCAAAAACGCTTACGAGGGATATTATAGAAATTATTTTTGCAGTTCCGGAGTACCGTTTCTTATTTCATGCTGGCGCAGGGCAGGACGTTTTATCTAGAGTGAAAAAATATGTCCGTTTAGCCTGGTGTTCCGAACACATTCCCCGTGAAAACTTGCTTAAATAGAGACACATTTTTGCTCCTTGGGAGTAAAAGGTTTTCCTTGTAAAAAAAAACACAAAAAACCTTAACTATTAAACACATATTTTTAAACTGCTGGAATGCTGTTTACAATTTTGGGGACGTATCCCAGCGAACATTAAAAAAGAACCTTCCGTTAACTGCGCATGGCCTTTGCTTCCTTCCTGTCGAAAGGGATATAAGATCCCTATTGGTTGTGTCATGCTCGTGGGCCTGCATGCAACAGCGCGAGCAGAATGGCCGTGAGACATCCGGACGTTGATGCGCGTCCTGTACGTTTGTATTTCATAGGGTCTTTTCGCATCCAGAAGTATGTGTACGCCATGTTGAAATGTCTACCTGACTGTACGGAGATTCTGAACGTTCTAGAGAACGTGAAATACCTTAAAAATGTATACACGCACATAGTTTGTAGTTCGTGTATTTGATTTACCATTTTGACTCCTTTGTATTACATGTTAAAGTTAGGCAATGAAAACAAACTGCGTCCGTGGCCGAACGGGTATTGTGATGCGCTCCCATGCAAAAGGCCGGCCGCGGTTTGAATTCTGGGAGCGGACGTACTTTTTTGTTATCTTTGTAAATGTCGCGTTTTTGAAAATTCAACAGCCATGTTACTTGTTCGAGGTCCGAAAGTTCTACTTTTTGGTGTCTTTGGAGACTAAACGAGTACATAAGGGGCTCCGCTTGGCGAGCCGGAGTCATTCTTTCGCCTGTGCTCGAACCTGCCGTTACGCCGTCCTCGACGCCTGCGACGCCTGTTGTTTGCCATTCATTTTTTTGGCACAAGGTTACAACATTAAAAATTTAGCTTCTCCAGTTATTCGACGTCTCATCATTTGTCATTCGTGACATTTTAGTGGAGATGCTGGGTACCACATGGTCGTGCGGCGCACCCCTCCGAGGGCCCTCAGTGCAAGTTGGATTCTAGGCTAAAAAAAAACCAAGGAAAAAAAGCCGAGGTCCCATCAAGTCGCCGCACTCCAGGCGTACACCCGCACGTTGGACCTTTACCACCCGAGACCAAGCAGCCAACGAGGCCGACGATGGCCAACCAGTCGCCGCAGACGCCGGCCGCTGCCGCCGTCGTATACCAGCGCGTAGCACCCTAGACTCCGAAGCCCTTCCACGGAGAGGTCCGCGAGGACATCGAGGATTGGCTGCAACATACGAACGTGTGGCGCGCCATAACAGGTGGATAGCTGAGCAATGTTCGGGGAACATCGACTTATCGCTGGAGAAAACTGCGATGTATAGGCTGTAGAACCACGAAGCTTCTATAACTTCGGGGAAGCAAGAAATAAAGGAAAAAAAAAATTCCCAGCCAACACTGCATGACGCGAGCGCGCCGAAGACGTCTTCGAACAAGGACGCAAGGCCTATATGAGAGCATCACCAGCTTCGTCGAGGATGTTCTCCACTTCAGCGCCTGTGCCGAGCATCAGGCTACCGACAAGAAGCTGCGCCACATCATGAGTGGTGTGAGGAGCGAGATATTCTGCGGTCTCATCAGGAATCCCCCAACAACAGTTGATGCGTTTGTCATGGTGACGACAAATATGAAACGCGCCCTACTAGCACTCGCCAGACACTACCAGCGACACCCTGGCATACCTACTCTGGTGACATCCGGTTCCGACCTTGGTACCAACCTCCCCGGCATCCAAGAAATCATCCGCGAAGTCGTGCAGGAGGAGCCGAAAAACTGCTGTCCACTGCTGCACGCCCGGTATCGCTCTCCATCGCCGAAGTGATGAAAGAGGAACTTCAGAAGCCCATGCAACCAGAGGCCCCGATCGTCGTGGAATTTCCCGAAGAGCCAACGATGACATGCGCCGCAAGAGCCCGATGGTCGCCGCCTGCCACTCCTTCTGTAACCGGTGCCCGCTCGATGAGACGCCCCATCCCCTCAGTACCCCCGACGCCAAGGAGAACGGTTCCCGTGCTTCCGCCCAAAGCATTCGCCACCCAATAAGGCAGACATGTGACTAACTACTGACGTACTCCCTGTGTGGTACCACTGCGGGGATACCGATTACATTTACCGGTGGTGCTCATACCGCCACATGGGACTGCACTCTTAGAAAAAAGGGTATCGATAGTCCTCCCTAAGGGGAGGAATGGTATTGTAACCTAAGTTCCTGTAGAAAGGGAGAAACGTTCGTCCCTAAAGCAGGGGAGCAAATAGTTCCTCCGTCGCCTGCATCTCAATATGGCGGCCCTGAATCGAGCAAATTGAGCTCAGTGAGGCTTAAAGAGGACGCTACGTCTTTTGTACGGGACGAGAGGAGCAGCAAATAAACGCGTAACACGAGCTTTCCGCGAGCTGTGTTTATTTCCGAAGCCAGATTCCCCCCGCAGGTACAGAAACTTCCGTTTCGAAAGCAGTTACTCAGTCTTCTCGTCGTGAGCACTGCGATGTTAAACGGAGACAACCGATACTTAGTTACTTCGCGCCCTTTATGTCTTACCTTTGCTGTTCCTCGAGTCACAATTCCTTTGTCAACCGCACACCACGGAGGAATGGAAAACCAATCCGCGAAACCAAAAGCCGCTCTCAAAAGAACAAACTCGAAGCCGATGTTTATCGCGTAGCGTGAAAGAAGGTTAAATCGCTTGCCACCAGATGGCAGGGTCAAGCAGAGTAATCGCAAGTAGCTAAGCTAGGTGGCGCTAGGTACCGCCAAATTCATATTCTACAAAAAATATTTTTATCTCTTCAAGCTACCATTACGCATCGGGATCTTCGGGAACCTCTGCCTCTGCGACCTCTGCTATACACACATGTAGACACATCACGCATACTACAAGCGCCAGGTGAACATACATTGAGCGCATACATATACAACGGCACACTAACCCGAACACTATACCCGAGCTCTGCGTTTCCGTTTTTTATACTCGTCGTTTTGAACGTACGGAATTTCTCGGTGACTCCCTAAGCAATAAAACATATTCCCATCATGTTTATTTTTTTCCAGCAATGTCATACCTCTTAGAGTATTTTAAATGGCTCAGGGGAAGAATCTCTTATTAAACACTAAATGCTCAATCATGCCGTAATCATTTGAAAGCCAATAAATCAAGCCACTCCAATGCGGTTCGAAGCCATGAGTTTGTGTTCCCGTACGGCACGTCGTAGCCTGTATTTCTATTGTAGCGTTTGTTTTTTCTATTTGACTGCAATTTCCGTATTGAATTAATCTCTGTAGAGCGGATATTCACTCAGCTGGAAGTGATGCTTCACGGGCAGAGAAATCGCTTTTCGATCAACCTGAATGCAGTCAAAGCCGCGACTTGCGGCATGAATGAAGTGAACGGAGCTACACCGTGGCGAGCTCGAAAACTTCTAGCGCTCATCCCTGCGCGCCACTTAAAGGGCAGTTTCTCGAGGAACCGTAGTATATTTAAACAGCAAAATGGAGGGTAGCTTTTCTTTTTTCGATTTTACCTACTATTCTTTTTTAATGCTAAAATTCCTACTGTAAATATACGTACTTTCCGTCATAATTGTGTACTGTTCAGTCCTTTCCACAGAGCGAAATCGCTCTCAGCGAGGAGACAACTGACAGTCACATTGGCCACTGTACGATAGGAGCTTACTGTTCAGACCAGTGTTCCAACATGACTATCCGCAAGTCAATCGATTGCACGTGCCTAATCCCTCAAGTGACCTTATACTATTTAATGTAAATCGGAATGTCAACCTGCGTCACCCCGCCCCCTCCGATCACGGCCCGACCAGCGGAATCAATGCCCGACAGTTTACGTCATCTCATCTTGTTGTTACACCACTGATACGCGAACACACGGTTAGATCGGCGATAATTCCAGTCTTCTGTTCACAACCCACAACAGTGCCATAACGATGTTGCTGCTATGTTGCTGACACGCAGAAATACAGAACCACGTTGAACGCCGGTTGGCACGCGGCATCGGAAAACAGAAACGAACTCAGCACGGAAGGCACACAGGCAGCCGGCAGCAAAACCTGCCTGTCTTGGACGCAGTTCCTGCGATTTCCATAACGTCGAAAACGTCAACGCAGTTCCGCGTGGTTCCGCTACTGTAGCAACTGTAGTTCGGCGTGGGTCCCGCATTCCGGAGACGGCAATCTTACCCAGTCTACGTAGCGCTGCTGGCACTTCTCCAGAACTTCGCAGTTTCTAGCGACTTCGTTTGCTCGTTTGATAAAATTAGTGATAAAAATGTCACTGCAACCGATACGTTCTGCACGTTTGGACTAGAAGACGGAATTACAGGCGGCCTTTGCTGCCGCTGAAGCTAAATCAACTCAACAACATTTGTAAAACAATGTGCGAGAAATGCTCGAAAAACGAAACCGAAAGAAGATGAGTCGGGAGGGCGAAAGCTTTCTCCCGTCTGCCTGGAGAAAGAGAAAAACGTTTCGTTGCTCCCTGTTTCTCGTGTCCGCTTGGGGGCGCGTCAGAAGAAGGGTGGAAGACGCGCCGTTGCTACCTTTTTTCTCCATTTGTTTCTTACAGTGTGCGAGGGTTCGTGCCGGACGACCAACGCCAGAGATACGGTGAGCCCCCCACGAGATATCGAAGAATACCTTCGTCGCCCGCCGTCTCCAAGTCCCGCTTCACTCCGAGGATTTCGTTATTTTTCACCACGTCGACCAGGGGGGCTCTGTTGCACGTTTTGGACTCCGAGGAGACTAGGGAGAAGGAAGTGACGTAGGTGTGAATGAACATATCTTAGCAGATACCGTCATCAGCGACTCCACCAATCAACATCCAAAGAACGTTGTTGACGTCACATCCTTCTCCCTAGTCTCCTGAGAGTCCAAAACGTGCATCACAGCCCCCCAGCATCGGCTATGCGAAGATTCCGCCATGAAAACCTGTCGCCGCACGCTACTCTCCGGGAAAACTAAGGGCTGCAACCTCTGGGGGTGGGCTTGCCGCAAATGAACGAACAAAAGAGCCTCCAAGAACGTCGCAGAGCTCAACATTCCATCATGATCGTCATCATTTACACGATTCGTTTGTGCTATACCATTTCATCATCATTAGAAGTGGCGCCGCAGGCCTTCCAGGTATGGGCGATTTGCCGTTTTGCGGCGCCGCGGTTCTCCTGAGAAAAATAAATATATCACATCGTATCATATCATTTCATATCCCACTCTAACACCGGCATGCTAGGACACGACGATTGTGCAACGGGTCGAACAGCCTTAACGTTGTTATAGACGGCCACGACGTATCAGCACTCGTGGACACGGGCGCCGACCTTTTGAGTGGGAAGCATTCTCGCCGTCTTCGCATAGTGACGACAGCGTAGGATAAACCTCAAATACGCATCGCCAGAGGAAACCTCATCACCAGTCGAGATATGCACTGCTCTCGTCGAGATCCATGTTGAGACTTGCCCTGTTAGGTTCGTCGTCTGCAAGACTATGCGAGGGACCTTATCACCGGACTGGACTTCCTTTGCGAGTATGATGCCGTCATTGACTTTGTGGAAAACCAGTGCACCCTGCGAAAGCCTGTTCTGCGGCCGATGTAGCCAAGCACGAAGTCAATCGCGATCCGAATTATTGCCGACCATGTGAACCTTCCGCCGCGGTAGAGTGTTTTCATGCCCATCTTAACCGACGCAGCCATGTGCGGTGAAGCCCTACTGGAAGGCAGCGTCCAACTACTCCTTAATAAAGGAATTGGCGTGGGACGAGGCGTATCGGATCTCCAAGAGGTGTGTACAACTGTTCTGGTGACCAACGTTTGAGAGGAGCCGCAGAATGTAACAAGGGGTACCAAAGTGGGCCGCGTCGCGGAGCTTCAAGCGCCAGTCGTGGTCACCGCAATCTCTGAAGAAACATTGTCGTCACAGCACTAGAGCACGTCGCCGCCGCAACTCGACATCGACCCTAAATTCCCAACTGCAAAGCGCCGACAACTTGTTGATGTCCTCGCTGGATACAGTGATTGCTTCTACCACGTCGTCGAAAGTTTCGCCAAACACCAGTGGGGAAGCATCGCATCGTCACCTTTGGCGACGTGCACCCAGTCCACCAGTCATCTTACTGTGGCTCTTTGAAATAGGAGACATCCGAAAGCAGGTTCAGGAAATGCTCGACGATGACATTATCCAGCTGTCAAGCAGTCCACGAGCTTTACCAGTCGTTCTTGTAAAGAAGAACGGAACCGATATTCTCTGGAAACTATTGTTGATTGAATGATGTGAAAAATAAAGACGTCTACCCCTTCACCGCATCGACAATACTATAGACCGTCTCCGCCACTCCTGATACCTTTCGTCAATGGACTTGAAGAGTGGCTACTGGGACATCGAAGTTGACGAACGGGACAGGCTCAGGACTGCCTTCGTCACACCCAACGGGCTGTGCGAATTTAAATTGATGCCCTTCGGACTATGCACAGTGCCGGCAACCTTGCAGCGTGTCATGGACACCTTGCTTAGGATTAAAATGGCAGAGCCGTCTCGCCTACCTCGACGACGTTGTGGTGTTCGCCAGCAACTTCGACGAGGACCTACGACGACTCCATGCCGTACATCATGCCACCAATGCCGCGGGACAAACTATCCCACCAACGAAATGTCGGTTCGCTTATGGTGAGCTCAAGTTCCTATGCCACGTCGGAAACAGAACAGGTGTTTGTCCTGACCAAGAGAAGACACGCGCCGTAGCCGCATTGCCCCTGCCGTCAGACAAGAAGGCCGTACGACGACTCTTACGCCTCTGTGCCTAATAGAGGCGCTTCGTCCGAGATTTTGCGAAGTTTCCTACACCACTGACATAGCTTACAAAAGACGACGTAAACTTTCAGTAGACAGAAGAGCGCCAGCGGGTGTTCGACGAGCTTAAATTAATTCTTAATTTAAGCTCGCTTGGCCATGTTGACCAGCTGTCGTGTTTCACGACGAAGAAAAAGAGGAGGAGAAGCGCGAGCATCAAAGAACGGCAGGCGGTCAATCTGCGCAAGGATCGGACCTCGGCATTGCTCCGGGGCAAGTGCTCCAGCGGCTGGCCACGCTCCAACACCGCTGGGACACTTCATCCTGCAGCCCAGATTGCCGCCGGTTCCCATTGCCGTATGGACTGCTAGTCCGACAGCTAAAGGACAAAGAAGCGGACAAGAGGCGGAAACAAAACAATATCATTCGAAGCAGTGGAGCCCAGATTTCTGTGATGACCCGAAGAGAGGCGCAACTTCAGCATGGTGCTCCGAAGCCACTGAAAAGACCCCGGCGACGACCAGGGGAAGGCTCGGCGACCACCGAAGAAGAGAAAAGGGGACCTCGGCATTGACTCGACGCTGGTTCGGGACTCTCGGCGGCGACCCGAGCAACCACAGGGGTGCCGATGAACTTACGAGTGACAGATCCGATGGTGACCAAAACCGGTAACAGCGACTCCCGGCAGTGACTCAAAACGTGCCCACAACAGAGTATTTCAAAAGGCAGACTGACCTGACCGACCTGAGCGACACCATCAACAGAAGAGTCCGAAAATAAGATCGCCACGAGCAAACGAACCTGTGAGATTATTGATAAGTTTTGTACATTTGTAGATTGTGATATCTTGCGCTGTACACACGAGGGCGCCACTGCGGTGGTAAATAAACAGACGACGAAGACGATGCCTGACTGGGCCAGTCAGTGCGGTTTACGTCCTCAATTTGAAATGTTGTCCCTGACCTTGACTCGGGCGACGGGCCTGGCGTGGATTATCACATAGATTAGTTTATTAGTGCTCTTTTCGCTTCTCTATTTATGTAATATAGCATTATTTTTTCCATCATCGCGCACTCTTTTTTTCTTAACCGACGATTGGACCCTGAACCGTGACACCTGCATGCACGAACAAGAAATAACACGGACACAAGTAACACGGGAATCGGCGCGATGCTGGTCCAAATACAGGAGCGAACAAAGAGAGTAATTGCCTATGCAAGCCGGACACAGTCCAAGATGAAGGATAATTTGTCTACGACGGAGGAAGAATGCCTCGCCGTTGTCTGGGCTATCACCAAGTATCACCCGTAATTGCAAGGAGGTTCGTTCTGAGTAGTTACGAACCACCACTGGCTTTGCTGGCTTATGAATCCGAAGAACCCCGACGCCTCGGCCGGTGGAGTTTACGGCTGCAGGAGTTTGACATGACCTTGGTGTACAACGCCGGCAAAACGCACAGTCACGCCGATTGTCTGCCAAGGACCCCCGTCGAGTCAGGTCCTGCCTGCACTGAAGACGACGACGATGGGTGTTTCACGGCGCACTACTTGTTACTGACATAGCCGCACCCGAAAGAGATGATCCTGAGCTGCGAGGACTCAGAGCACCTAGAGGGACGTGAAGGTGCGGTTCCACGCGTTTTAATACGAACACTGCCAACCTTCTTCACCCGACAAGGTGTGGTGTATAAGAACTTCCACGACAACAACACAGCGTGGCTGTTGGTGATCCCTTTCAGTCTTCGAGAATATACTGGGTGTTTCAAAGAACTCAGACCAAATCGCTCCTACGAAAACTAAGCATCGCACACAAAAAAAGTTGATGCCGTGGTGGTGTCTGCCCAAGAGCCTATTTAGGAAAAAAAAACGTTTGAAAAAAAAAGTTTTTGTCTTGTTTTTTAGAAAATAAATTTTATTTGTTCATTTTAAGGCCATAGTTTCAATTAGAAACTAACTCCGCATCATTATTAACCCCTGGATCAAACCATTTTAGACAACTATAAAGCATGCCGAGCGTTTTACCATGTTTTGAAAAACCCTTCAATTCTGACGCGGACTTTGGTTTCGGATTCTTATCCAAGCGCATCTTGGCGGCAACTTTTCTGCCCTTCGACGGCTGAAGCGCGAAACCAAGGCAAGACAATTCGCTACACTTTGTTTCAGCTTAGGTCCGAGCCCGGCCGATGTCATGAACCGAAGGGCCAATCAAACAGCGAAAGAGGCACAACGTCATGGCGTGCTCTCTGCAGTTGAAAGGACTAGCCGGTATTCGCCGTCTCTCTGTGCGTGCTTCTCCAGCGGCTAGTTCTATCAAGCGCAGAGAGCACGCCATGACGTTGCGCTTGTTGCGCTGTTTGATTGGCCCTTCGGCTCATAACATCGTCCGCGCTCGGGCATAAGGTGAAACGAAGTATAGTCTCGCCCGCTTGCCTCTCTTCCCTGAAGTGATCTCGGAGTGTGGTTTCCCCACTTCGAGCTCTACGAGAATTCCTTGAAATTCTGGTCTAAAGACCGAATCCACCCTGAATTCACACTGAAGAACTCACCTGCTCACCACCCGCAAGACTGCCGTCGAAATGCCGGCGAAGAAAGTGAGTCTCCTTGGTTATTCGGACACTTTCCACCCAGTCCACGCAGTCCGCCGCAAAGACTACTTTGGAGCACAGGCCATCGCTGGCGCGGCGCGCGTTGCGCGCCGAGTTCGCCAGCGTAGCTCGCCGCTAGGCACCAAGAAGCCCTCCAACTCAGGCTCGATCAACGACACTCGCCAATCGAAACCCCTTGAATTCACCCCGACCAACGTTCGTCTGCTGTCATGGCTCACTTCGCAAACGAGCACTCCCAAGCCTCGTGGGGCAGTTGCCTGCCCACCATGGCTGATTCACTCGACACCACGCCCTGGAAGAGCACCCCATCAGCCCAGAAAATATTAAATCAATACGAGACCGTTATAATCAAACCACAGACCGGAGTTGACCTCCGTCAAGTACCCCAGACTGAACTCGGCTTGGCCGTTATTACGACCGCTAAGCTCACCACAGCTGAGCGCGGAGAAACTTACATCAGAATCAGATATCAACAAAACTTGATCGCCGTGGACACATACAAACAGAGTGCTCGGGACAAGCTTTTACTGATTGAATCGCTCCCTATACAAGGCTGAGACCACGCCACCCACACCTACTTGGCCATGAACAAGGACCATGCCCGCGGAGTAGTACATGGTGTTCAGGGATGGTCGAACGAGCGACTACTTGATAACATCGGATGCATCGGTAGAAACGTCATATCCGCCCACACCTTCGGCAACAGCAATACCGCTCTACTCACCTTCAAATGACTCTACCCCCCAATATACGTCACCATAAACTGGGTAGTTACACGCGTGTACCCCTATAGGCCTCGAAGCCTAATATGCGGCACGTGTTTGAGCATCGGACACAAATCTGAGGTCTGCCCGCAGATGAACCATCTCAAGTGCTGCCAGAAATGCAGTAAGGAATTTCCACCCGACTCCGAAATTAACGGGAACCACCAATCCGCCCCATACTGCAAGAACTGCGACGAGGACCATTCTCCACTCGACCCCATTTGCCCGGCCCGGGTCTACGCCGACGAACACCACAACCAAGGTATCTTATACCGCAAGAAAAAACAACTACTCGCCTCCCGGCCGATGCCCCGACGCACAAATGCAAGAGCACCTCCCCAATCGCGCCACTACCTAGAAATAGCCAACCGGTATGCAGTACTGGAAGACGAATACCCGATGCTACCGCAGAAACAGGACCAAACCAACCCCCCCGTCACCGACCGCAACGCAGGCCAGGACAGGCCCAAGAAGACCACCTACCCAGAAGCCGACCCACACGCCGGGGGACAAAATTCCAAGAACCAACAGACGCCCCAGGGCCCGGGCCAGGAGCCTAAGTCTGCCGAGGAGGAATGACCCATTCCTCCCTCCTCAAGACGACCCCAAAAGCACGTTTACCAAAACACCTTCGTACCGGGACGCTCTCATCAAAGCGCGCAAGGACCCCACAATTTGCAATCAAGCCCGAGCGATCACTCTGGGGATCCAACTCAGACACACGCAGGCCCCCAAACCCCTAATAGCGCCACCATCACGAAACGAACATCACACCATGACTCATGAGAGCATGGAGGAAGCGGACTCGGTAACGACGCCGTCACAACCCTAGCCTGCTACAGAGATAACCCTAACCGCACTTGTGCAAATGGTGCACCAACTAACAATTCAAAATCCACAAATGCAACTTCAAATCAACCAAATAGAAACAAAGATCTCATGAGTCGCAAAAGAGGCTACCAAGACCAAGAGCAACAAGAGGGGACCAAAGTGCATATCCAAGAGACCACTACCACACAAGAACGAGGAAATGAATAAAACAACACAAAGCCACCATAGCACCACAATATGGCAATGGAACTGTAGAGGCCTTCGAAGAAAAAAAGCCGAACTCGCCCTTCGCATACAACAGACACAACCCAAACCCGACATCATCCTCATACAGGAAGCCAACGGAAACCTAAACGTCCCGGGTTACCAAAAGTTCACTCAACCCAGCATCTGCGTCACACCTAGGAAAAACAAAAAGCTACAACCGTCCAACACAGTTATTGCCCCAATAACCACGACAGCTACCTACGTATCGAGGCACATTCCATCCAACCAAATCAACACCGAACACCTCAACGATCAAAACCAAGAAATCGTAGGCATTGAGTGCCAGCCACCAAACCAATCCCAACCAATTACATTATTCAACGTATATTGGTGACCAAATACCAAGATCGCGAAAACGCAATGGATCCGAGACCTGGCTCAAAAAACAAAAGGTCATCGAGTCATCATCGCAGGTGACTTCAATAGTCACCATCCACACTGGGGATACGAGAATACAAATCACAACGGCAACACACTACACAATCAAACTGCACAACACAAATTCCACCTCATCAACAATGTCACTGCCACTACAAGAATCGGCAACAGCGTTGAGCAAGACACCAGCCCGGACCTCTGCTGGTCGAACAACCCCACCGGCATAACATGGTCAAATACCAAAGAAACCCTAGGTAGCGACCACAACATCCTCGAAATCGAGGTCGCCCAACCCACGAGCAATCGCAAGAAGTCTGACAAATCCAAACAAAACCTTCCTAATGCGACCATCACCAAATAGAGAAAGTCCGAAGTGACTTAGAAAAAAACGAACCCTCCGACAACTTTAGCGCGTGGGTCAAGGACATTACAGAAAGCATCAAGAAACACACTGCCACACCTACCAAGACAGAGGAGTCACCCAGCATAGATAGACATTTACTCAATCTATGGGACACCAGGCACAATCTGATTAAGAAATGGAAAAAGAAAAAAAAAAGAAATCGGAACCTCAAGAAGGACATTCAGAAGATCACCGAGGAAGCTCAAGATTACGCCCAGAAAATCGCTGACGACCACTGGATTGAACTATTTAACGGATTCAACGGGCAACTCCACACCACCAGAGTCTGGAACATACTGAACACACTGCTCGAAAAAAAGAATCCAAAACACTCCTTAGAAAAAATCTAACTTAAACAGGGCTTCAAAAATGAAGAGTTGGCGACCAAACTCCACACACTCTTCTACCCGTATTCTATACCATACAACCCGGGACTAGGTCAGACCGCCCTCAGAGAGGACACGCGAATAACCGAAACGCAGGAAGGATCAGACAGCCCCTTTAGCAAAAGCGATTTATTGACAGCCCTCTACTCCATCAAACGTAACACCACCCCCGGACCAGACAGCATAACGTCTATGATGCTTAAGAACTTGCCTAAAAACTACATAGATGCCATCCTTAATCAGATTAACCAAGCCTGCACTGTAAAACATCTTTCGTAGAAAAAACGACAACATGCTTGGCAGCTCTATTAAGACGGGATGCCCATAAAAATAACGCACCCCCATATTCAGAAAATATGTGAAAAGGGACGTTAATGCAACGATACCCATTTTTTCAAATAACAAGGATGCTCGTTAAAATTATGTGTACACATCATTTTAATGAGCATCCTTATACTCTATAAAAATGGGTATTATAACATTAAACTAACGTACCCCCATATTCTGAAAATATGTAAGAAAAGTCGTTAATGCGACGGTACTAATTTTTCCAAAGTATTAGGATGCCCATTAAATGTATGCATGCACATACTTTAACGAGCAACCTTGCACTTTGGTAAAATGGGTACCGTTGCATTGACGTCTTTTTTCACATATTTTCACAATATGGGGGCACGTTTTTTAATATTTGTGTTTACATCTCTTTTTAGCTGAAGCACTGAAGCAGCTCATGTTCTGCTGTCCAATATTTTTCACTTACATAAGTTTCTGTGCAACGACATTCTGAAATATAACTTCAGCATCCTTGATGCACCTGAAAACGTGAGCCATATACTATGGGGATTGCAATGCAATGAAATAGTGAATTCATGTACTTTGGAGCAGCTCTGCTTCTTTGTCTAAAACGAGGAGAAAATAATTGGCTACAGAAACTTTAAAATAAGTGAGATAGGGTGCAGCAAAACAGCAGCTAGCTACAGTGTTCCTCATGTGATGCACCTGCAGACACAGCTGCTAAAATCTTTGCAAGCCAAGAATAGTAGGTAAGTGGAGAGAAGGAAACCACCATTGCACATGATTGGTTGTTTTCTCCTCCCCACTCTCCAGCCTCCGCCCTGCTGATGTTGAAAGAGTGGAGGGTTCTGTGGGAGGGGCTTGTTCCTGCTGTTCTTGAGTTGCAACAGATCATAGCGACCTGGAGGTTTTCGAAAGTGCAGCTCAAGCTGGCCGGATCATATTAAAGCGTCATATCGGCAGCAAATTCTCTCAACACCCTTGAGAAAGGGTTCAGAATTGAGACAGCAGTGAAAATTCAAAATAGTTTGGTCGGTCGTTTGTAAATTATTTTGCTTTAGCTCTCTGTAGCCATTTTTTTTTCGAGCTTATTTTAAAAAAACAAAAAACGAGTGAAATTATAGTAGCTCTTTATTATATCTAAAATTCCTTCATGGGTGCTTCTTCCGTGGTGTAGGGCTATCTCAATGCTCCCTGCACATGCAAAAGAAAGATGTATATAGTCGTAAGCTAAGCACATGGCTGTCAAAACAATACAAAACAAGGTAGGCCTGACATGCACACAATACAAATAATCCTGCTCGATCTGCAAAGAGAGACCAGCTCACCTTGATGAAAGCAACTGGTCTGGACCATAAGGGAAGGGCAGCACATTTCGGCGCCTAGTGCGTTCCTCCGACGAGACCTGCGCTTATCACAGAAAATGTGGTTTTAGTTGAAAATCAATTGACATTGCAGGAGAGAGGCATGAAATATCTGATACAGCAAGTGAGATGGATGTAGATATATTACATCCACCAGTTCACTGTGGATACCCACAGATACCCAGGGCTCTACAGGTAAGGAGTGTATTCCACATCATGTTTCAAGGAAACCACATTCCCTGTCCCACAGGCATAAATGTGCAAAAGAGAAAAATCCAGAAGCTAACTGAAGCAACACACAGAAAACTACCTCTGCAACAATTTTCAGTCCCATGCTTGCCCATGTTGTTATTTCGCATGCCTCTACCGCAAACACAACCTTCCCGTGCTCAACGATACAGCAAACTATTTTGCCTGCCCTTGGCTCTCTACACTGTTGGGAAAAAATACCGACCCCGCCACATACTCTGTCTCTCGATACACCAACTTTTGACTAACTTCAGCAGTTGAGAATTGAATGCCACAGCTCACTACACCATCAGTGAGTTCTTTTGAATACATTCCCTCTACAAAAGACAATGCATGCTCTTGAAGCAATTCCTCTGGAAAAAGGTAGCCCGCTCTGCAATATGACTGAAGCATCTCGAGCTTCCTTGCCATAGAGTAAGTAATATTTTTGAAATTTTGCGTGCTGCGTATGATTCGCTGAAAGTAAGAATGCTTGCTCTCAAAGCGAAGCGTTGACAAATGGCTCAATGGACCATACTCGTAGCAGAGGTCGGGGTAGTGCCTCAGATAATGATGTTTTGGTTTTAGAGCTACACCAGGAAACAGATGTAGCCTGCGAGACAAATAGTCATCAATGAGAGCACGCAAGTACTCTATTTGAGCCACATGAAGTTGAGGCGATTCCAAGATGGTTACAATGTCTTTTAAAATGAGGTATAGCTGCCAGGCGTCATCTTCCACATTTCTTACCTTGTCAAAGAGCAGGACGGGCAAAAATCTGACAAGATAAAATGTCTCTACTGCCTCTCCTCTACAGATTCCTTCACAGGAAACTTTGCATGGCCGGTTCTTAGAGTCATGCTCTTTAAGCTTCATGTTCGCTATTCTTGAATTGAGTTCCTCAATGCTGAACCACTTCTTCTCAATAGTGCGTCTCCGAAGGATAAGCGATAGGTCATATGAGACTACACCCTCATATAAGTCGTGACCAATGCACGGGGGCAGGCCAGATATGGCATGAAAACTCAGGAGTGAGTTTAGGGATGAGTCAAACTTAATCTCAAGACATGAGTCTAGGCCTTCTTCCTTGATGCGCTTTAGACATTTTTCATAGCTCTCAGCTGTACGGCGAGGTCCCATCGATCTAAAAGCGGCCATAAAGGCATCTCTTGTCACTTCGCAAAAGCGACAGAAATATTTTGACCTTGAAAACGACTCTACAAAGCCCCCTATCCCATGGCTTCTGAGGTTGTCACCGAGACATGACAACAAGCCGCAGTTGTATCTGACTTCATTTACTGTAACACCATCTTTTTCAAGATCTGCAAGGTTTCATACAAGAGACGTCATCGCAACATCATGTCCCACTTTTTGTAAGGTGGACTCTTAGCACAACATTACTAACTGCATCGCATGAACTTTTGTTTGAGCGAATGGTGGCATGTTAGCGATGGTGTAGTACATTCCCAAGATTTTGTGATTTTTTCTTGCAGATCCTAAAGGGTTAGCAACTTCAAATGCATCCTGAAATAATAGTAGCTGAATAGTGTTCTCACCAGCAATAAAAATATTGGACTCTCCATAGAGCTTCCCATCAGTGATGACTTGGAGAAAGCCAGGCTCCAGATCGTTTGTGCGAGAGGGTAGATTCTGAACAGAAATGTCAGAAAGGAAAGCCTCTAGTGTTTGCTTCACAGGCACATAGTGAAAACTTCTAGCATGCGCACATTTAACCTCCACAGGTCTATCACGTCAAAATTATTTTGTAGAACTGGCTCCTCGAATGCATACTACGCAAGACCCCACTGTCTGGGCACAGAGGAGACTGTTCAGCTTTCAGTTCTGCCACAACTGCATGGCATACTTCTGTGCTGACATCGAAGCATTCCAGAACTCTACAAATGTCTGCAACTTTGCTCTATTTTGCTACAGAGTCAAGAAAGTACACCTCATTGGCAATACTCTGGACAACTGATGCAGGCACTAGGTGCATTGCTTCCAACTTCATAAAACACAAGGACAGATGTGTTGTTTCTAACGATACCTCACCAGGGCCCTCACAAGATGCGTCTGCCTGTTCAGCACTGTGCGCAGATGAAAGAGACTCACTGTTCTCCATGTCAGTTCTAGGTTGTGCACTGTCACTAGCATAATCATGTTGACTTTATGACGATGGGGGTTCCGCCTGGTCTCTATGACACCGACTCATGTGTGCCGAGAATGTAATCGAGTTCTGGAACTGCCTTCTGCAGTTTTCCATGAAGCAACTTGTCTTGAGGCCTGAACTGATGTGGCCTTTGATATGTTTGGTCATTTCCAGTCCGCTCCAAACCGTTTGTGAGCAGAATGCATGAGGGCAAACATATTCTCTGCCGTCGTGATGAGATTTCTGCCCACTGTGACATTTTGACGTGTGCACTCTTAGGGCATTGAATGAGCGGAAAGACCTGCTACACCATTCTTTCAAGCAGGGCAAGCTTAGGTTGTGACTTGTTGAATGAAGCCTATAGTGTCTCTCATACTGGTACAAGTTTTTCTGTTGCAGCTTGCACACATGGCAACTGTACATGATGCAGTTTTAATGATGTGAACTTCCAGCCTGAAATGGGAAAGTTTTTGAAATAAAAAATAACATAGCAGATGAATTCTGGCGTAATGTTGTGCTTATGTAACCGACGGCAGAGCTTCATAAAGCATCAAATGTCCAGAAAAGGCAAATTCCGTTACTTAAAGTGTGCGTTAAATGTGTTCATTTGACACCATGGTTTAATTGACCCAGCTTTTCATTAGTTAACGATCCAAAAATAGCAAAATGTTTGTCGAACCTGTGTTACTTTTAAATTGTAAAACAGGTGTCCCACTGTACAAGCTATTTTGATGTCTGTGGGCTTGTTTCAATTCCACAAATTAACTAAAAATGCCTAATCTTATAACGAAAACATGAGGGAAACCGTCTGCTATATATGAAGACAAAAAACAATATCTGTAGAAAAAGTAAGTTTCTATGCAATGTTTGACCAGTTAAAATATGCTCATACTGCAAAGGCAAGTTGCATAAAATTCAGATTTGTGGTGTTTACCATAACGGCTGTAATTGATGTTTACAGTCGTTAAAGTTGTCTTTTGTTCCGACTGATCCTTACGTATGCGAATGAGTTCACGACAGGCCAATCAGAATGCAAGGTGCCCTACTATGATCAGCTTGTACGTCAACAATGTCCCCATACCTACGCGCTAGTCGCAGCAGACGGAAACAAGCACAGCACAACATTTTACAAGCCCCGAATGAAACAGGCCGGCCAAAGGCGCATAGCAGAGTCCTAGGAGCTAAAATCTGCGCGCTTAGCTTTCTAACATCAAAAAACCGCTCGCCGGTCGTCAGCACCGATCATTGATGTGCTGGTCCCTGGGCTGGCGGGGAGGCCAGGAGTCCCGTGACCGGTAGAAGCAAAGGGAAACTTTGTCACGCATTCGCTGACACGTATCGGTGGTTCTGTTAACCGGCGTAAAAGTTCACGACTCTTTAACAACGTCACCCATGATCTTTCTGCTCATAGTCTAAAAAAAACTGTTACGCTTATTATCCTTACAGTTGTGCGTGTTATGAAAGATCGGTGCGTTGCATCCATAGTGTGAACATAGCTTTATGTAACACAACTACGTGCGATATAACTTCGGAATCTGCTCTGCCCAGGAACACTCTGCAACTGTAGCATCTTCTGAACATATTACCTCAACCCTGTGGTTTGCATACTGTGACATATTTTAGCTTGCCAAATGGAACATACTTCAGTGATAAAAGAAAAACTACATAACAAATCCTAACAAGTTTTTGTTCGAAACAAGATTGTAAAAAAATAGGTGTGTGGAATATTCCTTTCACCACAAATGAAAGCCTTCTTGTTAATGTGCTGCCTGCATGCTACGCTTCTTAATGACTTTGCTTTGTATGTAGAGAAGAGTACTACAAGCCAGTGGTATTCATGTGTATGTAGAGAAGAGTACTACAAGCCACTAGTATTCATGAAGATGTACTCACTCCCTGTCCCCTTGCAGCAGTTCTAAATCCAGAGAGAGTGAACACCCACCCTATGGGAGACCGGTGTAGTGCAGAGCTTCTTTCTGGCCTAAACAACAAGCTTTGGAGTACTGTCCAATTTAAAAGAGCTACACGCTGGCGTTTAGCCCTTTGATGCTTGAGCACACTCCTCTATGGAAGTAGTCAAGTGGTATATACATACCTTCAGACGAGGTTGATGGCGATTATGCTGCAGGCCTCGCTTGCGACCACGACAGGACAGAGGGACGCAGAGCGAGACAGAGCCCTGCTGTATGTCTGGGCAAAAAAAGTGAAACATTAGGCACATGCAGTAATTACCACAGAGAAGGGTATGGGAATTAGCCATTTGCATGTTATGACTGCTACTGATTTGGCTTCGAATGGCGCTGCCCTAGCATGAATCACAAGGAAGTTACAGCTCCGCAGAAAGTGAACCACTACCACTGCAGACCGCTGAAGTGCAGAACTTTTTTCTGGCCTGAAAAAAACATGGTTTGGAGTATTGTCCAATTTAAAAGAGCTGCACGCTGGCATTTAGTCCTTTGATGTTTTAGCACACTCCTCTATGGAAGTACTCAAGTGGTGTTTACATACCTTCAGACTATGGTGATGGCAATTACGGTGCAGGCCTCGCTTGCGACCACCACAGGACAGAGGGACGCAGAGCCATAAGGAGGGGAGCCCTTCTGTAGGTCTGGGGAAACAGAGAAAAATTAGGCGCACGAAATATTTTCCAGGGAGGAGGGTACGAAAGCCTTTTTTGTTAAATTACCATCAGCATGTTAGGGAAGTTATTGCTCCGAAGACAGTGAACACTGACGGCAGGGTTCGTTCAACTTTCTAGCGTAAGCAACAAGTGCCTTAAAGTACCGTATTTTCCAATCTAAAGACCCTAGGGGCCAATTTTCCCTGAAAAAAAAAAGTTTTCGTTTGGATAGTTCGCGCTCAGTGCATAGTCCGCAGGGCAAACATAGGCTGAAAAGCTAACATCCATAGTCAGAGCGCACCTCTTGCATAAAAGATTTTTGCGGACAGAAGTCTGGGTTTTCTTGCGCACCTCTCTTGGGTGAACCGCAGAGCTCTCAGCTTGACTCGCATTGACCGCTTGCAGGCATCCAAGCGAACAGTGTGTCACACGCAAGGCATAGAAAGCCTGATCAACACATGAAAAGTGGGACGTTCACTTCTTAATCCCGGCGTAAAACATTCTAAAATCGGCAAGCCAATTACACCAGTCTGGTGCTAACGAAGGATCTTGAAGCAAACATTATTGTATAGTATAACCCGTACCTGTAGATAGTCTGCACAGCATAAAAAAAAACTTTTATACATGTATAGTCTGTGTACAATAGACCAGAAAATATGTACTGTCTGAATCCGGAGAGCTGCACACTTGCGTTTTGCGTTTTGATGTTTGGTCTAATTATACCAACACACTCATCGATAGAGTTAGCAGGGGTGGAAGCGGGCTAGAGCCTTTTGTAGCAGGGCTGGGAGCAGCAAAACCCCCACTTTGGAGCAGTTTTGGAGCAGTAAAAGGCTTGCTTTAGAGCAGCTCGGGAGCACCAAAAGTAAGTTTTGTAGCCGTAGAAGTAGGTTTTGGAGCAGGTCACGGAGGTCAAACAGGTGTCTAAAAGTGATTTGTTGTTGCTAAATGTGAAAATGTAGCAAAACTATATGCATGCACATCCAAGAATAATTTGTAAGCAACATACATACAAACCTTTCTATTTCTATTGCATTGAAATATGAAATATTGGCAATTTAAGCAAAGGAAAGGCTTTGAGAACCATTCCGGCAGCAGGCAGAGTCATGATAGACTTTATATGGGAGGCCCCGACAATAAAAGCACAACTTGAGCCACGCCAGTACAAAACCGTCTATTTAATTGACCAATTGTAAACATGTATCCAGAAAACTAAACCACTGCCAGGTGTCAGATAAACTACCTTCGCTGACTACAGGTTTTGTTTAATAAAGAATACACATGTTCAATCACTGCTTAAAAAGCCCTATATCAAGTTTAGTAACAAAATACAAGGCTACTGACATTTGACAAAAATTCAGATGCAAAATAAAATGTGTATTTTATATCTTTAGAATACCACAGTCACTCGTACATATGCAGCTTTAAGCATCGACTAGAAGAGAAACACAACCTTATGTACTCCATAAAATGTTGTGCATTGCGTGTCTCCATAAAAACAAATTAAGGTACCACAACATGTTTCAAAATAAAGCAGTCCTTGCTGACCTGTTTTCATTAAATACAAATGTTCTTCATCCCTGTTCAGAAAATACAGTAATCCCTACACCCAAGTTAACATACAAAGCTATATCTATATTACTTTAGATGGAAAAATATATTGTCTTAAAAATATCACAGCCACTAATACATATGCAGCATAAACACTCACTAGAAGAGCCCACAGGCTTCCATGTTCAAAAAAAAAGGGTTGTGACTAAGCTGAATCTGTGTACATTAGAAACAACTGAAGTTCACCTTTTTTCACAGTTTGAAGAGCAGAGTCAATTTATTTTATGCGCTCGAGTACTTTGGGCAGTTTAGAGTTCACATCACTTAGCAGGAGGTGTCCACTCCCCACCTTGTCCATGTCGTTAACTGCCACACCCTTGCTTATGAGTTCTTGTGCACTCAGTATAAGTGCTTTAAGAGAAGACAGGCGGCACTGGAGCCCGGACTTCTCATCTGTGAGTTTCCTCGTTTCAGAGACTTCACCTGAGGCTTCGTCATGTCTCCGCTTTAGGGATAGTGATGCTTCTTCTTTGTCTATTCGTTGCCGATATCTCCTGTACGAATTTTCCACACCTCTCAAAAGCTCTTTAGTAAGTGGCACCTTGGTGGGATCTTCGCTGTATCTCTTCATGTATGTTTTTGACGAAGGCTTGAGATGCTCGTTATGGACAATGAGCTTCGATTTTCGACTGCATGTTTGTTCTCACTGAATCATCTTTCGCAATCAGCGTTGCCGTGAGGGAGTGCAAAAAGAGCCTTCACAAGCTTTCCGAGCATTGAATACTTGTGATCACAAGTTGGCGTCTTTAGTGCAAACACGTCACTCCAATGAGTGACCACATTGGGAGACAGCTCCCAGTCACAAGTTTCACAAACGAGAGAGTTCCACTCATCAGTGAGTGCCGCCACTTTGTTGGGGGGGGGGGGATAGCTTGTGGCAGAGCATTCGCGATATATCGCAGCGACCTTGTGGCAAACTCTCCTTCTGCATCAGGCTTTAAAAACCTTAAATGGAATAACACCTTGTTGTGTTGCAGCAACCTAGATATTAGGAAATTTGTACATGCTTTGTAGAAAGCCCCAAACCAACCTCCGTCTTTGCCTTCCAATGGACAGACGATTCGACATCAAGGTCTGTCAACTGCAAGCCAGTCAAGTCAACAAATGACTCCTGACGAAGAAATCTTCTAAGCACCTGCTTGACGAGTGCCACCATCTCATCGTAAAAGATGTGCAGGAGAGGCTCCTTGCTTTGGAAAAGCGTCTGGAACTTCTCAAAGATCTGTGTGGCATTTTGTACAAAGAGCAACTTTGCTCGCAGTGTGCTGTTGGTGAACGCAGATGCCAGACGACTGTGCCTTACCGATGATGATGTTCTCGGCACCCCCGACTTCGAAGAAAAGGTCTTCAGGGCGTCATATAATTTAAGCACACGCTCAATGCTGGGAAGTAGCGTCAGCCACCTGCTATTCACATGACGCAAGAACTCAAGCTGTGGCAATCCGAGTTTACACTGCAGTTCCTTCAGGTCTGCATGCCTTGTTGCATGCATACGTGAAGTAGTGGTGGACATCAGTTACAATCGATTCCAACTCACTACAGAAGGAGTCCAAGCCAGCAGAGAAAGCATTATGGACCTTATGAAGACCACATTCTCCAATGTCAATCATGTCAGGGCTGAGCTCCGCTTTCAGTTTGCGTTTTAAGCTCTTCATCACGTAGGGGCCGTCACTGAAGAAACATACCATGTTCTTCATTGGAAGCTCATTAAGAGCATCTTCAACACAGCAAAACAGTTCATCTGCAGTAGCATGTCCCAAATGAAATGACTGCAGGTGCTCCACAACTACATTATGTGTGTTGACAGAGTAGTAGCGAGCAAGTACATCCAACTGGTGCACCTTGGCCTCAGGCACTGGGGTCTCGTCGATCATGATGCTATAGAACACCTCTGGTTGAACAAGCTCTTGAACCACCTTTTCCTTGAAGTACGGTCCCAGGCCATCAGAAATGATGTATGAAATCTTCTTGCGACCACATTGGAAGCCTTTTGCGATTTGCAAATCAAGGAACATGTGAGGGTACGTTAAGGTTGCCACATCCGCCCAAGTGTATGGAAGAGACTTTGCAACCATGGAGAGAGCAAAAACTGTTTCTGCTCTTGTGACATTCTCTCGCAATGACAGTGATGCCGGATTCTTGTGAAATTCCAGGGAGCCCTGGACCATGAAGTCCTTGGTGAGGACTCCTTCTGCGTTTCACTTTTTCTTAGCATTTTGAATGTGTTTCTGAGAACCAGCATGGCGCATTATTGCTGAGGTACCATGTTGCGAACAATGCACAGTCACATTGCAGAGCACGCAGAAGCCATCACTGTCTGTTGAGCTTGGTCGACACCAAACAGAAATTGAATCCCCATTGCCGTCCTTCTTGGTCAGCGCGTCCACATTAAAATTGGTGCACCGTTCTGAAACAAGTGAAAAGCGCAAATATCAAAACATGACTGCAAATAAAACTATCAAGTATTTACTGTTGCACACTTGCATACCATACTACAATGTATATAAAGAAAATATTTTTTTAATTTCTTTTTGTGGGAGGTGAATGCTGCCAAGCTGATTATGATGACTTGGGGAGTGATGCTAAGTTACATTGAGGTGCAGGATGGCAATAGCCCCTCGGGTATCGGTGCCAGCTCAGTTTGAACGAGACTGAAAATATGATGTAGCTGATCAGGCGCTGATCCCTGCGGGGCAGGCTGCCTTCTTACGTGACAAAAAGCCCACCAGCTTCTCTCTACCCCCCCCCCCCAACCAGATACACCTATACCCGAAACTTGTACGAGTAGAGTGGTTATAGCAAGTTAAGGTGCGTTCACGACAGGAATCGGCAGCGCGGGAGTGTTGTACGGCATTTCTGATGTAACCCCCACTCCTCCACGCTAAAGGAAAGAAACAAAAAAGTGTGTAGCACTGCCAATTAACCAACTCGCTTAAGATCGCGGGTATTGTTTTCGCCAGTGGTCTGACGGCGGGAGACAACACACGACAGCGTGCACATTCGGGCACACAATGATGGTTTTGGTTTCGTTTGGACAAGACAAATTGAGCTCGAGAACGCAAGTGCCTGTGCTCACGATTCTTCACTGCTAAGCGTCCAAATATGGTACGCTACCAAATAACAGGTAAAACTAGTAAAGACCATTTATTTTTACTCATGTTGACGCATGTGCATGCGCTCGCAGAGAAAAACAAACGAAACTAACATAGCGCGTGTTTCTTAACTGCGTTCGCAAAGAAAAACAAAACGTAACTACATAGTACGTGTTTCATAACGGCTATGCGTCAAAATATGGTACGCTACCAAATAACAGGTAAAGCTAGTAAAGACCACTTACTTCAGCTCATGTTGATGGCCGAGGTAGCCCACCGGTGCCGAGACACCAACTCCCACGATCACGGCAAATCGGGACCACGGGCAACTGCATGCGCGCTCCAAGCGCGCCAACCAACTATTCCCGAAACCAAACCGATGTGTTCGTATATCAAGCTCTTTGTAGTCAAAATCGACATCTCACTCTCGATGAACTAAAATTGACGCCTCGCACTGCGGTTACACGTGGTTCGGAGCCCCAGTCGAGTTGGTACGAGTCACCCGCACTGACGCCTAAACAAAAGTACACACCACATGGTGGCCAGTGGCCAACCGTTTTCCGCTAAATTTAGAGAAAACACTAAACAAAGAGCTGAAATTGATCCCGTAAGTGATGACGTCACAACAAGGCGTCTGGGTCTAAACAAACCGTTGCTAGGGACGTTGCTATGGACTAATGCATGGAGACTCCACATGAGGCTAGATTTTCGCTTACAAGTAAATAATTTTTTGTAAGCAACCTAACTTTTTGATATCGAATTCTGAAGATGTTCTTGTCGTCTCAGTGTCGTGTCGCAACGATGAAAGCCATTTCTGAAGACTTACACTCCGCTTTGCTTTGGTAGCAGACGACACGACAGATTTGCTGGCCTCTGTTGCAGCGGGCGTCTTCATTGAATTGCGTCGGTAAACGAGCAACAAACACAAGTGCATCACCATGGCCGTAAAGGCCTCCGCAATGTGCGTTTTGGTTTTTTCTGTGAAGAACCCAGCTTAGTTACGAGGGGTGAAAATACAGTAAAATCAAACCTACGTCATGCAGATCAGTTACGACGACGACCTGAAGTGCATTCCCGGCGTAGTGCAGGCCAGCATGAGAAACAAATCGTACGCCGTCGAGGTAAGTCGTTTGTTATTATTATTATTGTGGTTGTCAGGTTATTAAAGAATTGCATGTCTATCGCAATTTCGCAGTATTTTGCTTTTTTTCCCTTTAATATACATAAAATTTCGTGGATGTGCTCTTTTGGGGAAGATCTCCATCGAACCCGCGATGCGAGTACAATCTGTAATGAACTCACTTATGTTTTTTATCCAGTTCTTTCGCGCTTTGGGGTCTTGCGGAAATCTGAAGAATTTGCAAGGGTCTTTCACCACGCGATGGTTACAACCAGGTATACGAAGCACCCTCGCATAGCGCGAGTCCGCAAACAAAATTTGGGATCTCTACCGATCGCCTGAAGTGCTTTTCTCACGGATGCAATGCGATCTTTTAGCAGACGATCTACCTGGATCGACACCCGGACTTTCGATAAACCATATTTTGCATCGCACCCCACTATGAATTCTTATATATGTCTGAAACGCATTATATTTCAAACAAATGCGATGTCAGAATATCGTATTTATTCACACGATTCAAACGACGGCCCCGGTTTGGCCGGCCGGCGTGCGGCAGACGGCATACTTCTTGCATTCGTCGTCTGCTTCAGGCATCTTGAGGACCGGAAGTTGCAGTCGCACACTTCTGTCGTTTCTACGTTTGTGATTTTTAGAAGTTTAAATCCTACTCCTGATTTTTGAACGGTCGGGTTTTCGTAGCGAAACCGAGTCACATGTATTCGTCCATAACAACGACTCTAGCAACGGTTTGTTTGGACCCATGACGTCACACTTACGGAGTCAATTAGCGTTTTGGAGCAGGCTGGCGCAGGGAAGTGAATTGGCGCAGGGTGGCGAAATTGGCGCAGCGCTTCCACCCCTGCAGTTACTCAAGTGGTGTACACATACCTTGAGATGTTGCTGATGGCAGTTATACTACATGACTCACTTTCCGCCACAACATAACGCAAGGTCACATAGCCACACGAAGCCATGATATAAGTTTGGGGAAAAAAATAAAAAGTTACGAAAAACAAACCAATATTAAGTACACGCTTCAATTTGCATGGACCAGGTAATGGAAACCTTTTTGAATTTACCACCTGCATAAATGTACTGGGTGCGACCGTAAAAGCCAGCACATTAGGCACGCTTGCAAAATTCGCAGCTGGAGGTGAACGATATAATTGCGATGAAGATTTAATTTTACAATTTAAATGACCAATTACTCAGATCAACAGAGATTTTAAAATGAAGGAAACGTTTGTTATATATGAAAAATCTACAATAAACCAGAAAAAAGATTGCACCTGTTTTGTTTTGCTTTTTTCGTTTTGCTTATTTGTTTGGGCGTCCACAGAACGAAATGGGAAAAATAATCGTTCGTCTGCTTTATAGACCCTTCCCCTAGCGTTGACCAATTTATCAACGCTGCATCGGACGTCATGCAGAAGTAAATATATATATTTTTATGTTTACGTCGTGTTTCGGCCACAAAGCGTAACATTCAATACGGTTCCATAGGTTACACAGGCAGTAACTTATTTCCGTCGGACGTAACTCGGAACCTTAGGGTAAAGTTACGTCGGACGTAACTTTAATTTTTATTTCGTGTTCCGTCCGAGCAACTTTAATTTTTATTTGGAGTTCCGTCGGACGTAACTTTAATCTTCATTATGGGTTACGTCACACGTAAACCAAAACCTTGACGTAAAGTTACGTCGGACGTAACCTTCATTTTTATATCGGGTTCCGTCGGACGTAACGCTAGACACTGCGTACGTCAACCATACGTCAACATACATATGTCAACCGCGCGAGCCTATGCGGAACCACTGCGCAGCGAATTCCTTCCAACCGCTCCACGCGCCCCACCTCCTTCATCATTTCGTCTCCCGAATCTCCCGATCTACAAGCGCAACACACAGAGAGATCGCTCGCGATTTAAAAGGGGCACAGGAATTCACTCGGCGAGCTATCCAGATTCCAAGAAGGCATTAAGATTGTTTCGAGAAATTCACAATTTTTCATACACCTCGATAAAATCATTATTTAACGCGACTGTTTTGCTGGACACCAGCCTCTTGTAGAATGGAGGAGGCTTCTTTTTTGGATCCAGTACTACATTACCGGAGCCGACGGCAACGAAAATATGCACGGTAGCCGTTCTTGTTCTGTTTTTAACATTTCACGACTTCCGAGTTGACGAATGAGAGCAAAAACATAATACTCTTGGCTCAAAAATGTTTGTATGACCAGTTTCAGGTAAGCACGTTTGAAATGTGAATCTTAAAGACACGCCAAATGTGTTGGATTTTAAATGCAAGAGTTATTCAAAAGGACGCACTCACACTCGGTCCTCATGCAGCACCGCAAAGGGACTACCGACGGCAATGCAGAGCGGAGACCAGTACCACTTTGTAGCGTATACACCATGTGCTATGGAGAACCAATTTCAAAAAGCTGCATCCTTCTTTTTATGCCTTTCGATGTTTCTTTGAAGTAATAAAGTAGAGTACACATACCTTTGGGCGTCGCTCCGCCAGGAACGAACGGAGGGAACGGCGCGACACAGCCAAACAGGCCACGCCAAAAACCACGAGGTTTCGATTGCCGTGCGAAAGGGTCAAGTGTACTTACATAGAAAGTTTGTTGGAGTAGTGCGAGTCTCGTTTCAACCTCCGGTGAGAGCAGTCGACTTCCCCGAGCTCCGCACGAGAACGTGATCCTAACCTAAACATCGAGCCGGCGCTCGGCGCGGCAGGCCCACCACCTAGCCTGGCGCGAGGCACGCCCTGGCCCCCGATTCTGCCTCGCCATGGCGCCTGAAAACTCCGAAGCAGCCACCCCATCCCGGCGTCGGAGGTCGTAATTTTGCCTGAGGACCGCCGCTGTGCCAGCGATAGCAGCTGCCAGGATGCAATACGCCGTGGAAGGCGAGACGATCACCCCCGCAGTCCTCTCCGAAGAGGGATGGAGTATTATCAGCGGAAAATATGAAAGAGCACGCCAAACCCGGATCCGGAAAAAAGAAGAACGGCTATGCCCAACGCAGCCGGAGGCCGGATCGGCCACCCCCGGGCCCGCCCAACAGACAGGCAAGTCCTCACTTGTCACCAATTACAACAAACCGTCAACCAGACGTAGACGACCACCCCTCCCACGCCTACCGGAAGACGACCACAAGGTCGTAGTCAGGCAGAGTAACCTAAACCTCCGCATGACTACCCCGGGACAGTTACTCAAGGCGATCTGCGAGCAGCTCAACCTCCCGCCTCAAGAAACCTTCGCGAACGACAGGTTGCGGATCAACCCCTACAACAACACTTTCACGATTAGCACTCCAGTGAAAGAACGAGCAGATGCCTATCGGAGCCTGCCAGGGTTCGCAATGAACAACCAAGAGTACCCAGTCACGGCGTACTTCCCCACGCCCGAACAATCCGTAAGAGTGGTGATTTCCGGAGCCCTCGGCAACGAGACTCCCGACGAAATTCTCCATTACTGCATCACGGAAAATCCAGAACTCCCCATCGTCAACGCACGCCGCATGGGACGCTCCAGAGCGGCCGTCATCACTTTCGAGGGCACCAAACCGCCGAAGAAAATGACTTTCCAGGCAGGCCTCTTCACCTGCCATCCGTTTAAAGAACGGGTCGAAACATGTCTCAACTGTCGCAGGGTCGGACACCGAGCCGACGTGTGCTACCGACCGAACAGCCAACGCTGCCATCGCTGCGGAGAGGAGCACCCGCCACCGGAGGAGGGTGAGCCCCCAACTGCGAGGCCAAGTGCATCATCTGCCAACGTCCGCACGTTACGGGAAGCCGTAACTGCAAGCACCGTTTCGTCGAGAAACGCAAGAAACTCCAGGCCAAGGGGCCTCCGACTTGGGATCGGTACTCCCTGCTCTTGTCAGAGGACGACAAGAAACCCGGGCGGCGCTCAAGATCCAGAATACCGTCGTCGCGCCGACGCCGCAGCGAAAGTCGGTCGAGGAACCGGTCTACTTCCTACCCACCCCTGGACGACCGCGGAAGAAACAGCTCGAGAAGCAAGAGCAACGAGCGCAAGAAACCTCCCTCCTCAAGAGGCAACAGCACCACCCAGAACGCCGACAAACAGGTGAGCTGGGCATCCAAGGTCTCCCAAGCGAACGCTGGGAAGCGCGAGTTTCTGGAGCAAATTAGAAAACTGAAAGAGGAAAATGCTGCACTCCGTAGGCGACTAGATGAGCTTGAAAAGCTCGTCAAAACAGGCCCCAATTCTACCCCCCTCGACACACCGGCAGCCGCGAGATCGGCTCCACCTACTTCTAGCCAAATCGCAACCAACAATGCGATGGTTGCGGACGCTAACCGCGGAAAGCTAAAGAGACAGGCCTCGACAGACCTAGATGCTAACGCTAAGAGAGTAGCCGAGGCATCCCCAGACGGTGAGCCGCAGCCCAAACCAAAAACCACCATCACCTCTCAGGCACCTATGCGCAAAGACGAAAGGTTCGATCAACTTGAAAAAGACAACCAAGAAACCAAAGACAGTCTCAGACTAGTCGGAGAGACCCTCCAAGAAATATTACAACGCCTCACGGCACTCGACCGCCTCGCGGCCCTAGAAGCGACCATGCAAATGCTCGTGCAGCAACTACCATGTAACCTTCCTCAAACAATTCAATATGGCCCCTCGACCTCAGGAGATTAAGGTCTGGCAGTGGAACTGCAGGGGATACAAAAACAAACGCGGCAACCTGCAGCTTCATACTCAGCAACTATCCGAAAAACCAGATGTCATAGTCTTACAAGAAGCCAGTCACCCGATCAAATTAACGGGTCCAAGGACTAGGATCGGCCTTGGTTCCGCGCTTGCCTAGGGAAGCTCATGGAGCACGTGGTTCTAAACAGACTCCAAGGATATGAGGAGGATAACAACCTCCTACCCCCCTCCATGCTGGGATTTAGAGCCCACCTGTCCACGCAGGCTGTCATGCTCCAACTTAGCGAATAAGTAATCCCCAAAAGCTCAAACACGAGAGCCATCCTCGGTTTGGACTTAAACAAGGCCTTTGAGAACGGGTCACATGAGGCCATCCTCACTAACCTATCGAGGTTAAATCCAGGATCCCGAACCTTTAACTACGTAAGATCGTTTCTGGACAAGAGGACGGCAGAAATATCGATCGGCGGGACGATCTCGGATCCCTTTCGCATGGGGTGTCGGGGAACACCACAGGGCTCGGTACTCTCGCCGTTTCTATTTAATCTTGCACTCGTAGAATTACCGAAGCAACTCGAGGCCATCCCAAATCTCAGACACACTTTATATGCAGACGATATCACCCTCTGGATCACTACAGGAAATGATGGGGAGATAGAAGAGACCATACAAAGGGCAGTCGATACCATAGAATCCTACGTCAAAGCGGTAGGGCTAGAATGTTCTCATCCCAAATCGGAGCTCCTAATTAAAAGAGACATTCCAAGGGGACAAAAATCCAGCCCTTCGCCAGCCAACATAAACGTATACGTGCAAGGCAAAGTCATTAAACAAGTCACCTCCATCCGGATCCTTGGAATGATCATCCAAGAGAACCGAAATAATACCCAAGTCATCGAAAAGCTAAACGTCTCGGTCCACCAGACCATTAGACTGATCCGACGCATAGCAAACAGGAGAAGAGGCGTTAAGGAAAACGATCTATGCCGATTGGTGCAGGCCTTTGTCATCAGTAGAATGACATACGCCCTCTCCTATCTACAATTATACAACGCCGAGAAACTCAAAATCGAAGGACTCATCAGGCAGGCCTACAAGGCAGCCCTAGGTCTACCCATCAATACCTCCACCGACAATTTACTGCAGCTCGGCCTACATAACACGCTAGACGAGCTGACTGAGGCCCATCGGAGAATGCAAGAGCTCAGGTTCGCTCGCACCAATGCGGGTTGAGCAGTCCTGAGAAGACTGGGAATAAACGCGGCACCACTCAAAGCGTGCACCCGCAAAATCTCGTCCAACGTCAGAAAGACAATCATGGTAAAACCATTACCGAAAAACATGCACCCCGTCCACCACGAAGGCAGACGCAGGGCCCGGGCGCAAGCCCTAGCCAAGAAATTCGAAGGCCGAACGGACGTCGTCTACGTGGACGCGGCCGCTTACCTAACCCCCAAAAAGGCGTACGCGATCGCCGCGGTGACCGAGGAGGGCCAACTCGTAGCAAACGCGACTGTACTTACAAACTCTTCCGAAATAGCCGAAGAAGCGGCAATCGCCTTGGCGCTAACAAACCCGCAAGCGAGGATGATTGTCAGTGATTCAAAAGCGGCCATTGGCAATTTCGTCAAGGGCCACATATCTCCCATCTCCTTCGGAATTCTCAAGAATTACCCAAAAGACAGGCAAGACGTGGAATTGGTCTGGGTGCCGGCTCACTCGTCAAACCCGGAAATCGAGGCTGCCCATGATAAAGCTCGAGGATCTATCGGCCGAGCTGTGGATGATAACTCGGACGTCGGATTGACAGGAGACGGCCTTAACACCTACCACGAGATCACTCAACACTACAGGCTCGAAAGGCTAACTTTCCCACCTCCGCATAAGAACTTAACCAAAGAACAGGAGCTACTATGGAGATAACTCCAAACTAAAATTCTCCCTAACCCCGCGGTCTTAAGCCATGCATACCCAGATAGATTTAAACCCGATTGCAGCAAATGCGCTGGCAAAGCTACCGTAGACCACGTCTTCTGGGAATGTCCGGCAAATCCCCCACCATTATCGCTCCAGAGGCTCGCGCACCCGGGCCCGTGGGAGAAATTGCTGCTCAGCTCCGACCTGGAAACCCAAGTCCAGGCCGTGACTAGAGCCCAAGAGGTCGCCGCCAGTCTCCATTGACGGCCACCTAGCAAGATCAGCATACCCACCTGTAACTCTAGCCAACAATAAAGGTTTTCCAATCCAATCCAAATGGAGTGGTGCATACCTTTGGACGTCTCTTCCCGCCAGGAACGAACGGAGGGAACGGCTTGAGAGACAGCCAAAGGCCACGCCAAAAACCACGAGGTTTTGATTGCCGTGCGAACGGGTCAAGCGTAAAGAGAAAGTTTGTTACTACGTAGTACACCCGGGACACGCACAAACGCGACGACGCGCCGGAAAGGGAGAGGGGGGCCTCCGTGCTCCGCTTCGCCCTTCTCTGCGCATGCTCGGCGTCCTGGCGCTTGGCATGCTCCGCTGGCTCTCGGCTCGCCGGGCGAGGCTTTCGCCCCGCGCACTCCGAGAAACGATCCAAACTCGTCTGATAAAAATACGAGGGCGCGTCGTATTTTTTTTATTGTGAAAATGCACGTATATTTTACGTACATGTTTTACAGTGTGGGAAAACGGCAACATTCCTCATGAATGGAAGACCGCTAAAGTCATCCCCATCCCCAAACCAGGCAAGCCACGCACCGAAATCACAAACCTAAGGCCCATCTCTCTCACATCTTGCGTCGGAAAACTCATGGAAAAGATGGTCCTCCAACGACTGGAGTGGCACCAGCACAAATAGGAAACCTTCCACCAGACCATGACGGGGTTCCGTAGACACGTGTCTACACAAGACACGATGCTGCGAATCAAACAAGAAGTCTATGACTACCCAAGCACAACTCAAACTCGCACGATGATTGGCATAGACATCCGCAAAGCATTTGACAACGTCAGTCACCAAGCCATTTTTGACAAAATCGCTGAAATTAGCCCAGGCAAACGATTAGAAGCCTAGATCAGAAGCTTTCGTTCCAACCGCACCATACGGATCAAAATCGGAGAATATAAAAGGGAAGAGAGAGTAATTACCACCGGGGATCACAAGGCGCCATACTATCACCCAGGCTTTTCAACATTGCCATGAAGGACCTACCTCACAAACTTCACAATATCTTTGACCTCCAATCAGCAGTATATGCGGATGACATCACACTATGGTGCTGCAGCGGCTCCCCAGCACAAGAACACACACTACAAGAGGGCCTAGACGCTGTCCCATAACTACATCCACACATTGGGACTGTCCTGCACCCCAGAAAAAAACGAGTATGTCGTGGTCATCAACTCTTACCAAAACAAGCAGAAAAAACCCGCGACGTCATCCAACTGAATCTCTCTGGACACGTCATTCCAAGAAGAAAGAAAATCAGAATATTAGGATTTTGGCTTGACCAGAATGGCAAAGCGAACGATTGGGTCCACAAAACTCCAGTACAGATACACCAGATTACACATATGATCAGCAGAGTCACCCGAAAAAGGCACGGACTAAAAGAGCACGAAATCAAGAAAATCATAGAAGCCTTCATTATCCCCCGAGTAATGTATGGACTCCCATATTACTCCCTAACTAAAACGCACCTCTCGAAAATAGTAATAAGCATACGTAAGGCCATCAGGATCGCCTTAGGCGTTCCAAAATTTATCCTCCTTCACCTCCTACAAGCCACAATTCTAATGAACACACTAGAAGAGAAGACAGAAATCCACAAAATTGGGCAGATACAAAGGCTCCAAACATCCCGGCATGGCAGAAAAATCCTTCAGACACTGGGATATGACATCACCTCACTCCCCCCCATCCCACTGAACCCCCCCCCCCCCCCCTTGGGACATCATACCAAACATCATGATCAGACCCATTCCCAAAAACATGGACCCGGAGCGCCACCAAGCACGAAGACAAGAGAGGGCCCATATGCTCTCAAAACGACCAGAACCCACAAACTGCATCTACAACGATGCCGTCTACTTACACCACACTCAAGAAGGTGCGACGGCCACAGCCGGCCCCACGAAGCAAACAAAACGAAAACACCGCGAGGCCCCGTCACCCACTAGCTGGGAAGTGCAAGCCATCGCCGAGGCCATTCAAGAAAACGCCCAGCTACAAAGCATCACAATCCGCTCTGACAGCCAGGGCGCCCTAAGAACTTGCAGAGAAAACAGCCTACCACCTCATATCAAGACTAACCTCACCAAGATCATGAAAGACCACCCAGTCCTCCGAGTCACATTGGAATGGGTTCCAGGCCACACAGGAATCGAAAGCAACGAGCTGGCCCATCAGCTCGCCCGTGAAGCCATTACTGAACCGGGACCTTCCACTCCTTGGCCACAAACATACGACCCTTACATACACATGAAGACACTTCACACCAACAGAACGAACACACTGTTGGAATGGGGAGAGAACAGGACCACTCTCCCATCCCCCTCACAATTTCTGAACCGACTGCACTCTACGCTGGTACGAAAAGCCCAGACTGGCACCCTCCTCACACCACACATAACGCATCATTTGTTAGGACGCGAAGGTCAACCGAAATGCGCAAAGTGCCACCGATACCCTAACAATAAACATATCCTTTGGGACTGCCCTCACAACCAACAAGCACTACAAGAAACTCTCAACGCAATACCGAAAATACTTCACCCGAGCAGCTGGGAGGAATGGATCGCTCCCCCACCCGCACACAGCACTCTACTCTGGAGTTTGCTTGTAAAGCATATAGCAAAATGCCGGGGGTTTATAGATGACGTCCTGGACTAACAAGGACAACAATAAATGTTTATTCTCTCTCTCTCTCTCTCTTCCCTCTCTCGTAAACAACAAAGAAGTGTAGCGCGCGCGCGTGGTCAGACCACAAGGAACATCTCGGTGTTCGAAAGAACATAACATTGCAAGATTGAGCTTTGACTTTTGGGCTGGCCTTGGTTCCGCGCTTCAACCGTCGGAGGGCAGGACAGCTGTCGCCAAGATGCGCTTGGAGAAGAATCCGAAACCAGAGTACGCGTCAGAATTGAAGGGTTTTTCAAAACATGGTAAAATGCTCGGTATGGTATATACTTGTTTGAAATGGTTGATATAGGGGTTATTAAAACTACGGCCTTCAAAAGAACAAATAAAAAGTTACTTTCTAAAAACCTTTAAAAAAACTATTTTTTCTAAAAGTTATTAAATATTTTTTCTAAATGGGCTCTTGTGCAGACACCAAAACGGCATGAACATTTTTCTGTGCGATGCTTTGTTTTCGCAGGAGCGATTTGGCCTGCGTTTTCTCAAACACCCTGAATATAACAAGCCTGCCATGATTATACGACGGCGGGACACCTTGGCTACAGCAAAACCATTGCCAGTATAAGCGAGAAGTACTACTTGTTTAAACTTGCGAAGACAGTTCATTGCAATTGAAAACGAGCGTGTTGGTTAATATATACAAAACTTGAAAGTATAAAACAGCGAGGACGAGGACGGGGACGGGGGCAGGACATCTTTCATTTAGCAAAAACATAGAATGGCACAACGATAAAACCGCTCCCGAAGGTTTCAACGTTCTCAAAGAGGGAAATGAGATAATTGTTATAAAAGAAAGGGAATTTACTGTAAATATAAAGTTTAAAAAGCGCTGGCGTCACGACGAGTTATCACTAATCTAGTTATCTCTGATTACTTAGAATTCGACCTTTGTCATTGTCAAAGAAAATGAAGGTGCAGAAATACTGTTGTTTACAGTCCAAAAAGAAAATGTACTATAAATATAAAAGTTTAAAAAGCTCTAGCGTCACGACGAGGTGTCAGTAATCCAGTCATCTCTGGTGGTACGAATTCTACCTCCCTCTTTGCCAATGATAATAACAATGTAGAAATGTTGTTTTTTACAGTCCCCATGGCAAATGATCGAATGATTTCTCTCCCAAATTTGTTGTGCCCGCCCAGTATCCTAGTATCAGAGAAATAAGGAGATGTGGGAGAGAAATCATTGAATCATTTGCCATGGGGACTGTAAACGACAACATTTCTGCACCTTCATTATCATTGACATAGACATAGGTCGAATTCCTAACACCAGAGATGTCTAGATTACTGACACCTCGTCGTGACGCTAGAGCTTTTTAAACTTTTATATATATAGTACATTTCCCTTTGGGACTGTAAACAACAATATTTCTGCACCTTCATTCTCATTGACAGTGACAAAGGTCGAATTCTAAGTAATCAGAGATAACTAAATTAGTGTCACCTCAAAGTGACGCCAGCGCTTTTTAAACTTTTATATTTACAGTGAATTCCCTTTCCTTTATAACAATTATTTCCTTTCCCTCTTTGAGAACGTTGAAACCTTTGGGGGGTGGTTTTGTCGTTGTGCCATTCTATGTTGTTGCTAAATGAAAGATGTCCTGTTCCCGTCCTCGCTGTTTTATGCTTTCAAGTTTTGTAACAGTTCATTACTACGCTCTATATTGCCACGAGTGTCAACAACGGACAAAACCACCGACGAGACCGGCAGGACTTCTTCGTCCTATTGCGCCGCCATCTGCCCCGTTTCAGCAAATCGAAATAGATTTACTTAACCACCATCGAGGCAAGGAAACCGATAAAAAATCGTCGCGACCGATTATGTCGCACAGTACGCCGAGACGAAAGCCCTTCCATCATGTACGGCTGTTGAAGTCGCTAAGTTTTTCATTGAGTCTATCGTCCTCCGGCACGGCGCCCCCAACTACTCATTACCGACCTTGGATCATCGTTCATGTCCCAGCTGACGGAAGGGGTCATTCCTATCTGTAGCATCAGCCACCGTCAAACCACTGCGTACAATCCGCATACAGATGAACTAACAGAACAGCTGAAGAAAACTATCGCCGACGTAATCTCTATGTATGTCGACGTAAAGCACAAAACTTGGGACGAGGACTTACCCTACGTCACGTTTGCCTGCAACACAGCCGTGTAAGAGACCACAGGAGGGACACCGATTCAGCTGGTGCATAACCGAAAGGTGACGACGACGCTCGTCTCGATGCTTCCACGGGAATGCGTTACGTCCACGTTGTTCAGCAACGGGCAGAAAAGGTCCTCCAGCTCGCCAGACCTAAAAATCAAGATCAACAAAGTGTCGACGCTACCCAGTTCAACCTGTGTAGGACCGACGTTCGCTTCCAGCCCGGATACCATGTGTTGGTCTGGACCCTGTCACGATGACGCGGTATAAGCGAAACATTTCTGAAGCGCTCATTTTAGCCCTACAAAATACTCCCCCGGTTTGGGACACTTGAAGAAGGAGGTGATGCCCGACGGAACAAGAATATCATCTCGCCGCCCACCACGACCCGAAGTCGTCCACGTCGTGCGCCTCAAGCCGTAATACGCACGATAAGACTGTTCACTGTGATCCCGTACTACGCTTGCTAGGACCGTGTTTTACCAGACTCAGTAATTTCTCTTTTTGTTGTGGTTTCGGTTGCTTTGTTTTGTTTCCTTGAACATAGCATCGAAACGATGCTCTCTTTAAAGGAGGGAGTAATGCCACGCGCGTCCGTGATTGAACGGTTATCGTGCTTGGCTCCCACGCAAAGGCCGAGGTTCAATTTCTGTGAGCGGAGGGCCGTACCTTTTTGTTACTTCTGTAAATGCCGCTTTCTGGTAAATTCAAGATCCCTGTTGCTTGTTCGTGGCTCGAAAGTTCTACGCGCCGATTGCTCCAGAACCTACGCGTGTACATAAGGGTCTCCGCGTAACGAGCCGGAGCCACTTATTCGCCGGCGCTCGATAATGCCGTTACGCCGTCATCGACGCCTGCAATGCCTGTTTTTCGCCATTCATTTTTGTTTGTTTTGGTATAAGTTCGGCACATTAAACGATTCGTTTCTTCAATTATTCGCCGCCTCATCATTTGTCATTTGTGACAACATCACGTGCTGAAATAAAAAAACAATAACTCGAACCTGGATGTATTTAACTCGAGACTGAGTCAGAAGGAGGGCAAAATATTTGACAGATGTATAAAATAAAGCAGGAACATACAACGTAGCCAACTCAGCTCATTGTAAACTTCCACAGCTCGCCGGTACGCTGACCTTATTTTCGTTAATCGAACCTGCGGGCTTCGAACTCCCATTTCCTCAGACCCTGTTCCTGGGTGAACATGACACGGCAATTCCTCGCTCCCGGCAAAAGGGTTTATTCACTCACTTATTGTCTGAGGGGTTTCGGGACCGGGGAACGGTCATCAGCGAGGCCGGGGAAATGTCCGCTGCCACTGCAGCTGCTCCATGTCCCAGCGGTGGTCGTCTACACCGTGTCATGCGGACATCGTCGTCCAGGGTCGCTGTCCCGTCCGTCCGTCGAGTCCGCAGCGCAACGTCGCGCCCGCACTTTCCCGCGCCAGCATCAGTCTCCCGCCGATTCCCGCGCCAGCGTCCTCGTCTCCTGTCGCAGCTGCACGCTCCTTCATTTGCGCCGTCCGAGAGAGCCTCCCTTTGTCCCGCGTCCCCTTTTAAGCCTTGGCCCCTTTATTCTGAGCAGCCAGTCGCGTGACGTCAGTTGGCTTAGGGGTGTGGCGCAGCCGGATCTTGTGGTGCGCCATGCCATCGAAGCTCCCCGAGGAATGACGCATCTCGGAGGCATTGAGCACGTTAAGCTTCTGTAGGGCCCACGACGAAGTCCGAGTAGCTGGAATTTCGAGCCCTCGGGCTCAGCGCGGAGGGGGGCAGCCAGATCTCCACAAACCTGACGGAACTTTGAGAAGTGCTCTTAATCAATTTCGCCCTTTGACTATGTATGTCGGAAGCTAAAAAGTAAAACTAGTGCTTAATTGATAATGCCACACTGGCTTTGACAGAGTAGTTCTCAACAACCGAAAGTGAGTGAGTGAGTTTATCGAGAAAAAAAAATAACGGAGGAAAGAGGGCAAACGCGGAACGAGAGGTTGACCACCAACTTCGGTGGCATCACTCTCTGTCCGCTTCGAGAAAAAGAAACAAAGAGTGGTTAAGGGTTCGGAAGAGGAGGGCAGGCGTCCGTCAATCGGGGTTCGAGTCGCAATGGGAGGTCTGCGGCCGTCAGGAAATCAAGGATGACCTGAAATACCTTCATCGGTCGCTCGTGGATCTTTTAGGAAAAGGAAACTTTGGGTGTGCTGCTCGTATTTGTATTTGTATTTGTATTTGTATTTATTTGCCATTTTATTTTGGGGTGGCAGGGACAAAAGGTGTATTAAAACACCTGACTCAGGTCCCGTACCCCATACAGGTTTCAGAGCGTCGCAGCTCTTACAACGGACACACAGCATATATACAAATGAAACACAAGAACATAAGAGAAATAACATGAAATATGAACATTTCTAGCGCAATTAGATGTCTGGCAGAATTTTTACACAAGGCTTTATACATGCTCAAAAATGTAATCCTTTATTCTTTTTTTAAATGTATTTGCAGATCTTGATTTAGTTGCTATACCGAGAATTTGTGGATGCATATTTAAAAGTTGTGTTAATTGCTGCTTCAATGTTTGTTCTCCATAATTAGTACGAATTTGGCCTCTATCATATTCAACACGTCTCAAGTTGTATTGGGTGTCTCTTAAGGAAAATTGAGTAACAAAGGACTCCGTATTGTTTTTAAGAGAATTGAAGATTACTTTCGCGAAGTTGAAAAATATTAACTGTTGGATAGTGAATAAATTATACTTCTTAAAATAAATGTATGTGTGATCATTATAGCACAAGCATGCAATGGACCGAATTGCTTTTTTTTTGAGTACTAAAGTTTTTCAAGGTTACTTTTTGATGTCGTTCCCCAAACCAATGAACAGTAATGTAGGTGAGAGTGCACAAGTGCACTGTATAGTTGGCACTTAAGCCATGTTGGTAGTAAAAGTCTTAGTTTATTTAAAATGCCGATTGATCGTGTGAGAGTCAAACATAGTTTAGATACATGAATTGTCCAGTGCAAATTCTCGTGAAACCATACACCAAGAACTTTATGGATTCAACCTTCTTAATTTGTTTGAATTAAATTGTATATCGATGTCATAATTAAGTGCCTTGTTTTTTGCCCTGAAAATAATATATTTAGTTTTAGAAATATTCAATTCAATCTGGTTTGTCACTAGCCACGTGGATAGTTTATTTAACCAATCATTCGATACACTTTCGAGATGTCTGAGGTCATTGTGGGAGAAGAAAACATTGGAGTCGTCTGCAAATAATACCATGTCCGCAGAATGCGAGATATGTACAATATCATTAATATAAACGAGAAACAATCAATGGTCCTAGAATGGATCCTTGTGGGACACCATATGCGATCTGTTGAATATCAGACTTAATGCCGTTATAGACTGTAAATTGTGAACGAGAGCTCAAGTAACTGCATATTAATCTCTTGCGCTTTGCCCCTTACACCATAGGTACTCAGCTTTGTTAACAGTATTTTGTGCTTAATTGAGTCGAAAGCTTTTCGAAAGTCAAGAAATATTCCGATCGTATATTGCTTATTTTCTATACTGGTTATAATTTTATCTTTAATGTTTAGAAGTGCCATTTCCGTCGATTTATGCCTTTGAAATCCGAACTGCTGTTCTGAATTATTTTGTGTTTTGTAAAAAAACTAGTTAGTCGACTATTTATTATTTGTTCTAATATTTTAGAAAAAGCGGGTAATACAGAGATTGGCCGGTAATTGTTGAAGACGTTTTGCGCACCGCCCTTATGTATAACGCAAACTCGCGCTACTTTCATTCGGCTTGCGAAACGACCTGCTAATAATGACATGTTGCATATATGTGCTAGCGGAGTGGATATCAGTTTAGAAATATGCTTAATTGGTTCTGATTTGAGGCCGTCCTCCCCTGCAGCAGTACAGTTTTAAGACCATTAATCAGGTTAAGTATTTCTTCCTCATCAGTTGGACGTAAGAAAGCTGAATTGATGATGTTATGACATATGTGCGAAGTGGCATTTCCTTAATTGGTTGGGGGAGACGAAGGTGCACCTGATTTGAGAAAATGTTCATTGAACATATCCGAGAGCTGCTTCCCTCTATAGCTTGTGCCATTTATTTCAAGTTCAGGCGGAGGCGGATTACTAGGTTTTGAAATTAAATTTCTCACAGTGATCCAGGTTTTCTTGGGGTCATCTAGAATGCACGTAAATGTATTAATATAATATTCACGTCGAGCCTTCTTTAAATCCGAGTTCAATTTGTTTCGAATTTTTTTGTAGTTGACCAGGATACTTTTATCTTTTAGCTTGATAAATTATATCGTACAAGGTATCTCGTTCTTTTATTCTTTTATAGAGCGTAGGAGTCACCCATGGTTTTCCTTGATTTCTTATGTTTTCTAAGGGTTTTTAGTGGGAAGGCTTGATTATATAAGGACATGATCTTGTTCAAAAAAAGGTTGTACGATATGTCAGGATCGCTTTCATTACACACAAAGTCCCAATTAATATTTGACACCAAACTGTAAAATGTATCAAGACTTATTTTGTTACTGATGGGTCGGTATGTTATAGAGGGAGCGGGCACAAACCTATTTATAAATGTCTGAAGAAAGCAAAAAATCGGCAGGTGGTCACTTATGTTCCATGTTAACACACCCCCCGTAATTTCGTTGGGATCACAGTTTGTTATGCATAAATCTATCGCAGTAGCAGTTTCTATAGTAACTCTCGTAGGTATATCAACAACATTTGAAAACCCGTAACATTCTACAATCTCCATTAGTTTCGTAGATGATTGGTTAGAGGAGTTAATATCAATATTGAAATCACCAATTAAAGTCAGCTTTAGACAGGAACACGAAGCATAGTCTAATAAATTCTCCAAAAATTCAAAACAATTTGCCACACAACCTGATGGCGGGCGATAAATAGCAGTTATAATCATCTGCCCGCATTCAACAGCAAGAGACTCATAGTCACAGCAGATTAAGGAATATTCAGTGACAACATCGTGCTTAAGGCCGTATCGAATATACAAAGAAACCCCTCCTCCCCTTTTATCTTCTCGGTAAACACTTTCAACTTTGTATCCCCTCAAATGAAACAGCATCATCTTTGCCGATAAACCAAGTTTCAGTGAACGCTAATATATCAAAGTTAACATTCAGGTTATGTAAAGAGATGTCTAACTCGTCTTGTTTGTTTCCTAGGCTTCTCGCGCTCAAGTGGAAAAGAGATAGTCCTCTTCCATTGAAGGAAGCATTCCCCACGAGGTGATTAAAAGAGGCTGAGTCATAGTAGGAACAAATTGTGGTGTTATCGGTCATCCTGAAAAGTGGTATCTACTATACACAGCTATCTTGTGTCTAGTTTATTTTTTCTAGGTCGCTCTCACTTTCAATTTTGATGGCTCGATAACCCGCCCTCCATCGAACGAACACATTTCCATGCTTCTGCCAAGTGTACTGATAGCCATGTTCTTCTGCCTTTACCTTTGCCAGCCACAGCACTTTTTTGTTGGCCGCCGTTAGATTTTCAGAAAACCGGATGCTGGACTGACGTTCTCGCAAGTTAATATTTTTGTTGATCCATTTCTCTTGAGTTGCTCGCGAGTTAAATCTTATTAGCACCACGGGAATCTTGCCAAGGCGCGCTGGCAGGCGGTGCAAGCCCTCGATGTCACTTTCGGTAAGCTCTGGAAGTTCAAGTTCAATCGCGAGTGCGTTTACGGTTTGCAAAAGATTTTCGTGATCTTTTAGTGGTAGGCCATGTATCTCAAGATTCTGGCGCCGACTATACTGCTCCAAGTTGTTAATGCTTTGCCGGAGTTGTTCGATCTCTGGACCTCCTCCGTTCTCAACCTTTTCAAGTCTTCTTTTTATTTCAGCTACTTCTTTGTTCTGCTCCTTGATTTGCTTAAGGACTTCATCGTACTGGTCTGACATTGCTGAACCGATCCTCAATAATAGAGACTGTTTCTTTCAGGCTGAGTAGCATGCCAACCTTTGCAGTAATCCCGACAAGGCCTGCAAGTTTCCGTTGATTTCAGTTAAAAGCGACATGACGTTAATTTTCTTGTGCTTTCGTGGCCTTCTCTAGGTCATGAGCTTCCTTGTAATTTCCTGTCCGGCATGCCGAGCACTCCCAGCTCTTTGGCCTGTAAGCCTTTTCATCCACGTTCGCACACTGCGCGAAAATGGTAACTGTGCCCGCATTTCGAACATGCCGCGTAGACACCAATCTCTGGCAAGGGTTTGTGACATGCCAGACAAAGGCTCTCGTCAACCATGACAACAAACACAACAGTCGTTCAGCAGCGGCAGCAGCAGGCAAGTTTTAGAGTGGTTGTGTTAAAATTTACACCAACCTGTACGATGAAATCGCCGGCTTAGTGTGTTGCGAGCAACTGCGCTGCTGCCACCGCTGAACGCCCTGTGAGGTTTCGTCCTTCCTCGTTCCGCTTCTTTTGAAGGCGCGCTTGCAGTGTCGTAGGTGACCGTGTCGGTCTGGCGCACCCAATCACCACACCGGTTGCGGCTGTTCGATAGCAGATGTCAACGTGTCGCTGGCAGTATCAGACGATCGTGAAGGACCCCAGTTGATATAGGTATCTGTAACGATGAAATCGCGGCTTAGGTGTGTTGCGACAACTGCGCTGCTGCCACCGCTGAACGCCTGTGAGGTTCGTCTTCCTTGTCCGCTTCTTTTGAAGGCGCGCTTGCAGTGTCGTAGGTGACGTGTCGGTCTGGCGCACCCAATCACCACACCGGTTGCGGCTGTTGATAGCAGATGTCAACGTGTCGCTGGCAGTATCAGACGATCGTGAAGGACCCAGTTGATATAGGTATCTGTAACGATGATCCCTTGGTCCGGCGTGTTTTGGGTAAATCCAAAGATGTGTTGGAGATTTTTTTGTTCACATCACACAGAGGGCATTTGGAGTCGACACACGTCGGATTAGGTTAAAACGAAAGTAGGCTTTTGCACAGCCAGTTCGCAATCTGTGCTGTAAAGATTGGTGCTTTATCGTTAATATGTTTTGTTGAATAACGAGAGGTGGCAATCCATAGGCTGTTTGAGGGTGAGGATGATCAGTTTTCACCTCGTTATGAATAATGTTCCATGCATAGTTGTAGAGATTTTTATTTTAGAGCGCAGCTCTTAGTCGCCCGTTTCCGGCTTGAGAGGCGTCGCCGTCGGCGCAACCGCGCGTTGCATTATTAGACGTTTCCAATATTGACGTCACACGCGACGTCACGTGTGACGCCACGTTATACGTCACGAGGGTGACGAGGGACGACACTAGTGACGTCACCGCGCTTTGCATTATGGGTAAATTTCCCAGCTAAATTTACCAAAACGATTTCCCCGGAAAATTTAGCGGAAAAAATTCCCCGCTAAATTTAGCGACAAATTAAGCGAAAACTTCCCGCTAAATGGGAGGGGAGGAGAAAAGGAGGAGGGAGGGTACGGATGAGGAGGAGAGGCATACCCTCCTCTCCGTACCTTCCCCTCCTCCACCTCAAGAGCTGCGCTTTAATTTTGCGTCACAGGGGATTGTAAACGTCTATCATTTTTTTAAACCGACAACGACATGCATTGAAAATCCTTGTCTGGGCTCATACCTGGCTCATTCTATCGAGCCCGGTTCAAATCTCATGCGTTTTGCCGAGCACCAAGTGAAATCATACTTTATCACGAATGACAAATGATGAGACGGCGAATAACTAGAGAAAGTAAACGTTTAATGGAACGAACATGCGCCCACAACAAAATGAAAAAAGTTAGCGTCGCAGGCATCGATGTCGGCGAAACACCTGGCGACTTCAACCGTAGTTCCCGTCGGAATGGCTTTGGTTTCGGAGTATCGTGTAATATAATCCGTGACCATGATTACTCACCGGTTTTCTTGCGTCGATGGTGAGAACGGTCCGAGCAAGTCCCTTTCGATTTGTTGAAACGGGACCGTTGCCGGCAGAATCGTCTGAAGAATTCCCGGCGGCTTCGTGGGAGGTTTCTTGCGTCGTTTCCATTCGCGGCGAGATCGGGTGTAGAGATGAACGGCCTTCGGAAGCTTGGGCCAGCAGTATTTTTTACGAATCCTGGCGAGTGTTCCGCGGTACCCGAGGTGCCTCGCCGTCGGGTCGTCAAGGCATCCTTGGAAGATTTCTTCTAGAAGGCTGGAAGGGATAACCAACAGCCACGCTGTCTTGTTGTCGCCGAAGTTCTCCTTGTACAGCACCCCTTGCCGAAAGGCGAAGGTAGGCAGGGTTCGTAAAAAAGCACGTGAAACCGTACAGACCCACTTTGGCGGCGTGGCTGAGGCGGTCGCTGGCGAGAGCGGTGCGACCGTCCCGGGCGATTCCATTCTGCTTCAAGGAGAGGACGCTCCAAACCGAAAGCAGAAACTGATTAGCGCGTTGCGCTTTACCTGAGCCTCGAGTGAGCGAACTGCCCTCGAAGCTGAATGGAACTGCCTGGAGCGCTCGTGGCGCCCCCGCCAGCCACAGCCTCGGCCACGCGCTCCCAGTGGATCTTTCATATTGCAGGGGAGTCTACTTCCTTGTCTCTCTACATGCTTCGTGAGTGCTCGCAGTTTAGGGTCGTCTCGTTGGTGTGCTGCCATGGCGATGACATCTAGAGCGCCGAAAAAACACTCATCGTCATCGTCTTTCGTGCAGGCAGGACTGGCCTCGACAAGGCCCCTTGACAGGCAATCGGCGTCTTTTTGCTTCCGGCCGGACTCGTACAAAACGGTCATGTCAAACTCCTGCGGTTGTAGGCTCCAACGGGCAAGGCGTCCGGAGGGGTACTTTAGATTTGCAAGCAAGCAGAACGAGTGGTGGTCTGTGACCACGCGGAAAAAACTTTTATACAAATACGGGCGGAACGTTGTTATTGCCCACACGAAAGCCAGGAACTGCTTCAGTCGTTAAGTAGTTCCTCTCCGCGTTAGACAACGTCCGACTTGCGTAGGCGACGACTCTCTCTGCGCCCTCCTGCCTTTGAACCTTGATATTTGTTTGGATGTCTGTTTCAGCGAACCGGTCGAAATGACCGAGTATCGGGGGCGTCTTGAGTCTTAGTTTGAGCTCAGAAAGTGACCAATCGTGTTCTTATTTTCACTCAAACTTTACGGCGTACTTCATGAGTTGCGTCAGTGGTGCGGACAGTCTGGTGGAGTCCCTAACAAACCGTCTGTATTACGCACATAGTTCGAGAAACCTTCTCACGGAATTCTTGTCAGATGGCGGCGTAAATGCGGCTATGGCGAGCGTCTTCTCGGGGTCAGGGCAAACACCTTTGTTGCGCGACCTGACCAAAGAACTTTAGTTCACCATAGGCGAACCAACATTTTGTAGGCATGAGTGATGAACTGGCGGTATTCACGACCTGCCGTACGGCTCCGAGTCGTCTCAGGTGTTTGTCGAAGTCCCGTGAAAATAATACGAAACCGTCGAGGTAGACGAGGCAGCTCTGCCATTTTAGACCTGATAGGACGGTGTCCATGACACGCTGGAAGGCGGCTGGTGCTGAAGTCACGAAGGCAGTTTTCTCGCGGTTGCGTTCGTCGACTTCAATCTGCCACTAGCCAATCTTCAGGTCCATCGACGAAAACCGTCGGGAGTGGCGTAGCCGGTATAACGTATTGTCGATGCGGGGGAGTGGATAGACGTGCTTCTTAGTCACACTATTTAGTTGACGATAGTCCACGCAAGCCTCAGGGTTCTGTCCTTCTTCTTTACAAGGACGACTGGGGACGCCTACGGCCTTCTTATGGGTTTAATAGTGCCGTCATCGAGCATTTTCTGAACATTCTATTGAAAAACCTGTCTCTCTTTCAAAGAGACTCGGTATGGCGACTGGTGAACAGGGAGGATGTCGTCGTCGGTGACAATGCGGTGCTTCGCTTCCGACGTTTGTCGAACCCCTGAGGACTAGGCGAAGCACTCGCTGAATTTGCCGAGAAGCTCAAGCAGCTGTCGTCGTTCAGCATCAGGAAGCTTCCGATCGATTGTCAGGTTGCGATGGCGGGCGTCCATTGGTGCTGAGTTGAAGACGGGTCCTTTCGAAATTGGCGTTACCTCTGTTGTGCTCCGGTGTTCCTCAATGTAGCCAACAATGGTACCCTCATAGCAGTTGCAACGCTTGTCAAAAGTTTGTAACGAGGACCATGGCACGCCCGTCCTGAAGCTTCGTCACACCTCTTGCGACGCCGATTCCTCGTCCTGGAAGCGAGGGAACGCTGTCCTCAAGCATAACTTCGACTCATGGGAGCTTCATCGGTCCCGACGGGTACAAAACAGGCCATCGTGGCAGCAGGTTTACATGATCGGCGAGGACTGGGACCGCGGTGACAGTCGCTTTGGGTTGCTCCGGTGTTGGAACAAGTTTTTGAAGCGAAGGCCCGGTTTGCTCCAAGGTCGATGACTGCGCCATGCTCGCAGAGAACGTCCATTCGGAGATAACGTCCCTCTCACAGTCTTGCAAAACGATGAACTTTACAGGGCACATCTCCCCGTGGATCTTGACGCGAGCAGTGAATCTCTCGACGCTATGATGAGGTGCCCTAGGGCGGTTTTTATATGAGAGCCATCCCACAGAATCGTCACTTTCCGTAGACGGCGTGAAAGCCTCACACTCACGACGAAATATTATGCTCCAATGTCCACGAGTGCCGACGCGCCGTAGCCGTCGATGGTGACGTTGAGGCTGTAGGGCACCGTTGCACAAGCGTAGCACCGATGCTCGGCGTCGGTGGAGTGGGAGGTCTCCGGGGTTTATGGAGGCTCTTTACGTCGTCGTTCTGCGGCAACTCCACCTCCAAGGGTTGCCGCGCTTAGTTTACCCGGCGCGACAAGGGCGACAAACTCTCAGGACGGGGTCGGTGCTCGGCGAAGCTGGGCGTCATGGTGACGGCGTCCGGGACCCGTGGCGATCTGCAGGCAGGGGAGAACTGATATCGTCTAGGTACTCTTCAATCTCCCCGGGGTCGCTCACCGGAGCGGGGCGTGGGTCGTTCGGCTTCCCCGCAGGGGTAGAAAAGCGGGCATCGGTCGGCCGTTCGCCCACACGTCGGTTGTTCTCGGCGAGGGACGCTCTGGGCGAATGTACTGAATTTGTTTCTTCCTGGAGTCATGGGTACTGCGGGGTTGGATAGTCCCGTCGTATTGCGCCTGGTAATTGACGGGTAGCAGGCGGAGGCCATTGGGCCATGGCGACATAGCTCAGCGTCGGTTGCTGGAGCGGAGCAGGGTGACAGGAGCCCGTGGTTCGGTGGCTCTTGAAGCTATTTTTGCACAACTTCGGTGATGAACAGCAGTGAGGGGAGAAGAGGGGGGGAGGCGCCTCCGCAGCCGGCAGAAGTTTCTTGAGTTCTTCGCGATCAACGTCGCGGATAATCTCGCAAAGCTCGTCGGCGCCGGTGCTGAACTCCGATCGGCCCGAAGCCAGAGTTGTGACGTCATTGAGCCGATGATAGTGGCGAGCTCGGACCGTTAGCGCCCGCTCGATGTATGTTGCTTTGGCAACAAACCCATCGACTGTCGTGGGGGGGTTGTGAACTAGGCCGCCGAAGATGTCGCTCTTAGCGCCTCTCATGAGGGCGCGCAGTATTTTCTCCTCGGTGGCTTGAGGGTCTGCACGGGTACTCAGCCGCAGAACATCTTCAACAATGCTCGTGATGGTTTCGTCTGGGCTTGAGGACCTCGGCATAGAGAAGATCTTCGGCCCAGTACCTACGATGCTGATTCATAAAGGTCCACTTTAGTTCAATTACGCAGGCGTCCCACTACGTCAGCGAGCCTCCTGGTTCCCCAACCAGTGCCTTGCAGTTGTCTCCAGGAAGAAGTAGATATTTTGTAGGCGCTGTTCTGCAGTCCACCCGTTAGGACGGGCTATGCCTTCATACGTTGAAGCCAGCCCTTCACATCCTCGTGGGCCTCACCACGCAATGGCGTCAATTTGCGTAGGTCGACGGGCACGAATACGAGGGATGGAGCAGTCGAGGTCTGCGACAACTGCGTGTTCATGGGTGGTCTTGTCGAAGGTTTTGTCTGGTTCTTGGCTGGCAGGAGACCAAACTCCGAGTGCTTGCCTTAAGTGCGATGGCTTTCTCCTTCGGCGGCTTCCTCCTCACAAAATCTTCTTTCGCTGGTAAGGGGGCTAGTACTGTGATTTCTCGGTGCGGGGGGGGGGGGGGGGGGGTACGCTGCATGCTTTGTACCCCGCAACTCCACCAAAATATCAGGAATGACGAATGATGAGACGGCGAATAACTGGAGAAACTAAACTTCAATGGGGCGAACTTGTAAACAAAACAAAATAGGAGGTGAGCGTTGCAGGCCTCGATGTCGGCAAAACAGCAGATCGAGAGCTGGGGTGAGACTGACTCCTGCTCGCAACGCGGAGTCAATAAGGACACGCGAGGGCTTCAGGAACAATCGGCGTGGATGTTCTGGCACGTCGACCATTCGGATCTGGAACAAGCAAGGTGTTCTTTCATTTACCAGAACGCGACACTTACAGAAATAAGAAGAAGGTACTTTCGCTCCCAAGAATCGAACCCTGGCCCTTTGCGTGGGAATCAAACACGATAACCGTTCATTCACATACTTGTTTGTTTCTTTTTGGCAGGTTTTTACATGTCAAAACAAAATAGAACACGCCGATAACGCAAAACAAGAGATAATGCTAAAATTGCCAGCCGGCCGTCGGCTAGCATTATAGGGTTAAAATTTGCTAATTTTTAACAGCTTTTCAATGCAGGACAGCCACTCATGAGTGCAATTTTGATCCTTATAAATTTCAACAAATGAAATTATACTTTCACGGAAATACTTCCTAGCTTCGCGCACACTACGGTCTTCATAGCGAAAAGCCATTCGAGTCCCCCAGATACTATGCATTCCCAGCAACATAACAAGATCGAATGCGGCCCCTCCCTAGTTTGCTACTGGCAGGTACCTAATCCCAATAGAATCAAGTGGTAAGTCTTTCTTCGAAGTGCGCTGTAGGACATCGCAAAGAGAGAAACCATCCGATTATTAAAAAAAAAATATATCTTCAATAGTCTCTGGCTTTTGGCACAGGAAACAATAAACACCTCACGAGACAAACAAGCCCCTCTTCTCCATCCATGTTTTAACCGGTAAGGTGCCGGTATGCGATTTAAAGAAAAATAACTTAACACCGACTGGTACTATCATCTTCTTCAACCTTCTCAAAAAGTCCTTTCTTGGGTCTGCATAGTACAAAGTCCTGTACAAGGGATCAGAAAAAAAAACCTTCGCAAACATCTTTATACAACCGCTTACGTGTTACTGCGCTCAAATATGCCAAAGGAAGAAGGGCCGACCGCCAAAAAGCGGCTTGATGTGACTACGCCTTTGAGGTACCCATGAATACCCCAGGTTACACTGGACGAGGAAACAACAAACTCGGGCAAACATCAACCTAATCTCACTTCACAAACAGTACGCAAAAACGGATAACTAACATAAAAAAGAACAGAAACGGTTTACTATTTGGCGCAAAAACATCTGCGATAAGCCTAGTGCTCTCTAGAGAACTTTTGGAAAAAGGTTCATTCTGCTCGTTAGCTTCGAAGACGAGCACCAAACGAACACCGCAAAATCACGGTGCACTTTATGCAACTTCACGTGAGAACAGTGTAACCCCTGCAAAACGACCCACAGTTAGCTCACAAGAAACAAATTGCAAACTTTGGCACGCGCAAAAATCGAAAAGCATGCCCCTCCTTTTTTCTGCTTTGTCGCGAAGCTCTACTGCTTGACTACGCCAATATTCCTCACTCTCACGATAATACTCAAGGGGCACCCGTAAGTACTTTACAGGATGGGTGACCCATTTAACATTAGCAAACATACTTGGGGTACAGCTCCGCTCACCATGACAGAAGCCCAGACATTTATCCCAGCTGACCGTACTACAGCTTACAAGAGAAATATGTTTGACTGTCTCGACAACTTGGATGATACTCTCGTGATTCGTACAGAAAATGGCAATGTCGTCCGCATAAGCAAGAACACGCACTTCAGATGAATATAATATGAACCCACCTGACAAGAGCATGTCTTATAATCCTTAAACAGATTAATTTTAAGTAGATTCAAAAAAAAAGGTGGCAAGGGACATTTTTGACGTACAGAGCGCAGCACTTGAATTCGCTTGCCGACGTACTGATTTATTACAACGCTCGTTGTACATCTCCTATAAGCCATGTGTACGCCTTCGCGTTTTACTGACCCAATATTAACATGGTCTAAAACAACCAACACCACGTCGTGCGATACACGATCAAACGCTTTCTGGAGGTCTAGATGGGCGTTCATAAAGTTCGTATTATTCACACAAAAAATCGAAAAAAACGAAACAAAACAGGCATCAACATGAAAGCGCGTCCCTCTAGATTCCGCACAGTATAAACATCGCGTTCTATAGTAGCGGGGAACGCTGCTAGGGAGTTGGAACAAAAAGGGCACCGCCCGTCAGTGCCAAGCACATGCAGTGATAAGTTGTTTTTCTGTTTGAAGGCAAGCAGTGTCAAATATATTCATTCCAATCTGGGAGCGTTGTTCGGGGACATCGACCCCAGTTTATGACACTGTAGGTAAATGGAGCAGACGCTTCCAGTGTGGCCAAACAAGAGGAAAGCATTTCAAGGACGACGACCATGTGATTGCTGAACTGGAGTGATTCCTGAACACTCAAAACGAGGAGTTTATAACAATGGTCTCCAGCATGTGGTCCATCGCCGGCAAAAGTGGTAACGTTTGGTGGCGAACATTGAGAGAAAGTCTCAACTCCTACTCGATTTCGATTGCTGAATCCCTATTCCTTCGTGACAATGATACGAATTTTATGAACGCCTATTTGTAGCATTGCCACGCCACTATGCATGGCGTCGCAACACTTCAATACACTCCATGTTTTATGAGATCTTTCTGAGGATAGTCCTGCCTTTATTCCCAAATGTTTGGTGGGGGCCAACTTTTTTTGGTATCACAGTCTGTACCCTCCTGGCTAATATCTTCATAAGTATTTTATAATCAACATTAGTTAGACTGACGGGTCTATGCAAAGTTACCTGCCGAAGTTGACAATGTCATCAGTTTTTGGAATTAGAATGGTGTTGGACGATAAGAAGGATGGAGGTAGGACGCCTAGTTCGACAGCCTCATCAAAGACATTGGCAAGTACTATTGAAAGGTCATGCTTCAGAGCCTCATAAAATGCAGCCCTGAGCCCGTATGGTCCAAGGGAAATTCCGTGGTTCAGGGCTTCAATGGCAAACAAAACTTTCTCGACAGTGATGGCCGCTCCCAAAACCTTTTTTGTTTAGTTGTCTAACCGCGACATTAATGGAAAAAGTCACGTTTAAAACTTTCTACATCGACTGGACTCGACGCGAATAAGGCACTGTAGTAATAAAAAAGAAGCTGGCTTGATTCCTGAGTTTTTGCTCGTGTCTGCACCGTCACGCTTGACCTCCGTTATCTCGTCACGAGGGGCGTATCTTTTTTTCAATAATCAGTGCTCGTTTAGTCGGTGCCTCTCGTATGATCAACCGTTCAACTTTCGGTCTAACAAGTGCGCCAAGATAGCGCTCTCTGTCTAAAATGAAGTTTTTCCATCAGAGAACAAATGTCGTTTTTACATGAAACCGGCCTTTGAATTCCTCTTTGACCAACATCTGCAAGTTCAAACGCAACTCATTTTCAGTTTTTGTTTTTTTTTGTTTTTAATTACGCTAGCTCTTTCTAGTGTCATTATTTTTATCTCCTCCTTAAAATGTTCCCAGGCGGGCTATGTTCGACAAATGTTTCGTTTCTCCTAAAGAGAAACGGAAGTGAAGGAACTGACGATATTGAATCTGATTGTCTAGAAGATTCAAATGACGAAAGAGGCAACTTTCGTCATTTGAGCCTCTTACCAATCAGACGCGATGTCGTCAGTTCCGTCACTTCCGTTTTTTGTTTTTTTTATGAGAAACGAAACATTTGTCGAACATAGCCCCTCTTAATCTATACTGACGTGCTTTTCGAGCCTTAATTTTTTATTGCGGTCTCAAGATTAGCTTTAAAAACGTCATCATTCAGCAGCATACGATTTAGTTTCCAAAAGTCCCATCTGAATACGTTTCGATTTTTTGATTTATGACCAACGCAGAGCTTGACCAGACAATGGTCGCTGAAGAAAACAGGACGCAACGTATAGTCGAAACAAAACGGTACCAACTCCAGCGATACATACGCTCTGTCTATACAAGAATGGCTGGTCCCTTGAAAATGGGTAAACTTAACGTCCCTGCCCTTACTGACACATTTTCCCACGTCATCTAGGCCGACGTCGTAACTATGTCACTTAAAAACGCGGTGCTTGAATTTTGGTAAAGAGTAGAGCTTGTTTTATCGTTTGCAGAGTACACACATTTAAAATCCCCCAGCTAACAAACGACCCTTCAGTATCGCGGTACTGCCGTACACTTTCAAGAATGATGTGCCTTTTATCAACCCCAGTTGGCGCGTATACACAGGTGATGTGCCACTCTAGATTCTCGAACGAAAAATCACAAACGACAAGTCTCCCCAACTCCCATGTCGTCACTAACTGGATATTAGCCCTTAAACACCGGCGAACAAAAAGAGCACATCCCGCCGACGTCCCGACCGAGTGACTGACAGAGGGGTCATAACGCGTCGTAAAAGGCCTCATCATAAGCTCCATCTGGTCTTCGCGCTCAGCTTCTGTTTCCTGAATAGCGACTATATCCAAGTCCTGCTCTGTCACGAGGTGGTGCAGCTGGTTCTGCTGCCTGTTGGCAAGCCAGCCCTCGGCCAGTAAGGGTCGCAATTCGTAGAGACCTTTCTCGAAACACCAGAGTTTAGTAATTCAGACAGAGTGTTCGGTGTTTACCCCTTCAGTTTCACGTGGCGCAGAGTGTCCCGTTCGCGCAGGAGCTCAGGGCGCCGGCTTCTCATCCCATGGAAGCGACGGCGACCGTTCATGACTGGCGACTCGCATGTTCTTTCTTTTTCCACCGTCAACTTTCTTCTCCTTGCAAAATAGACAATTGGGCGAGTTGGTAAGAGTTTATCACAACTTGCAGCGCGACTAGGAGCTGGACAGAAAGAAGAGAAAACACAAGACAAGCTATGAACTAGCAACTGATTCTATTGGAAATACAAATGGTGCGACTGCTGCTCGTGCAGGTATGCCCCTCCGTGGCCCTGGCGCTTCTTCGATGATGGAGACGTACTACATAACACAAAACGGATCCTTGTTTGTGATCCAGCTGACAGCGACTTTGAAAAGCAGCGAGTTCAGCTTTTTGGATCTTGGATAACTCGGCCGGTTTCTCGTGGAGTGTAAGAAAAAGCGCCAGGGCCACGGAGGGGCATGCCTGCACGAGCAGCAGCATCACCATGTGTATTTTTTTAGTTTCAATAGAATCAGTGGCTAGTTCAGCGCTTGTCCCGCGTTTTACCCCACTGTCTGTTCTTGTCCCAGTCGCGCTGCAAGTTATGATTTGTTATGATTTCCACTCCTTCTCAAGCTGGCTAAGCCGACGCTCCTGCCATGCCGCAAGGAGGTCATCACAGCGGCGCTGTGACGTGCACCCTCGACTGCCATCTCCAAGATGATGCTGACCTCGTCGCGCGGAGGAACATTCCCACCAGAGGTATTTACCTCCATGATGACTGACTTCGGCGTGGCCGACTGTTGAGCCTCCGACCCTGGAGTCACCATTACCGGCTGAAGGTCAACACCGCTCGTCTCAGCGGCTGCAGTGTCGGTGCCTTCCTTCGCCTCGCTCGGCTTGGGTTGGGACGCTGCAGGCACCGCTGCGCCCTCCGCCTCATCCTCGTCCATGAGGAGTTCGCTATGGTCCCGTGCCCAACAGCACCAGCGTACGAGCGTATGCAGTCGGCCGGCACATGTCCGAATGTGCGGGTCTCGGAACACTAAGGTAGCCAACAGCCTCGCCGAATATCTTAGACATATCGGTCCCGGCGGCGAACCACCACCAGTACCACGCCGCTGCCGAGGCGCAGCTGGTGTGGAAGACGTTGAAGCGTGAATCCCTCACGCAGAACCAGCCGAACTAGCCGAGTCGTAGACTCCACGCCTTCGAAGTCGGCGACCCTCCACTTCGCTCGCGTCCCCTCCCTTATTTCGTCGTATTCCCCGAAGGCTCGTCTTATCGTGTCGTTGGTCACGCCCAATGTAACTTCATCCGCACTTCTCGCCTTGTCGGATCCACGACGAGGCACGTCTTCTCCTTAACGAGGAGCTACCAGTTGTCGAGCAGCTTCTTCTTCGCTTAGTCCGTCCGGATATCGAGGAGCCAGTCATGCGACATCTGGTACGCCCCGATTCCGGCCACCTCCCGGATCACGCCGATGTCTTTCAGCGGTTTCCGAAAATCTTCAACCCTGTAGGGTCTTCCGGAGATGTTGCAGTGCAGAATAACTGCACGCTTCATCGCCTCGCCGGCAGGCAACGTAGGCAAAACGATCCGATATTCCTTTGATACCGAAGAAGCCGAGTCACAGCGGCCTTTAACAGCCGCTATCGCTGCTCGCACGGAGCCCATTCTGCGTCCGCACCTATCGGCAGCCGGAAACACAAAGTTCAGCCACGGACGCGGGTGGTAACATCACCTGAGGTACACGGGCTAATGCCGCATCCAAAAACTACGTTTGAGAATATATAATTTTAATAACACGCAATTAAGGTAGCGTGAATGCAGAACATATTAATCTAGTTTGGTTGCATAAACCGCGCTGCTACCTTTTTTAGGTTGCGTGATATTTTGTGCTGGTAGGAGATTACTTGTGGTCGCTTCCTTGGTGTTTTCCTCCTCTGATGAGGGCTTCCTTTATCCTTTTTTTTTAACGTTTCCGTCACCGTCAGCAAGTCCGACGATGGAAACCTCACCGCTGCAGGTCGCATCACCTGCTGTCTGATGCTCTTCTGCATAGAATGGCGGAAAGACTTGTCTATAGGGCAGCCCGTATTCACGGGGAAGTTATGCTTATTTTCACCATCTTTGAATGTGGAAAATAAAAGGGTAAAAATGCCTTCTTAGCACGAGCTTACAAAAAGAAATAGAATGTCTGAGGCTCGAGGCGCGAACCTTGGAGAACAAAAAAAAAAAAACGATCAGAGCCGTGAAGGCAACCGGATCTTCATTCTTAGTTTACCCCGCTCACTCACATTTGCGACTGTGTTGTACTAGAAAGAACACTTTGTGACGTTGTAGCGACCGACGCACTCACGATTTGGTCGAACTTACAAAACTAAACAAAATGGCTGAGACATGAGTCGCGAACCATGGAGAGCAAACGATAGCGCTCAAAACCACGAAGGCAAACGGACGTTTCTGGTCAGTTTTCTCTGTTCAGTTCATTGGAATAGGATTTTGTTTTTCACCGCTACGTCATAAGATCACGTGATCACACGCAACCAGTGTGGCTCACCCCTCGGTCTGAAGAGGTGGACATATCCACGCGCCTGTCGATACGGCGGCACTTGAGACCAAACAGAGAGGTTCACTCATTGGCTGAGAGATGGCGGATGCGTCAACATTCAGCGAACGGTTGCGTTTAAAAGCTTTCGCTACGCGGCACAAGCCCCCGACCAATTAAGTGTTTTTTTACATATCCATTTCTCTTTCCATAGTGTGGTTCTGGCCCAGGAACGATGTGGCTACGACTTCTAAAATATTGAAAAAGTAAAGTGCGGAACTTAGTTGTGATTCCCTTTCTATGGCAGGTTTCCAGGGAGCAGGACTCCACAAGCAGTCTCTAAGAGTCCACACGCATAGGTCTATGTTCTTGTTGCATTTTTTTTATATTAAACTGGGGTAGAGTAAAAAAAACTTGTTATTTAGTGTTTATTATTTACGTCCAACAAATATAAGGGTACAAATTCTGGCCTGGTACTCTACCTTTTAGTACTAGACTATACAACATAGAAAACATTACTGCAACTTTGCCTCCTTTTTTTAATGTAATTAAACGTAAGTTTATGTTGGGGATAACCGACAACCAAGCTTACGCGCCTCGGAGCAGGCAAAAAATTGGTTGTCGTTGTGGCCCGGAACTACTTCTATAACCTCAAGACAGCTCCCTTTATGATCTTTGTATCAGCGTCCCTGGACTCTACTAAAGCTCCCAGGAGCGTAGACATCGGATTCATTTAGTGCAGTTCTTTGATGTTCAATATTTGAGTGAAGAAAGCTGGTTCGTTTTTTCTATATTTTATGTAGGCCCTTGGGCCACGTAAAGTGCAGGCAAAGAGTAAAAAACAAATGGGCAAATAGGCAGTTGAAATAGACTGGAATGTGTCTCGCTCGCAGAATCCCGTTGACCCTTACACTTTCATGGATGTGCCGAAAGCAAACTGGACATTGGTGCACTTGCTTTTTGTACGTTTCTTTGCCTGACTCGTTTCGATGACCTTATAAATATAAAATATAACAATTTATTCGGGAGCAAAAAGAAGACTAGCCGTGCAACAGATGGTGGATATAAGTCTATATCACCGTCTTTCGCTGTATTCTTTTACCTACGTGGATGAAATACCTACCAACATATTTCTTGTGCTCTGCTTTTTGTGCACCCAGCTATTGAAAGTTGTTCGTCTTTTCTACGTTTTATTTTGCTTTTTAAATCCGACGAGCGAAGGCACGGAGAATGTCCTCGGAACCTTCGCTCCCGCTAAAACTAGCGCCTCACTAGGGTGAAACGAAGTAAACAAGAGTATTGGGAAACCGATTATTGCCATAGTGTTCGACGGGATATTTTGTGTTCCAGATTTTTGTCTCGTTTGAGTGCTATTATTGTATTAAAAAGAAGCACATAAGAAACAGCGCATCGCACGAAGGGATTTAAAAACGTGCCTGTATTTCCAGCACGTGTTGAAGCAGAAATATAGCGTCGCGTGGTGCAAGGTTATCTTTCTCGAAATTTTATTTTGAAGATGTACCACGTATTGAGGAAAACAAAACGTGTTTTATTACCACAAGTGAATAAACTACGCACCTCAGCATCTCGAGCCTCCACCCAAAAGAAGCAATAGCGGTAGGGACCAGATTTTGAAGTTTATGCCATTCAAATGTTATGTTATCTCATGTCATTCAAATGTTATAAGCTATCTTTGAAAGTGTTCAACGTAAAAATAGGGCCTGTTCCACGTAGCAGACGCCATTAATATTTATATAATCGCAGGCAGCGTGGGCCACCATTTCCTCATAGAAAACTTGCGAAACTTTAACATAACGTTTGAATGAAATAGCCGTCAAATCTCCAACTTTGACTTCTTGTGAAAACCACTAGTGTTATATTTTGTCTGCTGACTTAGCAATTGTCGATGACTATTATATTTGTTCGGTGAATCACACACGGTTCCTAGTTTTCCCAAGCGACCGGTAGTTTCCTTCCAGAAGGTAAACCTGTGCATTAACTATGCAATAAACTGCGGTATGGTCGCAGTAGTTTAATATTCTTAATATCTGGACAAAACAATCTAATCAGCCTACAACACATTGAAAAATTTATTTCGGGCTAAACAGCGTTCAGGATAAACATTTCAAATTCTTAGAGTAGGGGTCAGTAATCTGTTTTTTTTTTTTTCTTTTTTCGACGCATTGATTTTCGGTCAAAACTATATTCATGGGGCTTTTAAAAGTACATTTATGAGGGAATTTAGGTCAAGGCCCCGACCCGCTCTAAGCCCCGCTTGTAAGCCTTAAGTCACTGTGGCGCCTGGAAAGCGTTTCTGACTGGTGGGTTTACCGCGTCCAAAAACGTGGTCCCTCGAGTTCCGCCTGATGACATTTTATAAGTGTTGCGATCCTGGCGGTGTCCCAGCAGCAATGGTGTATGTGGCAGACGCCTTTTTGTTTCTGTAGGTCGCTCTTCAGTGTGGTAGACCACGGAAGATTCGGCAGCCAGAAGTTGTGACGCCGCTACAACAGCGACAGTCGCGTTCGCTCGTGCCTTTAGCCCAGATTTATGCGACCAACCGGCGGGATCGCGACATCCGACGGCAGAACTCTCCGGCTTCTGTGACTTCATTTGTTGCCACTTCGGGACCACTTTTTATGTCTGGGGGTAAGACGCTAAACACACCAGTCGGAGACGCGCTCCTGGCAACATACGGTCCCGACGTCTGGCGCGTCTAGTCTTGAGTCTGACAAAGCCTGCTATTCATGCTAGCAGACGCGTTGCAGCCTCCGGCATCGTCTGTTATTCCTCTACCATATAACGTCATTTGCAACACCCGTAAGACGCGACGACGCGGCCATGAAAGCGGAGCGTCAGCGTCCGCCATTGCCTGCGTCCGTCTTCTATTTTGGACCCGTCTCAAACTATCTGCGACGCACGCAAGACGGGGGGACCATGAAAGCGGAGTTCTAACGTACCATCTTGCATGAGCCACCGCCCGATGCAAGCGTCTCTTAGTGTGTGATATGCAGATGAATGAACAGTACATTACCGAATGAATCAATGTTTTACAAAGCTTCCAAATGCCAAAAAAAAAATGGCGGAGCCAGGATTTGAAATCTGGGCCTCCCAATTTCCCGTCGGGTGTGCTGACTACCACACCACCCCACCTTGACTTCCTGGCATTTTGTATCTGTATTATTAGCGCACAAGAAACGAAATGTATCCAATCGTTCTGAGAGCGGCGGAATGAGCGAGGAAACCTCCGAAGGATTTCCCGATTTTTCTTTTTAGCTTTTTTCGTTGTGCCGAGACCCATTTTTGAACCGAGTGGCAGCCGCCGGCATTGCCACGCATCTCAGAATGACAAAAGAAAAAGGCAAGAAGAAGAATGCCTCGTCGTCAAAAGCGGCAACGCACTTGGCAGCCGATGACTTGGGCAACATCGTCCAGCAGACAGCGGAAGCCATTTCTCTCTCCTTCTCCCCAACCTTAGGAGCTGCGCTGCTTCCAATCACCGACTGCCTGGCCGGTCTCGCCCCATACACTCTTAAAATATTCCCTTTTAAAAGTCGCCATCGCCCTTCTTTCATGAGGACCATTGGCATTCCAAAGGGACAGCTCTGTTTTAAAAGGGCAGGCAGCGAAAGGCGAAAGATTTTAAGGGGACGCGAACGCTATTTAGAGTGACCTTTCCCCTTAGAAACAAGCAGTGTCCCCCTTAAATGTCTGCTCCGAGGAGGCGAGATAAGTGACCTTGACGCGATGCAGACCTGTCCGACGCAGCAACCACGGGAATATGCTGACGAAGCAGATTTTTTTTTCTTTTTAGCAGAGGGTTTCGCGGATTAACGAAGTTCGGTAGTATTACGGCTTTCCGACAAAGGCAAAAGACGTTTTACCCCAGACTCTCTCCCGGTAGCCCTGCGGGCCAGTGCTCTTACTTTGTCTTGGACAGCGTGCGCTCTTCGTCAAGGGTGAGTGATCCGATTATCTATACATTGTGGCGATGAGAGCGTCTTTCGTTGCTTCTGTTGTAGTTTAAGGAAATTAAAGTGCGATTTGCTAAGGAGACTGTCATGGAACCATCTTTGCTTGTTTGTCTTGTGATGCGCGATTGGACAAATTATATTGCTAAGTCCGTAACAATGGGTGAATGTATAACTCGGAACATCACAGAAGCCATTCGACCCCGCAGGCGCTAGAGAAGCGAAAGAAGTGAGGTTCACAGGAACACCATACCGGTATTATAAGGCTTCTCTGTCGACGCTCCCCCCCCCCCCCCCACACACACACACACGTTTGGGTAACTAACGTCCATCAACTTTAAATGCCGATTCACAAATATGCGTTCCGTGCGACAGGAACGGCAGAGACAACACCAATGACGTGACACCGATACAACCGTGAATCATGATTGCTTGACAATGCTTCTCATTGCATTATCTGTCACGCTCAGTTATACGAACACTTGTCCCAATGTCATATCTTTGGTGTCGTTCCTGTCACTCGGAACGCAGATGTGTGAACTGGCCCTAACGCCGCCGTTATTTACTAAACTTCATGGAACAAAAAAGAAAAAAGAAATGAAAAGCTACAAACGTTTTCTTGCGGCACTCGCTCTACGCGTGGCTTTCTTCAGCTGGCTGTTGAAAGCCACTTGTAAAGCGAACGCCGATTGGCGAACCCCTTCACACTTTTCGCCCAGTAGAGTTCAACGTTAACCTGTTGCTCGGACCTTGGACGGTGCTCGCACGCTATTTGTAAAGTTCCCAACTAAGAGACACACTTTATGTTTCTTACATGCACTGGTATTATTTGAAACGGCGACTGCGTTAGATTGCAGGTTTTAGGAAGCAAATGGCTGCCGCACAGCGAAGAAATGAAATGAAAAACGCCATTTGTTTCCCGCGAAAAACGCTTCGTCGTGTGTGTTGTTGTCGTTACCCCTAAATGAAGATATTAAGCGATATTAAGGGTCGTGTTTCCTTTGCTTTGGAAGCGTCGCGTTCATTACGGTTGGGAGCCGCGAGCTTGTTGCTTTTCCGAAGTGGCGCTCTCTTGTCGCAATTAAAGTTATTTTGGGTCACTGTTTATAGTCATTTTTTTAATTCACTCGCAGATAGCTGCTACATGCACATCCAATAAACTAAATGTTCTCTAATATAGATATACGTGGCAACAGTCGTGGTGTTTGTCGCGACTGCTCGTGCACGGAATTTCTGAGGGAACCAGAAAACGGAAGTGTTCACCCGCACTGGTGTGCCTACTGTGGCCACCCTCCCACATCACACAATGAGATACGTAAGCCCTATTTAGTACTTTCATATGGAATTCTATAACAAATATAACAAAACCAAAGCTTCTGTTGAGAACGCCATCCAAGGGAGAACCTAACTTCGAAAGTGGCATTATTGTGCTACGTCGAGGCTGTGTATTCTGGATTAGACTGCGCAGGATATAAGCATGCAACGTCAGCAATATTCATACTAATATCCAAATTAACGATTTTGTTTTAGGAGAAATGGGTGACTTTATAATGTTAGTTGGCATCTCAAGTAAAGGGGAGAGGAGCCTTGACCACGGGCGTACTACAGAGGCTCAAGAAAAAAAACAGGCGAGACATTACGCATAAATGACGGTCTCTATTTCTCTGATTAATTTTAGAATAGAGCTCTCAAATTTAAGCGCCAGTTAGGTTCGCTGCATGACGACCAAGGTGTTTTCGGTAAATTGTTACTTATCTTTTAATGTCGCCTATGCTGTTGTAAGAAACAAATTTAATTTGAGTACCTATTAAGCTTTCAGAACATTGAAGGGAATTAAAGATTATATAGCAATATACATATTTATACAAATAAATATTTCTTATTAAAATATCAGCTCGCATTTGTCTGTTACTCTCCTCTACATCGACTAAATTTCGTTTGCTATTTACTGCAGAATCCTTCGCGTCTCCAGGTCCAGATGAAGCTGCTCCAACATCACGTAATGCATCGTTGACCACCATGCAATTTTTAAAACCTGTTTCTTTTGTTCGCTTTGGAGCCCATTTAAAACTTCTCCTTGCAAATGAGGACATTATGTGCACGGTGTACCAGTCTAGGTTCTGTCACTTTAACCGGTGCAAAGACAAATTCAAGCATTCTAGTGTTTTAGTAGATCGTTCCGATACCTCCATACCCCCGATAACGTTATGATGAATGCGCATGTGCGGCGGCGGAGTATCGGGTATCCTTATCGGAGTCATCGGACCAATCTACTGAAATTTTCCATTGTCGAAATCGCGAAGCTGTAGAAGTCACCATACAACTGGCCAAAACTAGAATAAGAATTAATTTATGTCCATCTTGGTATACCGGCATATACTGCCAGACAATAGCAAAACATAGTTGTATCAGTAAGGTATTATCGATATTTTGCTTCCTTTGGCTCTGAACAGGTCGAGTCTCGGTTGAGACGTTGGTGAATAAAAAAGGGTGGAAAGAAAAAAAAGGACACTCATAACAACAATTAATTAGAACGTCGGTTAAAACAAGGAAATGTAAACGTACGTTTGCCGTGTGTACCTTTCTTGATGCCGTTCAAAAACGCACAGAGCACGAACCGACTGCAGTTTACTCCGATGTTCTCCAGATAGACGTCTGCTGATGCCACGGGCAGCGATGGGCAGAGAACTAAGTAAGCCGCGCTATGGCCCCACTCACGAGTTTCACTCTCTCCTCAAGCCCAGAATATCAAGTCTATGTCAGCCACCATTATGTTTTGTATGTAAACATATCTGCTTGAGATAAGATGCGTCCTGCTGGGGTAAAAACAGGGAGAAGAAAAAAGGAAGACCATTACCATTTTCGAAGTGCTCGCAAAAAGCAGACTCACACAAATGGTGACTGAGATGCAGATAACGTGGCTGGAATTCACAAATAAAGTAGGCCAACCCTAGAAGTTGGACTACAAAAGAGTAAGTAGCTCTTAAAACAGGGTCAAATAAGGTGAAAGAAGCAGAAAAAAATACATCCTGTTTCCTAAGAGAAGATGATAAGGGTGCAGCAACGAACGAGGGTGCTTGTGGCAATAACACCTTCACATATTATCACCTTCACATATTATCACATCCCTTTTAGTGGATTTTAGGGTAGACGGAGCGTTGTCTCGTTCAGTGACACTATGAAAATGGTCGTAGTCACTATAACCGAGAAGGATATTGTTAATTCTTGTCTGTGCACTCACCGCCTCGAGCTTCTCGAAGAGGCACACAATCACTTGGTGTCCGCCTCGCCCCGCCTTCGATCGCAAGAAAACAAGGGACTAAAAAAAGCGGATATAACTTGCCCCCCCCCCCCTTTTTTTTTCCTTATATTTGTAGAAATGTTCACTTCGATTTTTTGACATTGTTGCTAAGGTCTAAAAAAAATAAATTCAGGGGCTTAGTGTTGCAAAAAAAAAAAAAAAAAGGCTTTGCGGAACTGAAGAGTGCCAAGCCTCTCTTTGCGGTGTCACTGCGCTCGACTTTACCAAAATAAAAACAACCCTTTCTTTTAAAAGAGGGGGGGGGGGAGTCCTGAAAAAAATGTAACGGATTACAAGGAATCCGTTACGTAAAAATGTAACGGAATTACTTTAAAATTACTCTAGAAAATATGTAATTAGGTTCCACGCATTCTGAAGTACGATCTGTTTAGGCGACCAGAATGGAGAGTAACCTCCCCGAGCATGATCGGGCTGGCGAGCACAAACACGTGGAACGGGCGAACGTATCAAATAACGAGGGCAACGTCGCCGATTTGTGCAGGATGTTGGAAGGAAAACACTGATGCACGAAAACAATGGACAAAGGGACACTGACCGGGTATTCATGCTCGCAAAGGTGTTTATTTGTACATTACATTTAAGAGCCCACAACACAGAAAACAATTCGCGGCTCAAAATTGGTTTTATTTTGACCGAAAACAGCCGATTCAGAACTGGCCGGTTTGAGTCGCACTCACTATCTTCTCCGTGGCCACGTGACGTTGTTTTATGGTTTAGGCACAACCACCAAATATAATCAAAGTCGTAGGTCATCAAAGGAATGCAGATAATGTTAAAATAAAACAGAAATATGATACCCATTTTTTGTGGCTTCTAAAAAGCTGCAAATGCGTTGTTTGTGGGGAAAAGTACCAGGGCCACGTGACTTCCGCCACATCTCTTTCTACTCTATATCTCTTCTTCCTCCCCAGTCCGGTTTTGGTTTCGGTTGCGAGCAGTTACGTTTTTTTTTTTTTATTAAAAATATACGTGACGCGGTAGCAAAATATTGATTGGGTAATCTTCTGACACCATAATAAATCGCTTAACAAAAAAAGAAATATATATATATATATATTATTTTTTTTTATTTTTTTTTTTGGGGGGGGGGGGGGGGGCGTGTTACTGTTTCTTTTGAATAATGTTGTGGCTTGGGTCTCGGACTTTTGCATGTCGAACGGTATTGCGTTTGACTCATGAAACTTGCAATCTAATAGGGTTAGAAAGGAATAGTTTCTAAAACAGAGAATTTATGTTCCACTCGTTGAGGTCATTCTTCCCTCGGGGTCTAAAGCATACCATATTCCCTTGAAGACTTAGATAGCTAACCTGATGAAACACCAGGAGTTAATTATGTACTTTAAGGAACCGTGCATTTCACGTCGACAAGATGGGGTTTTTAAACATTTTGTGATGGCACAAAGTTTCTTTCCCATCCTGTCATAAGGGAACACAGGGAAAACGTTATAACTATGATCCTTTCATGTGACGACATTGAAATTACAAACCCACCGGGGATTAAATAAGGTGCAAGAGGCAAGCTCAGTGTGTACTACGTTATGTTCACAAATATGCCTCCAACAGATAGGTCCAACTTGCGAAACATATTTCTTTTAGCTGTGGGGAACTCAGAGGAAATGAAAACAACGTAGGCAAAAAGCGGCTCTTGCTTTATACTATTCTAACTGTCAACTCCATGGCCTGTTCTGGTATTAGGTACCTAACGGAAACGAATTATTTCATGGCTATATCGTTGGTTATGCTGGCGATGCTTTGGCATGCAACAATATTGCTGGGTTCAAGGAGTCTTTCAGTCCGAAATTCCGGTTCGGCTGTCGCAATTGCTAGGTGCCAACCTCACATTTCTTGATGTTTTCGAACCATGGTGAATGTCCACTATGGTCTGACAACCAGATCAACGCCGTAGTACTGGAGTTGCAAAAACACCAACCCAGCAGACAGCAGTTCTTTTTCTAGGGAGTCTGGAATTAATGGTCGCCGAGTGTTGTCTGAAGTTGCTTATTTCTCTTTGACAAGTAATCTGCTTCAAGATCCGTTGCATATCTCGTTCGAAGGGATTGTTCCAAAATATTTTTTTTTTCTTCTCAATGCTATTCGCACGGAACGTTGGTTCACAAAAAAAAGGCAGCAAAATGACGCCTTGTCAAGTTTTGACTTCCACAGAGCAGTCAGTAAGAGTGACTATCCAAAGTTGTTTGACCCTGAGCTTATTGAAGTCTCCTCTGGAAGTGCGTAATTTGTCTTGCTCATCCATTAGCCGTGGTTCTTTGGGAGCTCATCCAAACCGATGACAGCAGTCACGTTACCTGATTGTCTCTGCTTGTCCAAATTACTTGGATGATTTTGTCACCCTCTCTAACTGCAGAAGGTTTCACACACATTGAGTGATCTGTTCCCCGAGCATCAGAGACTCTTCACCAGTGTTACGGATCAGATGCATTAATTCGCTCCGAAGCTTCATGTGCTCGTTGATCTTGTTGAACAGCTTACAAATTCTGGCACAATTAGACATCACTGGACGATGCGATATAAAATTAAAATACTCTCCCGAAGTCTAAGAAACTCTACAAATTTGAAAACGTACCGTATTCTGGCAGTGAGATGTACCAACTTAGCAGTCGTGTTCACTTTGGAGCGGCGATAGATCGCCAAGACTCAAACGAACATATGCTGCTGACTAATCGTTAGGACCTTTAATTACACTCACGGAAGCCTTTGTTAAGGCAGGGTTGGATAACTTTTTCCTGGGAGATGTTAGTCACGTGGTCACTTCAGTCACTGTGGAAAACGTCGATGTTAAACTGGCTGACGTTATGACTGTTGGAGATCGCAAAGACGCACCTGTTTTTGTGAAGATGGAGAGAATTGTGTGCAAGTCGCAGTTGTTATTTTTTGCGTGTACTCTTCCTTGCGGGTTAAAATATTTTTTCTTGTGAAGCTGAACGCGTACATAACACGAGAGGCGATACATGAAAAAGTGTTTACCCCTGCCAGCTTCCGCTTCCCATGGTTTGTATATGCGTGAACTACTGAGCGATGTACTTGCTGTAAACCGCTCTGCTTGGAATTTCGCCCTAGCTCAAATGAGTTCTGAATATGTTAGTGCAATGAAAAATATGTGGAGTCAATATGAGAACAGTTTTTTGCTATACATCAGCCTTCGTTAAAGAGTTGCCATCCTTAGGAATGTATGCTTAAGCATTTCTAATAAACCATAGCAAATTACAGTCACCTGTCTTTTCTGGAATGTGTCATCTGCCCTCATATCGAATTTTCTAGAGCTGCCGCAGCTTTCAAAAGTGGTGCAACCTTTATTGCACAAAGAACACCTCGCTACAGGGAAGCAAAAAGTTATAAGCGCACAACTACGAGATAAAATCATCAGCTTTCTTGAGTGAGTGATGGATTAGCTATTCTAAAAGCATGACTAGATTTAACAAAGTACTGCCGTGTTACTGTTACAGTAAAAATCATTTTATTCAGAACGAACCATCAACGAAGCTAAGATGGCAATACTGCAATCTTGGGAGGCCGCTTGAAAACAAATTTCCAGATATGTTGTCGGAAAGACCGAAACCTTGGACAAAGTCGGCATCAACACTGGGGAAGAATGTCTGGGTGAATATTGATCAATATTATTTATTTGTTTCATATATTTATTTAATGGTGTTTTTGACACACCGCAGCTCGCAGCTCAAGTCGCATGCTACACAAACTGTAGAGAGAAAAGTTGATACCCAACAGTGCAACGGTAGAGCAGCATAGAAACTCCCGAAGTGATTGAGTAACTCGAAAAGAGAAATTGACATACCTGAGACGAGTAGCGCATCAAAAATGGGACAAAAATAAAGAAATATACAGGACAGGAGTTTACGCATATTCTGTATGTTGTCTCGTTTGTCTTGGCTTTTATGGGCCTTTTTTTACTTGTTGTCAGTTACCAACTTTCCCACAAATCTACGCTTCAGAAAAAGATAACTGGAAGGGTGCGCCTTACTGTAAACAACAAAAAGTGCGACATTACGTTTGCGGAAGTGAACTTTTATGCATTCATTCAAAGGTCCACGTTCAGAATAGTTCGGCCATACTAAATTCAGCAAAACTGGGGACTGCATGGTCTTGCGAAGAATTCGTGCGATCACTGTCCCGCAATTCTTTCTGGTATGTGAAAATTGTGGCATGGGAAATTACTCCTATATACTTGTAGTATTGTTAAAAATATGAATTTTAACTTCACATAGCTCTTTGTCTTTTTTTGTTAAGCTTCGAACCGACCGTTTCTCATACCAGTCAGTGTGGTGTACTCTTTTAGATGACGTTTCTTTTTTATATATATTTAAATACATGGCCATTTCAATATTTTCAATTAAAAATAACTCAAGGAGGGCCATACTCATTTACACCTAATAAACGGACTGAAAAGCTTCATGAAATAACCTTCCTGCATTGACTAGTAAAAACATCCTGGCTGGGCCACCGTTATTTCCAGGTAAATCTCCAGGTTCCAACTGAGCAAACGAAAGAACCTTTTTCAAGGTTATATTTGTCCAGCGCCCAAGCACGACTCGCAAGGAAAGGCGACAAAAGTTGGCTAAGGAAGGTGGATATCAAATGGAAATGAATACAACAGTTCCAGTGGTCTCATTTGATTAAGCAATGGCAGCGCTTCGAGTAAGTTTCACAGCTTCGCATACTGGATCTTTTTTTAAGTAAAATGTATTTCCAGACGCTGGAAGCCTTAGAGGTTGATTTAAGTAAATTTGACATTGAACGAGTAACTGTGCTCTTGTTTCAGACCATTCAGATCAGAGTGACTGATCCAGCGAAAGACTTCCAAACTACCTGTTCACAAAGGAACTGGTGGAAGTACCCCATATATATATATATATATATATAGATATATATATATATATATATATATATATATATATATATATATATATATATATATATATATATATATATGAGTCATTAAGTTTATAGACATGAAAATCACTCCAGAGCTCATGGTAGAATCAGAGCTTCAATTTGAGTCGACAATGGACAAGATGACCGCCAAGTTGGAATCAATCAATAATGTGTTCTGCAGCACAGATTGCGTGACCTTCGTTTACATCGATGCAAGTCTTGGTGCATGCCTCGCGGAGAGCTGTCTCATTAATGTGGTATGGACAATATCTACTCAAGGTTCAAGTTCAGGATGTTTATTGGCTAACCATTGATCATATAGCCGAGAGCCTGAAGTAACCAAAAGGCAGAAACCCGTGCAGCAGTGTGCTGGTAACCTCCTCTACTGTATGTTAACAAATGACAAAAGAGAAAATCTAGGAAAACGAAGTGGCGATGATGATGATGAGCATGTAGAGTTGGATATAGAGAATGAATCGGGTTATACAATTTACACGTTCAGGTCCAGGTTGCGCACTAAGTCCTTAAACTCGGCCACGTCAGGGGCTCCGCGAGCATTAGCTGGCAGAGAGTTCCAGAGAGCGGGGGCCTGAACGAAGATGGCGGAGGAGGCACTGGTGGTGCGGGGCAAGGCGCTGTTCCAGCTTCGATGTGTCACGCCTTGAACTTCGAAGGTAGCCATCCGGGATGATATAGTCCCCATGAAGGAACTTGTACAGGAGCACCCGCCTGGCGAGATTTCGGCGTCTTTCAAGTCTGGACCACCGGAGGGCCTGTAGCCGCCTGTCGTAGGGTTGTTCGTCTGTTCTTCGCACCTGTAGGTACAGGGCTGTTCTTGGTGCTTTACTTTGTATGGACTCTAGCCGCATTTGGAGGTCCATCTGGAGGGGGACCCAGATGGTGGCACAGTATTCAAGAACAGGCAGCACAAGAGCTGTGTATAATGTGCAGAAAGCGTGGTGCGGCATGTCCCTGGATGTCCTGGTTATAAATCATCTTAGCCTGTTTGCTTTCTTGCAGACGTGGTCAATGTGAGGTCTAAAGGACAGGCTTCGGTCGAAGTAAACGCCGAGAAGATTCGTCTCGGTGACCTCTTGTAGCCGTGTGTTGTGGGCTATGTACGTTACGTCTTCCGGTTTTCGTTTCCAAGATATTCTGAGGTAAACAGTCTTGCTTGGGTTGAGGAGGATGCCGTTACGTTCGGACCACCTGGAGAACTTGTACAGGTCGTTCTGCAAGACGTGCCGGTCGTTAGTTGAGTGGAAAGTGCGGTAAAGTATGTGGTCGTCAGCGTATCGTGGGATGTTGGATTCGAAAGCCAGACGCGAGGTCATTAATGTACAAGTTGAATAGAAGGGGCCCAATCACGGATCCCTGAGCACACCCGCCCTAAAATTGTGCCACCGTCCGAGGGCACCCTGATATCTGACTCGCTGGCGGCGACCAGTCAGAAAGTTAGCTATCACAGGAGTGGACTCAGTGTCGTAGGACCAATTTGGCGTGATAGCGCGCACTGTGGGGAGGGGGTAGGAGTTGCTCGTGTCGGGCACTGCATTACCGAAGTGATCTCCAAAGGCATCTGCGATGTTCCGTGCATTGTCGGAGAGGTCGCCTTCAATCCGGAGTTGAGTAGCAACACTATTTCTTCGCAGCGAGCCAAAGAATTGCCAGAACCGCCTGGGGCACGTTTTTGCCTGGCTGGCCATGTCACAGAGGTATCTCTGGTATGACACTCTTATCTCTTTTTTAAGCTTTCTAAGGAGTTCCTTGTATGCTGCCCAGTGCTTCGCCTCTTGACTTCTTGATGCCTTTCTGAAGAGACGCTTGGTCTTGCTTGAGAGTTGCCTGATGAGTCTGGTTATCCGTGGTTTGCATTTCTTATTTTTGGAGGTGAGTTTTGTGTATGTAGCGTCCTTGCAAGCTGCCCAGAACCTGTCGTAAAACAAGTCCCATGGTTGTAGTCACTCAAGAAGTCCATGCCGAGGAACCAGGGAGCCGAGGCCACTGAGTGTTCCAGTGTTGCCGGACCGTCAATGTTGAAACCGAGGGCTTGCCTTGCGACGAAGCGTTTTGCCCGAGCTTCCAAGATGCCACATAGATGAATCCCGACGTGGTCGGAGTACGATAGCGGAGGTGTGTTCGACACTGATTGTAACTGAGCCGGGTTCCAACAGAGTACCAGGTCTACGGTGTGCTCCAGGTCGTTGCTATGAACGTGTGTTGGGAAGCGGACAACCTGTGTCACGTTCGCGTAGTTTATCCAGTCCAAACACTTTGCCTCAGTCTCATTAGTCGGCCTCGGGTCCGCAGAGTTCCAGTTGATCTGAGGTTTGAAGTCGCCCGTCAGGATAATGTACATGAAACGGTCCCCTTGAGTGCTGATTCGGTCGAAAACTACACAGAGCTCCGAGAAGACACCGCTCCCAGCGGACGGAGGCCTGTACAGCGACCCAAGAAGCAGTTTCCCGACGCGGCACCTGAGTTGTGTCCTTACCAACTCGAAATTGGGGGTTTCGAAGTCCACGCGGGCGTGGAAAATTCGTGCTTTACGGCGATCAGGACACCGCCTCCGTGCCCTCTTCGGTCTTTCCTAAACACGGCATACTGGGAAGCAAATATCTCGTGGTCCATAACGGAGTCTCCGAGCCACGTTTCACACACACACACTGCGTTTGCTAGGTTGCAGGTCAGGTCAGATTGCAGTTCGGGTACCTTCTTAAGCAGGCTTCTCGCGTTGTAGCACTGAACACGGAGGGGACCGGGGTTGCGGTGGACATCACCGGAGAGCAGAACAAGATCGAGCAGCAGAATATTCAAGGCTTGGTAGCGTTGGTCGGATGTAGGCTTAGCGATTCCATTTCAAAAACGACGGCGTCTCTCTATCATCTATGTGTCATCATCCTCCCTTTGTACATATCATATCATAATCATCATCACTAGACGTGGCACCGCGGGCCTCCATGGTACGGGCTGTCGCCTTTCCGCGGTGCCACGGCTCTCCTGAGCCAATAAAGATTACTATTACTATTACTATTCGGGGAGAGCCTTTGCCGCACCAGTCACGGGCAACTGGTCGGGGCTCACCTCTCAACTCAACAGCGTTCGTCTTGGATATAGCCATTCTCCGGCAGTTAGAGAGCAGAAAAAGGATACACAACATGACAGTAATCGCGGTGGCACATTGCAGCCGTCTCCGGCATCGACCAACCGCGGCCATGTTGCAACTGTCGGGTTGTGAACAATATGAAGCAACTCTGGTTGCCATACCTTTTTAACTTTTACGTTCATTCTCAGGAAACATGAAGTGCAGACGCCGTCGTGCCAGGACCGACAATATTCTTTGGACCACAGAAATAAATATTTTTTGGAAACCAGAGTGTTAAGTTGTCTGCGCAGACTACGTTGGAAAAGCCCTCATAATCTGTATTTACGTCTACAACGCCATAAGTCTTTCTTATCAAACAGCCTACGGACAGACACTAGGGCTGCTGTAGACTGTGCTTGCGGCAGGCGACAGATTCCCGGTACCGTTTATGACTGAGCAACTGTGAAACCTCCTGCGGAAAGTCGGAGAGCAGAAATAATTTTATGAAACATCATAAAATGTTGATTAAATTGTCATTCCGTGTCACGGGTGATGCTCCATTTCATAATCTTGCTAAAAACATATTTTGCCATGTTTTTTGTCACTGATATTTTCATAATAACTGCGCGGGTTTGTCTTTTTTAACGGGAATTCTGTCCCTTCACTCTTAAAGAGAGATATATGCAGAAAAATGTCCCTCTTGTAAAATAATTAAAAACGGAATATATAGGAGAGTCGATACCCCCTCAAATTTAGAGGGGGCCGCCATCCGTTTTAAACTTAAAGGGACAGTGTCCCTTTGATGGTGATCCTGAGAAAGCTCGTGCCCCTCTTATTTATGAGGGATGCAATCTGTCTTACTTATATGAGGACATTTTTTTTACAAAAAGTCCCTCTTAGTAAAGGGGAATATCTTAAATGTGTACGGCCAGCAATGCCAGCAGTTCCTGTCGCAGGACTTTGAATGCGAGCTATTCGAGCGCCAGCACGAATAGCTCAAGCAACCACAGACGCGCTACGATATCGCTTCCAGCATCGCAGGAGCCTGCCCCCCTGTTCCCGCCGGAGCTATGGCTTTTAAAGGCCCTGTCACACTCAGGCAACACTTAGATAACTCTATACGGCACCACGAGGAGATCGTGTTGCCGGCGACCCTGTCCCATCGCGGCAACAGCGACAGTCGGGCAACACGTTGCTGCCACTCGGCAACCGTGTTGGTCGATATGTTGTCCGACCCGGCTGTCTCACCGCACTGACGGCAGAGAGAACACGGGGAAAACTCTACCAACTTGATTGTTTACTCTCGTCCATGTGCGGCGTGGAGTCGCTGGAAATGTGACTCTAGAAAGTGCTAGTGCGTTCGAAGGGCCGGAAATGACCTTGGGACGACATCAACCGGTGACTGTGATTAGAAAACTTCGCATGGGGAGTATTTTCCAGCCTTCATTTTATAAAATGTTCTTCACTCGCTGACTAAGCAGATAGCCCTAACCGAGGGAAGGGAGATCGCTTATATATGTTCGGGATTTACTCTACCGTATGAAGAGCTTTGTCCTTGTTGTTTATATCATGGAATCTATATTTCTACTGAAAAATTGCGTTTGCACCGGCAGTACCCAAAAGCGTCTTTTGTAGCGTGGTGTTGAGCTGAAATGATAGTGATTAAAAACTGCGACACCGAGACGGTCGGCCTTCATAACAATCGGTAGAATAAATAAGTTTCAATGGCGTCTATTTGCCTACCGCCTGCTATGTGATCGCTTTTTTCCGAAAACACGTCCTGGGTATTTTTGAAATACATCAAGTTTCTGGTAGCGGTTGTTTCCAAGTTCCAAGCATCAACAATCATGATTGAAGTGGTCGTTTTAATGCTTCGAATTTTTAATCTTTGCTTTCCTGTATTATTTTTATTATAATTTATTAGCGGTGAGGAGGCAATACGCAATTTTATTTCTATAGCAGAAATGTGAGCTGGTTCTCTCGGCAGTTTTTATTTCAACTGCAGTTTGAACGTTCACGACCGTAGCTGTGACCATTTCGAAAATCGTTTTCCGTAATTGCGGAGTAAAAAAACTCATGGAATTAAATAACGTTTTTCACGCATTAATTTGAGTAAGACGTTATAGATAGTGAATTAACTCTGACATCGAAGCTTTCTTTGTTGGGGGCCGCAACACAGGTTGTCTAACACAAGTTGCTGCTGTTTTTGTTGCCGAAAGCTGTCATACCGAGGCAACATTTTAGTTATCGTCTTTGTGCTGCTGTTGCCGCAATGTAAACGGTTTGTCGGTCAACACGGGGGGCGAGCAACAAGTTGCCCTACTGTTGGACAACAAGTTTTATTGCTGTTGCCGTCGTGTTGCCACAGTGTGACCGGGCCTTAATACTGTATTCTCACGAGAGATATTTTTCTCTGGACAAAAAAAAAATTACGTCATCGAGCTGCAAGAAGGAAACGACACGAGGAGGAGGATGCAGTGCAGAAAATTTGAGCGAGCATGCGCACGACGGAGTCGCTGTAGTTGAGTCGCCGGAGACTTTCTTTTCGCAAACCTGCTGGCGGCTTTCGGGAGGTCATCGAACAAAAGGCTGGTACGAAATAGTAAAGAAAAGACACCCCACACTTCAAAGCTGTTCATCATAATTCTTCCCAAAAACTAGGGGGTAAAAGGAGGGGGCCCGATCGATCCGACAGAACGACGGGTATTCTCTAGGTCCTTCAGAGATTATCCTCGGCATCCCGCGAGCTTGGGAATTTAGCGAACATCCGTGATGCGGAGCACTTAACCTCGAAGCTCGATATCGTTTAATCCTGTTTTCGGGGAGAAACTCCGTCGTGCGAATACACCATAAGTTAATCACTTCTACCGGAGCCGCCAACGCGATCCGACTACCTTCATTGGAGTCCCCACCTCCCATCCCAAGAGCGATGGCCGGCCAGGCCAATGACATTCTGCACGAGCTCAACCAGAACACCAGAAGTCTCTCTACAAGAGACGCGCATGTGATCCGGCATCTCCACCCGTACCTATTCTACTGGCACGTCATGCTCCCTGAACACCAGCACCTCATCTTTGATACACTGGAACTCTTCCACGTCGTCAGGAGAACGAACTGGGGAACGGGTATCCAATCCCAGGCATTAGGGCTCGAGTCCGAGGTCTTCAGAGAGCTCCCCAACCAAACAATCGAAGCAATTACAGAATACTCATGATCGGATGCATTTCGTTTCTTGTGCATTATTATATTTATTTTCTTATTAAGACTGATAGGACACCCCAAGAAGTCATGGTGGAGTGGTGAAGTGGTTAGCACACCCGACTAAACATTGGGAGACCCGAAGTTCAAATCCTTGCTCCACCGTTTATTGTGGCTTTCGGCGGTTTCGTAAAACATTGATTCATACAATAAAGTACGGTTCATTCATCTGCATATATTTGATTACTTCCTCTTTCGAGACCACGCACGATAATGAGAAGTTTCCTTGGCATATTCAAATGTTGCTCTTGATTCTCGCAGATGATGATGATACCGTGTCTCTAAAGCCCAAAAAACAAATAATACATGTACACGTGACGAGACAAAAGGTGAGCGTATTTCCCGAACACAACAAGCACGTACCACGTGCCAGCAAGCGCCGTACCGCGTTCCACGCCTAGGCGTGTTTCTCCAGATTACCTCTAATTGAATACATTCCGTTTATTGTGCATACATAAGACGAAAGAAAACGTCAGAAAGCGAAGGTGGAGGACTGGAGTGGTTAGCACACCCGGCCAGACTTCGGGAGACCCGAAGTTCAAATCCTGGCTCCGCCGTTTATTTTGGCTTTCGGCGGATTCGTAAAACATTGATTCATTCAAACACTAGGGATATCGAAAGCGTCAGAATTAGTAAGATACGTAAAAACTCAACAACTCATTTAATTTTTAAACACGCTGCTTTGGTAAATACTTATTGATTTGTACCGTTCAGCAATAGTCTAGAAGTAAATACAATTGATCATTTCAGCACTATCAAAGTACGCTCCGAAGCAGGGTCAGCTAATGGCATATTGTAAGTTTGAAAGAAAAGGCATGCATTCATGTAGACAAATATTGCTTATGGGAACACATTTATATTTCCTAATTCTACGATCCAGGATGTCATTTAGAAGCGGGATTTGCATAGCATGCAAATTTTTCTTCGCTCAAAAGAAGCGCCATTTTGATGCAAAGTATTCTGAGCCCTAGTTTAGATTTCCGGTTACATATGAATAAAGGAAATGATGGGCTGAAATTTCTCCGATGTTTCCCGCGTCATTCATACACTCAAGGATTAGGAACTAAAATATCGCCACAATATTTTCTTCGCCTTTCTCCGTAGATATATATAAAGATTGCAATAAATCTTTGCGCTCAATGTTTATGAAGTGTAGTATAAAATGGCCAAATATTGACAGCGCAATGTTGAACAGTAAATATTATTTTTTTTTTATGTTTCATGGGCGTAGCTGTTTGTATCAGCTCTCTGTATTATTACAAGGCAAGTAACGGCAGCAAACAAAATGACAATCGAACAAACTTTTGATGTGCAGTGTATAAATCTTACGCATGACAGTTCTGTTCAATGCCTTAACTTAAATCAGACAATCAATCACGCAGAAGGTTTATTTAGTCACATATCTCAATAAAAATATAAATTCTGATACGCCTTGTGTGTAATTCGCGACAAAGTAGCGTCATATTCCTTGTTATCTAATACTATTTTACAGTTAAGAAAGTACATTCCTAAATCTTTGACATAAAATGTTAATTCCTATTGGAGGACACTCCCCGAATGTATCTGATGGCTTAATGAAGTGACATGTACGAACGAAGGTCAGCGCGGTTGAATAATAATCGAAATTTTAATTCCATGGCACACTACTATGTTAACATTACTCTTCGATAATGCACTTTTCATAGTTAAGTCAAGGAAGTTTATGTCAAAGCTAAGCAATATTATGTTAACGTAAAACACATTTTTCGCAACTAGAAAAAAAAAAGATTGTTCTACAACAGACAGGCTATGTTTTATTTGGATAAACCACTAGACCCGAACCCAAATTAGGTCCTCGCATGGTCTCCGTGTAATTTAGGTTCGAGCGGACAACTTCCAAAGAAAACTCTAATCAGTCCAAATTAAACAGAATCACATTTAATGCGCGACCGACAAAAAATAAGTGGTTTGCATGAAACATCTGAAGGTCACATTGAGGGTACTGTTCTCTCGTCCTAGTTCAGCCTTTGCTATACAAAATGTAAAAGCATTTGTTGGGCCAAATGACCGTGTAATTTAGTGCTTCCGTCCGTCGCGGCTAAACAACTAAATTTACCGGGAAAACCCGATTTGATGTTTGCTCAAGTTCAGTTTGTAGCAATTAGCGCGATAACGACGCCGCGCAAGGGCAGTTTGAGTGCGCCGAGCTGAGCGGTCGTCTAGGAGTTGAAAAGGATTCTAAATACGATTGAGTCACGCCCCCTTTCGGAGCAGCCAAAGAGAGGGCCAAGCTTTTTGGCTTCTCGCAATATGCAATTTCTACACTAATCCAGTTCAACAGAGGGCTCGGGAAGTGCAAAAGGGGAAGGCCGCAAGATAATCTACACCCGAATATTTTTCGCTGCGATAGCATCAGTCGCAGACTAATTACTAAACATTGAGTCGGTAATTTATTCTTATACATCTAGGAAACCATCACATTGATCTTTGAAGATATACGCATAGCATAAATAGATAACTCCTGTCGTTCCACCTTCTTGTTGCGGCTCGGCATTAGAGCTTTCGGTTAAGCCAATTTCATTTCAGCCGCGAGTCCCACGTTGCGATGCCAAATTTGGTCATCTACAGTCGACGGCAGAATGAGGACAGGGAGTCTCCTCTGAACGCCCGGACTCCACTACGCGCTCACTGCTCTCCGCCCTGCTTTTGCAGCGCGTGCACCCTCGAAATGCGCGAGACGCCGTGGAGTTATGTAGGAAACTGCCACTGGAGGCGGGACAATCGAAAGACCTCGCTTCCGTTTTCAAACCTGTCAATGACTGTAGCTCGCTGCTTGTCTGGACAAATTATCTGCGTCCTGATAGCGAACCACTTGTTTCAGGGGCTAGATGGTCGCTTGCTCACGCGGCCGTTGTTCTACCATGTTCCAGCCACTCGCTTTGTGCGCCAATGTTACCTAACAATAACAATATGCGGCCTACATTAATTAGTCCTATTTGGAATTTAATATATATGTAATACCAAATTTATGTCATAATTCTGAATGCAAAAAAAAAGTTGTCGTCATCTGAATTAGGTGAATTATCCCGAGAGGTGCTAGGTTTTGGTAGAAAAGACAACAACATATATATATAACTACGGTTTGTTGAAGGTTAAAAAAAGCGGGAGAAGCTCCTGCACACAACCCTCCCCTCTTTCCACTCTAGCAGGGAGAACACTGGACAGGAGACGAAAGAGGGTGCGAGTCTACTCGCCGCCTCTCCTGCGTGTGCTATGCTGAACCGGAAATAGGGGAGAAGTTTGTCTGAGGAGCTGGTTCTGCGTTTCTTAAACTGGAAAACACTATAACCACATATTTGTTACCAGAGAGTTTTAGTAGATCGTGTTTTCATGCCACGCTATCTGTAGCGGGAGCTCGCGCTGCCATTTCGATGCATGCTCTGTAGCGCGCGCCCGTAGCGGTAGCGGGCCTTTGAATACGATCCACTAAAACTCCCTACTGTTCATTTGAACCTTCTATTGGAGGTCTAGAGACCACCACGGTCTCGTTTTGAAAAAAAAAAAATACTTCAGATCCCCAAAAAACATATAGTCGCCAACTGTGATATTCGCCCAAATATCAAAATTAGGCTTCAGTGCAGTTTGTAGAAACAAAAACAACAAAAATACAAATGTGCCGCAAATGCTGTTTTCGGTTGCGTTCTAGTCAAGAATTGGCCCAGCAGATATGTTTTTATCAGTTTGTTTCCAAATCATCGTCATTTTTCTTTCACACTATTTTGAAATGAAAACGTCGGGAAACAAAAAAGCTCAACTATTTTTATTACTTGAGAGACATGTCGCTGTTATTACGGTCCGTGTTTTACTCAACCTAGGAAGCAAAAATTATATATCCATTATTACGAGGAGAAAGCAGTTCGTGGCCAAGGATGCCGAGCAGGCGTTATTGGAAATCACTCGTACATTTGTTTTTGTGCCCCTGCGCTCCGGAAAGAAGACAGCAATGACAGGGGACGGTGCCCGACAGCTCTCCGAAACAACAGACCAGAGGCGGTTCCGACACATAGCAAACAAGACTCGAAGCAGATGTCCATCCAGGTCGGTACAATAATATCATCTCTTTAATCAGTGGCCCGTGTACCCTAGCAAAGTTCGTATTTTCGCGATGGGTCTGATCAAGTGATTTTTTTTAAGAGTAAAGGGCAGGGTCAAATTAGTATGTCGTATATGTCAGTTGGGTAGTTGATACCGAGCCTTTTTTTACGTCGAATTTTTTACCGTACCTTGTTCTAACATTTCCTTGTTTGGAGTTCATTTAATTACCAAGACTCGCCGTATTGTTCTGAAATCTACTAAATAATAATAATAATAATAATAATAATAATAATAATAATAATAATAATAATAATAATAAACTTGTATTCAGGACACATTCATGAAAGCATACAAGAGTGCGGGGGCAATCAAAGCCAACAAATGGCTTGTGTGATGCGGCCCAAAAAATTACAGAAAAAAAAAATTAATATGTCCACGAACAAAGCAATGTAAATTTCGTCACACACACATCAGTAGAACAAACTGAAAAAGTTCAGAATGTACAAAACTGGATCAGTAATTATGCACATAAACACACAAACTAACAAATAGGTACACGCTAGGCGACATCTCATCCCAGTAGGTGAAGTCTCAGCATTCTCTTCAGTTGACACAGTGAATTCGCTTGTAGAATTTCAGAAGGCAGGTTATTAATGAGTTCAGTCACGTAAAATTCTCGTGTATACCGTCCATATCTTGTTCGGGCAAAAGGTATCTCGAAAGTCTCTTGAAAACGAAGCAAACTAATAATAATAATAATAATAATAATAATAATAATAATAATAATAATAATAATAATAATACAATATAATATAATATAACAATAATAATATAATATAATATAATAATAATATAATAATAATAATAATAATAATAATAATCATACATACATACATACATACATACATACATTTTATTGACTCAGTGGGACTATTAAAGAGGGATTTGTTTGCGGGCACATCAAAGGCAGCGAAAGGCTTGTGGGATGACACCCTAAAAAAATGAGAAAGGTCCGCTTAAGTGATAAGGTAAAGACATTACCTTCAAAATGAGAACTCAAAGATAATAGAACTCTCCCCACCTCCCTTCCCCGCTCCAACCCCCTTCCCCGTTCCTCCCCCTCCCCTTTCCCTATTGTAGCACACAGTACTAATTACGAAAAAAAAATACAATATACGAAAGCAATATACAAATGAATGTAGCAATGTAGATAGAATTAACACTTACAAACGCGAGTCCAAAATAAATTGTGACACAAAGCACTGAAACCGAAAAATAAAATAAAAAAAGAAGGGGCAAGATTTAGAATCTGCGGTAAGTATAGCTACTAGCACATCAGGATCGTCATAAACACACAGGGAGCAGGCACTAAAAACTATCCAGGTTAAAACACTTGAGTTTTTTTTTTTTTAGAGTCTTCAGTGATGTGATATCGTAAATATAGTCCGGGAGGGCGTTGCAGACACGTGGCACATAAGATTCGCGCGAGCATTTATCATACCGGGTGCAACAACGTGGCACAACAAAACGAGGAGAGCTGCGTGATGTGCGGAATGAATGTAGCGGTGTCTCGTAATCACTGCTCCAAAAATTGCGAAGGAGGACGGCCTAAATAAAAAGTGAATGGGACTTTGGCAGTTGAAGGCTTTCAAAAATGTCGGCAGTGGTAGAAAGAGGCGTATTGTAGAGGATGTTGGTCAGTATGCCTCGTAATAAAGTGTTAATTTTTGCCTGCCAGCGGCCTGAACATATACCAAACACTGTGATGCTGTACCGAAGCACACTGTAGGCAAGCGCGTGGACTAACAAAAACCGAACATTGACGGGCATAAACACCCGTGTGTTATAGAGCATGCAAGATCTAGTTCGTAGTTTACCGCATAAGTAGGACATATGAGTGTTCCAGGACATGTCGAAATCAAAATGAACACCCAAATATTTTACGTTGTTAACAGATTTGATCGGGTCACAGTTACATGGATGGCAGCTTGAGGAGTGGAGAATAAACCTGAGAGTAGCGAGGTGTCTTTTAAGGGGATTGCGGAAGCAAAAAAGCTTTGTTTTGGACCTGTTGATGTCAAGAAGGTTATCCGCAAACCAGTCCATTAGATGGGTGGCATTCGTCTGGAGAATGTTGACTGCACAATGGAAATTAATATGACGCGAAGTAAGGAGGGTATCGTCGGCGTATTGATAGATCTTGCAGCCATTGATAGCGTGAGGCATATCATTGACAAAGATATTAGAGAGTAGAGGTGAAAGAACAGATCCTTGAGGTACCCCCGCTTTTAAGGAAAGGAGACAGCTTCTAAGTTTCCCAATTAACTGTATTAATGAACAAGTCTTCACCAAGAAAGTCGTAAACGTAGAAAAATGTTTGAACAGCAGTAGAGGCTTTATTACACGACGTTTCGGGAAGAGACTTCCCTTCTTCAAGTGTGCAGAAAAGGGAAGGGAAGTCTCTTCCCGAAACGTCGTGTAATAAAGCCTCTACTGCTGTTCAAACATTTTTCTACGTTTCCCAATTAAGACAAATTAAGAACGATTAGTTAGAAAATATTCTAGTAAAGAATAAAACGGACCCCGAAAACCTAAGCGTTGTAATTTTTTTAGAAGTAATTGATGACTGACAGTGTCCAAGGCCTTAGATACATCTAAGAAGAGCGCACAAGCGAACATATTATTATCAAACGTTGAGTAAAGGTAATCTGAAAAATCACCAAGAGCCGGTTGGGTGCCTCTCCCAGACACGAAACCAAATTGGGTGAATGAAAAAAATGTCATGTTTATCTATAAAGCCGTTCATCGACTGAAGGTGTTTTTCAAGCATTTGCCCTAAAATTGGTAAAATCGAAATAGGACGATAATTTTCAATTTTTGTTCGCGCACCCCCATTGAAGAGTGGTCGTACAATGGTAACCTTAAGACCATCAGGTATTTTACCGCTCGTAATGAAGTCATTCAACATAACTACGAGAACATTCTTAATCTCTACAAAATTCCGTTGAAGATCATTTGTGCGAATACCATAAGCACCAGGTAACTTGGTAGCTTTGAAACTAGACAGAAGAGAGTAAAGTTCGGCATCAGTGAACGGAAAAAGAAAAGCTGACACTAGGGATGTATCAGCCAGAGTACATCGTTTGCCAACAGCGGCTCGAGTCACACCAGTATATTTACCAAAGAAGGCATTAAATTCATCTGCTAATGACGAGGTAAGTGAACCAAAATTATTTTCAAGAGTTCTGTCAATAGATTGCTTAGCACCATTACCTCGAAATTGATTAATCAGTGACCATGTTTTGCCGAGTTAAGCTTGTATTCTTCAAACTTTGATTTAAAATATCGTCGCTTTGCAGAACGGATGACAGCGTTGACGCAATTTCTGACCTGCCTAAATTCAATTTGCAAATTTGCATTATTAGGAGACCTCCGACATCGGCTCCACAAAACGTCTTTTTCTTTAATTTTCTTAAGGATATCGTAAGTCAACCATTCGTGATGGGGTCTGAGCTTTTTTGAGGTAACAGTTCGTTTGGCAGCTTGAGTGAACGAGTTAAAAACCTGAACAAATTCTGTATACATATCAACGCCACTTGCGGAGCCCAAGAAGCCATCCCAGTCATAAGAGGCAACAGCTTTGTCGAAAGAAACAATGTCAATAATCTGAGCCTGTCTCATAATGTTAGACTCAGGTTCAGAGGTCAAAGTGTGTGTTATCTGACAGTAGTAGTGTAGTAATAATAATAATCAATCAATCAATCAATCAATCAATCAATCAATCAATCAATCAATCAATCATGTTTATTAGATTTTCCAGGAACAACCTCGCGGTTTTGGTGCTGGCACGCTTCAAACTACAAAATATTAAAAATACAAAAACACAATTTTACACGATACCCAACAAATGCAGAAGGGTCACAAAGATAGGAATTCTACTGGTGAGAATCATCTGTTCGAAGGAAAGTTAAAGCAAGCAAAGTAAATGCGAAGCATCGAGACATCTGCAAGGCACACATATTGTAAAAACAATAAATTTCACACTGTCGGACATTCGGCACATTTCAGTCCTGCTCAAGCATGAACAGGTTAACAATAAATTGATTGAAAGCCCAATAGCACGAGTCAAATATATCAAGTACTTCCGAGTGACGATTATAACATTCAGCCAACCTGAGGATTGTGACTAGCTGATTAAAAGCTTTAGAGATATAAAAAGATGATTGAAGACGTGTACGTACGCGTGGAACTCTAAGACTTATGTGAGACAAGAGGTATGGTGAATCAAATAGGCCGTGCGTGACCTTAAACAGAAACAACAGATCTGCTTTCTCCCGACGCCGGGGCAGGCTAAGAAATTTAAAAAGTTTTAGCGCATCTTCATAATTCTTACGAGGTACATCATCCTTAAAGTAGCGATGCTTCCTGATGGAAATAAACTTCTTTTGAACTCGCTCAATCCCCACGGAATTGATTTGGGAAATTCCATTCCACACAACCGAGGCGGACTCCAGCTGTGACCTTGCAAGAGAGCAGTAAAATGTGAGAAACGCAGGCGGGTTTTTAAAGTCTTTTGTTACACGACATGCGGCACCCAAAGTGCGGAGAGACGAGTTGACCACCTTGGTTACATGGCCATCGAACCTCAGGCTTGAGTCAAAGATGACACCGAGATCTTTCATTTCATCGACACGAGACAGTATTATTCCGTGGATATTATATAAACCAGAGGTATTATGCGTCTTACGAGAAAAAACCATGACCTTAGTTTTAGAACAGTTTAAACAAAGATCATTATCCAAGCACCACTGGAAGAAGGAACATGTGTCTACCCCCTACTGAAAAGCATTATATGAATTTATTTCTGATATGTTTATTGGACACCTTTTCCATATCAGAACTTACTATTTCATATCAATTTCATATGTTGCATATCAGTTACACTAGGCTAGGTGGCGCTAGGTACCTCCCAATTCATGTGCTACAAAAATAGTTTTATTTACTCACGCCACCATGTAGATGCATTACATTATACATTACATTACATTATACGTTACATTACATTACATAATACAAATATTTTTATTTACTCACGCCACCATGTAGACAATTCAGCTGAACATATACATTGAGCGCATACACATACACGGCAGAGCAAACATGAATAACAGCACACCCAATAACTACTCCTGAGCTCTGCGTTTCCGCCTTTTATACAGGTCGTTTTGTAAGTACGGAGTTTTTCGGTGATCACCTAAGCAATAAATATTGTTCTGAACATGTTAGAATTTTTTTTCAGTAATTTCATACCTCTGAGAGTATTTTGAACGGCTCAGGGGGTGAATCTCTTAATAAAAAGTAAACGCTCATGCCGTAGTTATTTGAAAGCCAGTAAATCAAGCCGCTCCTCTGCGGTTCCAAGCCACGTGTTTGTTTTCCCGCGCGGCACGTCGTATACTGAAAAAAAAAATATATGAATTTATTTCTGATATGTTTATCGGACAAATTCAAATCAGTTGGCAAATGTTGCATATCAGTTTTATATATCGCATATCAGTTTTTGGCTATTTCATATCGGTTCTTATATAGGTTCATATCATTTTTTTCAATAGGGCCTGAAGCTTAGTGCAATCCTCTGGCGTCACTATTTCCTTGTAGATTTTTATATCATCCGCGTTTTGAAGAAACATGGAATTTGAAATAACACGGGAAACATCATTTGCGAAAATTGAAAACAAAAAGAGACCTAGGACCAAACCCTGAGGAACACCAGAGCATGTCTTATACAACGAAGATGACGAATTGTTGACACGTACGTATGCGTTTCTGTTGCACAAATAGCTCTTCAGCCACTCAAATAATGAGCCGCACACACCGTAGGCGGAAAGCTTTGACAATAGCATTATGTGATTAACAACATCAAAAGCCTTACTCAAGTCAAAGTAAATAACGTCGAGGTGACCCCTGTTACAGACCACCCGAGCTGCGGTCGACATAAAAGTTACAAGATTAGTGGTTGTTGATCGGCCAGAGATGAAGCCGTGTTGATTAGGCATTATTACGTTGCGAAACTTGAAAGATAGGAATTGGTGAACTACCATTTCGAAAAGCTTAGAAAATGAAGCAGAGAAATAGGCCGGTAGTTAAGAACATCACCATTATATCCAGACTTCAAGACCGGAACCACAAGATGTGGGCGGATTCGTTCATAAGAATGAATCTGCTCACATTTGAACAATCTGCTTGTTAAATTCCCCACTCAGGTTCCCGGAGAGGGATCGCGTTGAGGGTGCCGTGAAACTGAAATATCGGTTGCGCGTCAAAATAAATGAACATAATATAACTATCTTAAACCTTGCCAAACTTGAGAAAAAAAATGTATCCACATACCCTTCTTGTCAAAGGTAGAATTACAAATTAAAGTCACTCTTAAATGACCAATTTTCTCACAACGTCGATATACTATATATAGAGCGCTGGGTGAAAGGTGTGTTCTTTGGGTGTGTGGATGCTTGAGTGACAGTTTTTCGAGTGCGCTACGTCGACAAGCATGAATAACCAACTCGCCCAATCTCAAGTTCTTTCGTCGATATACTCTCATTAAAGTCCACAAATTTCAAAGTCAACCGTAAAAATGTGCCTTTTTTGTTATTCCGATCGTTATATTTATTCACTTTAGTGCGTATCGAAGCGGGAACTATTTTCTATGAAATGTTAGATAAGTAACCTTCATTGTGATTTTTCTCCGCGTGTCAGGGACAGTGCCCGCTGTCCTGCTAAGTGTTTTAGTAGGCAGAACATACGAAGCTACATACATGCAGTTTTATTTTGGCCCTTTTTTGTCACGTGTGTCGAAGAACGCTGTGTCAAAATTCACTAATTTGAGTTTATTATGTCCAACCGACCCCGATGCTACGACCCGATGCAGTCAATCACGCAGCGCCATGAATGCATTGCCAAGGCGCTCGTTTCCTTTTTGAGTTTTTGTCGCCGGCAAAATCAATCCCTCAATCACGTTTGTGTTTGGTTCAGTCGGTGGTAGTTAAAGCACAAAGATAATAAGCGCCATGACGAGGCACACTTGGTGCTGATTGACTTTATCATATCTTAGAGTGCGCTGAAATCGGCCTTGAAGTGAAACGGGCTGTATAGACCCCGCATTATTCAACTTCCACCACACATTATAGATAGGCCGTATACTTTCCGGTGTCTGCGTCCAAAAATCAGCGATGTTTTTTTTTTGTTTCTAAAATACCGGCGCATTTCGGTAAATTGTCTCGAGTACATGCTTAAAACGGCCTTTATCGGCGGAAAAGAAACAATCGCAAATCGCAACGAACAATCAAGACGAGAAACTGTTCAAGCTGCAGAAGTATGTGGTATTTTTTTGTAATAATCTCGTTATATAATACTCACTGCCACCCAATCGGTCTGTGCTTCGCTCTACTCCCAAGGAGTGACACAGCACAACGAGTAGACAGCGAATGGGTTTACTGTACTTCCCGGTTGCCCGTCCTTGAGAGCCGGCACTCCGCGCCCACCGACCCTGGTTGTCGCCCGTCGTTCAGAGCTCGCAGTCGGAGTCCTTGTCCAGGCATGCCGATCGTCCTTCCCAAGCCAGCGCTGCGTAGGCTAGCTGTCCCGGGCTATCACAGCCCGAGTTTCGCTGCGAAACCACTCCGGGATCGTCCTTACCCAAGTCAGTATGGCCAGGGCTCGCCGTTCTCTCCGGTCCTGGTCAGAACCTCGCTGGTGGAGCGCTCCGGGAATCGCCATGGGCCAGATCAACCAGACCGGTTCCATCGTTCCTGCTTGGCCCCAGCCTCGCGCAGCACGCTCTGTCTCGCGCAAGCTCGTGTCTCTCGGCCGACAGCCTGTCACGTGCCCTCCGCCCCGCCTTCTTCCACCCTCGTCTCCCGCAAGTTTTATTTCCATCTGACACGCAATTTTCTACGCACTTTATTATTTTAATATATATAGGCGTGCATACATCCCGAGACTCTCATCTGTCGTTCCCGCCCGCTCCTTCCTGTTGAAAACGCGAATTTTTAAAACGCGCGCTCTACATTTCCCCTAGACTAGGGTATTCTCCAAAACGTCCAAAGAGGCTCAGAAGAGAGTACTGGCCAGTCTAATGAATGCAGCTTCCAAAACAGCACAGAGTCAACAATGGGCAAGATAAAGAAAAGAATCACAACCTTGTATACTAAACACTCACAAAAAAGACTCAAAACCGACCTATATATAACAAAAGTGAAACGAGCCATTTTGTTTTACATTAAGTACAGACGCAGCCAACACAACGAACTGATGGGGCCGATCAGAGAGAGTCAAAAGCGAGTATTAGAATAGGGGGCCCCACAGCTTCAGGGGCCCCAAACAGCTTGACGCGTCCCAGTGCGCGTGCGCTCAACTTCTGCGCATGCCCATTGCGATGCCCCAAGCTGTTTGGGGCACCCAAAGCTGTGGGGCCCCCTATTTGAAACTCGCTATAACGATTCAATATGGTACTCGTCATGTTTCTGTACGTGTTCCATCATGGCTGAACTAATCATAAAGAGGAAATATGCTCGCTATTTTGACGATGCTTTATTGGTAACGTTTCCTTGTAGTGTAGACTGCGTCTGGACTAAAAAAAACCACCGGTGTCACCCACCCTACCCGCCCGCACGCACGCACTGGCACGCATGCACGCACAGGCACGCACTCACGCACACGCACGCACACACACGCACACACACACACACACACACACACACACACACTTCGACCCAAACTATATGGAAGACACTTCAAACCACCAAACTAGGGTCCACAAAGAAGGAGGGCAAACTTCAATGATTGAATTTACAGAAGGGCACAAGGAGGACAAACCTGCGGGGACATAACCTGAGGGTCAAAGCATGGCCTGCGATATCCCGAAGCGAGCGAACGGCGCGAACGCTTCCCCGGCCTTCCCATTCGTGCGGAGAGGTTGTATGCGGAAGGAGAGGATGAGGCGGCGTCTCTCCGCGCGGAAGCGCTCTCAACCCAGGCATCGAATTCGCCGTTTCAGCCGTTTCAGCATGGCGCAAGTCATGTTGAAACGAGTAAAAGAAAAACAGTGTTACGTGGAGTTACTGCAACTTCTACTTATATATATCTTTTTTTTTTTTTATCTTGTGGTAGAACGGTGAAACGTTTCTCTGAGGAAGTAGATAGGGTAGTTGTGATGCTTATTTATTCGAAATATTCATCCGGACATGTGGCGGCCAGAGCTGCAAGCACGCCTTTTAATATTTTAAATACAAACTGAAGCACTTATATTACTTTAAAAAGATTGCTGCGTACATAAATATTCGGATTTCGCAGAATAAAAATAATCAGGCGATACTTTTTTTTTTTTTTTAATCTCGGCATGTTGTTTGACGTACCTTTTTAGCTTGAGCACGAGGTTTGATCCTATCAAAGTGCAGCCCTCGTGTTGTCCTTCTTTTAATATTTATTTTATTATTTATAACGAAATTTATGTGGGTCGTGTTGCGGTGTTTGCTTCTACTATAATAGAAGCACCTTTAGGCCGGTAGCACACTGAATATTCATCATACAAAAGACAGTCTGCAGATATCAGTCACCACGATATCCGTGTAGCGAATGCCGCGTGCCAAGTGTCTCCTTGAACTCCTTGCCACGCAGTATTCGAAGCACAGATCTTGTGGTGACTCGCGTTCGAATCGGTTTGCAGCCTGTCTTTTGTATGATGCATAAGCAGTGTGACCCCGGCTTTTTAGGAAAAAGTTTGGGCTCTGAGATACGACCACCTCGCAATGTCTTCTCATTTTTTTTTTGTAAACTTCTTCATAATTGTAGGTACTGAATCAAAAGGTAGGAAGTTATCTAGTGAACGTCTAGTTTCTGGCACATGTAGCCCACACCACACCACCCTGTCCCGTTATGCACCTTGTGATATAAGTTAATTGGCAGGCAAAGAGACAATGGGATTTCAAGAAAAAGAACTCTGGTATATTTATAACTTCTAACCTTGTTCCAACCAGGTTTATTCGATATTCCAACTTGGTTTATTTAGACATTTCAAGCCTTTACTTTTTTAATTAGACGCGAGTAATGCAGTGGATTCGGGCAGCTTCTTTCGATACGTTACCCTGTCTGTCATAGTCATGCTTATGTTGACCAGGAAAGGCCGTACAAACGTCTCTTTTACAATCCTAATGTTTTTCATCTTATGGTCATCTCTTGTAGCACCAATAAAACTTTAAAAAAATTTAGCCTCATAAAAAAGAAACACATTTCCCCTACTAGAAACAATTAAACTGTACATTTGTTTTTATCTACGCACGTTGTTTGACGTAGCTTTTCGATCCTAAGCACGAGATATGATACTACAAAAGAGCATTCCTCGTGTCGTCCTTCTTTTCATATTTTGTTATTCTTTATTACGTAAATTATGCGGGGCATATTGTTGTTTGCTTGAACTATAAGTACGTTTAGGGGCAAAAATTATGGCGGTAAGATACGTCCTACATTGGGGGATGCACACACTCGTACCTACAGATGGCTTACGCCCGCGAGGGTGCGCATGGTGCACGCGCGTATGTGTGCGTGTTCATCAAGAGAAGCGATGGTAGAATGGCGGCTCCGCCGGGGATGAAAAGGAGCGCCGCGACGCTAGTGTTCGGAAGAACATTCGCAGCACACACACCAAATCGTACAAAAACGTATACACGCGCACACACATGCCTCAGCATCTCTTTTTCCCCCCCGGTGGCTCCTCTCTCAACTATCCGAACACGCTTCTAAAGAACATGCTGTTAGAAAAAAAAAGTAATGGCCTGCTTGGCCCTACTTGTAGACTAGAATGCGAGGACTGTACCAGGCCTGGGCCATTCATAAATGTAGCCGTGAAACCCGAGCCCGGCCCGCGGGCCGGGCCGGCCTGTGGCCCGCGGGCTGGCCCGTGCCAGTGCAGATGTATACCTGCGATGCTGACGGTTCACCTCTCTTTGATGACTAGAAGGACATCGGCACCTCGCGGCGAGCGACGGAGTTAGCACAATTACGTTCGTGCTACTGGGGAGCAAGTCGAATGTGACGACCGGAGAAGCCTCCGCGCGCGCGCTTCGGGATCTCGGAGGCTATGGTCAGAGTAACCAACACTGACATTAACGCGCATTTCGATTAATAAGAGACTTAGGGAGACCTATCCTAAGGTCAACACAAAGCGACGACCGTAAAAATTAAAAAAAATAAATGAATGAATGACTGACAAACGTCAACGTACGAATTTTTCGGTAAAAACAATAAAATAAAAAACTGATTTTTGTACGAAAATATAAAAAAAAACGTAATTTTTTCTGTTTGAACCAATTTTTTTCTTTTGAAACTGGCGGATGTTTATCGGCGTTCTTAGGTAAAAACCGGAAAGTATACGGCCTAATTCTAGAAATAGCTGTTGTGATTTTCATACGATTTATATTGCATAATTAAACGATAATCGGTTCATTTAACAAAACCAAAAATTAATTACCCCTCATTTGTTTTTGTGAAGGAGAGATTGTTCTATTGCGAAGTGTCATCTTTTGGTACTTTCATCACACATACACAAAGTGAAATAAGGATTTTGAGCTCTTTTCGTGGAGGTGTTAAGGCCGAAAATATGCCCTGTGATATAAAATATTTATTCCCTTTCGATATTTTAAACGTTGTAGAACGATCGAGGGCTGTAAATTAGCACTACGCAAAAAAACAATATTTAAAAAGTTATTTCTAAATGTAGCCTGCTGTCAGTCACAGTAAAATAAGCTCGAAAATATCAACGAGCCAACACGCACTTGCACGAGGGTCGCGACTTATAATTACATGCAGTCCTTCTAAGGCGGAAAGCCGAGCTTTGAAGAACCAAGACGAAAGAAAAATACCGAAAACTTTCATTAACTGGAGCGGGGGTCATGCAAATTAGATAATATGAACAATCACACCTATCAAATGGAAGATGAATGGCTTCCCGAAGCAAGCAATTAATTGCTTTCGCCCGCGGAACGGCGCTCGGAGAATGGAGAAGGAGGTGGCGCCTGAGACGTGCAGAGGGTAGACGCCTCATTAATCAGGAGAACCATCCCATTAAGAAATTACACGAGAACCGTGGAACGGATCAGGTGATATACAATCATAAAACAAAAAAAGAGACGAGTCCAGCTAATTCTGCGAAATGTGGGTTAGTCAGAGTTGTACTACCGTGTATATGATATTCAAATTAAAACAAAATTTGTAATTCGAAAAGAAAGATTTGTTCAATCATTAGCAGAGTACTAATGCTTTCAGATGTTTCGGAACTTTTTCGATAAGAAATATTTCGCTTCCCATTAATGTCTAAATTAACGCTAGACCAGTTCGTCGTTGCTTCCATTCAGAATAACCGGCACTCACAAAAGGTCACCGACCTGGGCTTATCTCCAGGATGAAATAGTATGTTCGTATCGAAAGTATAGTGAACATGGTGTATGTTTATAATGCAATTACTTTTTTATAAATTACGCATACAACCAATTATCACGCTCAGCCCCCCCCCCCCCCCCCCCCCCAAAAAAAAAAAACGCAGCCAATAACACGGTTGAGAACACGATTCTCTGTAAAAATGCCATCTGAGTGGATCGCGTCAAAACATTATCTCTGTTGCGTAAATCGCTGCCATTTTTCTGCTGATCGCAGTGATTCGCTGTTCCCGTGCTCTGCGAAAAAGCAGACCCGCAGGCTTTGTTCATTAACAGCGCGGCTATTGCTCGAGAGAATACGGCGTGAATAATCTATCTTCGATCTTGATAAAAATATTGTTGCCCACGTTGGTACTGAAAAGAAGCGATGCAGTGTGCAAAGTTACTTGTAATTACGAAAGTAATCCTAAAGTCGGGCACCTCATTAACCGTGGGAATATGAGGAGATGAAAGTCTGAAATATGTCTATAAAACCTGGACGCATAGTCACCAGAGCGGTAGGAAGAAAATAACATCTGCTTTTTCTCATCAATAATTTTAAATATACTTTTTTACAGCTGTAATAATCGTAATAATGTGCAGTACATTTCTTGCTAGAATCAGGCTTGGCGGTATAGTGCATCTTCGCATAATGCCTATTTATATTTTATACGTCCTTATGAACGCGCACCTACGTGAATTCTTTATTTGCTCCAGTAATAATCGCACTTCTGAAGACCAAGGCCCTTTCCTCTACTTTTTTAAAGATTACGCATACAACCAATTATCGCGCTCAGCCCCCCCCCCCCCCCCCAAAAAAAAAAAAAAAAAAACGCAGCTAATAACACGGTCGAGAACACGATTCTCTGTAAAAATGCCATCTGAGTGGATCGCGTCAAAACAATATCTCTGTTGCGTAAATCGCTGCCATTTTTCTGCTGATCGCGGTGATTCGCTGTTCCCGTGCTCTGCGAAAAAGCAGACCCGCAGGCTTTGTTCATTAACAGCGCGGCTATTGCTCGAGAGAATACGGCGTGAATAATCTATCTTCGATCTTGATAAAAATATTGTTGCCCACGTTGGTACTGAAAAGAAGCGATGCAGTGTGCAAAGTTACTTGTAATTACGAAAGTAATCCTAAAGTCGGGCACCTCATTTAACCGTGGGAATATTGAGGAGATGAAAGTCTGAAATATGTCTATAAAACCTGGACGTATAGTCACCAGAGCGGTAGGAAGAAAATAACATCTGCTTTTTCTCATCAATAATTTTAAATATACTTTTTTACAGCTGTAATAATCGTCATAATGTGCAGTACATTTCTTGCTAGAATCAGGCTTGGCGGTATAGTGCATCTTCGCATAATGCCTATTTATATTTATACGTCCTTATGAACGCGCACCTACGTGAATTCTTTATTTGCTCCAGTAATAATCGCACTTCTGAAGACCAAGGCCCTTTCCTCTACTTTTTTACAGATTACGCATACAACCAATTATCGCGCTCAGCCCCCCCCCCCCCCCAAAAAAAAAAAAAAAAACGCAGCTAATAACACGGTCGAGAACACGATTCTCTGTAAAAATGCCATCTGAGTGGATCGCGTCAAAACAATATCTCTGTTGCGTAAATCGCTGCCATTTTTCTGCTGATCGCGGTGATTCGCTGTTCCCGTGCTCTGCGAAAAAGCAGACCCGCAGGCTTTGTTCATTAACAGCGCGGCTATTGCTCGAGAGAATACGGCGTGAATAATCTATCTTCGATCTTGATAAAAATATTGTTGCCCACGTTGGTACTGAAAAGAAGCGATGCAGTGTGCAAAGTTACTTGTAATTACGAAAGTAATCCTAAAGTCGGGCACCTCATTTAACCGTGGGAATATTGAGGAGATGAAAGTCTGAAATATGTCTATAAAACCTGGACGTATAGTCACCAGAGCGGTAGGAAGAAAATAACATCTGCTTTTTCTCATCAATAATTTTAAATATACTTTTTTACAGCTGTAATAATCGTCATAATCAAGTAGCTTACTGCAAGGTAAAAATTGTCGAAACATGTAAATATGCAACTTGAAACGACTGCATTACGCGTGCATTTTAAGCGTGAATTTTGTTTTGAAGGCTGGTCATATCAACAAGTATATTCTTCTCGACATGAACCCTAACGCTCCTACATAGCCTTGTTTTTGTGTATGTCTGATAAAGTATGACCAACATGTGTTATATACGGGTTCGTTGCTTTAATTGGAACATGTCAATTAAAAAAGAAATTGGTGAAGAGTACACTAATGTCCTTCGCTCAGAGGGTTATTTGATCAGGTGGATATGCCAGAGGTGGCAAACCCTCACGATAAGTCCGATAATTAACTGTGTGTGTTCGTCCACTTCTCGTCTTGTCCCTTGTGTTTTTAGCGCTGTTTCTAAGTTAAAAAAATATGAACCAACTAGCCCAACTTCACACCTTGTTGAATTAACTGAAATATCCGCATTAACCTCTTATAAGTAAAAACAAAAAATGGTTCCAATTAGAAACTTGCTAAGCGTCATCGAAAACCACAAAATCAGTCAATTTTAGAACGACTTGAAGCACGTGAGGAGCGCGGGGGGTGCACGAAAGTTGTCACTTGTGCAACATGCGCAAGGCTAGCGATTGGGAAACGCAGATGATCAGATTACCATCCTCCTTTTCTCACCACTAGATTTGCTCCTGTTGCACGAGCGATAGTATTTGTGCACCCCTGCGCTGCTTGTGTTTTCCAAGTGGTTCTAAAATTGACAGATTAAGTGGTTTTCAGAGCGCAGCTCTTAGGCGCCCGTTTCCGGCGTGAGCGGCGTCGCCGTCGGCGTAACCACGCGGTGCATGTTGGGACATGCACCGCGCGAGCCCCCCCCCCCCCCCCCGAGGTCACGTGATCCCCCCTCCCCCCCCTCCCGAGGTCACGTGACCCCCCCCCCCCCGGAGGAGATCGAAGGATGAGGGGAGGAGGATGAGGAGGGGTATACCCTCCCCTGAGTACCCTTCCCTCCTCCTCCTCCTCAAGAGCTGCGCTCCAATTCGGCATTACAGGGAGTTGTAAACGGCTTTCATTTTTTTCATGACGCTCAGCAAGTTTCTCATTGGAACCATATGTTGGTTTTCACTCAATTAAAAGTTGTATTAATTGCTTTTGCTAATCATAGCATTTACAGTGAGGATTATGAGCCTATACAATGTCCCCTGGTCGTATAACTCACCTGCCCAAACCGCACTAATAAACAGTTCACGGATTTAAAAGAAAAGAAAAATATCTCTACGAATTAAATGTAAACACCCTGTATATATACAAAAATGGTGATAAAAGAATACTCCACGCCCAATTTATAATTATCTTCTTGTACACTTTTTCATGTCTATATACTGACTTTGCATTGGAATACTTTGATAAGCACATGTTTCGTATGCGCATTTTGGTATATTTTTGTATTTGCCCAAGAGTGGTGTTAGCAACGAAATGTTTTCGCCCTGATGGGTGTTTTAGAATCGCATATTCCGCAACGACGCTCACTTTTAGAACGGTAGTCTTGCGCAAAATTAATGCAAATATACATCGAATTACAAAAAAGTGATATGTGTTCTTAAAAAAAATAATTAATGCTGCTACAATTTTAATTTGGAGTATGTATATAAATACAAAGCACACATATTGTAGCAAGTGAACTAGTAACATGAAAGACTCCTAAGAGTAATTCCATTGAAATATTGATATCAAATTATCGTTCAGGTTTTCTTTAATTTTTTTTTTCAAAACCAGCATATATGAAGCCTTTGTATAACGAAAAACTAGAACACATTTACACGAATTAATCTGTAGTATTTGAATTGCTTTGAATACGAGTGTTTCATGTCTGCCAATTACATACTTTGACTTGAAACGACCATATTAAAAAAAATCAATATTTATAATAATATTTTAACCCATATAGCAGACGAAATTTTCTACAAACATCGTGGCGCCATGAAACAAAATGATTATTTCTAAGACAATCACCGCGTCTTCTCGACAGAACAACTATGTGCCTAAGCTTCTATAGCACATAAAATCAGAATAATAGAGTGATTGCTGTTTGGCAGTTTCTAATATCGAGCGGTTTGTTCATTAAAATGTCGTTGACCTCGGCGTAAACTAAGCGCTTGTTTCAGTTAGGTTCCCTGACCCTTTAACCAGTCGTTAATAATGAGAGAGTGAGCAAAAGTATTCCAGATAATGTCTCTTAATTAGGTGCGGTTAGTTGCAGCCTCTAGCACTAATTTATTTTCCATTTAGGTTAGAGCGTGTTCCAGAAGTACGAGTCTACTCACGGCATTTGGCTTGGGTTACTAATTATCCACTGTTTACCATTTTCTGGGTGCCCCTGAGACTTTTACACGATTTTATTACTTACTTACCGTTCATTTACGTGATCAGGCATTCGTACGGCCCTTGTTAGAGCAACTCCAAGCTCCACACACTCAAATCCGAACTTTATGAAAGGTGTCTTTAAACACATGCCTATCAAGTCGCATACATATCTTCGCCCTTGGAAGACGCGCTAAATTTTTTGCCGAGTACGTACTGGATCATTCGTTGTGGGGGATCGGTGGCCAAGTGTCTTGACTTAACACGACGCGGAAAACGATGAGCCATAAAATAAGCCAATGGACCCAGAAATACAAGGTTGAATTTACCCTTGTCGAATCAATTAAGAACGAGCATTCACCAGCGTGCGGTTCTGTAATCTCTAGGGTGTAATGTACGTTAAAGAAAGCATACTCTAAGTCCTGCCGAACTGGCAAAACTGCGAGGCTCCATCTTGGACACTAGAAACCACCTGAAGGCAGACGAACATGGTCGGTTTCTAAACCTCCAAATAACGTCATTACCTTTCAAAATACGAAGTTCTGAAGAATATTGTTCAATCGCCCATCCTAAATATCAATAGATGAAAGCTAGCATATTAGTTTTCTTGACAAAGCCAAGTCCCCATCTCTTGGACACTTTTTGTATATTGATTTAATAGCAGAAATCTTTTCACTATAAAAAAAACAAATAGATGTAACTACATGGTGACAATTCAAAATATGAGTAAACATGAGTAATATGAGTAAGTACTCGGCAAAATTCCAAACTGGTTACATTCCTCGTATACTCAGCCAAGAAACTCGGAAAACAAATAATTATTTAAGGTTTGTTCCGGGAACCAGATACAAATATAAACATATGGCAAATTACTAGACATGAAGAACGAACCGCAAAAAGAAGCGTTCAGTAGCTGGTTCTTACAATGCTTTATGTGTAGGGGGTATACCATTCCCAGCACCTTGTATTATTCAAATTTTATATATCACATCACAACGTCATTTTACATATATCAATTAAAAAAAAAGAAGAAACGTTCGCTGCAACTTTGGTTGGAGTCAAAGGGAATGGGCCGTCTTCTTTCATACAAACTTACTCTTCGAAACTGTCGTTTTTCCCCACTTCATTTTCACAAGAACCACATGAGCTGTTCTTTCTGGATAGTTGGTATGTATCGATACATGCAGTTCTAAGGAATCGGTAGAACACGTGTCAAAAAAAGATTTTCAATTTTGCTCTTTTTTTGTGCTATGATTTCAAATGTTTACAGGCATTCTTTTTTTCTTTTACAGTGTTTTTTACGTTAAACTTCTAATTTCTCGATGCAATAAATAAAAACTCCAACGTCTCTAATATGTTTAGAAGAAATGTCACGTCTTAGGAGTTTGATTAGTTTTCTTGAAGTAGATGGTTAGTTGGACTCGTTGTTTATTTGTCATACTGTTGTAAACCAAGAGACACGGGCAAAACGAAGACATTCACTGGCCTCGGCCTAAAAACACAGACATCCAAAGTACTTGCTCTCCAGTACGCGATAACTTAATTTGAGTATACCCCCAAAATGTTCATTATAAGCCTGGATAAACGTTCTTGGTTTACAGGTACAATCGATGATAATGGCACTCTGGGCCTTAGCTGGGTTTCAGTTTAATGAATGAGCTTCTCGTGATGTCAGGTCTGGATATGAATATAATTAATGAACAAAAGTTCCGCTGTAATCGCGTAGTGAATATATAGATACATCTGTGATGCTTTTAAGGTAGGATACTAGGGTGCGCACGCGCATGTTTGGAGTAAGAGGTGATCTGATATCGCATAACGTCGACACGAGTGAGGCAAGTGCAAAGCCGCGCGTGGCGCCGCCCTCGCTTCATCGCTGTGCGAGCGAGATAATCTAATACTAAGTGAAACACACAATGTAAATTTTCCTGCTCTAGATATCGTGTGGTCACTAACATATGTAGAATGGCACCGAGGTGCTTCAGTGGTCCTGCCTCTATCCCGAGCTTCCTATAGAATTGATAACGATTGACGTCTCGTGAGCGTCGAGCGTGCACGCTTAGCCAAAGCATGGTGAAAACCACCAAGCGTGTTGTGGAGGCCGGACATTCAAGGAGGACACCCTTATGTTCTTATTCTGTCAGTGGCTACTGTTGATTTAACAGCGCCGCGTACTTGCGGCCGCGTCGCCGCAAACACCGCTTGTTGCATCCCATAACGAGCTATGCAATCGCATTTAGCGGTGCTGCCCAATAAAAAAAAAGCAAATACTATAACCAGAACCAAAGCCAGAACTAACCAAAAGTAGCCATTTCAATTTACAGCGAAGCTGCGTATAACTAACAGGTCGTTTTTTTTAATTTTTTCCTGTCGTCCTCACGGAAAAAATAACCTTCAGCGATTGAAGCGAAAAGTGAATTTCACGCATATAGCATACAGCACATCCTTCGCTTCAATAAAGAGCAAGCACAAAGCAAGCATCCGAACCAGATAATAAGGCGCTCCTGATAACAATTTGAAGCACGTAGCGCACACAGCCTACGTTTTACGGTAAAGATGACTGTTACGCAAGCTTTCGTGGCGACGGCAGCTTGCAACGTGGGGAGTGACATCACTAGCCTTTCATATATAAAACAAATTTTGGTACAGTGCATGTATTTTTCTTTCGTCAATCATCTGGTATAGACTGTTTTGCTCTTTGAAATATGAAATGCCGCTTGCGTCCCAACTGACTTCATATCGCACCGTCTTTGAAAGCCTGTTAAGCATGCTTATGTCACCAGTGCTAGAAAGCATAAATGCTACACGGATAACATAGTTGGAGATTTAACGAGGCCTTCGGCTGTAAAGTATTACATCTTGGAGGCGGCAAGTTGGTTTACAAGAACTTTCAAAATATTTTAACAGATTTCGTACTCCTTCATTCTTTTGGCGTTCGCCTGAATAATTGGTAATTAAACGTTTCATGTAAATTTCGAGCAGCGGTTTTAAGGTGGCCTTTGCTCATTCTTTTCGTAACCGGAAGTTCTCTGGGACGTACAAGACTGGAGCACCACCTGGTGGCGTTTGAATTGTTGCAGGTGATAGCACAGCTTCGCTGTCCAACCAACTTCACAGCGTTGATTGAGCCCCAACTTTCTTTTCGCCCAAAATTTGCAGTTGCTAATATTAGTGAAGAAAGTTTCACAAGATTCCATATAAAGAACCGAGTGCCTGTGTACCGATTTTCAGCTTGAATAAATGCTAAGATAAGAAGAATAATCTGGAAGATTTTTTTATAGGAGCTCGCATGGCATGCAAACTGTCGATTAGTTTCTAAATTGCAGTTTTAGCTCGAGCTTGAGCATGAGAGATGGCATTAGAAAGTCCAGCATCGCCTTGCCCCTCAGTTACGTTTCGTCTGCTGAGGCCCGTAAACTAATAAAAAACACGCTGAGCATTGCAATTTAAGTTACATTAGAAGCAACAGGACAATTAGAGAACCTTCCGCGATGCATAGAAACAGACCGTTAGTTTGTGCGCTTTTCTCGCAGCTGATTCAGCTGCTTTCCTTCTCTGGGATGCTCTTTCAGTATGTGATGACTACAACGTGTCAGGTCTTGCTCTGAAGTGTGGCCCTGACATAAGTATTGAAATCACGCGTTGCACTGAGCAATATAAAGTATCACAGCGGGGTCTGAATTCAAGCGGTGCAATGTTTTCTCATTTTAAAATCTACTGCAATACGTACAACAAGTATTTGTCACCTTTCAGCGTTTCTTTTTTTTTTTTAACACTTACGAAAATGTGGGTACCCGGTGCGCCAAAACAAAAAGTTCAAGGCAGGACAAAGCCAGGGAGCCAGCCTCAATTTTAGTAGCCTGGCACCTTTGAACATTATCCAATTTGCCTCGCATCGGCGGGGCAAGGGCAACACTGGGTCCTCGCGACGCAAGACCGACTCCTCCGCAATTCTATGGTGTAGTATCATCCGAGCTTGTTTGCCGCTTGTAGCGCGTCGGATGTTCACTGTGGATGATGCAACGCGCAGATAGTGTCATCTAGGTGGTCCATGTGTAAACCCCAGTTGCTTTCATGGGGGCCTTGGCGGTGATTTCTGATGCTGCAAAAACATCTAACCATATCGGTGGTGGGAGGCGCATCTGGTGGAAAAGCTGGACGTCATTCAAAGATTTAGTTTTCCCCGTACTCAAGATGGAAATTTCTTGCCGTTTTTTTTTTGTTAAATGGAGGCCCTATATGTAGACGATGCATCCGCTCTATTCCGGTGTTCTTTTTTCACATTTATTGTTAAATAACTTAAAAATTAATCTCAGTGCCGCCGTGTATACTCCAGTGGGCAAATCAAGACATGCTATATCCATATTTGTTTTTCAGGACGCTTAAATGGAATATGTCTTAAAAAATCCCGTTTGCACCTCGCGTGTTTTTTTTTTTATGCTTTGCCCATTTGAAAGGCTATTCCAACCAACAATTTGAAAGAAGTTACATTCTAAATACCAAAACAACAATGAAAACAAAAAAAGCTGCGCTTACGACGCACATCTTCAATTAAAATGTACCCATGATTCAGCAACACTTTTAGTTGGTTTGACCCTGTGAGTCTTATTCGTCCTTTTATCAACCTATTTTGACACTAAAAATCAAAGAAGTCCCAGTGCTGCATGTCGGAATGTGCATTGGCAAATGCTTGATTCGTTGTCCTAAGTGAAAGCCCCAGATTTGGTAAATTTAAATATTTCGTTCAGGTGAAGCAATGCCCCTTTCTACCCGCCTCCACAACACGGATATCCAGCAAAGCTATTACATTAGTCACTAAAATTGTCCTTTACTTATTTCCACAGGTGTTTTAATAAGCAAAACAGTCTCACGTACAGGAACATTCGAAATGGCTGCCTTCAGTCCTCACTCTTGGGGATTATGATGTTTTTTAGAAGAAGCAGTAAATTAAATCTACAAAAATATTTGTAATCTTAATCGCACACATCTTATTTTCGAATATATACGAGGGCTGTTCACAAAGTATCCATCCTTGAAAAAAAAAATGTTACTTATCTTGAGGTCTGAAACCCTAATACCCTTCAAAGTACTCTCCTTTGGTAACGCACACACTTCTCGCAGCCGTCCTGCCATTGAGGAAAGCATTTTTGGAATGCCATTTTCGAAGTGGAGTTCACCTGCGGCGTCGTATTCCACATAATGTCTACCCGGGACTTAAAATGGGTTCCTTTCAACGGCATTCTCATCTTGGGGAAGGGCCAGAAATAACAAGGAGCCATTCCAGAAGAGTAGGGAGCCTGAAGGATCACAGCAGTGCTCTGTTTTTTCCAGAAGCTCTAAACGAGAAGCGGGAAATGATATTGTGCATTGTCACAATAAAGCTGGGAAGCTGCCGGTGGTGTAATCCATCGTTAGTGGCTCCTCATCAGCGTGAGGTCATATTTAAATAGTTTTAACACTACTTAATTTGCCTTCTTGCAATAAAATCATCACCTAAAGCCGTTTAATTGTCCAAATGTCTTTCGCTTGAGTATCATAAACCTTGATGCAAAATTTGATGCATTTTTTCAGTTCAAATGTTTGCGTCATTTCTCGGAAGGGGAAATAAGACAAACGCTGAATACACTCCCTCATTCACAGGCTGACCGTTAGCGACTGACGCTTTCTGTGGACGTGAAAACGTTACACACGCGGATGAAGCTACCGTCCACCTCCCCATCAGAGGACAGATCTCGTGATTTATTTGTTTCGGCTGAAATAGTTAAGGTCGGAAAGTTTCTGAACCGTCCTCGTATTTGGACCAATGACGTAAGGTCCAAACATTTCAGAACAAGGAATCTTTTTCCTCCATAGCCTTTGGAAGTTGAAATCAATTACTAGGAAGGAGATGAATGCCCCACTCCGCTCGCCTTTATTTCTTATCTTTTGTTACTTTGTTCAAGTTGTAAAACGATCACGGCTTACTTCAAAGCAAACGAACGTAAGTAAGCGCGAAAGAAAGAGCCTTTGAATTGAGTAAAAAAAAAAAATTAAAAACTACGGGTTATTGAACTCCTGCCGCTCCCCATTTTGGAGTATAAACGATTCAGTGCCGCTCGATTTCCTCTGCGATCGGCATCACGGGCGAGAAAGCCCTTGGATGTCCTATATAGGATCATGGGGAAACAAAGTTTTAAATCGAGTAATCATGCACGCCATATTTTACGCCGTGACATTTGGCCGCCCCTGGGTTGGTTCCCGTTCCGGTTGGTTTATGTATACAAGGAATGAAGTCATTTACAAAAAAAAATCAAGGAATCTGCTTTTGTACTTTTTTTTGTACAAGCTAAAGTCTCGTGCAAAATTTAAGTTAATAAAGACAATAAATATGCGAACTTCCCGTTTCCCTTGTATAAGGGTTAGTATGTTTCACCCTGTGAATCCTGGTCTATAGAATATGTCAAGCATTTGTTTATAATGAGCCTGTTAATACATGTTTTATATAAAGAGGTATTTTCTAGAGTGGTGTATTTCCCAAATATTTCGGAAGTACTAACATATCATTTAAGAACAGGCCGAAGGGCATCTCTATAAAATTCAATTGCCCGCCATAGCACATCTTCAATTTTCTTTGGGAAGTCAGTGAATACTCAGGATTAGCTGTGTGCTAAAATATCTTGAGGGAAGCATTTTTCCGCATTTGAAACTAAATGGCAGGATTGTTTTTTGTAAGATGCAAATATATTATGCGTCCGAAAATCACCACGTCTGAACCACCACTTCTTTTGCAAGATACGACAACGAGCCTACTAATTTTCGTTTGCATGTGGTCATGGTACAATAAGGTTAAGACGTCTTTTTTTTTTGTCGGCGGCAGAGTTTTGCTGCTTACTTCATGCGTAATATTTTTAATTATTATGTCAAATAATTTTGATATCCTGCGTTGATAGAATTCCTGTTCTAAAAAAATAGAGGTGTGTTCTGAAAAAGAAAAAAAAAGACGTTTGATGTTATCTGTACATTTCTCCTGCCCCCTCTCCCCCCCCCCCCCTCACCCCGCCCTTTGTTTTTAGTTCATCATAGGCTTGAAATTTCTCATGTATTTTTGATTTTTTAATGACTTCGTTTCTCCTGTTAGATCAATCTCTTTGAATATTTTTTTTTCGTTCAGCAGAGAGCACTCTGCACGTGCCTACACTTTCTAGAAGTTAACATCTACGCTATTTCTAAGAGACTCGCTTTCCTTGAAGCTGTCATTACACAGTGATAAAATTTTGAACACGGACGCGTGCCATTGTTATCGTTACATTTACTCTACCTGCGTTACCGGCACAACCTGTGACTACTTAAGCATACGTTTTATACTCCCTCGTGGCCCCAGCCGGTTTGCGTTACAAAAATAAAATTATGACAAGATGTTGTACTGAGGCTAACGTCTGGTAGGAGGCCGGGGGAGATTGTCGCCTGTACTCGGTTTCACACTAATGTCAGATTCGTTTCGGGCGCACCGCACCGCACCGCGCTCCACCAACGGACGTGTCACGTTCGCCAGTCGTGTCGGTGCGGCTGCACTACGTTCGTCAGAGACTTCTTGCAGCGCTCGGGCGGCACCGTTGCGTTGCTGCACCAGCTGCACCGTGGGAAGGAAACCATGCAGGTCCGCGCACTGCGACCTCGAGTTACCCCTCTCCGCTTCCCCTTCGGCGCCTCCTCTCTCTCTCTCGCCTCGTCGTCGATCTTCGTTCGTCGTTTCGCGAAACATGGCGGCCCGAGAGAACGCGATGTCGGCGCTACTCACTTCTTTGTTTTCCTCAAGCCATCTGCTCTGGCTACGTTTTTCGGTAGAAGAGGCTATATAAGTTGATTTGGGATCAAAGTAGGTGGTCGCACCCCGGAGCTAGCCGGGGCGCTGCTCGACATGGTTCCTCCCAGTACGTGAGTCGAAGTTTTTTGGGAATTCTTTTGGGCAGGTTGCCCCAGTTTTGCCTTTTTGGCGTTTGCCCTTAGTGGCGTGTTTGCCTACGGGCGTCGGCTTTTTCCCTTTTTGGGAAGTGTGTGTGTGTGTGTGCGGTGCTGCGTTGCGTCGCGTCGGCCGCCGAGCAACCAGTCCACCACGGCGGGCAAGTGAAGCCTCCGTCGCCCGTCGGACCCAAGACGTCGGTGAGTCTTCAGACTTCGTTCGAACTTTCCCCTGTACTTTGCGTCCCGCGTAAAGTCCTCCCTTTCTCGGAACTTTTTTTTTTTTTTTTGCACTGAAGAACTTGTTTTCCGGCTGCAGTTTGTGTGGCGAGCGGCGAGATGTTTTGCGTTGTGTCGGGAATTGAGTGCTCTTTTGGTTTCTTCGTGGCCCCGCTGCCCGAAGGTTCGTGAGTGTGTTGTTTGAGTAACGCGTGTTCGCGTTTTGTTTTGATGGTTTTGTCGTGTTGTCGCCTGCGTGGCTTTTTATCGCCTAACTAAATTTTGTGTTTTTGTTTTAACCCCTGCGTTATGGTGCCTGGATCGCTTCTCCGACTGGTGTGTTTAGCGTCCTATCCCGCCCATACATCAAAAGTGGTCTTCAAGTGGCAACACATGACGTCACAGAAGCCGGAGTGTCATGCTGTTGCCTGTCGCGATCCTGGCGGTTGGCCGTAGAAATGCTGGCGAAAAGCACGAGCGAACGCGAGTGTAGCTGTCGTCACGGCGTCCATGGCGTCCCAACTTCCGGCTGCTGTAGCTTCCGTGGACTGTCACAGTGGAGAGCGACCTACAGCAGTACAGGCGTCTGCTACATCCACCACAGCTGCCGGGACACCACCAGGGTCGCAACCGGCGACAGCATAATTTTTGTTTGTTTAATCATTCTGTCTTAGCATGTGCAAAATGTAGTTTGATGTCCCAAACTTTAAAGACGGTCCTGTTGCTGCCGGAAAAAAATACCGACCAATATCGCCTTTCTGTTCTGTCTCCGAAGAGTTCGAAAAGGCATTCCACAAGATCTCGTTATCTTATGAACTAATCGGTCAATTAAGCAGTCATTTTTTTTCACGCAGAAATTATGGAAGAAAAATACATACCGCGTCTGCATTCCCAGCCAATTTGGGTAGTCGGGTATTTATTCGTGACTAAAATACCTGCAAATTGGGTTTTCTTGGCACCTATGCTTATGCCGTAGAATTAACATTAATGTATTACTATATTATCGTATCAATGTGTAACCCTTTCAGTGCTGTAATGAATGCTTTGCTTCGTTAAATGTGGTTCTTTAGAGAAGCAACGTGACTTTTTACCCACCCCTTCTTAGGAAAAATTGGGTTGTGTGTATGTTTATACAGCCTAGAACTTGGTCTGCCTCAACGGGCGACGAGTCTCCCAGCAGTAGATGAGCAATTTAGCCAGTACAGTACAACCGCTAGCCTGGGGTCTTTAATGTGCACCACGCAGTAGTGATACACGACCGCACGCCGGTACGATGCTCATCCCGATCGAAACGGGCAGGGGTGGGGATTGAACCCAGGATCCCTGAGTTCTGCAGCGCGAGCTTTCGCTCCACGTGCTCCGAGCTGGTGTGCGCTAGCCCACTCGGCCACCGATCCCCCCCTTCTTAGAAACTTATCTGCTACTCTTTTGGAAACGCTCTAGTCATCTGTGTGTGTACGTGTCTACAGGTACATGCAATCTATTTTAATGTAAATAAGATTCCTGACTGGTAAATTTCTAGCTGGTGACGTAACTTGCTCGGCATGGAAATTTGCTTTTAACTTTTAATTCCGGAAACTCAGTCTTACTCGTCATAAAGTTATTTCATCTACAATGGATATCGATCATACAAGCACGGGTATCCAGGCGTGTACACCAAGGAGCTAGTCGGTCTCGGTTGCTTTTAATATATTTGTGAACGCCATCCCGTCCGTTACAGAGCATTCTCATTGGTTATAGTTTGTTGACGACATAAACTTGAATCGAAAGATTGCGCAACTTTAAAGCAATATGGTGGTATCACAGATACATCAAAGCAGTGAAAAATACTACCTTTCTCCAATAAAAAAGGGATCATAATTTATTAAGCAAACGACGTATTTATTTCAGTCATCTTTTATATTGAACTGCTGTAGAATAAGAGTATGTGGAGCAGTAACAGTGGGATTTGCTTGACTACTACTTCACATTAGACACACTTGTCTCTTTTGTCGGTAACAATACCGCTTATTGGACTTCATCACCCGACTAACAATAATCCCTAGAAGTCACTATTGCTTCAAAGATCTGTACCACTCTTGACTGTCTCCAAGGTTAGCTAATTGTTCTGATGCATGTACTTTTGCGACTGCCACGCATTGTGATTGACTTAAAGACGTGCCAAACATTTTTTTGTTATTGAGGCCCTTAACTGTTGCATCAGAAAGCATTTTATATTGCTGTAAAATCTCCCAACAATTTTATTTTATCACGCTCAATCAATGACGCAAAGTACTTGATATTGTATTGTCTAATATCTGGCTCACTATTTGTTGATCTTAATATATGCTCCAGTTATATTCGTACCTATGTCACCCTGAACTTAACAAGTGTGTTTTTTCCTCCATCTGGACGTCTAACACTCGCCTGTTTGCCGCAAACCAAAGTAGTATGACTGGTGTTATTTTGACAAGTCATTAGAAAGGGATAATTTACATGGGGTATTATTACACCTTCCGGGACATTGTTAGTAAATTTGTCTTTTTCATGTTGCGTTATCGATGACACTGTTTTCGTTTGTCTTGTTCTTAGTGTACATTCTTACGCTCCATCGTTAACTTGGGCTGTCCTGGTCCATCATTCAGAAGGCTGGCTCGCTGTCTGTGGATTTCAATATTTTCAAATAAATAAAATTAAAAAAAACTTTCCTTGTTTCTCTGAAGAAGTCAATATTTAAAATCCCAAAGAGCTTATTCTTCCCGTTCTTAATGATACTCATTGGATTTACAGATTTTCGGAAAATCCTCCAGGTTTCTAAGACTCAGAATGTTTTTTTTGATATTGAGTACGACGATTATCAAATTAATTAAAGGACTTTAATCAATTGAAATCTGTACAGCTCCTTGTACACTTTTCTTGTGGCGATCCCTGCGGCTAAAAACGTTTTCTAGGTGAATGGTGGCTTTCGAGTATCTCAATGCCGTATAAGTTACTTTGCGTCTGCTTCAATTTCATTCCAGTAGCTCAACTGTAGGCCTGCTCAAAGAATAAAATTTGCTACCCTTTAAAGAAACTAATTTTTTTCGGGGGTTAGCTTGGTCGCAGAGAGTGCTTGCAATCTATCCGTGCAAAGCCGTTGACGCGGTTTGCGCAACAGTTCAAATAGCTTTTCTTTAATATCCTAAGATGACAAAAGGCAGAATCCCCTGATATTACCTTCTCACTAAGAAGCACTTCGGCCGCGATTCAGACAGTCGGCAAAAAAAACATAAAAAATACACCCGAACATTATATACAACCTGAAAAGAAACCTAATACACCAGTAGCTCTCACGTTTGGAGCCGAGTTCCTGGCAAGAAAATTATATATTTTTCGCTTGCGTTTCGGTATACGTTATTCACCTCTTCCACATTGCTTACGGACGCTCTGAAAGAAAACAACACGGACAGACATGCTGAAAGAACCCCATTCTTACCGTTTTGTTAGGATACCAAAGCTGCGAGTTTCAATTTTATTTTGTTGATTTGTTTCAAACGTCCTGTCGCCAAGTCATTACAAAGGAATAATTTTGTGGTATTATTTACACGTTTCGTGAAATTTGTTAGTAAATTTAGCTTTTTCATGTTGTTTTATTGATGGCATTGTTTTCATTTGTCTTGTTTTTTGTTTAAGCTTTTACGCTCTATGCTTAACTTGGCGTAGGCCGCAATTCAGGACAATCGGCAAAAGAAGCACACACAAATATACTTGAATATTATACAACCTGAGAACGAACCTTATACACCTGTAGCTCTCAAGTTTCGAGCAGAGTTCCTAGCGAGAAAAGTTGTCTATTTTTCGCTCGCGTTTCGGCTATACGTTATTCAGCTATTCCACATTGCTTACGGACGCTAGGTAAGAAAACAACAAGGACAAGCAAGATGAAGAACCCCATTCTTACCGTTTTGATAGGATACCGAAGCCGCGAGTTTGAATTTTATTTGGTCGATTTTTGTTTCAAACGATCCGTTAGCGCGCTAGGAACGACGGTGACAAACGCTTGTATATGACGGTGACTGGAGCATCTTTGATGCTGCCGGCGGCGCGTTCATGGTCTCGTCTTCCGAATGCTAAAGCGCGAGTTAATGCCTGCATTACACGGCGGTCTCGCCTTGCGTGAAGCCCCTCTATACAAAAAAGTAACGACATTCCTTAAAGAATTCCGCCTCTTATCTCGATCCACCAGGCAGCGCTACGCCAACGCGCGACTGCGAAAGAACAAAAAAAATGAAAATAAAGGATCGCTCATGGGGAGGAGGAGAGAGAACAACGCTAACGCTGCAAGAGCACAGTGGACGCCAGGAGCCCCTTATCGCAAATCCAGTAACTCCAAACGTGAACCCCCCTCCCCCCCCCCCCTGCTTTCATTGTCGTTCTTTCAGTATATTCTCCGCGGCTCATCCAATTTAACGCGGAAGATAGTCGTGACAGTGAGCTTTTAGTGTGTGTGCTTGTGTTTGCATGTATTGTAGCCTTCGACTGCGCTTTGACTCAAGTTTAAGCCAAGTACAGGAAGGCCGTCTGTCATCTTCAAGCGATCCAGACGGCGCTACCGCCTACTCGCGAGTACGAAAGAGCGAAAAATAAAGAGAAAAAATATGCGCGCCAGAGGAGAAGGGAGAATATGTCACTACAGGGGCCCTAATCTGGACACTTGGCGAGAACTCGGCGAGAAATCTGGCGGGCGTGATTGGCCAACGCCGCACTTGACCTTGGCGCCGGCCAATCAGAGCCGCGGGATTTCTCGCCGACTTTTTCGCCAAGAGTCCAGATTAGGGCCCCAGTTCTTACTCAGTGTCCTCGTGGCACGTTACACTTACGGATTTGTGGGCCGAAAGTGGATCCTCGCAGCCGAAAAGTGGATTTTGTAGCTGTGTGGAGAAATCGACTCGTCGCTGGCGAAAAATCTGGATATGGGTTCCGAACTGAGTCAGCTTTTTCTCCACGACGAGTGGATTTGGCCACCCAGCTCCAAAATTCATTTTCTACCTGCGCGGATCCGCCCGCGAATTCGGAAGTGTAAACGGACCATTAGTCTTGCGGACACAATCGCGCTTCCTGGCCAAAAGTAACGAACCTATTACAAAAAGCTTGTCAAAGTCGAGAAGTCACGTCCTCGAGCACCGGCGATCGAGCACCGGCGGAGGCGGTTGATCTGACATACCGCGTTCGGCTTTGGCTAGCAGACGGCGTTCGTAAAATGGCGTCAGCTGTTGCTGGCTTCACGTGGCGGTACCGTGCGTGCTTCCATTCATTCGGCGTTCGTTGCCATGGTGACGGCGAGGAAAGCAGACGTGCGGAAGAACGCTGCGGCGCAGCGATACCAGGTGCGTTCTAAGGCCCTTCCCGCATGCTTTTTCAATGGGCGGAAGGCGAACAAAAAGAGTTCGAAATAAGGACTTAACGCAGAAGGCTGAATTTCTCCAGCGCCTCATAATTTGACGAGCCTTACACGAAAAGCATGTTTTTTTGGCCATCCCGCGTCCTGTTTTTTTTATCCGCAACATGGGTCTAAAGTATCAATCTGCCATCAGTTGCCGCTTTACCGTTGTCGGTTGTTCTTCGCTATTGGTTTCCGTAGTATCGGTGTGTGGACTGTGATCTGTATGTGTAGTTAAAACGATGGATGCGATTCCCACCATGAGTGATATGAATGAGGTTCCTTACACGAGTTCACACCATGAGTGATATGCATGAGGTACCTTACACGAATTTTCACCATGAGTGATATGGATGAAATTCCTTAGACGAGTGGTATGGATCTGGTTCTTTTTACAGGAATATGGATGATTGTATTCAAGGGCGTCGACGTACTCTGATAGGTATTGTGCAGAAAAAGTGCGAAAAATATTGCGGAAAGATCCACTGGTGGATCTTTAGGGAATCCTTTTATGGAACGCCACACACGTCCCCCTTTTGGGAAATGCTAACGCTGTCCCCTTAACGAGGACAAAAGAGGCAGCAAAACTAGAGGCAGCAAAAGAGAAAGCAAAAAAAGAAAAGTAAAGGGGTCATCATTAGCGTCTCTCGAAGGGTGATGTCTGTGGCGTTTCCAAGTGTCATATGCTCGCGTATTCTCTAATAAACCACCAATGGATATTCCTGTATTTTTGTTGCACTTCTTTTTTTATCAAAATATTTCGATGTTTGAGAAACAAGTATAAGGAAATCGACACTTCCGTTTTGACCCATACAATACCAAACAAAAGCTTCCCCATTTTCTGTTCAAAGGGGCGCGGTGTCGTATGTTTTAGTTTCTAACAACTGGGTTCCTCCAAAGCGGGGCCGGTGCTCTACGATTACGAGGACTGCAGCCCTACGTCGGGCAGCGGCATCACTTTTGGGGAACCGACATGAAGGTAAATAAAATATGTGACACCGCGCCTGTTTGATCACAAAATGTCGAAGCTTTTGTTTGTTTCAATACTCTTGCATCTTTATTTGTTTAAACTTATAGTACTTTTTGCTATGCATATGCACACGCATCATCTGTGCTTATACAAATTATCTGTTTTACCTGTATGGCCCTTTTTGCGGGTTGTGGTGAAATACGTAAATAAATATAAACGGGATATAATTGAAAACCCTGCACGCGGGTTGCAGCCTTAGAAAAAATCACAAATTATGTTTCATAAAAGCATATATTTACGAATCCATATGGCTCGTGTCTAGAAAACCACTGTAAAACGTGCCTCAGGTTGAGATTTGCGTGAGAGTTTTGACGTATTCTTTGTACATGTGTTTTAGAGACCATCGTACAGACACGCGATGTTGACATGAGTAGTAGAACAAACGTAAAGTATTTTATTATAAAAGAAGACATAAAATCAGTTTCCGGTGCTCAATGATTACGTTAGAGAGAGAGAGAGGCAGAGTTAGAAAGAAAAGGCTTGCAAAACAGATATACTAACGTGTACGGAGTGTTGACTTTAACGCGTTACAAGTAATGATGTTACCGGTAACGCGTTACATTTTGCGATAACCTAGTAACGTACTCGTTACTTTTCAGAACAGTGACGGTAACGTACCTACCTTACTTATTTCAAGTAACGGGTAACAGTTACATTACTCGTAACTTCGTCTTCCCTAGACATAAAAATATTACACCTAAATGCTTTTTCGTGCTTTTAGGCGCCAAGCTATGTGAACTTTTGCATCCCTTTTTGCCTTTTTCTTGTTACTTAGGTGAAACGATAAAAAATGGAACGGAATTATGTTCAGTTTCTGCAGGAACGTTATGTTTCCTGAAATATTGCGCTTATTCATACCTGTACTGTCGAGACCGTAAAACGTGAATGCATAATAAAAAAGTTAAAACAATAACGTGCGTCACTTTTTATCGGTAACGGTAACGGTAAGGCGTTCCTTTTAATTTGAGGTACCGCTTGCCGGTAACGGGTTCATTTTATTTGGAAGTAACGAGTAACGTATTTCATTACTTTTTTGGTAACGCCTACAACACCACGTGTACGTCATAGTCAGCTGTGGCAACGACGCTTTCAGAGCACGTCCTTTCTATCGGCAAAATAAAAAAAAAATAGTTTTTGACTCAGGCATTTTACAACAGAAATAAAATACCAACAATCACACAAATAAAGTTCGTTGGCTTCAAGTAGACAGATGTTTCTGCACTGTACATTTACAGGATATGGCTGCTATAAGGTGCTCTGAAATCGGCTGAATGGAAGACTCGGCTCTCGATAGAGCAGTGAACCAACGCCACGTAGCAGCCTGTGATTTTCAAGATTATTTGATCGTCTGAGTAAGTAACATTTTTTTTTCCCATCACATTGAATTGCATGCTGTGGGATGCTTACATTATATTGCGTGTAGTTGTTTTATGTGTGATGTTTGGTCACGCCTAAAATTATTTAACTTTAGCAGACATACTTGTCGAATCAGCCCTCGAAAATCCAATCTGAATTTATTGGCCTTTTTTTATTGAGAGTTTCGTTCAAACATGAGATATAAAGTGGTTGTTGCTGGAGAGTAGAACTTGAAGAACTGTTAGCTTTTCCACTCTGGTGAAAGAGGAAGACCAGCGAAGCTTTACAATGGTGGGAATGACGTATTTATTAATGTAAGGATTAATGTGTGATTGGGTAATTGGTTATTTGAACGATTAAAAAATCAGACGTATATATAGGGTGGTCCAAGTCACCAGGCTCGATCTAAAATGGTCCGCAAAAATCGACGCCTGCACGTAGCAATTTTAACTTTTCGTCAATGGTGTATATCACAGGTCGTTTTTTTCTTGTAAAATTACAAAGCGTAGTTCTCTTTCTGAAAAAAATAAGGCCAAGAAACTTGCCAGGGTCTACGACGGACAGCGACGCAGACGACAGGAGTTCAGTGACGGGGTGTGCTTGGCGTTCGTATTGATAGATGACGTCGGGAGCAGCGTCCGAAGGTGCAGCCGACCAGCGAAAGAAAGCAGACGACACGCAGACGAAATCCGATGGCTGCAAAAGCGCCGCCGTTATGCAGTCGCGTTTTTTACTTTAAGTTTTGCTTTCATTGTCCACATTTATTTTTTGACCGAAAGTACATTTAAAAAAAATTATGTTCATTTTAATAACCATGGTGGTCGCGAGCCGTCGCGATATGGAGGTAGTGCCATCTGGCAATACAAACGCCAAACATAGCCCGCTACTGAACCCCTGTCGTCTGCGTCGCCGCCCGCCGTAGACCCTGGCAAGTTTCTTGGCCTTATTTTTTAAAGAAAAAGAACTGCGCGTTCATTTTACAAGAAAAACCCGACCTGTGAAATACACCTTTGACGAAAATTTAGATTGCTACGTGCAGGCGTCGATTTTTACGGTCCTGTTTAGATCGAGCCTGATGACTTGGAGCACCCTATATAACGATCCGGGGTTGTTATTTATTTCGTATCCACAGTAACCATGGCATTGCGATCGCTGTGGTACACCGCCATAAGGTGTCCGCTGACGGCGGGCCAGTTCTTCGTAAAGACGAGGTCTATACACGTCCGATGCCTGGTCTTTGGCACCGTAGGTTCGTTCACATACCCAAGCCCGAAAGCATAAACGAAGTGAACCACTTTCCCTCCTGGCGTGCAGTGTCAATGTTAGAGTCACCCGTCACTACGGCAGACGTGTCGTCGCCGAGCATGACCCAGCCGAAGACGTCCACCATGAACGCTTCAATGTCTCTCTTGGGCGTCGCGGGGGGACGCACACGACGGCGACCACCCTACCATCGCGCACCTTGACCGAAAGGCTGGAAAGGTTGCCGCTATCTATGAGCGACGGCGGTAGCTGTCCATAGTTTTGTGTAGTTCTGTGTTAAAATTTGTTTGGTAATGGACACGAAACTGGGGACACTAGCCCTTAATAGCTCCGCTGTAAAAGAGAGATTTAAAAAGCTGTTTTTCAGTGACACCCGGGATTCAGCTCTGAGGCTTTCATGAGACTCGTTGTCAAGATTAATGCGCAGAATAAAATGTGTTAAGCGGGGGGGGGGGGGGGGGGGGGCATGGCCTTAGCTCGATCGAAATATTGTATATTTTGACATCGATGAACACCAAATTGGCCAGAGAGCCATTCAAAATATTCCCATGAATCCTCGCTTGTTCAATTACATTTTACATGTTCTACTCAAGATCGGGTTATTAATTCAGACTTGTTTTTTTATTATTCCCTTGGTGGAATCTCATTCGAATAAAAAAAAAAAAATAATGGTATTGTACGTGGTTCCAGAATATTGCCCATAAAATATCTCAATATTGGGGCGAGGAAAACGTTAGTAAATCATAGTTCGAGTGATGAACACAACAAAATAGCACGCCAGAGAGACTCTTAACTTGTCAAGGGTGTAGCAACCGTAAGAGCCTAACTTGGGCCTAGTCAGTTTTTGCTCCACAGCGCCTGTTACGGCCGAAGTACTTTGCCTATAGCTATGGCCCTTCTTGGGCGATCTTTAGGCCTGCCAAAGTTTGGTATTTGGCTGGCCCGCTACAGGACAGCCAAAGCTAGTACTATACTCGATCCGCAACTGTCAAAGCAATTTATAATTTGGGAATTTGTGGGCGTGACGAAGTTTAGCTTTTCTCTGGTCAGCCACTGGAATGATAAATAAGGGTCAAAAGTGATGAATAAAGCCCAGAGGCATTCGGAAATTTGGCTTTTCTCTGGTCAGCCACTGGAATGCTAAATAAGGGCCAAAAGTGATGAATAAAACCCAGAGGCATTCGGAAATTTGGCTTTCCTCTGTTGTGTAACAAGAGTGCTCTTTCATAGGCTACGGACCAAAATAAATGAAATAACCTTTCAAAATACGATGGTCAATCTCCTCATCTCCCTTACAAAAAAAATTTAACCAATCTGTACATAATTTCTAGACATAATTATGGCTAAAGAGCATAGATTTCATAGGGAGAATGTATCAACTTTTTTAACCATTGTCTACAGATTATTGGCCGCTGCTTCCTATTGGTTTTGTGTAGACTTCAGTGCACAGATAATGTGGCGACTCTGTACAGCAAAAATACAGACATTCTAGCAACACTCCTGTCCCATTTCTAGCGCCAATAACAGAGTTTCTAACGAATTGGTGTAGACAAGTGGCCACAGTTTCTATCATCTCACTATAGAGAATATAGCAGTTTCTACCCATTTTCTGCCCACTTTCTACAGACAAATCCCCTCAACTCTATTCATTATCTACAGAAAATAGGGCAGTTTCTATCTTTGTGTAATGCTAGTTATCAATTCTGAAGTGTATCGATGCCTATGCCTGCATGCAGAGCACTTGCTTCATTATACATTCAAAGACCAGACAAAATGTTGTTATTTTTCGTTTTTTTTTTATTCTCAGTTGTTGAGCAGTGTTTTGTTCTACTTGTCCAGCTTGCTCAGCATGCTGGATAGGCTGTGCTTGATCTTTGCTGCATCGACCTTGAAAAGTGCACAGGTGTGGCTTGGAAAAAGAGAGAGAGAGAGAGAGAGAGATGACAAGTTAGCATCTATTAAAATCTTCAGTTGAGCAGCTCCCCACTACTCAACTGGGGACATGCACATGCCCCATTCACAGGCTCACTTGCCCAATAATTAGGAAAAACGGGCATGATACGTTGGATGCAAAAACGGTGGGATATCATGAATGATGAACGATAGAGGCTGTAAACTTTGTAACGGGCAGTAGCTTGCGCCACCAATACAGCTGGCCCGGCCAAACTCTCCAATCAACGCTAAGCTACCAGCTTCTGCCTGCAGCTTTCATAGAAGCCTAGACTTTGCACGGTAATGAAAAAGTTAAGTGTCTTCAAAGTGCTACTCCATTAGCAAGTCTATTTTACACTATACTTTGTTTCACCTTAGGTCCGAGCGTGGCCGACGTTATGAGCCGATGGTCCAATCTAATGGCGAAAAAGTCGCACCATCATGGCGTGCTCTCCTCAGTTGATAGGACCAGCGGTGTTTGCCGTCCTTCTGTGCGTGCTCCTCCGCCGGCTCGTCCTATCAAGAGCCAAGAACGCCATGACGTTGCGCTTCTTGCGCTGTTTGATTGGACCTTCAGCTCACAACAACGGCCACGCTCGGACGTAAGCTGAAACCAAGTATAGAGACGTATACAGGGTGTTCCTGTTTTTAGTTGCACCAAATTTTCAAAAAGGAAACGTGAGATAGAGCAATTTGAGCCCTGGGGAAGTGTTAATGGCCATGGCGGCCTCTAGAAAATAAGTGAAATTGGGTAATTAGCAAATTAACTGAAATGTTTTAATTAACTTTTTAATTTTTGAATTTATGGCGCAAAACGCACTTACAAATAGCGCTGTACAGGGCCTTTCGGGCCGATCGCTCTGGGTTACACGTTGAACACGTCGGAGATTCCTGGCACAGAATTCGACACGCTTCAAACTCATCGGATAGTGACAAAACGTACATTGCGTAGCAAGAATACCTATCCCAAATGGTCAGGAGGACCTCTCCTTGTCACTCACATGAAAGAGAAGGTTGTGCGTCGTGTCTTCGGTCCGTCGAAGCTAGTGGTCACATGTATGCCCACAACAAAGGAAGATCACCGGAGTGTAGGCGCTGCCGAAAGAATAGTCATGGTCTTGGCAATCCGCATGTTGAAGATCGCACTTGGCACTAAGACAAAATGCGCTGCTCGTGATCGGAACTCTAGAACTAGATTTACTACATTTACCACAGAAGCGAAATCCACATCAGGCCCGCAGGCCGCATCACCCGCGAAGCTAGGTCCGGTCTTCGCAGGCATTCCGGGTTTGTCAACGGCCAATGCGTCATCCGTCAAACCACGTGATCACGCGTCTGCCGTTACCCGCGCACAGAGAGCGGATTCAAGCCACCGTCTCCCGCGCCTTCAGCTTAGGGTGAGAGAGAAAAAGAGAGAAGGAGTAGAAAGGAAGCAGCCCAGAACGGGGGGTGCGCTTACAAAGGCTAATCTTCAGGGCCATCTCAACAATTAACACAACGAGACGATTTGTCACTTGTACCCAAGGTTGATAGTGCAGTGGATTTTATGCGTGGCCTTGGGCTTTTAGTCAGATTCCGTGCTCTGCCTTATCACCAGCTTCGAGACTGTAGTCACGTGACCCTAACCGGAGACACGATTGGCCTAAAACACGCATAGCGTCTACCCTGCTGTCAATACCGATTGAACAGGACAGCTCTTTGAAGGCCAGCTTTTGAATTTCTAAAGAAGCTGTCCAGCCGCCCAAAAAGTGATTCTAAACGGGGCAAGTTTGAAGACACTATGTTTTACGTCGTATAACTCACATTATAATTTAGAATGAAGAACTAAGCGCGACTATTTTTGCGCATGATGTCCATAAATAAATAAATAAATAATATATATATATATATATATATATATATATATATTATCAATAAATTTAAAATTATTTGTTCACTGTTAGGTTCGCGTTTTTAAACGTCAAATTTTTTTTACGAAAGAGTTACAGATAAAAGACACCACGGACAGCACATGGTCCGACTTTCAACTCACGATGAATCGCCGACGCTCGCTGACAGAAGGTTGCGATGCTATCCTCTTTTCTGTCTCAGTTAGCTGGCTTAAATAATCAAGCTCAGAACATTCTCGCAGTATATCGCCTTTAGTTACCCTCGTTGGAGGTTGAAGTCACATTCTGGTCATATAGTCCTGTCTTCAAGAAAAGGCTAGCGTGCATGATTGTTTCAACCTATTGATTTGGATTCGTGGTGTCTGGTGTTGGCAGTGGTCGAGGCTGCAACCTACAGCATGTTTGATTGGAAACCTGTGTTATTGATGTATATATACTCTGTGTGATTCTTTTTAAATGTTTATCAGGGCCGGATCTTGTGGCAATAAAATCCTGTGACTATGTAGTTCCCTTCAAGCCTGTTGTAAAAGCGTTTCTTACTACACACGAAAACTGCTTATGACTCATAACGATTTTGTCATGTTTTCAGTGTGTATGGTCTATCAAGTCAGGTCTGTAGAAAATCTAGGAATATGGCGACTGCAAAGTCTAACGACCGTTGGCGACAGACAGTTGGTAGGACTTCTGACGACTGTGCTCTGTAGACTCCTGTTGACAGGAAATCTGTAGAAAACCTTGTAGAAAAATGGCGATAAGATAGGAAGTGGACAGGTGTGTTAAAAAATCGTTAAGATGTCTACAGGCCGGCTCACATTTTTTTGTAAAGGCCCTGTTCCCAAGCAGTAGCACGGCAATAGTGCCGTGCCAGTGCGGGCTGAAAATCGGTTCCAATATCGGCAACATGTCCAGTTTTGCACAACGGCCCGATATCCGGCAGCAATCTGGCGTACCGCCGTTTCGCCACCGGCCTACTATTGGCGCAATGTCGTACGAATAATCTACGGGTCAAACTTTCGCCCCGGTATCGGCGCGATAACGGGTACTCACGGATCCGCCCGGGTATAGGCCGGAAGTCGCATATCTGCTCTGTATCGGCCGGAAGTCGTGTAATACCCGTGCCACACGGGCAACTCGAATGCCATTTACAACGAATGACATTCGTGTGATCAACGAATCGGCTCGCGATCTGTCGCGCGTGGAACGCCCGACGTTCAGAGTGTCGCGCGCTGATTGGCCGATTGTTCAAATGTCATTTGTTGTAAATGGCATTCGAGTTGCCCGTGTGGCACGGGTATAGGTCTGCTACATCAATCAAATGCGCGGACACACAATATTGTTTTTGATCGCTCCCGGAATTTTATTGAACCACTATGATTACGCACAGCTTCTCCTCAGCACATCTACAAAAGTGTTACTTCCCCGTAAAACGAAAGGCAAGTTATTTAACAAAAATTTACACTGTTTTTATGCCTAGCAAAAAGCTCATAAATTGAACAAGAAGTACCCTGGAAATTTAGAGGGAAGCAGGACTATTATCATAAGCATATGCTTGCAGTGTACGTACTAATAAAACATCGATATTATGTAATCCGTGATAGATGCATATCCCGACTCGGACAGCACTTAGCAACACAAATACAAAGTAGAGAGAGAATTTCGCACACATCAAACGGAAGTCTCTCTTTAATTGAAGATCAGTTTTTATCGAAGCCCGTCCAACAAACACAGCACAACAATTCCATGGACTACGACGACGAAAACAGCCCTTATCGAAAAGTTGGCGTGGACGTATTCCGGCCGCTTACGGCGAAAAGAACGGCCGCGTCAGCAAAGCACGAAAAGCAGCAGAATACCAAAGAGAACATTTCGGAAAGCGGACCTACGTGGCCTCTTAACAATCACCATAACTTGGCAAACGGCGAAGACTACGGCCCCAGTCAGTCCATCTGCGCGTCAGAGCGAGTCACGCGACAAATGTTCTTCCTAGCGTTTTTGTCGAAAGATTCCTACAGAGAGAGGTCGCACGTTCCGCTCCACCTCTCTGATTCGCCTGAAGCGGCCGTCGCGATTGCACACAACCACACGAAAACACGAAAGCAGGTGGCTAGGCTTAACAAAAAGCGAGGTTAAAAGAAAATGGAAAATGCAGCTAGGCCGCCTCTGCAGTTTTGTCTGTCTTTCTCGGGCTAAATGTAAGCAAAGGCCATTTCGCTTAATCTATTTCTTTTCTTTTTTTTTTTGACGTCGGCTTTGTTTCGCGAGCATAGCCAATTCACAAACGACACTTAGCTGGCTCAGAAACACTGCGGCAGCTGCGCTATGTCAGAATGGCGTCGGCGCGACCCATTTTTGAGTTCCTGTATAGGCTTCCTACGGGAGACATGCAGAGTTGAGCGTTCATCCCCGTAGCGCCGTCTTTCCTGCACGGCATTTGGAGCTTGCTCCTCACGTGACTAATTAGGTGAATAGCGGCGCCGCGCGTTCCAGGCGCACGGTGCGCTCAAAAGCAAGGGAACGTAAGCTGGGGCGCGTGCAACGTCTACTTTCCTGCACGGCATTTGACTCTACTCCTCACGTGATCGGATCTCGGTGAATAGCTGCTTGGCAGGCACGTGGAAAACAGACGCGGAACTCTGGCTCCCGTAGGGGGCCTATACAGAAACTCTAACCCATCCGAAACTTCAAATATCGTCTGGACCAAAATGGTATCGGCAAAATATTTCCGATTTCGCGCCAATATCGACGCTGGCTATATTAATGCTGCCTTGGTTGATATTGTCCAAAGCTTCAAATCAACAGTTTTAAAAAGTCGGCGGCACCTCCGCCGCTGCCTCCGCCGCCACCACCGCCACCATCGCTAAGGATTTAATCCCAGTTCTCACGTGTGTGATGCGAGCACAGTACCACAGTGCCACGGCCGCTTCTGCTTTTTGTTATCGATAGGCTTTGACAGTGGTAAATCGCAATACAAGACAATTACATAACTACGCTCGCTTTTCCAATGCGTCACCTAGTAATGGCACGCCTTGAGGAGACCTGCGCACATCAGTCTCGCGCAGCACTCGCTCGGTGGCAGTATTTGCTGTAACGTCGAACCAGACTCAAGAAGCGCCCGTTGCAGCTGTGTGATTCTCCGACTGGATATTGGCGTGTATACCTACGCGCGAGTAAAAATCCGGTGCAATCTGCGTTGGCAAAATCACCGTTGTCTGGTCCTGCCGCGGCAAAACAGTCGGCCCACCTATTAAGAACCTCACCCTCAAGAAAAATATTAGACGCAGAATTAAACTTACGTTTTATACCATTTAGTCGAAGACTACCCGCGCCATACCCAGACCTCATCGGTCATTTATCTCCAAACATATATAAACCAGCGCCAACGTGACCCACCCTGTTTACCTAACTCTAGCATTTGATAGAGAATCGAAGCCCAAAGATGTCAAATGCTAACCGGACTACCAGACAATGAAGCCTAAGTCTGACACTTGTCTGGCGATTTGGGACCGAAGACGACAGATGACCACCGATCTTTCACGCATGAAACCTATAGCTCTGGCAATTCTTAGCCGATTTTGGCCCAAAAACGCCGGATGATAGCCGCACTATCAGGACATCAAGCCTAACTTTGGCACTTGCTTGGCGATTGGGCCCAAAGATGCCAGTTGGGAGAAAAACTTTCGTACAGTGAGCCTAAAGTTCTTAGTTATTTGGCAACTTTGGCAAAGAGCTGCCAGTTGTCAGCAGAACAATCAGGAAGTGAAGCCTAACTTTCACAGTTGTTTGGCGATTTGGGCCCAAAGATGCCAGATGACAGCCGAACTACCAGGCAGTGAGAATAACTCTGGCACTTGTTGGTAATTTTAAACCAAAGTGGTAAGATGACAGCCGAACATCCAGGAAAATATAATTGTGGTTGTGTGAATTTATACAGCGTGTAGTTGATCAGCCATTTCAAAGTTGCGGCGAGTCACTCGCTGTAGATGAGCGATTTAGCCAGTGCAGTACAACCACTAGCCTGGGGTCTTTAAAGTGCACCACGCAGTAGTGATACATGACCGCACGCCGGTACGATGCTCATCCAGATCAAAACGGGCAGTGGGCGGGGATTGAACCTCCACTACCGAACTACCAGGGAGTGAAGCCTAACTCTAGCTCTTTGGCGAATTAGGGCCATACTAACCAGGCTCTTGTTAAAGAAGGTCAGATTTGACTATAAGTTTGCTTCTTTGAACTCTTCAAGGCCACAAGCACCGAGACACAAATGTTTGACACAGAGCGCTGTGCTACGTGGGTGATATGGTCTACGTGCACCACTTCTTGATTGAGGCTGGTAAAAATAAACAATATATTTAATGAATCCGCTCCGTGAAAAAATCCGCTCGTCACACAAATACGGATGCGCACGCGAGGGATTAAAATACCCGTACCATCAACCTGTCCCGATCACACGCATGCGCGTTCTGAGGGTAAGTGAAATACGCATTCTGTGCTTCCCTCATTATCGCGAACATGTGTGGTTAGGGTGACGAGGCGCTCACTGGGTGTGCCGCAGTCTTCATAATTTTTTGCAAAAAGAAGGAGCGAACTGAAAAGAAGCTTTTTAGTCAGAACCGGTGGCATACTTAGTATCACCGCGCTCGATGTCCAAGTGCATAGCCTCCTATATACTGACAAAGCATGGCAGATCGCCACGAGAAGCGGCCGCGAGAAATTTAAAAGGTGGTGCGGTAGACAAGGGATGAACGTAGAGCCACGTGACTGGCGCCCCGCTGCGCGAGACGCCGAAACACATTTTTCCCGAGCAAACGAGTGTGTTTCAGGGCCTCGCCGCTGCAAAATCTCTGGGCTGACGTCCAGGTTCCCCGAGAAATGGCTCTTTGATGCTCTGTGCTACCAGTATCCTCGCTTTTCAAATCTGCGAACGCCCACTCTATGGCTCTGTCGTTGAACTGCCACGCTTTGTGAGTATAGAGCAGGCTATGGCAAGAGAGACGCCGAGTTGAAGGTGCAGGGTTTGGCTAGGAATAGACAGAGAAGGCGGGCGCGCTTGTTCTGCGACGCCGGAAAGTCGAGTGAAGATAAGCAGTGCCGTCGCGCTTCAGTGCAGTTGGCGTTGCCGCACCACAGAGTTTTTTTTTAGTTACATAATATTCAAAATCAGACATGGTAACCAATATGATCGTTTTCAAGGACACGCTACGAACTTTGGTATAGCCATCTGGCAGGGTTATCTCGCAAATCAGATTGAGGATACATCACTTTCTTCCGCAAGCAATTACCAAGATCATGGAAGGTTAAACGTCCGCGCGCCGATATAAAACACCCTTCTGCGTGAATCATGCATGCGGGCCAGTAAATTTCACGTGCAACATCAGTTTGACTACAACTCATGTTGAGCGGGTGAAGCAAGAACATGAGGGCAAATTCGAGAAGCTTGCAAGCTTATGTGCTTGGCCCTCCACGCAGGAACGTGGGAGTGGCGAGGACGCCATGTTTGCCATCTTTCTTTTTGTGGCTTGCCGCTCCCAGAACTTTCCGAAGTAGAACAAGTGCTGAAACTCCGCAAGAGCTCACTCGGTGGGAGACTTCTGACGCGTGAAGCGGTCGTCCTCGCTCCTCTCGTGTGCACCAGTCAGCTTGGACCCCGACGATTATAGCACCCGACAGTTCGGAAAGTTGTAGATTGAGCCGTCGTGACAGACATTTACATGAGGCCTTGAAGTGCATATTCAGAGAAACTGGTCAAGACGAATCCACGAAGACATTGAATAAAGCGTTCGATAAAAGGGAAATGTCTAGAAATAGCCTAAGTCGTGGCGGTGTCCAATTTTCACTATTTAAAGCATCTATACTATTTTTTCTGCACTTAGGGCTGTCCAGCAATGACAAGGCGTGGAGTCTCTGCTTTGAACGAGAGCACTGTCTTTGTCCAGGTTTTCATTTGTTTCTTTTATTTTTACTTCTAGTTTGCTAAAGCACTTACCACCCCACAGCGCCACCGGTGTCATGGAAGCCTTAGAGAGCCTAACTGAAAAGAGGGTCATCTCAACCATAGTGAGCCTTTGTAATTTAATGTGTGATTTCTCCTGTGGAGATTGGTTGTAAGTGCGCATGCGCGGCGTTGTGGCGTGGCGGAGAGGAAAGCAGGCGGAGAGGCTGAGACCTTCGTAGATGATCAATGCTTTTGTACCGTTCTCGCAGCTCGCATTGCAAGTGCGGCCCATCAACCACGTGACCCGGATGAAGCAATTAAAAACTCTTTGTAATTCTGAAATTAAAAAAAAAACGCGAAGACGCACGAAGGACGAGTAGATGCACACAGACAGAGCTCTGACCCTCGCGCTTTCTTTTTTTTTTTTTTCTATTTCACAATGAAGAACCAACTTGCTCGAGTGTCAACGATACTACAATTTCTCTGTAATGTACGAGGGGCGTTTATAAAGTTTGCATTATTGTCACAAAGGAATAGAGATTCAGCAATCAACTCGAGTAGGAGTTGAGACTTTCTCTACATATTCGCCACCAAAAGTTACCCGTGTTTCCAGCGATGCACCACATTGCCGGAGGCCATTGTTATCGAACTCCTCGTTTTGAGTGGTTAATGAATCGCTGCCTTCAACAATCACCTGGTCGCGGTCCTTGAAATTCTTCCTCTTATTTGGCCACACTGGAAGCGTCTGCGACATTTACATAAACTGGGGTGTTGTCCCCGAACAACGCTCCCAGATGAAATGATATCCTTGCAATTGCTTCCCTTCAAATGGCACCGACGGGCGGTGCCATTTTTTTTCGGCTCCCTAACGGCGTTCCGAGCTACAATAGCATGCGATGTTTATATGTGCGGAAACTAGAGGGACGCGCGCTTATGTTGATGCCTGTTTTGTTCCGTTTTTTTTCAATTTTTTGTGCCGGTAATACGAACTTTATGAACGCCCCGGATGAATTCCACTAGGGGTTTGGCATGCTTGTTAAGCGTAGTCTACTTTCGGTAGTCCTCATGTGCGGCCAGATCTATGCTTGTGTCAGGGCAAGCGGGCCTTGGAAATGCGGATGTTCGGGCGGCACCAGAATAGGTTTCGAAGACCGACCCTGGATGCCCCGATGGAATAGTGGGGGCAGGCTGGGCTGGCATCACCGGGTGCCCTGCCCCAGAAGGCCAGGACGGCAGGAATGACTCCGGAATCCGCCCATATCCGCGTGAGGAGTTCTGATTTATCCGAATTCCGAAATTTAGTGCCACAATGGCAAAAAAAGGCTAGTAAAAACATGGTATTATACAAATGAGCTTAATTCAGTGGTCCTGATGAGGGGCCTCACCAGTTTTTTTTTTCAAATCTTGGATTGTTGCCAGAGGGAGGTTCACTGTTAATCTCGTTATGTTTTGTTTGATACAACGGGTTACTGTAATTTTAGGTCATGTCAAAAGCCACGGTTCTAGATTTCAGTTTGCACATTTTCAGTAAGGTTTGGTTCTGTTTTTATAACACAGAAATCTAAAGCCATCAAAAGGAGGGGCCAGCTAAATATTCTATCTCTCCACTTCACCGCTCGCAGCCGAGCGGAGCGGAGTGGAATGAAAACGAGCTTTAACCGATACTAAGTAAAATATAGTAATAATTTTGAAGTACGACGCCTTAATAAAGTAGCATTGTTGCATGATTTTTTTTCTTTGACCGTTAGAATTATTAATGGCAAAGAAGCGAATGCTCAATCCTCCTAAGAAATATTATACGATACCGTTGTTTGTTATGTATTTAGGTCCGTTTTGGTTCCAGATAAATATTTGCTTTATATATTTAACTTGGAACGTTAGGCTAGAGACAAAGTATAACTTATACTTTTGGGGAGCGAAAATCAATATAAAAAAAAAAAAAAAAAACTCCGGTTATACCGAACATTTGGCAAAAATATACCTGAAAACATTCCCCGAGTTTCCACGATAATTAAACTTCGAAAACACGGAACTCTACCCCATATGTCAAAAGGTAATTAGTCGGTTGGCTGCTTCTTAAAGAGGGTAATCCCTGATGATGGTTAGACCTGACTTAAACGTCAAGAGGTGCATCTTTTTTCATTAAGTCATTTTCTTGTTTGCCAAGAAGGGATATGGCACAAGAAGGAGACTGGCCGACTATGTAAATTATTAGGCTATTTTTTATTCATATTTTCTATAACCACGAAGCGTGGTAAGCTAGCCGTCTTGATGCTTGAATTATTTCGCGAAAAGCGTTACGCTTGAAGCTCTAAACATAAAATAGCATAACTTAAAAAATGACAACAGTGTACGGAAGCCCACACACGGAAAGATGTGGTTGTGCAAAGAAGATCTGCATTTGTAATATGAATAGGGCTGCTTTTATGGATTTCATTTAATAATATGGGAAGAACAAAGGTATTACCCTACGGGTCGTGGTAGTCGCTTTGTATTGGGCATGGGAGGGGAAGAGGCACAGAACGAGAAAAAAAGTACAAACACACAATGATGTGTATGAAAGAGCAATTAATATCCTTGACCTTGATAGTTTCGTAAGCATCAATAAACTAATGTCCAAATGCCGGAGATAAAGACCGCGTTTGTCTCGCAACCCAAGAAAAAATGTTCATTTGAATAAGACATTTATTCGGCCTAAAAGTGCACATCATCAAATAAGAGCATATAAGAGCTATCGGAACCGTAAAAGAACAAAAATAACAATATATATCTATATGTGTAGTTATAAGCATCATGATTAATATGTCTACTTTTATATTCTTAAAAAGTTCTTTTATGGTTCTTATATGACCTTATTTCATGATATGCGGTGTTGGACCAATAAATTTATTATACAAATCGGATTTTTACAATGGAAAATCTCGGTATAGTAGCTGGCTTGTGTCGCACCTGTAAGGACTGGTTATTCCCAAGTTGCACACTTCCCTCGGCCCAGGCTTGGGTCAGACTAACGCGAGCCAGAGCCAAACTTGGCTCACGCCTGGCACAGCTGCGCCAAAACTGGCCCAAGTGTGAGCCTGGGAAGTGTGCTGCTAGGGTTTTCAGCCTCGTCTTTGCCGCTTTCTGACTAGTGCATTCAATACTCAATATCCCTTTGTGCCACAATTCACCCCTTTGATTATGTTGCCTGTTACTAGCACTACATCACCTGAATGCATATATCCTGGTTAAAAACTGTTTGATATTTGTGTATCCTGTAGTATGTGAAGCAATGGCCAAGATCACGTTCCCTAGTCCCCTCTTTAATCGTCGTAGGCACGTGCATGTTAATTACCGCATGGGAATGTCTCGCTCAAACACATAATTGTATCCAAGTGTTTATACGGTAATGAATTGATTTTTATGTATGGTATGCAAAAATATTTTTTAAAAGACCCAAATAAAACAGGAAATTCGTTAGGCTACTTTTAGTCATGAGGCTAACTTTGTGGCCACGGGGGCACTAAAGAAGAAACGAGATTGGTTAATCAGTAAGCTAATTACCTTAAAGCTTTCACTTCATTACTGATGTTTTAATTTCTGGGGCATAACGTAGTTAAGAATGAATGCTGTACCTTATTATAGTCAAGGCGGGAGGTGAAATTGTTATAACAAATCTTAGGTTTCTTTAAAAAAAAATGTCTTCTGAACTTAACTGCACTCTAACTATGGCGCCTGTTTTCTGAAAATTTATTTTCATAGGTTCATTTTTGTACGTCCCTATTTAGTAGATCCTTCAGTATTTTATGCCAGATCCGTAGGTGTCAAGGTGGCTATTTGGGCCAGTGTATGGTGCATGGTCTTAAAATAATAAATGCAACGCAAACAACAAAAACGCAGAAGAAGTAACACAAACAGGAGGCTTACTCGCCATTGTAGTTCATTTGAAAAGAACACGTACTACACACGCACCATTGACCAGTCTAGTCATCATCCCATCGGCGCGAAACCTTTTGATCAAACCAAACACTTTGTTTGTACGGGCGATATATGACTCACACAATGTCTACATTCATTCCGTCAGGCAATCTTGCAATTCACTGCCGTAGATGCCAGGGGGGCTATGTTCGACAAATGTTTTGTTTCTTCTAAAAAGAAACGGAAGTGACGGAAGCGACGATATCGCGTCTGATTGGTTAGAAGCTCAAATGACGAAAGAGGGAACTTTCGTAATTTTAGCCTCTAACCAATCAGACGTGATATCATCACTTCCGTCACATTCGTTTCTTTTTAGAAGAAACGAAACATTTGTCGAACATAGCCCCCCTGGTTACCGGCGTTGCATGATGTTAAGATTCTTGCTAGATATAAATACAAAAAAAGCAGACAACTTCATGAGGTATTCAAAATTCGGGCTAAAGATAAATATTATTTAAGTGAGGACTCAATCGCTCTTTAAAAAAATTTTGATTCTATCAAGATTGCTTTGCGCCAGTGTGATGATGAATAGACTGGCCGATGCGGCCCACATGGCACGTGCTCTTTCTGAATAAACTAGAGTTCCGAGTGCGCCTGGCGTCTATCTTACTTCCTCTTCGTCCTAGCTGTTTTCGCCACTTTTATACACTTTAAGACTCCCAAGGGCATCATGTTTCCGGGAGCGTGCTTGATAAGTAGAAACGCTAGCCAGGGTTTTATTTCCACTTGGCACTACAATTACACGTTAAATAAAATAAATGATGCTCCCATCGTCATTTGCTCAATTTGAATTGTAACTTTTTTTAGCGACCCCTAATTTCCTACTCATATTCCTGCGCAAAGACTTAAATCATCTGCGTGACTCACCTTGTCACGGAATGAGCAGTGCCGCCTTTCGCCAATGTGTCGAAAGCAGCAATCATCAGATTAGTTATGGAACAAATTCAAATAGTCAAACTATCTGGAAGAATTTCTACGGTTGTTTTTCTCATCCCAAACTTACTCGAGGTTTTTGACCAGTGCGGAGATCAAGTCGTCTGCTCCTTTCGCAGGGGGTTGGGGTGACGTTAAAAAGACGCCGAGCTCTGAGTGGTTCTGAATGAAGGATAGTGGGTAGACCTCTAGCCAAATTGCTTCAAGTTCTACTCACTATATTTCAGTCGGAGCCAATCTTAGCTCGGCGTCTTTCTGACGTTACCGCAACTCGTGCGCAAGAAGCAGACGACTTGCTCTCCGCATAGTTTCTGGTATCTTGGGAAAGGCAGAGCGTGGCACTCGCAAGAATCTTATGACCACTCCTGAGTCAATCAGATTACTGTTTTAGCCTATAAGATCGCCTAATGACGAATTACGGAGCAAGAAGTGTTAACATAAGAGGTCCCGCTTCTTGTTACTTAGGGTGTCAGTAACGAATGTCGCTCTGTTACGAAACATATGGCATGTGTCTTATTCCTTCCAGCATCTGCCCTCACCGTTTTGCGTTTTTACTTTGCTTCCACAACTGTCGAGACTTCAACTAGTGTATACTGAGATAGGTATTTTTATTCATGGGACGAGGAATATTGAATAAAGTTACCAGTCTGATATACAAGAAAAAGTCGCCACGAAAACATAAACAAATTAATATTTTGGTTTTTGCGTGCCAAACGAGGATGTACGGCAAGAATATACAGGACCCGTTTCTGGGATAAAGTGAAAAACGGGTGCAGAAGTCAGTACAGATTTCAAATGTCTTAGGGGAAATTGCTGCTCATGTATACACAGGCGAGATTATAAACTGTAGGGTTATAGTGGGGATAAAAATGCAAAGCAGGCTTACGGTCGCAAAAGGCTAAATGTTGACCTGGAGGAGCTCTAATAGCCAGAAAAGAATGTCGCGTAAACAAAACGAAAGACGCACACCAAAAACAAATTAACGGTAGCAAATGTAAAAAAAAGTTTAAGTGATGGCCGGGTTTTTTTTTTTTTTCTGCAGAAACAAAGTGTCAGTGTCAATAAACGCTCAGAGTCTAATAGTGGGACTCAGCAAAAAAACCAATCAGTTTCGGATTGCCATATACGCTGCACAACAGGCAGAAGAAACAAAGTGCAACCAGCAATTAACAGGGTGTTTTCATATTCCCTCGTGCATTGTCAAATCAGATGTCGCGAGACGGAGATGAAACCATGAGTCGTACACAAGTCGAAAACAGTGCAGGTGAGTTGGAAAAGTAAACATTACGTTCAAACGCAAAAAAAAAAAAAACTTTCTCGGTGTTAACAGATTTGTTCCGTACGATTGCTCTCGGCAAGGCGTCATGAGCAAAATATGTTTCTACAAATACGTGGTAAGCATGTTTAGATAGCGGGGGTTAGCCCCAAAGGACGACTGGTGTCCCTGCTGTAGATGCGGGATTTTGAATCTGCAGTACAACTTCTATCCTGGTGTGTTTGACTTGCATCGCGCAGTAAATACACACGAAAGTACGCCAGCACGATGCTTATATAGATAGGAACTTGAAGGGGCGGAAGTTGAACCTAGGTTCCCTGGGTTGTGCAGCGCCAACGTTTGCTCCACGTGATCCAAGCTGGGATACGTTGACATGCTCGGCCACCGGGAACTGTCATTGGTCTCTTTGAATTCCACAAAGTGTTTAATGTCTGACCTGCGGAGTGGTATACAAAGAGAAAAAAAATACTAATCATAAATAACGAAGGCTAGAAATGTAGGGGTCAATTTTAAAACAATATTATAGGAATATTTATTCCGACTTTGGTATCAATGAGGTGCATTAAATTGCCATGTGCTCTCCACAGATCTGGCTCAGGGAGAGACTTGTTGGAAGTGGGCGCCGGTCCGATGGCCTGGTATTCTTTCATGTCATCCAGTCGATTCAACGACATTGTGCTGAGCGACTTGGTCGAGAACAACAGAGTAGAGCTCGAGAAGTGGCTGAACAGAAGCGAAGATGCCATTGATTGGACCTACCGTGCAGAGCAAGTTGCTGCCTTGGAGGGCTATAGGTAAACCGTAGAAACGAACGTTTGTGTAAAATATAGTGGTTAAAATATTTTTTTCAAACTTTGTATTATTTAGAGCAGCGGTTCTGAACCATTTATGTTTTCGCTTACCTTTTGTGGATCAGCGGAGATGATGGAGAACCCTATTCGTGTTGAGCGGATGGAAAAGGAATAGGTTAATTACGATAATGATTTAATAAATGAATATAAATAAGGGCTAGCGTGAAGTAGACTTATCTTAATGACATACACCCAAGGCAGCTCACCCGGAAATTGGAACGTTTCATCTCAATCTAAAAGAAATACAACTTTTATTGCCGGGGTTGACTGATAAGGCAGGGCTTCGCGGACTCCTAAAATACCTTCGCGGACCCCAACATGTCCGCGGACACCCCATTTGAGAACCACTGATGTAGATTACACGAGAACTATTGAACGAGGCTAAGGTACCCTCATATGCAAGAATTAAGTTTTGGTATTATCTCTGATGTACACGCCAATATTTATAAACGCATGAGGGGTTTGAAGGGTCGTCGAAGAGTTGTTAAGGGGAAGCTAAATAGTTTATTTTTTTTGTAATTCAAGACAACTATGAAATTTCGAATGGAGACATCTTAAAAATCGCCTGTCCCACACTCATCCTCTCCTCCCTCTCCTGCGCTCGTCGCGCAGCAGGAAAAAGAATGGAGACCTAGGAACTGTGACCGTAAGCGGCGATATCATATGAGTCTTGCTGGCTTCTAAGCTGACCCTGTACATGCTGACAAGGACGCCACAGCATCTGTGGAAAATGACAGTCGGACGAGAGGCTCGCGGCATACCCTGGCAATAGCTGTTTACGAAAATATAATCCGCTCAGGCTTACACCCGCCCAGTCGAAGAGCGACAATCAAATTCAACGAAAAAGATATAATAAAGTCGCAGATATGTTAAGAAACGCAAGACGTTGAAAGTCTCGGTCTTTTTACTATCGCAGCCAATGAGAATGCTGCGTTAAACCGTAAGAAAGGAATAGAACCAATCATGAAGGAGGAAGCCCCCTCCTGGGTTTTATAAGCTGTCAGAAGCTTTACAAAGCTGCTCCTAACTCGAAATACTTTGTTTGAAGTGCTTCGGCTTCCGTGAAAAAATAACGTTCTTGGTGCTACCAGCTGCATTTACACAAAACGAAACAAAGAGAAATCTTTCTGCACTTCTCCAGGTACCGAATGCAGGCCCCGTTGTTGTGAGCTCGATGTGGTCACATGAGCACCTGACTTATAGTTTTGCCAACCACGTGGCCAAGTGAACATTAGTTGCCGATTGGGCAAGAGATAAAATCTTCTGTCGTAAGAGTGCACACGACCAGGGCCGGTCGAGGTCGACCGCGCCGACCTCGCTGGACACCACCCATAAACAAGGACTTCGCACTGTTCCCTCTCTCTGGCACTAAACGTGACAGAATATGACCGGACACCGCTGCACGGCTACTGGCCGGGCCAACAAGATCATAGAAATATAATAACGAGTGGAACTAAAGGAAGGATGGACCTGTTATAGTGTGTGTCATGCGAAAGAATAAACAGGCCTTGTCTTTATCTCGGGGCTCTGAAGTACAGCCTTTCCGACTCCTCGTGTCGTCGAACATGAGCTAGAGTTATTCGTTACTAGAACAACTCAGTTGGAAACTGCCACAGGGCCTCCTTTTAAAAAGTGGCACCGATTCGTACTCGAGTATCGAGCTAACGGCGACCGTAACGACGCTATTTCTCCCGTAGCTGCCAGTTGAGGAACCGTACGGCTGCTTGCTTTGAGACATGGTCCTGTCTATTTTCTGTCTCTTTACGTTTTGATGTTTTCTCTTTACCTCAGTCTCAGGTTAATTCAACCATGCTTGTATTGTTTCTAGAGTATCGCATTCGACAGCGTCCGCTGTTTCTGTTTCTATTTAAGCTTCAATCGGCCATTTTGGCGCCGAAACATATATGTTGGAAGGGGTTTTAGGGATGCCAACCCCCTTTTCCCAAGTGGACGCGCCACGATTTACTACCGAATTTCGGACACGCACAAGTCGGGACGCGCTACCTGAAATCACAGGTGGGACATGGATATATAAAAAGGATATATATTAATTGTGCCCGAAAACCTTGTAAAGATTTTAGAGAACATCACGCGTCTGCTATGTTGTACTAATCTCCAATAAAAGTTCCTACAAAAAGAGCTTTTTCCATTCGTTTTTACGCAAAAGCTTGCTTTCTAAAAACTTGTGGTGACCACAGCAAAGAAATAAAGATTGAGCCGCCATCTTGGCACTTCGACCCTGTGAGTTTCGGTAGTCTGGGAACATTCAGTGACTCTAGTAGTAGCCATATAAAGCAACTTTCATGTTTCAACTCGTGGCTAAAGGGTAGAGCTCTTATTGTCTTTAACTCCGTCTCGGCGTACGCCAGAGGCCCAGGTTTCAAGGGCGAGAGTCCCAAATGAGTATTTTAGTAACGTTGGCGAGAGCGCAAGTGGATTGTAATGTCGGGACGAGCGCGCCATTCATTCTCGCTCGCATTTTGAAATTCCCCGAAATTTGTGCCATGGTATGCTTGCGCTATCTCTTAGGGGGTTACGGCGGCGCACCCACGGAAGCACATGTATTTAATATACAAATATGATCAGAAAACCAAAACATTACGCTTTAAACAATTTGCCATGCTACTAAACCATTCTATCATATACAACTATTATTGTGCCAAACTTCGTTCGACCTTAAAAAGCTGCTGAATGAGCCGCGCGTCCCAGAATTTCAAAGGATGAACGAATGCGCAAAAACAACCGAATCATCCCAAATTTGAGACCGATTTTCTCAAAAAGGAGTAATTTTGAAGTATTTGCCTAGTACCAGGATGGGCTCGTGGGCTTTTTGATATTCCGCCATTAGTTGAGGACTGAAATTTCCTCAAAAAGTTCCCTGGCGAGTCTCTTGTGCCCAATATTCAAAAAATGAACGAATACGTAGAAACCGCCGAACCATCCCCACTTCGTGACCGGTTTTCTCAAAATAATTCAGTATGAAGTATTTACCATAGTACCAGAATGGGTTTGAGGGTTTACATTTTATAGTGCGCCTTTAGTTGTGAACTGGGTTGTCCTCGAAAAGTTCCATGGCAAGGCGCGGGTGCCCAAATTTCGAACGACGAACGAAAGCGTAAAAACAGACAAACCATCACCAAATTTGACACATGTTTTCTTGAATAGAAGTCATTTTTAAGTATTGCAATAGTACCAAGATAGGCTCGAAGGTTCTATATTTTGTATTCCGCCATCAATTGGGGACTGAAATGTCCTCAAAAAGTCACCTGGCGAGGCGCGTGTGCCCAAAATTCAAAAGATGAACGATTGTGTAGTAACGGCCGAACCATGCCCAAATTGAAACAGGCTTTCTAAAAAAATTGAAAAAAAAAATTGAAGTATTTCCCATAATATCGGGATGGGCTCGAGGGCTTTACATTTTACATTACGCCTTTAGCTGTGGACTGGGACGTCCTCAAAAAGTTCCCTGACGAGGCGCGTGAGCCCGAATTTTGAGGCGACGAAAACTGAAAAAAAACAATTAAACGCTTAATGCGGCGAACTTATGCCCGAAATAGAAAGGAAACACAAGATAACAATAGAGCGTCGCGAGCGTTGATGGCGGCTTGACAGCAGGATCGAACGCTGAGGAGACACTGACTGCGGCTTGCCACCCGGTGCACCTTTTGCAGCCGCGTGGGTCTCTAGAACATTCGGCCTAGAATGTTCGGCGCATAGAACATTCGTAACTCGATCAGACAAAAACGTTTCCGAATTTGCAAGAACGCCAAATAGAACGAATGAACAAAAGAACATTCCACTGCCTGAAATCGAAGCCAGATCTTCCGCGCGACCGCCAAGCACGGTAACCTTTCGGGCACGTACGCGCTCGCTCAGTGACGCGCGTGGAAGTACTCCGCCATTTTAAAAGCGCATCGCCTTGATGCGACATGCTAGGAAACAAAGCAGCAAAACAAACAAAAGGAGTGGGAAACTACGGAAACTTGTAAAATATAATCCTATCGAGTGTAGTACAAAACGCGACTCACAGTCCTATCGATCGTAGTACGGCTTCAGGCGCACGACGTGGATGACTTCCGGTCGTTGAGTGCGGCGTGATGAAGTCCGTGTTCCGCCGGGCATCACCTCGTAGTTCAGATCCCCGTGTCGACGAAGTACTTTGTAGGGTCCGAACTAGCTTTTCAGGGGTTTTTCGCTTAGACAGCGTCGTCGTATCGGGGTTTAGACCCACACACGGTGTCCGGGCTTGTAGCGAACGTCGATCCGACAAAGGCTGTACCGGGGAGCGTCGGCGCGTTGTTGATCTTCTTCAGCTCGTTGAGCAAGAACCTGGGCGTCTTGGCTCCCATTGTCAGCTGGTTCGCGGGGACGCATCGTGTCGAGCATGGTCTTGCTTTTTGACCATGCACCAGCACCAGATGAAACGGTGTTACTTCTGTAATCTCATGCACCGCCGTGTTGTAAGCAAACGTGACGTAGGGTAATACCTCGTCCCACGCCTTGTGCTCTACGTCGACATACGTGGAGATCATGTCGGCGAGTGTTTTGTTTGGTCGTTCCGTTAGTTCATTCGTCTGTAGATGGTACGCAGTGGTTCGACGGTGGCTGGTGCTACTGAGACGAAGCATTTCTTGCGTCAGCTGAGCCATGAACGATGATCCGCGGTCTGTAAGGAGGACGTCAGGGGCGCAGTCCCGGAGGACAATGGACTCAATGAAAAACTGTCGACTTCAACAGCAGTCCCTGAAGGAAGGGCTTTCGTTTCGGCCTATCACTTGAGATATTCTGTAGCGACGAGTATCCAGCGTTTTTCAGATGTTGACGGGAGAAAATGGCCAAGTAAATCCATTCTGATCTGCTGGAACGGCGTGGACGGGGAAGCAATCGGATGCAGAAGTCCTGACGGCTTCGTTGTTGGTTTCTTGCTTTGCTGACACTCGTAACATAATTGAGTGTAGAGGTGAACGGTCTTCGGTGGCCTTGGCCAGTAGTGTTTTCCCGGAATCCTGGTGAGCGTCCTGCTCTAGCCAAGGTGCCCAGCCGTTGGGTTGCGTGGCAGGCTTGGAATATCTCCTCTCAGAGGTCGGCAGGGATTACGAGCAGCCATGGCGAGCTGTTGTCTCCGAAGTTCTCCTTGTAAAGTACACCTTGTCGGAGGACGAAAGTCGGCAGGGCTCTCGAGAGGACACGGGGAACAGTACCCTCTCGTCCTTCGAGGTGCTCGATTAGCGCAAGCAACTCAGGATCGTGTCTTTGACGTTGCGCCATGTCGTCGATGTTAACTGCGCCTAGGAAGCACTCGTCGTCATCGTCGTCGCTGCTACCGGGAGATGTCCCGACAGGGGCTCTGGACAGGCAATCGGCGTCGCTGTGCTTCCGGCCTGACTTGTAGAACAGCTCAGAGTCGTCGCAAGTGCTCGTCGAAGTCATTCGAAAACACAACGACGTCGTCAAGGTAGACGAGACAGCTCTGCCACTTCAGTCCTGCCAGTGCGATGTCCATGACACGCTGGAAAGCTGCTCGCGCCGTGCATAGTCCGAAGGGCATCACCTTGAACTCGTACAGTTCATCCGGCGTGACGAAAGCTGTCTTCTCTCTATCCCATTTGTCGACTTCGTACTGCAAGTAGCCGCTCTTTAGGTCCATCGATGAAAAGTATCGAGAGTGGCGCAGCCGGTCTAGCGTGTCATCGATGCGGGTGAGTGATTAGACGTTTTTCTTCGTTACCGCAGTCAGCTGCCGGTAGTCCGAGCAGAACATAAGCGTTCCGTCCTTCTTAACCAGCACAATTGGAGAGGCCCACTTACTGCTTGCGAGAATGCTAAGTAGAAAAAAAAAAACAAAAAAACATTCCGCTGCCTGGAATCGAACCCAGATCTTCCGGGTAGCAGCCAAGCATGGTAGTCATTCGGCCACCTACGCTTTTTTTATTTATTGCCTGTTTTTACATTTGTACAAAGGAGGAGTTAAAACACGTCAGCCGTAACTTGGCTGCCGTGGCGTCATCAAAATTTCTTTAGATACAACAAACCATCAAGAATGGGCAACCAATCTGGCTGTTCGGGCTATGCCCGGAACACTTCAGGCATGCCGGCAACACTTTCAATAAAATATTCACGCTCCGAGCGGACTGTTTTATCAGCGTGATTTTCTCCTACCCTTGTTTTCCGGAGACTGTGAATGTAGATTAGTAGTGTCATATCATAAGGTACACCATTTACATTATCTGACAAAAACCGTATACCTCTCGCGGTTATCGAGAAATCCTTTTTGAGTGTGCGCTGGAGTATATCCCACACAAACACAGCGTCCCAGCAGTAAATAAACACTTGTTCTGCAGTTTCTGGCTGCTTGCATAAAAGACAATGCGTTGACTATGGCACAAAAATGCCTGTTTCCTCTAACTATGGCTTTACGGGTAGGACGCCACAATGAAGTTTAAAAAAAAGGATTTAGCATTAGGTTGTACCGGCATCGTCTTCCCTATTTTCAAAACATCTAGGCCAGGGCCTTCACAGTATAGGGAACGATAAAGCGGCACGGGTAGCAGAACATCAACCAAATCTCGATACAATTTTTTCCGTGACACGGTACTGAGATAGTCTAAAGAAATACGGACCTCCAAGATTCGAAAAAAAAGTAACACTTCTCTCAAATACCCTCACACTGCAGCACCTGTCCCAGTGGATGACGAAACAATAAACTCTGACAAAACGTTTTGCAGACGAAGTTGAACAACTGTAAGCAAAAAGGCATCCCTCTGATCGCGTAAAAACATGAAGCGTGAAACAATCTGACGTATGAACAAATGGGACGAACCCAAACCTCCAATTCGCAACCGACCTAAATAAATTCGTTCGGGCAGAACGCTCCCATGTCCGAATACCAAATAAAAACGGAAAACACCCTATACAGCTTTTGCCATTCATATCGTGACATGCACATAACTTGCCAATATATACCATACTTTTGATATTAAAAAAAGATTACACAAGGTCGAACGTGCGAATATGAATAAATTCCTACCTTTCCACCCTTCTGCCTTTAATCTAACATTTTCGGTCTCCTCGTTCCAATCATTGTGGTGTCCCGATAATGTTCTAAAGACACTCCGAGATACTTCGTGGGTGAAGTCTCCCACCTAACATTTATGAAGACTTCTGGCTTACTTGACCGGTCACCGTGCCAGAAACCAACGCATTAATCAAACTTCACCTGCTACCAGTTTGCGCACAAAAGGAAAATACCACATTTATCGCTTCTTGTACGCTGTCTCGATCGACACACATAACAGCGACATCATCCGCGTAGGAAAGCACCTTTACTTCACTTCACTGCAGTTCATAACCATGAATATTACTATTGTAAATAAGCTTTACACAAAAAGACTCTAGGTAAAGCGCAAACAGTAATGGCGAAAGCGGGCAACCTTGCCTTACAGAATTCATAACTTTGATACATTTGGTGACTCCCCTATTTACAATCAAACTAGTCGTGTGATTTGTATACGCCATCTTTACGCCCTCGAGAATATCAGCGCCTACATTCGTATGCTGTAGAACATTGAATAGTTCCTCATGCGAAACGCGATCGAACGCCTTTTCCACTTCGAGCTGCAGCATCGCCACTCGTCGAGAAAAAGCATCACAGCACTCTAGGACAGATCTGGCCACGTGAATATTTGAAGCGATAGTGCGCCATTAAAACCGCACGTCTGGTGCGGTCCCACAAGATATTGAATCACGGATTGCTACCGTCTAGCCAGAACTATCATAAAACTTTGAAATCCACATTGGTTAAACTAATTGGTCTATACGCTGATACAGACAGAAGCTTTAATGGATCTTCAGACTTGAGAATGAGCACAGTGTGCGCCCTTGAAAACGAGGGCGGCAACAAGTGAATTCCGTAGGCCTCGGCCAAAACCTTATGCACTGCAACTGCTGCCTCACTTTTAAAAGTTTTATAGAAAACTGCCCCATGGCCATCCGGCCCGGGCGTCTTTCCGGGACTTAATTCGTCGATAGCTTTTTTCAATTTCTCGAATACTGATTGGCACTTCCAAGCTTCCGCAAACCTGCTGACCTAGTTGCGGCATCAAAGAAAAAAACAAGTTTTATAATCAGTATCTAAAGAGGCAATGTTCCTTAGTAGATTGCGATAATGTTCTACAAACGCCTCTTCAATCACATTCTTATCGCGTGTTAGAGTGGCGCCGTAACTTATCTCTTTTATTTCGTTGCGTTTTGCATATCTTTTTTCGTCGCTAAGCGAGCGCTTTGTCGGGCATTCTCCCATTAAATACTTTTCACTACTCGCCCGCACAATAGCCGCTCCGTACTTTTCGAAAGTTTGGTACTTTAGACCCAAGTTGCGGATAAAAAAAAACAGGACGCGGGATAGCCAAAAAAACATGCTTTTCGTGTAAGGCTCGCCAAATTATGAGGCGCTGGAGAAATGCAGCCTTCTGCGTCAAGTCCTTATTTCGAACTCTTTTTGTTCGCCTTCCGCCCATTGAAAAGCATGCGGGAAGGGCCTTAGAACGCACCTGGTATCGCTGCGCCGCAGCGTTCTTCCGCAACATAAAGTACGTCTGCATTCCTCGCCTTCACCATGGCAGCGAACGCCGAATGAATGGAAGCACGCACGGCACCGCCGCGTGAAGCCAGCAACAGCTGACGCCATTTTACGAACGCCATCTGCTAGCCAAAGCCGAACGCGGTATGTCAGATCAACCGCCTCCACCGGTGCTCGATCGCCGAGTTCGAAAGAGTTCGAAATAAGGACTTAACGCAGAAGGCTGCATTTCTCCAGCGCCTCATAATTTGACGAGCCTTACACGAAAAGCATGTTTTTTTTTTTGGCCATTCCGCGTCCTGTTTTTTTTATCCGCAACATGGGTCTAAAGTATCAAACTGCCGCTACATCTCTTGATGGCGATCATTTTGACGTCCTCTTTAAACAATTCCCACCTTTCCCCCACTTTGTTTGGTCATTCACACTTAAATATTTAAACAATTTTTTAACTCGGGAAATGAAAGGTTCATCATTAACAAGATAATCCGTTCATCTTCCACAGCGCCCATTCCCAACCGGTGATTTGTTCTTTTCCCAAAAGTAAAAAATACCAAAGCATGGTCGATAAAAGACACGTGTTTCACCTCGTAGTGGTCGCAAAAGGGAACAAGTTTAAGTACAATATATACTCTGTCAAACCTCGCAAGGCTATTACCTTGAAAATGGGTGTACTGAACCCCTCCTTTCGATGCACAAACAGTGAGTCCTCTAATGTATTTATTGCAGTATTTCACTCAATGAAAAGGCACTGGAATCTCGAAAACGCACTTGATTCACTCTATCCTCTGGAGAGCAAAGACAATTAAAATCGCCAAGAAAAATACCGACCCGACCCTATTAAAAAACTTTACGCTCGCTTTCTCGGTTTGGCGCATAAACACAAATAACCCGCCACCAAACGTTAGAAAGAAACAAATCACAATACTCAAGGCGGCCACAGAAACATGAATGTATGGCCGTTTCTACAACACCTACTGATCGGCGAATCAATAAACAACAACCACTGGAAAAATTAACCGCGTGCGAAGCGCATATATTGAAAAAAGCCTGAAAGGGTCGCACCATACGGTACGTCTGTTCATGGCTTTCGACTTTCGTCTCCTGCACCGCTATTACGTCAAGCTCATGCTCGGCAAACAGGTGGCTTAACTGGTATTGCCGGCGTCTCGCTCAAAGGCCACGCACGTTAAGCGTGGCCACTCATAGGGCAGACTCTAGTCTAACGTCCATTAAAAATAAAGGGACGGACAATATGGCGCTTACCGCGAGTGGGGCGGCCTTCTCTGAATCGTCACACACCTTCCAAGACTTTCGCCCCACCACCGAGACCGTCGCCTTTCCTACGCTGTCATGGGGATGGCTTGTCACCCCTGACTAAACCTGCAGCAACGTTCAGGACGGCGCCGGTCCGTCTCAACCTTGTGGGTGCCGTCTTGGCAGGCGGCTGCTCCTTGATCGCTGCCTCTGGGTCAGCGCTGTCGTCATCCCGAGTCCGCTTTGTGGCGGGCTCTTCTGGTGTCACGGCCGTCTCCATGGGCACGTCGCCTAGCTGTTCAGGGGAGGCGTCGTCGCACGTGCCGGCTGCCTTGACTTCAGGCCTCGACGCCTCAACGGACTGAACGTTCGGAGACTCGGCCTGGCTCGCCCTCCCAGCACCAGGTGCCACGTTGACCGCGGACGTGGCCGTGTCGCCCTCGGGTGCCGCCATTGCTCTCTGCGTTGGCGCCGCCCCGGTGTCCGGACCAGCGACGGCCTCCTTGGCATCGGCCTCGTCCATGAGAAGCTGGGATTTCTCCTCGCCTCCCACAGGGCCCACAGCCGCCGCGAAGGTTCTTGCGCACTGCGTGCCGTCGTGGCCGAACCGTCGGCAGACGTTGCACTTGGGGACGCGGCACTCCTTGCGGATGTGCCCCGTCCGCTGACACCACAGGCAGAGTGGCGCCCTGCCAGGCACGACAACGAGGTCCAGCTCACCGGCGACGCGCAGCTGGTGCGGGATGTCGTCGGGAGTCACGCCCCCCTTCACGCGCAGCACCACCATCCGCGCCATGGTGCAGACGCTATGGCAGCCGTCAATGTGCCACCGCTCCCTGGAGATGTCCAGGGCCTCGCCATAAGGCGCCAAGACTGCCCTCACATTGTCGTCGGAGACGTTAAAAACCAGCCAATGGAGCTTTAGGTGCACGTCCCTGTTGCCCGGGTCGACAACGATGCATCACCGCCCCTTGACGACGAGCTCTGACTCCGCCAGTAGTTTCTTGGACCCCTCGGTAGTCTTGAAGTTGACGGCCCAGATGTGATTCATTTGATACGCTCCGAGGGCGCCAACCTCGGGGAGTAGCCCTAAGCGAGCCAGTGCGTCACGAAAGTCTTCGGCGCGGTGCGGATGTCCCTCGACATCTGCATGTAAAAAAACCGTATTTACCACGAGTGACCCGGTGGGCAGCGAAGGCAGGATGACAGCATAATCCTTATCCTCAACGTTCCTGATACCGCGGCCCGGATGGGCCGCCGAAACCGCTCCGTCCGAGCTAGACATTTCGCGTCTGATCGCTTCGGCTACCGGAAGTGGGTTCGGCCACGTACGCGGTCACTCGGTGACGCGCCCATTCTATCTTTAGTTGGGAACTGGGGTGTCCTCAAAACGTTTCCTGGTGAGGCGCGGTAGCCCAAATCTCAAACGATGAACGAAGATGTAAAAACAGTTGAACCATTACCACTTTGAGACCGGTTTTCCCAAAAAAGAAGTTATTTTGAAGTATTTGCCATAGTACCAGAATGGGCTCGAAGGCTCAATATTTTATATTCCGTCATCAGTTTGGGACTGAAATGTCCTCAAAAAGTTCCTTGCAAGGAGCGTGTGCCTAAAATTCAAAATATTATCAAATGCGTAAAAACGGCCGAACCATCCCCATTTTGAGACAGGTTTTCACAAAAATACTCATTTTGAAGTATTTTCCATAGTAACAAGATGAGCTCGAGGGCTCCATATTTTATATTATTAATTTAGCTTTGAACTAGGTTCTCCTCAAAACTTTCCTAGTGAGTCGCGTGTGCCGAAAATTCAAACAATGAGCAAAAGCGTAAAAACTGTTGAACCATCCCCACTTTGAGACAGGGTTTCTCAAAATAAGTACTTTTGAAGTATTTGCCATAGTACCAAAATTGACTCGGAGGATCTATATTTGAAATTCCGAGATCAGTTGGGAACTAAAATGTCCTCAAAATAATCCCTGGTGAGTCGCGAGCGCCGAACATCCAAAGATGAACGAATGCATTTAAAACTTTCAGACAGGTTTTCTCATATATCACTAATTTTGAAGTATTACCTACTGTAGCCGAAATTTCATCATATTAAACATTTATTTTTTGTTCTAAATGTATTTACTCATTTTATTGGCGAAAACGTTGCACCTAGCGGAAAGTGGGTATAATATAGGCGCAAAAAATCAAGTGCGTGAAACCAATAATCTCACATTCCATCTTCAGATATGTCCTGTATAGTATCAAGCACTATTAATAACACACGCTTTATGTTCTACACTAACTTACAGCACAGATATATCTAAAGGTACCTAACTAAATCGCATTAGAAGTCAACTATACGAACTATAAAAATGCGTGCGAAGATTTCTGCGAAATCGTTTAGAAGTTGTGATGTACTTGCTCAGACGCAGTATCGCCATGCAATGGTAATGAAGAATAATAAAGTTATCAGTATGTTGCCACCGCAAGACACTCATTATGTCATATGCTTTTTTTATTTTATCATTGAAGTTAGTTTTTTTCGCTCGGCACATACTACGCTTTGGCGGGAATTAGCACATGGCGTAAAAGTTAAGGGTGAATACGCCACGTGGAATGGAGAAGTGAACTACACGCGCTTATCGCATATTTCTGGACATGTTAACCTTAGCCGGCGCCGAAGAGAGCTTGATTTATATCTTTGGCAACAAAATCGTAACGCCCGAACGTCGCCGTGCTGCGTGCATGCCGACACATATTTAACGCCGAACTATAAACGTGCCTTAAGAGTCGCTGAGGCAGCTCGTCGTAGTTCAGTCGTAGAAACTTTGAACTTACCTAAATAATCTGCATATGACTGACTGACGCGGAATGCATCTTGTTTTGCTGTCTGTACCTCTAACGTAGCCTACATGGGCAGGGGCGGTCGCGACTGTGACATCACGTCGGCGAAGAGCTTGTACTCTACTGTTGTCGGACTTCCTCGACCCCTAACCAGATATATAACGGGTTTCACAAGACTTGGAGTAGATAAGGCGCTGATATATTTCAAGCCCAGCCATACAAAAATAAATGCAATCGTATTTACGAGGCCTTAAGAATTTGAAAATTTGAATTGTAATTTTAGTAAAATTATCTTAAGGTGACCTGTTCTCGCTTCGGGAGCCAGCTTAATGTTAAATCTATGTATGTCTTTATTGTACGAGGTAAAATATTATTTCTGTGCACTTACATCATTTCCGTACGAGTAATACAAATAATGTTATGCAGCTGGCTTATAAGAAGGAAAATAAATATGTACTCTGAGTATGTTAACTGCCTTCGTAACAACTCACACCATGGGCACTCCGAACTGTAGGGCGTCTCAAGTCACAGTTCTATCCTTATCTCATTCGCTGAGGTGAGGATAAATACGACGCCAATGTAGAACTCATTTGAAGCACTTTTTGAAAAATTATAAATTTACATAAAACATGTTTTTTTCTGCAATATAAAAGTCTAAATTTTGGAATATGTGCAGGGCAGCTAAGAAAGCGTATTCGATATCTAAAAGTAAGATTCCCTCACACAAAAGAAAGAAAAGCTTTGAAATCACCTACATTTTGATATTTCAATTTTATATCCAAATATCTGCGCACAGTGTGACAAGAAAGACATAGTTTGATAGCCAATTTCTTGTTTTGTCTTGCAGAGATATCAAGAAGGGGGCCTTAGCAATAATGGAGCGCACACGCTCATCGATTCGCAAGGTGGTTCCCTGTGATGTCCTGAAACCTGGAGTGCTCCCAGAGGAACACAGGGAAATCTTCGATGTTGTCCTCTCCTGTAACTGCCTGGAATCTGTTGCGGCTGACCTAGAATCTTTTCAGAGTGTGGTTAAAAATGTAGGATCACTTGTAAAAGCTGGTGGTCTGCTGGTCCTGGCTGGGGTTGGTGGCATGGGCGACTACTACATGGGAAACAAAGACTTTCCTATGGTGAACCTCACCGAAGATGTGCTTAAAAGCTCAGTGACAGATGCCGGATTTCAGATAAAACATTCTATACTGAAGTTGTTGGCGGTATGGGGAGCGCTGGCGCATTTGTGTTCGTCCTAGCGGCCCATAATAAACAATGAGTCGGGTTGCAGTGCCTTGCGCTACCTTGTGTGGTGGTCCTCTCTTGACCGCTTCTACGTCCTAGCGTAACGAACATGGTAGTAAAAATAAATTTGTAATAGTTCCTTGATTAATTAGATTAAGCAGACGTAATAAGTGATTATATTAATACAGTAAATTGTTTACTTGTTAATCGATACGCCATAAACAGAAAAAGACTGTCTGTAAGGAGACACTGATGCACACTTTGAGCTGCATACAAAAAAAAAAGAATCTTAAAAGGAAGGCAGTAACTACTAGTGCGCAGTAAAATTGTCTAGCAAGAACAGTCTTTCGCTCTGTTTAAAAGAGAAGTTGTGTTCCTTCCTGGCGCTTTCCCTGAGTTACAGTTCCTTTGCATACTTTCACTGCTTTCTCATATGTACTACCCACTTGCTAACGAACAAGCAAGTACGCCAAAGAGGTACATACGCCGAAGAGGCACATGCGTGGAGCGCAATGTCTGCGATATAGCGCCCATTGACAAATCTACTACAATTCGCTGAAGAAAATATGAGCGAGAACAAAATACTCTAACATGGCAGGTTTAATAGTAAAACGAAAATACAAAGTTTTTCAGGTTTACGTAAAAAAAGAACGAAGGGCGTCTTGCACGTCGAAGGGAAGGGAAAGTATTAATTTACAGCACCTTTTTTTTCGTTTTGACATGGAGACGAAAGCTTATTCCGACGGCGCCTTCTCCCCGATAAGGGTTCGTCAGCCGGCTTGCTGCCAAGAATAATTTCTACTTTGGAGTCCGACAGAAGGCACGGCCAATGTTTTGCTTTTTGTAAGACTGTGTTAGGGTAGACGCTGTTTGAAAACCTGGCCATTTTGAAGGGAAAATTAGAGTTCTTCTAGCAATAATCAGCAACAATGCCGACACAGCACCGTGCCATTCTCTCTGGGCGAAGTTTTAAGTTTTGCAGGGTGAAGCTTCGTGCATATGTGAGAGGAATGAGATATAAAATGCTCCTACACACTTAAAATTTTAACACCCTTATTCGTGTAAATGGCTCGTCCTCTGGCTAACGCCTTTATTCGTGTAAGGGTGTTAGCCGCCGGAGGTGAAGAAAATCGTGTAACTGCTAACACCCTAAAAACAATATGGCGGCCAGTATGCGACAGGCGATACGATTAAAAGGCTTGGCGAGCCGTACGCGGCTTCTCGCCGGAGCAAGAGCAAACGGCTCGTACGCTCATTTGGTGTCATCTGTAGGCGCAAAAAACTTTCCAAACATCTCCATGTCTAAGCGCCAACACCGCAAGTAATACGAGTAACCGCTGGAGGCTGAACAGCCGAGATTGTCGCCGAAGTCTCGCTCGGCCTGCTCAATGCCGTTCGCTTTTTCATCGGATCAGAAGCGTTTATAAAGAAGGGATCGCTTTACAAACACTGACATGCTGGCTTTATTGAACACAACGCCCACTTGCCGTGAGCGACAACGAATCGCTCCAACACACTCTGTCGACAGCGGCTAGGAGGTATCGCACTCGCGCTTCGAGTGGCTCTCGATCAACTAATGCCCGTGCTCACCTCTGTTACGTGTGTTATCCACTCATGGACGTTTGTGCGTGAACAACGGCATTCAGCACCTAGAACACGCACTGAGGAAGCCGCCTAACCTCCTTTTGTTACAATCAGGCAGCATAACACGGCTACACAGCCACACAGCTATCAGCGAGATTAAATCGGAGCGACCAACGTGACGGATGGACTAAAGGCAACCAGTACTCTAATAGTTATAGATCACAAACCGCCACTCTTTTCAAATTGGGCGGCGACAACCGCCATCTAGCGACAAAAAACAAAAGTGATGAATAAATATTTGAAGAAAGAAAACAGCAACGACATTTAGCGCGCGTCGCACGGCTACATGATCACTTCCGACACGGACATCCACACAAGATTGCACATGCACGTACACACGCGGATACAAGCATTTCAGAACAATTGCACAATACACAACAACAGCTCATACATCCCCCTAACACGACCTGAGCAGTGCCCCGAGCGGTATATATGCCCTCCCTTTTCGCGTAACGGTTAGCCCAGTGACAACACTAGTGTTAATAAAGATATAAAAAGATTACGCCAATATTATTACTCAATAATATTTTTCCTGCATTTCTCTTAGGTAGGTACACATATCCCTTAATAACTTCTTACAGCATAATGTATTATAATGATACGCGCCTAACTTCTTGTAAGTCAACGTGAGTGAAAAAAAGGCGTGAATTCTGTCTGGCAACCACACTCGCGGTGTAGTTGCTATGGCGACGCCGTCGGTACGCGCGCCGGTCAGTCATAGCCGTCCAGCTGGTTCGGCTGCGGCCGAGTGCACGAGTCCACGGTGAACGCCGAACGCGATCGAGAGAACGAAACGTCGACTAGAGGTTTGGAGGAATAAATCCTGCGAGTGGGTAGGGGCTGGACATTGCAGAAAGCAAAAGAAGGCTCGGACGCATACGGAAGCTCTACGTAATCGAGTTTCCGCCCGTTCGCTGCCGAATTCGCCATAGTCTTCTTCTTTTTCCGCCCGTTCGAAAGGGAACAGCCTACAAGTCCGATTACCGCCGTGGCTTAAGTGGCTTCAACTTCGGAGGGAACTGTCAACTGAATTAGTTCCAAAACGCGCGTGCGTCAGGCAACGCAACGCGACGCGTTCCACGCACAAAGTCGGTAAGTAAACAAAACACTTATAAACATGACACGATGCCGTTCTAATGTTTTTTTTTTTAAGTTACGGGGGCGCGCGGTGTTTCTGGTTGGCTCAAGGTAAGGGAAAGCAACCGGAAAAATTGGCGCCTGAACGACCAGGGGTTTAGTCTATTGATGCATTTTACCTTCTGAAATTTCAAGGCGTATCGTCGTTCCTGTGAAAAGTTAAGCTCACCTCCGTTCCTGTGTAATCCGAAGCAGACGACAGCGTTTGCCGGCGGAAGACTCGGTCGTCCGTGACGAACGCATTTTTAGTATTTTTAAAGTTGTTCTAGCTGCAAAAGAAAGGAGCGCCTTAAAATTTCACAAGGTTGAGTGCACCATAAAATACTTTGCTGAGGAAACGACGCCCCTTGCGTTCAGGCGCCGTCTTCTCCGGCAGAGTTTAGCGCGCTGTGAAATACAGTGTGCACTTACGGGAAGTTGTGGCATGATATAAAGTTGCTCATTAGAAATAAGAAAAGAAATGCTGGCATTACATGTTTACACACACTTGGTCATTTTGGAACCTTAAAGGAGCTGTGCAACGATATTCAATTGGAATGTTTTTCACTTTACACGAGCTTACTGGCATTAGTGGGACTCAAGGATACTCGCATGCAATGCCAATGGCCAAGAAACTCCTTTGTTGCGGTGTAATTTCAAGGACAAAAGCGATCATTTTCATTCAATCTCTCCTTTGCAAAATTCGATGACGTAAAGTGAGGATCGCAGTACACCCATATGACGATATTTGAATGCGGTTCATAGATTGGACCCGAACATTGCGTGGGCACTCGATTTGGGCTCGTGATAATTGGATAGCTCGAGAAGCATTCGGGTAGTGGCCCGTGTCCAATCGCTGCAACGACGACAATAGCCGAGCCATAACAATGTCTGGAACTCAGCGCGTGTCCTGTGCTTTTCCAACCCCAGCGCGTGGCTATGATCAACATTGGCGGCATATAATCGGCTCCAGATCACGTGGCCGCTTGTTCTGGCTGCGAGTTGAGGGCGTGAACGCTGCTCGTTTTTCTTTAATTTTTTTCTGGGACTTTTATTGCGTGGGTGAAAAACGAACGCGTGTTTCATAGGTCATTAACGTCAGGGATCCGTTCTAAGCGATATTTGCGCAAAGTAAAAAAAAAAATGTTGCATAGCCCCTTTAAGTACCCTTTTTTATGACAGGTATTTGACGCCAGCACATTTTAGGGAGGAACGAAGAGTAGAATCCGGCCGATTCCCCTCCACATTAACATCAAATGAGTGCTGTGAAAGAAAAGAAGAAAGTGAGGGTGAAACATTTCTTGCAGTAGTAAGTGCGAGAAACAAGAAAAGTGCCCCGAAATGGAAAATATACTGCCTAGAAAGGAATCCAAAAGAAATAGAGGTAATCAGATATATAGAGACACCACCGAGCGTCACAGACCTGGACACTGCATTCTAGTTTTTTAAATGCCCATGCCCTGATGAGGTGTTTACGCGGATATTTGAGGGGACCATCCTGTACTCAACTCAATGCCACCCTGAACACCATGTTCGGGTTCTGGTCACACCTATCCACACAGGATGTCCTGCTCCGGGTCAAGGAGCATATCTGTGACAGAATCTCGTGTACGACGAACGGGCGGTCCTGGCCCTGGATATGAAGGGCGCCCTCGACAACATCAGTCACACGCTGGTGTTCGAGGACTTGGCCTCGACTGGGTGCGGGCCCCAGATGTATGATTATGTGCGGGACTTCCTGAGCAACTGCATGGCCACCATCTGAGTCAAGTCCATCCGCACAAGCACCATCCCGGTCCCGAGCAAGGGCGCCCCGCAAGGCTCGGTCCTGTCACTTACCTTAATAGCTGGCGATGTGCAAGCCTCCTCTCTACTCCAACGGATTCCCCGGATGAAGCATACAGGACGACCTGACTATTTGGACTAGGTCGGGATCGGACGGCAAGAGGCAAGACTTCCTCGAAGAAGTTATCGAGACGGTGCAGAACTACCTCGAGGCCGGCAACCTCCAGAGGGCCCTTGATAAGTCTCAGCTGTTGCTCGTCCACGCGGGCAAGCCAATTCCCGAAGAGCAAGGAGGCGGACATCCGCCTCACATTCAAGGATGGTACCCCCATGCCGGTGGTGAAGCGGGTTCGGATCTGGAGCTTCACCTCCAGCGGGACGGCGGAGCCAAGTACGCGGTCGACCGACTCGTCGAGACAACCACGCAAGTCATGCGCATGATGAGCAGGATAACGAGTCACAGACACAGGCTTAAGGAATCGGACCTGATCCAGCTGACCAAGCCCTCGTCGTGAGCCGCATCACTTACGCAGCTTCGTATCTCAGTCTGCTGTCGAGAGGTAAGGGCAAGACGGACGTGATTATTCGCAAGGCATACTAGCTGGCACTGGGGGTGCCGCTGTACGCGGCGAAGGCAAAGCTCCGGCGGCTCGGTGTAAACAACACCTTCCAGGATATCATCAACACGCACCTAGCCAGTCAGCGGGAGCACCTGGCCATCACACCGAGTGGGTGGCACGTCCTGAGTTCGCTCGGCATCCCCATCCCCGCATCGCAATGTGAGACTATCCAGCTGCTGCTGGCCTTTGGTACAAGATCCGGGTGGCACCAATCCCGCGGAACATGAAACCATCCCTGCATCCAGGTCGCTGGATGGCTCCCGGTTCCTTGATTCCGCTTGGTCCCGTCACGTAGCATAGGACCTCTGGTAGCAATTTGTTGCTAGCCCAGCATTTAAGCATACTCCAGCCTTTTTGTATGTAAAGCAAAACAATTACTGCAACTGCACACTTCTTAACTGACGATAATCGAAGTTTGCACTGCTCAATTCCCTTTTGTTTTATCTAAAGTACCGCAACTAAGTACTCCAAGTACCGGTCTGAGCAGTGTGGTGCAGGTGAAGTTTCTTCTTATGAAATGTCTGCCCCAAACCTTGCTTCGGTACCACGAGCTGCAACAGGAAGCCCGATGCAGAGGCTTTAAGAGCAAGCTCCATGCTTTGAATGTTGCTAAGCATGTGCGCTTGTGCAGTGCAAGTGTCGTTCAGAACAACGTGCTCGTACTTGGCATTTCGGTTTCACTTGCACTTAAATGGATGCTGAACTGAAATCTGGATTCCGCAAAACACTGGTGGCAAAAGTGCGCAATGGCATGCTACAAACACCAAAACATCACTCATACAGCAATATCCCGAACGGATGACCCTATTTTTCAAAAAAAGGAGGCGCATTTGACAGATATGTTTACGTCTTGTTTCTCCGAGGAGAGGGAACGGCTTCGCGTCTTCTCCACCTCGCTGCCTTGAGGGGGCGAAGCGGAGAGAGGAGGAAACGAGATATCTTGACGTCACATGCCTCGTCGGCCTCGTTCAATCTCAACCTCTTTTTCCAAAAATACGGCCTTCCATTCGAGATATCGCCTTACAAGTAGTGTTGTATGGATTGTAGCGTCCCGCCTACACCTCCTGCATTGTCTTCCGAAATCCAAATTTCGGTTCACCATCCCTTTAAAGGGAAACGGAGTGTGGCAGTGATGGGATGTTTTCTTGCAGACATGTACACATTACCCCAAAAAAGTAACTAAATACCGTTACTCGTTACTCGCTCAAAAAGTAACTAAATACAGTCAAATCTCGTTACTTCGAACACGCTTAATTCGAACTTTTGGTTTATTCGAACTGACGCTGTGGTCCGGACTACACTATATGTACTTCAATGGGTGAAAACGCCCGGTAATTCGAACGCTTAAACGCCCGCGCCGGCTAAAGCCCGAACCACATAGGGCGTATTTGCGACGTATTTGCGAGCGTTTTGGCGGGCGTAATCCCGACGTACAGCGGACGTCGGGACGAGCGCTTCCGAGGATCGGCGTAAATACGCGCGTATTCGGCGATCCGACCGAGACAGATCTCGGCGCATCGGCGTATTTCGGCGTGGCGTATCCGGAAGCGTACGGCGCGGTGCCGGCCAATCAGCTCCCGAGTTGAGAGCCGGAAGTTGCTTGAGAATCGGCTTGCCTAGCTATGCGGCCGGCTGGCTGGCTTGACCCGGCCGCCGAAATTGCAGCTCGCTTGTCGCGTTCGCCGGTTTATCGGCGAAGTGTATGAAGTCGCTATAGCTCTTTGGAACGAGCGATGAACGACTGAGACAGAAGAAAATACCATCTATGTTGCGGCCGATGTGAAAAGAATTACAAAAGGAAGGGTTTTGAGCAGAGATCGCGGGCGTCCTCCTGCCGGGAGTTTTCGGCAACTTGACGGTTGCAACGAACATTTTTGAAACAGGTGTTAGCAAATTAGGCTTTGGTTGCTTATTAACATTCAGTTATTTCTGTCTCCTCGCGGAACGCAATAATGTAGCAGCCTATCTACATTTTGCCTCCTTTCATGAAAGGCGCGAGTCGGGCTACACTGCACCAAACGCCGAGAAGACGTTGACGAAAAGCGCCATGTGTGGTTTGGCGACCTTCCCCTCTTCCCTTCTATGAAAAAAGCGCCCATCCAAATCCCGTGATTACGTCCGCTGAAACGCGCGTAAATTCGTCGAGAATACGCCCTATGTGGGTCGGCCTTAATTCGAACATCCCGCGCCGCCGAGCATGCCTTCAGGAGCGGGCTAACTCCACGCGGCAGCGCCTCAAACGGGTCCAGTTCCAAATAACCACGACAACCGATCACGTGGCGACCTTCAATGCTGCGATGAGCGGTGCGACTGACGTTATCTCGATTCCAAGCGTCATGGCTAGCCGGGGCACGTACCGCCCACCAAAGGATCTTAAGATGAAGGTAAGGATACTGCAAAACGTTGACTAAGGCGCACTTTCCAAGATGGCAATAGAGAAGAAACACAGTATCACGAAGAGCACTCGAAGCGCTGGACACCACCGCGCGCTACTTCTCTTGCCAGGAGAATGCGGATGCCGCGTTAGAGCTGGTCTCCAAGCTCCAAGCGATCTTTGTTGATTTACGACTGAGGAACCACGCACAGGCACACATCACGGATCACTTTCCTTCGAGATCGGTGAAAATAAATGTCCTGGAACTCGTCACTCATGTGTTAGCTCAGTGCACATGCGGCGCCCAACGCAGCGCTGCACGTAAGTACTCCATTTAATAAGCTTTCGTTAATTCGAACTTCGTTTAATTCGAACAAATTTTCGGTCTCCCTTGAGTTCGAATTAACGAGATTCGACTGTACGTTACTCGTTACCGATTGTCAAAAGGAACGCGTGAGTTAATTCAAAAGTAACGAGTTACTTTACACGTTACTTTCACGACCAAATACACAACTATTTTTGTTTCATAGTTTATTGTTTTCTTTTTAGTAGTCGTTGCACTTAAGCAGTAGCTGCCTCTCGACGTTTTAATCAGTAATGTTTTCCCGCTTCCTTGAAAATCCATCTCCAGCGACGGTGATGAGTCATTCTACCGACGCGCTCGAAAGAACGGCAGTGTTGCACTTCAGGAAGAGCTGGTGAAGTTGTGTGCCTTCCTGTGTTCGCAACCTCTGGGTTTACATTCGGTCCGTACCCGGTTCTAGAAGGTTCAACCAACGAATCTTATTGTGTTCGCTGGGTGAAGGACATTCCGAGCCGTAGAGTCCAGGACAGCAACGTTTATCGCTGGACACGTCAGTCGAACTGTTCGACTGACGTGTTCAGCGATATACGTTGCTGTACTGTCATACCGTTTAGTTGTTTTTCGGGTTGCCCACCTACCAATAGACGCATACTCAGGTTAGAATAAAAACAAAGCCGTTTAAGCGGTGTTGTGCATGTTACTCGTTAAAAGTAACAAGATACCGTTACTCGTTACTCGGCCTTAAAAGTAACTAAATTCGTTACTCGTACCTTTTCTAGAAAAGTAACTAAATACGTTACTCGTTACCTAAAATAGTAACTAGGTAGAAGTAACTCGTTACGTGTAACGCGTTACGTACGTGTCTGATTTCTTGTGTCAGCCGGAGTTGCCTACCATTACCACCGTAGGGCAGCAAAGGCTACAGGCACGCGAGAGCGACTTTGCGAAGTGCTTTTGCAGAACAAGAGCTTGCGATAGAGCGTGTACCAGCTCGCACTTGTCGCCTTCAACCGCGCTGTCACCCTGGCAAGCCTTCGGCAACACCTTCAGAATACCCGCATTCTTCAAGAAAGCCACAATGTTGCGAATATACCGCAACGCTGCCTGGTTTTTATTTATTTTTTAAAAAGAGCATTTTTGAAAATGCGATATACTCCAAGGGGAGCAATAGTCTTTTGCATCACAACAGCCGCACTGCACGCTCATTACCTTCGGTACTGCTTAGTACGTGCTCGTGCATGCTCACTTTATCCAGGCTGAAAAGCTTGTGCTGGGACGGGGCTAACAGATCATACACGTCCATCAAATCAATTAAAATCGAGATCTCATTTTTTTCTTCTGTTGACCCTCTATACGTTTATTCTGACAAATTTTACCGAAACCTTAACTGCCCATTCTCAAATTTCGAAAGAGCACAAAGGGTTAGTGTAAATTCAAGCATGGGGTGGGATATAGACGCGCTAACGGAAACAAACGTAAAGTCAACAGTTGGTTAGTTGCTATATCTTTATTTTCCAGATGCGTCGCAAAATTTTATATATGACTTTTCCCTCTAAAAAAAAGAAGCCTTAAATTTAAACAACTAATTTTAAAACAACTTTTAAATGAACAGCCATACAGGAAATTTTCTATATAGCACTATACTGCCCAATGAAAAATGAGGCACGCTATTAACAAAATAAACCAAAGCAATAAAGAAACACAACATTTAATGCCGGTCATCTCCATTTTCAGGAAAGTATCTCAACATAAGATTAATTTGACAATTCGTTGCGAGGGTGCTGAATTCCAAACATGGTGACACAAACCGTTTTGATAAAAACATAAAAACAAAATGTAACTACTCCATACAGGTGCCTAATAGTTTGATGACAAGGAAACAACACATAGGACTAGAGAAATGTGATGACTATAAATGAATAAAGCTGGTCATGAATTGGAGCATACTTAGGTATGTGAGCCACACAACTTGCACCTGCCATCTCAAGAAGAACAAACAAAGCCTTTAGTTATTTCGAAAATCGAAACAATCCTGGCAGGAGTTTCACCAGACTTTGGCGATCGCACTGTGTGATCAGTAATCAAGCTACATGTGTTTTCTTGATTCTATTAATCACCTTGATTGCAACTGGCCGTAGCTGTGAGTAGGTTAGAATAAGACAAAGCCTCTGAAGAAGGCAGCTTGTAATGTATGTCTTCTGGCCATGGGCAAAGCCGAAAAGCCAGTAAACCGCCATGACCACAATCAAGCCATCCTACTGTATCAATGTGTATGTTCATGCTCTTCGCTGCCTCCACATCGTACCCTGAGAATTCAATGCAGGGTGTCGTCGGGATGGTTCCCTCCTGCATATAAAAGCAGAATTGATTCAGTCAGAGAACAATAAAGGCCGCACTGATGAGTATCATCAGTGCGGCCTTTAACCTTTCAGGAACTAACACCTTTCAGGAACTAACACCAAAAATCGCTTCAAACCATCCCAGGTTTCAAAGTTGACTTTGGCGTTGGTTTTCTTATTTGAAACCGACTTTGAAACAAACTGGCTCCGAAGTTAGTTTCGAATCAGAAAGGTGTGCACTAGCAGGGTTCAAAATTTGCTGTCAAATTTTGTTTCCTTGAGACCAGGAAACAAAAAGGGACATACACACCACCGTCTCAATACCAGCACAGCATACAGCTGTCATTTACTTCCACGAGTCTTCTTCCTTGTCATCCTACATGCTACACACGCTATGAAACCTATTCCTACACACGCTATGAAACCTTCATTATACATGCTATATGAAACCTATTAATTTCGAACTACAACTTTAGAAAATTATCCAACATTCAAATTAGTTTTTTTATTACATCTCACCACCAAATTCGAAACCAAGAGCGCATCATTCGTTTCAACCGTTTGAACCAATCGCCGGACGAGGACGTTCACCTTTTTGTCGCCGTCTTTGGGGGGGGGGGGGGGTCTGGGGCATCGTTCCCGGCGCGAATATTACCACAACTGTTTAATTGATTGGTGCGGCACCCAAACTTCTGTTCGGGCTGGAACTTGGTCAACAGTGTCATAGACGTGGCCGACGCCCCTTTCAATCGTCAAATAAAATTTCGAAATTGCCTTCATGGTCTCTTTAAGAGTTTCAATGCAGGCGTCTGGAATTCACAAAATTTAGTGGCCGTGATTATGTCCTCTGTGACCAATTTGCGAAAATATAGGGTTTTCCAGTAATGATTCAGATTGCGATTTATTGGGAATTAACCAGTGCTGGTAATAACATGCTCTATATTGTCCGCTCCGCCGGTGTCTTTTATATTGTCATTGCATCCAGGCAGCTTGAAAGTGCCCTGCTTTATGCGACTTGTGGCATGCACACACCGTGGCGCTCCACTTCATAGCGTGGCGTGCGGTGGCGGCAAAAGCCTCTGCCAGAAACATGCGAAGCTACTCCCAGCACAGCATTTGTGGCGGCAGAAAAGATACAAGGTTATTATCTTGTTCCCGAGAGTATAGTATGTTGCAGGTTAAGACGGTACGGTGAGGGGAAGAAGCTCCGCCTACACTCTTTCCACTTTAGCAGAAGAAATGCTATAGAGAAAAGAAGGAAACCGCCAATCGTGGCAAGCAAACCCTTTTTGGACTGCCGTAAGTGATGGGGGACCCCAGGCAGTGTAAAAAAAGGGGAAAGGGGGGGGGGGGGCGGTGGAATGCAAACGTGTTTACCAAGAATAAAATATGGGGAAGAGTGAAAAGAGGTATTCTTCTGTAGATTCCCTTTGCTCCCGGAGCTGTGGATGCATCATGGCCGGACAGGGCTCAACTCAATGCCCCAAATCATTAAAAAAAAAATCATTGCCCGGCAGAGTTTCGCGGACTCCTAAACTGCCTTTACGAACAGGTTCCGGAGACCCCCATTTCAGAACCGCTGGCCTAGATTGCAGGCATGGGCATCTGCAGTACGTTTTGCAGAAAAAGAAGGAACCTCATTTGTTTCAAAGTTATAGGGCTGAAAGCTACACCCCCCAGAATAATCCCCCACCCCTTCGCCACTTTGCTGATGCTCATGATTGTGGGCACCTCATCACTTACAAAATGTTTCCTAGGACCCACGTATAGAAAGTAGGAGCTACCATTCAAGCACCTGTCATGACCACAGTGCAGACGTATCACAATAGCAGGGAAGAAGAATAAATAATAATGGACAGTCTGGCCGAAAACAATGGTACGGTTTCAGACTCACTGCTCAGCTTGCTAGGCTAGAAAAACGAAATTGGCAAAGTGAATGAGTTGCGAGTATAAAAGTGCAACAACAAAGCCCAACTGGAGTTCTTAGAAAATGTTGGGGGCTTCTTGTCAATGGAAAAGGCACTCAGCAATTAAATCCAATACTTGGAGCTTACACTTCATGAGCTTGCAGTTGGCACCTTCCACTGAGATCGCGGTGATGTGCTCCAGCAGCTCCTTGTTGCATCTCAAAACCTTCCTGGTGGCAAGACTGACGATGGATGCCACTCCTTCCGACAATGCCTTCATTGGCTCGATCTTTGTCTGGCGCTTTTAGTCGTTTCGGAACTGAAAGTAGAGCATGCAAACATACTTGCATGAATCTCACAGAAGTGAAACTTGACAGAACCAAATTTCCAAGAACACTTCTCCTAATTCCAGCCCACAATAAATAATTTAAAAAATTAACATCATCTTTCTATTTTAAATCTAGTATATATATCTGCAAATACATAGACACCTTCACAGACACAGAGAACTAGTACCAAAAGAGAAAAAATAAAATGTTCTTGGGGCATGATTTTGGTCATCGTTGAGATTGCAATCAAGATCTCACTAGGTCCGCACTGTGATTGAACACGATGCCACAGACAAGCGCTCTCGACCAATGAGAATTCTTTTCGCTGTCCACGAGGCAATTTTTTGGCGAGAACCTGTCACTTTCTTTCGGATAGTGAGATCGATATAGCAGCACAAGGTGGGTGCTTGTCCCAAGCTCTCGTTTTAGCACCAGTAGGTGTCAAGTTACACACGGCCAGAAAGCAAATCAGCATAACCAAACGAAGCACTGGACGACAATTGCATCCGTAAAATAGCTGATGTTCCATATTTCAATTAATTTTCGATCTCGCTCTGCGCGGCACACAATTTGTAACAGGTCTATCGTCCCTTTTCGGCTCTGTCCGCAGATGACTTGCCAGTCTGTTCCTCATTTTGTTTCTGTCAGAGAGTGATACCTAGTGACAAACAAACTCATTATTACTCCCTCATGTTAGCAGACGATGCATCTGCTAGCAGTATTTTAGCTTCCTCAGTGCATGCCAGCTGAGATCTCGATGACCAATATCGGGCTCCCGCTGAGATGAAATGGCAAACTGAGAATGATTTCATGGTCAGGGGCCAAATAAATACTAGATGCATTGTATGGCGAGAGTACTAGCATTGAGAAGTTTTGGTGGCGACCCCTTACGGCGAGCGAGGGAGACGTCACTCTGAGGACAACATTTTTCCCCTCACTCGCCCTGCTCGCGTTTCGGAGGCTGAGACGGCGTTGGCTTTGCGTTTTTCGTAGTAAATGTGAATTATTATATGCGTCTGTATTGAGGTATGGTCTGTAGCTGTAGGCGAAACTTCAACCAACAATCCGAGCATGGTTTCCAGGGCAGACAGCGCATGAATCACAGCTGGTATATGAAAAGGAAGAAATGTCACCGTACTTGCAGGAGCATCGCAATATATTTACATTTCACACAATCAACGCTGCTGATGATTTGAATAAATTAAGGTTTTTCCATCTTTCTTTCTAAACAAAAACGTCTCAGCAAAAAAGCTGCACTCTGCTCGAGCAACGTGTTAAATATATTCTGGGCCACGAAGAGAGAATCACAAGTGAGACCGCCCAAAGGCAATTGACTTAAATGCCATTTGTATACCCGCAAAGCGGGGTGTGATGTTCTCCTAACTCACGAACATGCAAAGAACAGAATTTCAGTGTCTGAAACACTTACACCGCTGCTTCCACAACCCCTTGCACAATCGCCATATATCATGTGGACTGTGGAGGGGGCGGGGAGGTTCATCAACAGAATTGCCTCGACGGATAGCTTTCGATACTTATGACCGAATTATAAAGGTAAACGTGACAAACGTTTAGAAAAAGGTACGAAACTCCCGTCGGTATAAGTCTCACTTAGCGTCTTGTAGTGGGTAAACGAAGCCCCGCTTCTCAACGTGCTTACAGCACAGAACGGCCGATGTTGACGATGCCTTTCCCATCCTTAGTCTGACTGTCCATGCTTTCTTTAATCTCGACGTCTTCGGGTGGTAAAATATGATACCGGCTTCTTTTAGGGAATTGCATTGCAGCACTGAACAGCAGGTCAGCATGATCACAAACCTACGACCGTGAGGAAACGGGAGCAGGGAAGCGAGCCGGATGCCAGAACGCGAAGCGGAGTCCTTCGCCAGATGTCGCGGTACACCTCACCCAATCAAGACGTGGCGACCGCAGCGACGCTTGTGTTCGCTCTCGGGGCTAATAGTACGCCATGCAAGCAATACCATTGATCTCTATGACAATTTGCAGGATCGCGCATCTCCGCTTCTTCACTGCAGCGCAAGTGCAGCCACCGCACGGCCACCTTGGGACACAGAATACCACTCAACCTTTTGGAGTGTTGCGGAGGCTGGGTGGCAGCGAGCTGAAGACATGTTTTCTGCTCGTTTGTTGTCATTCGCCGAAGAAATTTGTTAAAACCTCGAACGGTGAGAATTGCCTTTGAGAACACGTGGAAATTTTTACGAAAGCGCAGCACCGCAAGAAAAAGGAGCAACTCGCCGAACGAAGAGTCTCGCCAGTGTCGCGGCATGATCAAAGCTTCCTTGGCATGCCAAAGTGCTGCGTCTCTGCCTTCGCACGCTTGAATACCTATCAAGAATCAACGCCATGTGGATTGGTTTCGTGAGTGAAACGTGCATGAAGATGTATGTGCCTCTGGAGCAGCATTTTACTTTGCTCTTACGACTGTATTTGTAACTTGCGGCACTAGCGATCCAGAAACGAGCATGATCCAGTGGCGACAAAGGAGGGAGGAAGCTATGGCAACGGCGACAGATTGCACACAACCTCATGGACGGGCCGCGTTTGAGAAACTTTCGATCTCGCCGCTTCATATTTTTGCCTTCGAAAACCTACCTTCCTCCACAGCATTGCTCTATTTGTGCTGTCATGTGATCCGTTCGAGTAGATTTAGAACATAGCCATGGTTAATCGTGCATAATAGCAACCACCAATTTTGTTTCCTATTGACAGCAACTCGCTGGAACAGCTGGGTGATCGAGAAGACGTCTACATGCGACATACCTTCAAAGCTTTGCCACGGCATCGATTCTTGATAAGTATGCAAGCGTGCGAAGGCACAGAGACGCAGCAGTTTGGCATGCCAAGGAAGCTTTGATCACGCCGCAAGACCGGTGAGACTTGAGTTCGACGAGTTGTGCCTTTTTTTCCGGTGCTGCACTTTTGTAAAACATTTTATGTGTTTTCAAAGGCAATTTTCATTGTTTACACAGGTGTTTAAAGGAAGTCTTCAGCGAATGGGTGCGTTAAGTCCGTGCTCCAGAGCGCGAGAGTTTTGCGCTCCTTTCACTAAACGGACAGGAGCACCGCCAGAGACTGACACTCAAGCGCGCTCTTCGCGCACCGAGTATTTCTCGGAGCACAAGTGACTTCTTCGCGCTCCGTGAAGTCACGTCCGCAAACAAGATGACTGTACTATAGTTGAGACAGTCCAAAGAAAAGGCGCAGCTGAACCGTTGCTCCTTCTCAGTTGACTAGGGCTTAATCCAGCAGGTAAAAACAATTTGATTTGAAAGCCAAGACAGCAATTAGCATTCCGGAAAAAGTTTGTTCGTGCATCTCGCCTGAAAACGAATTCATCCATCAAATGGTAGCGTGCCAATAGCACAGCGACAGAAAAGTTGTCGAGATGAAGACACATTCGGACCACTGTCCCTTTTATAATGCTTAGCCCAGCAAATAAAATACTTCGATTGGAAAACCGAAACATAAGTTAGTGGTGAGGAAATAGTTTGTTCATGCGTCTTGCGTGAAAACGAATTGATCTATCGAACGAACGTGCTGATAGCTCGGCAACAGAAAAGTTGTTGACAAGACAGCGGGACCGCTGTCTTCTCAGCGGTCCCGCTGAGAAGACAGCGGTCTTTTCAGCGGGAAGACAGCGGGACCGTTGACAGCGGTCCCGCTGTCTACGGTCCCGCTGTGCTATTAGTACCGTAGACAGCGGGACCGTCTACGGTCCCGCTGTGCTATTTACCGTAGACAGCGGGACCGTAGACAGCGGTCCCGCTGTGCTATTTACCGTAGACAGCGGGACCGTAGACAGCGGTCCCGCTGTCTACGGTCCCGCTGAGAAGACCGCTGAGAAGACAGCGGTCTTCTCAGCGGGAAGACAGCGGGACCGCTGTCTTCTCAGCGGTCCCGTTGCAGCGAATAAAGATACTTAGATTGGAAAGCCGAAGCATCAGTTAGCACTGCGGGAAAAGTTTGTTCATGCATCTCGCCTCAAAACGAATTCATCTATCGAACGGTAGTGTGCCGACAGCACAGCGACAGAAACGATTTTGAGATGAGAAAACAATTGGACCGCTGCCCTTTCTAGAATGCTTAGCCCAGCAAATCAATATATTTCGATTGAGAAGCCGAAACATCATGTTCATGCATCTTGCCTGAAACGAATCGACGTGCTATCTATTGAACAACTGTGTTCCGGTATCGGCGTAGCACATTGACGGCTTCCGTCCAATAGACCCTTTTCAAAAATCCCAAAAGCCCGTGCGTGCCGCACGACGAATAATGGGAGTCCTCGGTACGCCCCTCCTCTCGCTACCACGTGACCACGTGGCATACGCGAGCAGGCGCAGATTACCACGGCAACAACTTTTGAGCAGCTGAGTCGGACGAGCGATGAGCCCACTGCTGCCCCTTTCTCATCCCTCTCCTTTGTACCGGCTCTGTCATCTGCTGTACCAACGCTTTGTCGAACCTGGTCGAAACCTGCCACGGTTGCGGTGCAAAATAAGTGGATTCGGTGACACTTCAATACGTGAAGCTAAGTTACGGCGAGTATTGTATTCAAATAAGTTCACCTGTCGCGATGCCTTTACGCTGCCACAGATACGGTACGCCGCCAACGACGTACTACTCTGCGGATGGGCGGGATGGCGGATGGCTGCAACGGCTGCTGGCTTTAGCTGCCGGGACGCGCGCACAGTCGTGAAGGCGCAATAAGAAAGCGCATGATCTCTACCAAGGGTTCCCAAACTTCCCTGCCGTCGTGGCGCTGTACGTTTTGAAAAAGGTCTATTTAGTTTCGCTGCAATACGGATCCACGAAATATTTGACAAGTTTGAGGGTTTCGTGCGTCGACAAGCGGGTTCAAGAACATTGTCTTTAATTTAAATATGAACAGCATGCATGGTCAATAAATAGATCGGCCAAGGTACTTTCCCTATATGTGCTTGAAGCGAGTCTTTAAACCTTTCAGGAATATTTAAACGTTCGTAGAAACTTCATAACGTCGCCGTCTCTTTTACTTTATACCCTGCCGCTCTACACTGGCCTTAATTAATTTATCTCCGAAATAATTTTGGCATCTGCTACCCATATCCACGAGATGCCAGGTTCGTCATAACCGTGCGGTCGGAAGGAGCTCGTGGGGCTCGTGCTCGTTAATAGTTTCGGTGGTTTCGGTGTGTTGCGCCCCTGTATGCCATGCGCCGTTTAGTTGCTGCGCTCGGAGTATGAAACTCGGAGTGTCGGAGTAGCAGTAAAGGAGCGGGGACTTAACATGGCCAATGTCGACAAACGAACAGAAAACGTGTCTTCAGCACGCTGTCGCCCAGCCTCCGCAACGCTCCAAAAGGTTGATTTTTCGCGTCCCAAGTTGGGCGTCCGGTAGCAGCAATCGCGGAGCGCGGAAGTACGATAGAGCAGTTGTCGTAGAGATCACTGAGAAATACGCAATGCATACCCTCCTAGCATCCATCAGGTAGGTATAAGCATCATGTGCAGTCTCATCCATTCGAAGGTCAATTTTCCACCTTCGTCAGGCACCAGCTTTCGTTCTCAGCACACAGCCACTGTTGGTGGGCTTCGAGGCTGCTCGCATCTTCACCCTCCACAGGCAGGGCGACCTCGGCCTGTAAACATAGAATATGAATATGGCAGGTATTATTTGATAAAACTTTTAATGTGTTCGCCATGTAAAGAAAATGTGCATTCCATTTTCTAACACCTCTGTTATGATATAACAAGGTTAGGTGGAACGGCCCGAGTGTTCACTGATTGAAAGACAGAGGGCTTAGCCTGAACCAATATCCTAGCAGCCTTCGATACCGGTGTGGAGGGAGAAAAAGGCTGAACCTCTAAAGATGTCTTAAAACGATTCTCCAATTGCTCAACTCCAACGTCTCGGGCTATTGCACTTGAACGTTCTTAACTTTTCCAGCATGTATTAACCATAGAGTTATTACAATAAACGCTAGAGGCTCAGCTGGCGCTAGTGTCTACGGAACTTCCGGTTGCAAATTGATGCAGACAGCATGCAGTCTACTTTTCCAGTCTTCCTGCGTATTCCTATTGGAAAACGCCCGTGACTTTTGTCTCTTCGCCGTAAAATAACATGAATAACTTTTGTTATTTCGGTTGAACCGGATAGTATGTACCTTTATTAATATCGTGAAAGTGTAATGGGTTTAGTTACAGCATATTTTCTTTACCGCTGAACGATGTTAAACTTAGCTCTATTTCAGGCCCAAACCTCTGTTCCATGGCAGGTATGTAGAAACGAGCGACGATTCTAACCAAATAACGATCGAAAGGAATGTAGAGTATGTTAATAGTTTCTCCAGTATTTCGTTGGTGCTTATATATTGCTAACATGCCCGTCCTGTCACTATATGAAAATGACCCCGTTGTGTATGTTTACGAGTGGTTAAAAAAAAAAAAAAACGTTCGAAACGTAAAGAATAAGTACGTGGGCTACGAAGGTGTGTTTTCTTATTATTTTCTCTGTCGGGCTGTTTTTATCGGGCACCTGTTCTCTGGCTTCTCTCTATTTGCAAAGATTTGGAGCGTGCGGGTGATGATTTCAACCCAGAACGAGAATCTTCGCACATATTCATGAGCAGAAAGAATAAAGCAGTACTTATTTATTGAAAATTGAACTATATTACGTGACTTTAAATCTATTTTGATCGTCTGCAAGCACAAGGAGTTACTTATCCAGTGTTACTGCGTAGTTCTTGCCGTCTTTCTTGGTTTTCCACATGTCCTTCGTTCGTTTGGCACGTATATCCCCCATAGTGGAAAGCGCCGACGCCGTGTTTGCGCTAACAGTGTCCGAAAGTGCACATAAATACATGTACGAAGCGGTTTTAGCACCGTTTTTCATGCCACAATTTTAAAATAAAACGCCGTAACTGACCAATTATTTCATCTGCGCGACTGGGGAATGTTCCAATGTGCCTAGAACGTACGAATTATTTGTGATATTTGCTCTTATAATCGAGCGCAGAGAGAAGATGCACTGGCTTTTTCCCATAGAAATGCATTACCGGAAGTCAATTTACGACTGCTTGCTGTCTGCTTCAATTTGCAACAGCACACTAGCGCCAGTTGAACCTCTAGCGTACATTATAATAACTCTATGGTATTAACCATGTTCCCTTTGCCAATTTTTCACATGCCCCTTCTCCTCCAATCAAAACAGCACGAGAGCCCGCCGTGAACAGACTTGGCATCATCGTGTGTGATACCCCCCGATGACTGCCCGCCTCCCGCCCCCACTCATGCACTAAAGCCAAGGCTCGAGCACGAGCTCATAGCATTGCTAAATGGTCGCACTGCGCGAACCTATCTACCAGTACTGGTAAAAGCGAGCGAGTTGAAAATGAATACTTAAAATCGAAAGAATAAACGCGAAGGACAAGCACAGGACAACCATGTTACGGTACAGGCTCACAGTAAAGCTGTGAGCCTGTACCGTCTCGCACATCTAGACTTCGCTTTAGTACATCTCAGGATGAGACGGATAGTATCATAATAAAACCGATGTGGTCTCACATTGAGCAGAAATGCGTGAGTATATAGCCGATGCTAGTTTCGTGGTCGCTCGCACGTAAACAACCAAGGAGCTTGTACACAACGCACGCATTCATCTGGCTTGAAAACAACTTGAGCGTTGGCTTGGCTTGGATGTCAGCTGCCCATTGTGCTTGCTTGAACTTCACGAAATCCGCGAAATTGAGCGGACTAAGTACAAACTGAGCGTGTTGGTAACAGTAATCTTTGTTGTCCGTCCCCCCTTTCTGTGTATCTTCCTCATGTTTAATTGAGCGGACTGCCTCTTGACTTCTGCTTGTTCTGCTGTCGGTCGGAACGTATGTCTGCAATTTGGCGGTTTTCGAGTTTGACGACTCCAAAATCATGGGTGTACCAACGCAACACCCTCTTAACACGATTTCGGTAGCCGCAGGGTGTAAAAAGGATGTACGAAGGGTGTAGGGCTTTTCGTAAACGCTTGAATATTCAAAAATCATGTAAAAATGGTGTCGGAAGGGTGTGAGCTCGGAAAATCACCCTTTTAACACGAACATGGGTGTTGGAATTTTTAGTGTGTAGTTAAAGCTGTAAACGGCTTACTTGCCGAGGCCGTACGGACAGGTCATATATTACAGGAAGCGGATTTCCATCTGGATCAGCAACGTGCCGCCATAGCTCAACTTAACGTGAATTCTGCGTATAGTCGGCCACTGTCATAACCAAAAAATTAAAAAAAAGGTTAAACTCGGAAAGAGAAACGAAGGAAAACAGTGTCCCTTCATCAGTCAGCCTGGAAACGTAAGCAAATGACGGGCCGGTAACTTCAGGTTGAGATGGTCGTTGTGTGCTACAATGAAAGGACAGAACGAGCGGGTTGGTAGGGATAATTAAACTTGTCCGTCCTTCCCGTTTTCCTCCTCAAGTTTAACTACTATCAAATTTATTGAATTGCCTTAGGACGTTCGCCGGAAGCAAAAGTTTATTTTCTGGCAGAATAAACACTTTTCCGGTCAATTCGTTCAAGATTGCCCTCACCTCCACAAAACCAGCGAGAGATAAGGTGGGCCGATGACATAGGTTTATATGACGCAAGTGGGAATATATAAGGTAGTGTCACGTGATGCACGAACCGCGGATGAAAATCGCGATTCGGCCCCCAGTGTTAACCGCAGATGTATATTCTTCTCAATGCAAGCGGAATGCCCTAGCGGGGCGTATGTTACTTGGAAACATAATCTCCAACAATTGCCGCCTGCCATCATGTTTGCGACAGAGTGTCGCGATCTTTGTGGTAAGTTACAAATTCGGTGACCATGTGGCACTCGATCCCGTTTTACAATGTGCCCTCCTGCATGCAATTTTTTATCGTATAGGTTGCAGCTTCTCTTGTGCAGCATAAAGAAAAGAGAAAAAACATAATCCACCAGACGGTGTTTGAAGTGCCTGCTTTGTCTGCACGGGATCCTTGCCTCACGAGCCCGAAAATCGTCAGCAGGGTTGCACCATGTGAAACATGCTTGAGTTTCGCTGTTTTCGCGACATTAGCAGAGCCGTTTATATACACCCGCACGCTATTTACCAACAAGCAAGCGCTTGCCCGCACCAGGTGTGGACATGTTTCATGCGTAGAAACCAAAATCGAACAAGACGAAGCTCCTGCGCATGCGCAGTAGCGACAGCAGCGCCACGGCGGTGGTTTGACGTCAGGAAGGAAATTTGTAGAATAGAAGGTGTTCGAACACTAATTGGAATTACCGTCACGAACAAAAAAAAAAAAAATGCCGAGCGCGGGTAGGGCGGCGCTTTCAGAAAACACAGCTCCTGAGCAATCACAAATACCAAGTAATTTTCTATCGCAGTTAGTGAGGAAAATGTGCAAGTTCTTCTTGATAACTCCATTATCACTGAAGTTTAAGATTCAAACTCGCAGTAAATGAAGGAAACTGTTCACATGATATCAAAGTCACAGGGCGTATTTACTTTTGAGAAAGGGGGGATGCGGCTTGCGCTTGCCGACGCGCTCGGAGCGAATTTTCAAATTGCGCTTCATTCACGCGATTACACATATTCCAGTGCAAAAATTTTTTTTGTTTCCCCCGCGCAAGCTATCCATGGACTTGCTAACTTACATTTTATTTCGAGCCAGTTATAACCGCGTAAATAATATGATTTTTTTTTTCTTCTGACACAGCCTCACTTTATTGACCAAGCTCTCTTTCTCGTTTTCTTTTCGTTGCTATGCAGCTTTCGTTGAGAGTTTAAAACGCATTTAGACAAGCAGGTTCAAAATAAAAATAAAAACGAGGGCTCCATTGCAATATTGTAAAGCGACAAACCTCCATATCTGGTGACAGCCCGCCAAAAAGCTTCCGATGCTTTGTTTGATGGCACTCACTTATATACAGTATGAAGTGAAGGGAAGTAAATAAAATATACGAAACAACAAAAAGTATAAATGTGCAAAACACAAGATTGTCCTACTTTCCGAATACAAACCCGCGTTGAGTGCCGAGGCGTTCCAAAGAACCTTTTACGACACATAGAAAAAAGGATATCAAAGCGCAATATGCTGTCTCGTTTCTTTGTTTTATCGATATTTATTTCGAAGTGTTTTTAGCTCAAATTCATGTGGCTCGTCTTCTTGCCAGCATAAGGTGCCGCCACTATTCTCTTCAATTTCCCAGGAAGCTCGTAAACTGAATGGTGCGTAAGGAAAGCTATTCTATCAAACAGATTTTCTCGCTTTTTTGAGAGCACCTAGATTCAGATGACTTAAACCCATAAGAGGATTTTAAAACTTTATGCCGCAATCATAAAAAAACCTGCTTATTCATGTTGTCTTATTTTATTTCCTGGATATATGCGTAGCGCAAAATTGAGTAACACGAATAACTAAACGGATATTGCCTAAAAAATATATGATTTTAAATTTTCTATTTGATTTTACATATTGAGAATGAACGTAATATTTGAGCTATGTTATATATTAACATATAAAGTGATTTTGCGATTTTTAATATTCCGATGAATAATTGAAGTCAGGTACGGAACCGCTTTGCTTTTACAAAGAGGCGTCTAATCCCAGTGGCTACCATTCTAATAAGCTGGATAAAATTACCAACTTCTCTTGATAACCCTAAATTCAATGAACGTTTTTTTTTTGTTTTTTTTTTAAGTAAATACTCGTGTTGGGCCGTTTGGACTATAAGCGGTGCTTTTTACTGAAGAAATTATTATTAATATTCTATTAATTTCGCTGTAAAAGTCACAATTCGTGTAATGTTTTTACTGTCTGCGGTCAGTTCAGTTCACATGGATATAAAAGTAATTGCTACCGTACAATGTGTATAGTTGACGATACATGGCTTCTTGTCTATAGTCTTTTAGTATCAAGCACCGACGGCAGCTGGCCTCATTCATAAGCGACCCGAACACTTGATGCACAGTCCTGACTTGACCTACTTAAATCGGTGCCTAAAACGCCTATCCGGCTTGTGTGCTTGCACAACGAGCACAGTTATCTGGGAACTTGTTTGAATTTTTGTCTGGAGATTGAGGGCCTTTAAAGCCAGAAGCCCAGTCAGAGCAAAACGTAACCCACTTGTGGCCAGAATCTGGGTATATATTGGCCCTAATTTTCCAAACAAGTGCTAAACTTAGGTTTCACGTCTGGTAATTTGGCTGTCGCCTTGCATCTTCGGGATTACATCGCCAAAGAACTAACAGAGGTTAGGCTTCACTTCTGATTGTTCGGTTTTCAAGTGGCAACTTCAGGCCAAAATTGTTGCCAACTGGTGCCAGATTTAGGCCTCAATGTTTTTTCGTCAGTTCATACGTGGCATCTATGACTCAAGTCTTGCACTTGGGCAATGATGTGGCGAGTCAGAGAAAATTCATAGAAGCGTACACCAAACGTAATTTGATGCTAACAACCGCTTTTGAGCAAAATCATAATTAGGCATAACTAATAAGCCTCCATATTTTCCAAGCTTATGCCAGGCTATGCATTTTTCTGGCGTTCTACTGGGGTGATGTCCTGCATCTTGTGTATTGTATGTATGGATTCGAAAAACTCAACAAAAGCTTGACAGTAAAAATTATTTGATGGTTGGATGTAGATTTAACGACCGAAAATAACAAAACATTAAAAACTTTCATGTATATTATAATTTCGAACAGAATCCAAAGGTTTCTATTGAAATATTTACATACATAGGCCAAAATAAAATATATTACACTTGGACAATGCCGGCGGAATCGTTCCCATAATATAAATCTCTTGGTTCACGAGTGACGTAACGTCCTTTGTTAAAGTTTATAACGATGCAATTTTATACTTTATTTATAAAATAAAAATTTGCTACTCTCTCGGAAGTATAAGTAAATACATTTTGAGAGTGGCACAGTGAAATAAGTACCACACGCAGCACGACTTTACCTGTTTAGTATATTCACAGGGGATTGCACTTTTTTGTGGCACATCATAAAAAAACAGATATTGGCCTGACCTAAATATTTCTGGTTATAAATACGTATACCTACCAGCTTATTCTGCTAAAAAATTGGGTTAGTCGATTAGAGCATCTCTCCCGCCCAGCCGGTTTAAATGTCGACCGCAAAGAGCAGAGCAAACTCAAGAGGCCGATTCATTAATACAGTTGTTTTCTACAAGGGGGACTTGTTTGAGTTTCTATGTTGTTTGGGTCTTCTATGTTGCTAGGCAAGCGGTCTAATATTTTCTGTGACTATATATTATCTTCTGAACTAATTTCGAAAAAAAAATGTATGCCTTATCTTTTATATTTTTTGTAAAAAGCTTGTTAACCATGCGGTTAATCCTTCATTCCTTTTGAGCTCTTTTTGTTAAATACTTTGGGCATTTTCTTAATAAAGAGCGAAGTCATGTATTCCATTTTGGTTTACTTGATACACCATATCTCATTTAGAACCTTCCTGACTACAAAATTGAATCCACCCATGTGAAATTCGGTCACCAAAAGGTAGAAAGTAATGTTTGTTTGGTGATCTAGCTTGCTCGAGATATTTGAAGATAACAGGTTTTAAAAAGTAATCACATATGCTTTTTGCATAGTTTCCTCTATAGGCTACACATACGCGCAAAGAAATATCTGCATCGTTTATGTTTAAAGCACTCTTCCTCACAGCTTTTTTGAAGCCTTTCATAACAACATAACAGCAGCTTGGGGGAAATCTAGATATCTAAAACTTTAATATTATTACGGGTAAAAAAATAAAGGTGGTAATTGATACTTTTTCCCTTTTAAATTAAAGTTGTGTTTCAGTACTGTGCAAGGATTGACAATGTTTCACCGGCATTTTAGGTTTATTTTAATAAAATATATTATTAGTAGAACCCAGAATCCTCGTTATGCATTTCGGTATTTTCGTGACCTTTCTGGCGTAAAACGTACGTTATCTATTGATTCTTAGAACCTCATACACATCCTAAATGTCCAAAATTTACATTAATTAGGATCGAAATAAAACGTAACACGTTCATCAAAGAGTTGCGTTACCGCCATGCATTAAATATGGCTAAAGATGGAGACTGTTTTTTTTTCCCCTGAATTGTTTGAAACGATGCCCAAAACGTCAATTTTTACAACAACCATCAATTATTATAACGTATTCTGTCGCTTTTGTGTGTCAATTAACGCTCATAAGAGCTTGATAAAATTAAATATTATAGAACAATTTCATGTCCATGGCTGTCTTTTTCTAGAAAGGCATACAATGTTGCTTGAGCGAGATAGTGCTGAGGCTTCGGACACCGCCGTTAAGGCTTATCGCGTCCCTCTCACTAATGTCTTGCTAGAACGAAAGAGTTTAGAGCTAGGATGCGAAGAGCATGTACTGGTCATGTTAGAGTAGCCATTTTGTGAACAGGCACGACACTGCGTTCCCATTGTAAAGGAGGACGTGCAACCATGAGTGCACCCTTAAGCTATCAGGGACCAAAACACCATAAGCGAAGTTTTATTCTGATAACCTCTGAAGCGAGCAATCATGCACATTAAGGCGTAGAATTTTCTAGCGCGCGTCACTACCTACGACAGAGTGATCCTTGTGAAGCGTCGAATATGAATTTAATAATGGAATCCCATGTTTTATTGCATTTTAAGTCTCTGCAGTACCTTAAGTGTGTCGTACAGTAAAGTGTTCAAATCGATTTATATTTTAACCAATCGAGGTAGTTTTACGTCTTGTGCGGTGGTCGTGGGGAAGCATCTTTCTGTGAAATATAAGATAGAATTCCATGTGACGCCGAGATTTTCTAACGTTTAAAAGATCGCAGGTTACCATAAAACCTGTGTTGCTTTCTCAGGCATGTTTGTTATACCATGCAGTATGAATCCGAATAACTTTACCCTAGTGGTCTTTAGATATTTTAATTCGTTAGATTATTTTGTCATATTTGACGACTTCTGGAATGGTAGAATGCAGATTGAGGTACGCCTAAAAGCGTTCCAGAAACAATTAAGTGTGGCTGACACCCAAATATTCCTACATATGTTGATTGCTGCTGCAGTCTTTCCACGAATTTTAAAATTGTACCATATAGAGAACTCAAAATGAATTTTATCTTTTGCAAAAAAAAATTTTATTTTAAATAAATAAAATTTTTATACTGAACGACTTATGGCATTTCACTTGAATGTGTGACGCCACGTTTCATTCGCGTAATATTTGTCAGTAATTTGCATTTTTGTAGTTTAGTACAAGTTACTAATTTGAGTAGAAGTTAGAAAAGAAGTATTTAAAGCAAACTTCTAATTTTCAAATAAAATATTATTTGAAAGTTACTAAATTAAGCAGAAGAGTAGTTAAATTACAGTAACTTGACTAGAATAGTTGAACTACGTAACGTATACGTTGACAAATTCAAAACGGGAACTCTTTTGAAACTCACACATGCTTTTCATATTTCAAGTTATTTTAAAGGCCGACTACTGCCAAAGGACGCAACTGTCCCTCAATTCCGTATTAGAGTCTTCCTCTTTACATTCGAAACATAAAAAGACCCTTCTCCTTTTTGCAGGAGGAGCTCAAAACCCCACTCCTTCGAGGAGAGGAGGAGAGGAGAGCACGAGAGGGAATGGAGAGAAGAAAACATAATGTCCGTTTTCTTCACGACAGAAGACGTGAATATAGGCCCGCCTTCAAGTTGTGTCTAGTTAATATTTGTGATCTTCTTGTGCCACGTTTTCTCATATGATGGGATCCATACGAAGACAGAGAAGATAAGTTATTTGCTTAGCACTATTATGACATAGTGTGATTCTCGCTCAATTTGATACAACGAAACAAATTCAATTTGATAAGCTATGTAAAAAGAAAAAGCAACTACGGGATCTTATCTTCCTAAATGAAATTTTTCGGTGGTTCATTGAATTGCATGGCCTTGATATTTGTCTTTCGAAGTTTTTCTTATGCATCGGACACATGATCCTAGCATAAACTTCCAACTATGGATTTTCAAGCTTTTGTGTCATTCCTATGGCTAAGATAGATACCTGCTTATTCCACACATTGAATACCGGGACTCTGGTATAAAAGCGCAGTAAGATTTTACCTCGGCACCGTGATAGCAAGATTTGTTTTGTATTACATAATTTTTGCTACGCTTACAAGCGTTATTAATATTTTTAATGAAGTGTATAAACAGCTATACTCCTCCACAATTGGGTGGCAAAAGAAAAAAGAAGTGTCACTTCAGGTGAGTTTGCCGTTTTCTTACGCCATGCGTAACGGCAAACCTGGTAAGAATTGCTTTACAAATCGGTTTAAAATATTTAACCACGCCCTTTATTGTACGTTTTCCTTACTCTCAATGAACGTAAAATAATTGTTAATATTAAAACAAATACACGCGATTCACTTTTTTGAAACGTCATCCCTCCAAGCACATAGGTATAGATAAAATTTCATCGGATAAAGAAGTAAAAACAAAAATATTAAACTTGCAGAAATTTAGGTGTTTAATATGTCTTCAAGGTATGTACACGTATAAAGATTACTACAGCCAACATAATGTCATAGAAAGGCATGTCATTTTTATTATGCAAGCACCACGTTTGCAATCACTACTGACAAATGACGGGCAAGAATGCAGTGCAGCCGTTATTTATTTTCGTTTTGTAATGCGTTTATACTAGATATCGATCCGCTCAAAGATGTAATCTATCGAAAGATCCAAGAAATCCCATGTTCACGCGCGTCTGCTGAAATCCGCCTTTGGCACCACGGGTCATTCATCTTACTTTACGTCAGTCGCCAACAGAGAGTGTACGTACCTTCTACGCATTAGATTTTTTTTTTTGTAATACAAGCAATCCGCACGCACAATTCCTTTTTGGCTTAGCCAACATAACATTTCAGAAGACGCCTAGTTTTTTGTCATTCTTTTTAACGCAGGCTGTACATTTAGAAATGCAAGAAAACGCGGCATAGCACGTGTCCATGAGTAGAGAAATGAAATAAACTTGGTGGACATTCCAAAATTTGCTAGGTGTTTCCGAACGTTAGGAGTTAGTTAAACATCGATGTATATCGACATTGACAAATGTAGTTACATCACACACCAACAGACGTGATTTAAAAGTTAATTAACCTTTTTTACATAATTAGTGAACTCTTTGGGGCGGTTATTTTATATTCAGTTTCCACTTACACCTATGAATAAGCAATTAAGTGAGCAATAATTAACATGTCCCCCCTGTAAAAATATGTACCAAATGAAAGAAACCAAATATATAGGAGGCGTTCATTTTAATAGAGATGACTTCTTATAAGATGCTATTTGATAACAGTCTTTACAGTGTGTCAAGCTGCTTTATTGTTTAAAACAAATTAGTAAAATAGGTAAGAACAGTGTTGTTTGCTCAGTTTGACCAACGAAATCTAACAGACGACAAGAGGTAATTACCTGCAGGGTATACAAAGCAAGAATGAAAATACCCTTCTTTAGTTTCTTCCCAGTGGAAGCCATATTTATTGGTATACTATTTTTTGTATCTAGAAAAACATTATAAGGAGGAGGTTAAGCCCACGCAAGTAAAATTTCCGCTCCTATAAACGGCACAAATAAAAGGCCAGACTGCGAATAGATGGTACTTGGGAAAAGACATGGTGAACCGATTCTGATATATTTTTCATACAACTCAGAACGTTTAGATTATAATTTTACTTACTAATGCGAAAACAGTACCTGTCACATGGAGCGATTCGACATCATCAGCCGCGCTAAACGGCAAATAAATTCCTGAAGCCGCGATCTGAGGCACCCCAGCTTTGAAACCACGCAGAAAGCCATGCAAAACGGCAGTGATATGAAGCCGCCGCGCATGAGTTACAATTAGCGCCTCCCCATGGCGCTGCGTGTCCGCGAGACAGCGGCTCCACCACTCCACGCCCAAGGTCAGCGTGGCAAGGAGAGCGCGTGTTCTCAACCGTCGACGCAAGTACGCTGCAGAAGAAATAAGGGAGCGGAGGAACGGCGTGCATGCTTTCGCATTCACCACTCATCAGAAGCGCTTGTGTGTCCATTGTTGTATTATTTGTGGTGTCACTCTATATTAATCACCGTCTGATCGGTATGTGCTCCGCTCGTTTCCCAAGGAGTCACACAACAAAACGAGAAGGCAGCGAATGGGTTTACTGTAGTTCCCGGTTGCCCGTCCTCTAGAGCCGGCACTTCTGGCCCTCCGACCCTAGTTGTAGCCCGTCATTCAGAGCTAGCAGTCAGAGTCCGTGTCCAGGCCTGCGGATCGTCCTTCCCACTCCAGCGATGCCTAGGCTAGCTGGCCCAGGCTATCATAACCCGAGTTTCGGTGCGGAACCACACCGGGATCACAATTGCCCAGGACAGTATGGCCAGGGCTCGCCGTTCCCTCCGGTCCTGGTCAGAACCTCGCTGCTGGACCGCTCCGGGGATCGCCATGGGCCAGCTCAGCTAGAACGGCTCCATTGTTCCTGCCCGGCCCCAGCCCCACGGAGCACGCTGTCTGGCACCAGCTCGTGTCTTCTCGGCCGACCACCTGTCACGTGCTCTCTGCCCCATCTTCTTCCACCCTCGTCTCCCTCACTTTCACCCCCCCCCCCCCCAAGGCCCTGACTTCGGAGGACTTCCAGTACTCCGGATTTTATGGGCCTCAGGGAGGAGCTCTTACACGTCGATGGAATCGGGAAACAGGTTAAAGCTCTGGTCGGAGCAGTGTGAGGTGTCGGGAGAGGCGGCTGCTGTTGGTCTTGCCGGAGTGGCCACGTTGCAGCGTCCAAACGCGGCGCAGGTAGTGGTGGGACCTTTGGCGTCGGTCTTCCTTGGTGCCGGCCTGAGCTGGCTCTTCTAGCGTAGCCGGCAGACAATGTCGACCTGTCCGTCACTTCACTCGCTGTCCCACTCGCCACGATGCAGCATGGGGCCTGTTCTAAGCTGGTACCCCCATTCGTCAGGCCGAACACGTGTTAGCCACCCTTAGCACTCGGGAAAAGGGATGGGCCCGTGTTTTATCCCGGTGGACTTCCTGGGTGACGCCGTCTATGGCAGTATTTCCAAGAAGCTGACCTGCGCAGAGCAAAGTGTTGAAACAACACACAACGAACAAATACTCTGCCGCAGATTGTGGCAGTGGCCACAGCCTCCGCCGCCAAATTGCTTGCCGACGGGTTCGTGCACCGTGCGGCTAACTCGGCGAGTCCGCATTCCAGAGCTCCCTCTTGGGTGGCCAGGAACTGGGGATTTCCTGTGTCCTACCGACACCTCATGTTAAGCATATTCCCCATCGCGACGGTATTCCTTCAAGTAAGAGATCTGAACCGGGCCAGACTCCTCGTTTGTAGCTCGTCAAGTAAGCCTAGAAGTAAAACACGACGCTCGCGTCTTCGCCTCTTAGGGCGCTCTCACCTCGGAGCAAGCGATGCGGCAAAACCGCTATCTGCGTTGCTCAGAGAGTGAGTTTCTCTCAGTACTAGGCAACGATGGTGTAAACCTAATCTATATGTTGCGCAAGCGAAGGAATCCTAAGCCCGCGGCGGGATGGCCATATACCATACCCGCGTTCGGCAACGGCCGCGTATACAGTGTGCGAATCGATGTAAGTGTCAGTGTCCCGTTCCGCCCACGTGCATACGAGCTCAAGGGACTCATCGGGCATCGAAGAGGATGGCCGTTCAGCGAGCAAGTTTGGTTAAACTGTTCGCGCCTCAAGGCGAGCTGGACAGCTATAAGCCCACCTAAACGCCTGCCACCTCATCCCCGGCCAGGTCGTGACGCGACATCACTTATACTGTCACTGCCACGACCGGCCAGTGATGTCGAAAAAGCATCATATAAATCGCCTCCGTAGCTTTCTTCGAACGACCCCCTTGAAGAGTGAGTCGTCCCTCTGCCCTTCGTCGATTGTTGGGTTTACGCAAAGGTAATAAACCGTCTTGGGCTAGCAGATACAAATTGTAGTGCTCATTAACTCGCCTGCCAGCGTTCCCGTGCCAACTGCTATCCCCGCAATTTTTCCGACACCCGCTAACAAACTCGTCTGCCAGCGTTCCCGGTGTCAAGTGCTTCTCCTGCAATTTGTCCGGCACCCGATGAAAATCTCGTCCGCCAGCGTCCCCGGTGCCAACTGCTGTTCCCTCACTTTTTCGGACACCCGCTGGCAGAAACGCATCTGCAGCCTGGGCCTTGACAAGCGCTTAATTGCTCACCACATCATCTCAAGCCTAAGTCGTAAATATGTCCTCTCGTCTTAAATCCTCAATCCCAATAAATAAGCTCATAAATCTGCAACGAGTCCTGGCTGTTTCCCCTCCTGCAAGTAGTTTTCCTGCCCTCAAGCGAACATGCGGTGCCTCTCCTCCAACTCCGAAAACGACTTTCTCACTTCTTACCCGCATTCCTCGTAACCCACCCGGTTGCATCACCTCCTCCCAACCGCTATTCTGGGGGGCTCAAGAGAGCGCGTCCGCAACCTTGTCTTTCGAGTCCTTTCGGTACTCTATTCGAGGAGACACCTGGTGAGCTCTAATATGAGGCAAGTCGCCAAAATTCCAACAGCCTTTGTCTCAACGGGCATCGTTAGCGTTAAAGAACAACCCACTCAACGAATCTGTGGGACTCCCTGGGGACGACAAGAAGCAGGGGCGTAACGACCGGACCCCACGTTGAATGCGCCATTTCTGGTCTTCTTTGTGGTAATCTCACTTTTTTAGCGATCACCGCCCGATCGGCCTGTGCTTCGCCCGTCTCCCAAGGAGTGACACAACACAACGAGTAGACATCGAATGGGTTTACTGTAATTCCTGGTTGCCCGTCCTCGAGAGCCGGCACTTCGGGCCCGCCGACCCTGGTTGTCACCCGTCGTTCAGACCTCGGATACCGGAATCTGTGTCCGGGCCTGCGGATCGTCCTTCCCACGCCAGTGCTGCGTGGGCTAGCTGTCCCGGGCTATCATATCCCGAGTCTCGCTGCGGAACCGCTCCGGGATCGTCATTACGGCCAGGGCTCGCCGTTCCCTGCGTTCTGGTCAGAACTTCGCTTGTGAACTGCTCCGGGGATCGCCATGGGCCAGCCTAGCAAGAACGGCTCCATCGTTCCTGCCCGGCCCCAGCCTCGCACAGCAGCTCAATAGGGGTTGCTGTCCTAAGGAAATCACAGTTCTGCAAAGTCCAAGGCTGCCTGGTATTTCCTGCTGCAACAAAGGTACACTGTATATGAAAGTGTTGGCTGGGTGACCATTTTATCTGGTTGAGACTGACATCAGGAGTTCCCATTTCAAATGCCTGGGAAGCGGAGCAGACCGCACTGCTGGCAGAAATGCATGGCAGGAGACTCCATCTGGCAGGCTATGGCCACGCCGACTCGCCTGGATACTTGGCCAAGTAAACTTACTCTCTGTTGGACACTAATGCGGACAAGATCTTGCATTTTGAGATTGTCCAGGTAAGAATTTGCTAAATAGAAAATGTTCTTGTGATCACTTTATTGGTTGATTGAGGTAAAAACGTTTGTATTTTTTTTCTACACCAGTCAACAGAAGTAAAATCCAGTAACCAAATGGAAACAGAGGGCCTCAAGGGCTCGATGGACTTCCTCCTTGGCCGAGGACTGTGTCTAGATGTGCTTGTGACGGACCGGCATGTCGGGGTGAACGCGCTTCTGAAGAACGAATATCCCGACACGAGACACCGGTTTGATGCATGGCATGTCGCCAAAGGCAACCTTATTTGAAAACAAAAAAAAAATAATTATAACACTCGTCACTTCAGAGTAGAACCAAGGATGAAACCACTTTCTAGTAAACAGCATATTGTGGTTTTCAATAGGCATTTTATACAAGAGCAAAATGTAGTGTGGAATTTAAAAAAAGTGGGCACAAGAAGGATAAAAGGACAGTGACTTTTTCTGACACATCTTTACCGTGTCTGTTTTAGGAGTCCCCTAGTCGCACACCTGAGAATCCGTTATTGTAAAGATAGCACGACCTGCTTTATTATTAAGATCGGTGAGGCATCATTCTAGCATGGTCCTGTAAGACAATATAATTCATTTTTACAGAATCTTTTATAGGTTCTTGTTCACGCTACACGAACCTCACAAAGTTGTCCATACTGCAGGCAACGTGCTGCTGCAATTTTACAGCAATACCAAATGGGGCCATGTCAAATGTCAGTGCTGTCAGTGCTGTCAGTGTTCTGCAAGCTAGTAGGTTGGTATTGAGGTGGCCGTGCATGTACATTTTCTTATTTCTAGGCATCGATCGGGAGCAAGAAGGCCATTGCTGGGAAGACTAAACGCAACAACATCCTGAACGCCTGGGTGAAGACAGTGCGGACACATGTCTATTGGTGTGCCCAGACAAGTGATGACTGTGGTGCACTGGTCCTAGCAAAATGGATGTCGGTCATGAAACACGTAATCAATGTGCACGAGCACCCTAACTCCCTGTACCCTGCGTGCACGCATGCCCCGATTGAACACCGCAGATGGCTTCAGGAAGGTAAAACTAATTGATGTTAGGAGCACTCATATCATAATTTCAACCTTTATATAATCTATAGTAAAAGTCATATCTCTTTGTGGGCTGCCTTGATGGCTCACAAAGGTGGAAATACGGAATAAATCGTAAAGTCACTTGCAGACGTAAAACATCAGTTGCGGCTAATTTAAAGTCAGAAGAAAGGAACTGCTGCGACATGAGGGGAATTCCACAACGTACACAGTGCTACACTGTTAGTGTGAACATAAGATCGGCGTTTTTTAGCAATTCGCTAAAACAAAGCATTGACGAACATGTAGTTTGAACACTTAATTTGGAGCCCCGAATGAGTATGCTCTACCACTAGTTGTTTTATTGACAGCGATGGAATTCTTTGAGAAAAACACAAAGAATCACTTGTTCGTGCTAACAGTGTCACGCTGTGTACATTGTCACCAGTTAATACACTCTAAGAAAAAAAGGGTGTAGTCGGGTGTATCTGGCGCACATGCACCCTTTTTCTGAAAGATGCACCCTCCGTTGCCGAGCCAGTGTACTTGTACACCAAAAATGAGCATTCTCTTCTCCCTTAGAACCTCTAGGTGTATTAGTGCACCGCCACGCTAGCCACGTACCCCGATCACCTTGTGCTTGGATTCCCCCTTGGGGGTCACTTTTGGGTCGGGCAGTTTCTTAGAAAGTATGGAGCTGTCCTGTTCACTCGGTATTGACAGTAGAGTGGACGCTATGCTTGTTTTAGGCCAATCGGGTCTCCGGATAGAATCACGTGACTACAGTCTCCAAGCTAGAGATAAGGCAGAGCACGGCACCTGCCTGAAGGCCAAGGCCACGGGTAGCATCCACTGCACTATTAACTTTGGGTCGAATTTTCAAGAGGATATAAGGGACAAACCTCTCGTTGGGTTCATTGTTGGGATAACCCTGAAGATAAGCCTTTGCAAGGACAGCCTCTTTTGGCCTTGAAGGAGCTGCTATTTTCGTATTGTCACAAACTCTGGCGCCGGCCGACTCTCCCGCGATCTTTTTCTTTTTGTTTTTGTGCTGCTCGCCGTGCCCCTTCGACAATTTGCCTTTTCGGTGGGCCGCCTTGCGTTGCGGCGGCCACAAACGGGAAAACCAAAGCCGGTTTTGTTTGTTTCTTCTTTTTTTTCCCTCGCGGGTGCCTTCGGCGCCGACAAAGGCGGGAAATACGTCGCCGTGGAGAGGGACGGTTGGGCCGGTGTTCGTGGGGAGCGCATAGTTTCGGGAGAGAGCTTTTTGGGTCTTCAAGGAGGCAAGATGAGTGAGTCTTCTTCATCGTCACCGCCGCCGTCTTCCTGCCAGCTCACCACCGCCGAGAGCCCGACGATCCCCTTCGACACCAAATTTGAGTGAGACCCGTCCGTACACTTCGGACTTTACTTTTGTGGACGTTTTATTTTTACTTGCTCTCCGTCCGTGGTTTTGTTGCTTGATTTCATTGTCTTTATTTTGTATTGCTGTAGCGCGCCAACCGTTTTCCTTGTTGTTTCTTTTGGTTGAATCTCCGTGTGGAGCTTTGGGGTTTTCTTTTTGTTGTGTGTTGTTTGCCTTTGTGCCAAACCTTGGAATTTAAATTTCTATTTTGTTTTTAAGTAAATAAATTGTTCATTGTTCAAACTCTATGTGTCCGCCTGAGCTCATTCCGTTCTTCCCCGACTTGGGCACATGCGCCAACCGCGCGGGCTGACCGGCCTCAACAAAAATAAATGTTGTCCACAGTTGTTGTAGAGGGCCGACGGGCAAACCGTCAAGGGGGAATCGCGCCTCTAACCTCCAGGCGGGGGCGACTGTGACACGTATACTCCTTTTTTCTTTCTCTCCCTAAGCTGAAAGTGTGGAAGAAGCTGCGCAGTCGCCGGACCAATGAACCGGGGGCTTTTTTTATCGCTTTACTCCGCTGACTGGGCGCGGGTAATGGCAGGTAGCTCTTTCCGATCCCGGAATGTCTGATTCCCGGCCTAGTTTCTTGTGCGCTGTGCTGCGACAAGTGGGGCTGCCGGAGATTTCGTCCGCGACAACGTATTCGAGTGCACCAAGGCTTCCAGTGTTTGAAAAGTCCTACGCGTACATCGGCAACAAGCGATTTCTTCAAAAAAGCCCAAGGAATTCCTGTGATGCTTTTAGTGTTCGGTTTGGCAAATTACTGCTTCTGCCACATTGTGTTGAATCTTCGAAGACCCCTTTCTTTTCGTTTTTGTGTTTGTGTGGTTGTTCTGCAGTGAGCCGTGTCGACATTTCGGATTACATATTTTAAGTCCGGTATATTCATCGTATGTGCGCTGCTACCTACTCCTTTGCAGCAATTGACCCTTCCGTTCCGGGTTACCTCTAAAATTAGGTAGTGTCTATTTCCTAGCAGCCAGGAGAACAATTTCCCCGAAATTCTATCGGCAGTCGCCTGCCATTAGCCGCCTACAATCAGGTGATAACTGCAGGTAGAATACTGACTTTCTTATTCTCCCGGCGTTTTGTGAAAACGCGTTTCATGGACAACTTTTCGTTGATACACGTTTTGTAGACACGTTTCGTCGACGCTAACGTTTCATCGTCACTCGTTACGTGAACTGTACGCTGAAGGAACATTCCGTCGCGCGTGTGTCTCTGAGGCGCGTGCTCACCGACCCAGCCCACCCGTTCACGTCGCTTCGTGGCGACAGTCGGCGGCGGCTCATTACAAAAAATTTACCCCACCTGTGCCACCTGTACATGTCACTTCGCGCATATAGTGTAGGGCGGCTCATTTAAAAAAAAAAAGAGAAGCTAATATAGGAAAGCTAATCTAAGCTGTTTATGAAACATCGCGTGTCGATGAAACGTCGTTCGATGAAGTGGTTGTATCACTAATGAGTGGCGACTGCCGGCAGAATTTCGGGTAAATAATTGTGCCGGCTGCTGTAAAATAGACACTACCTAAGAATCACCCCGGTTCTTGTTTGCTAAGTAATCTTCTCAGTTGTGTAACAGCTTCGTTGTACATCTTCACATATCACGGATTGCTTGCACGTTTGTACGTGTTTACGGAATAGGCTGTCTAATAAACTTCTAGGAGATTTGAAAACAATCCCTTGTGTCTGTTTACCTGCCTTTTTGCAACCACCTGGGTGCGTACATTTTTTACATGTTTCCTTGAGGTGGGTGCACAAAGAGGTGTAATGGTACACCATTGAATGAGGTGTATCTATGTTCCCTATGAGCGGGGTGGCTGTAGAAAACGGTGTAATAGTAAACCCTGTTGGCGGGTGTATCTCTGTTCCCTATGAGCGGGGTGGGTGTAAACAACGGTGTAATAGTAAACCCTCTTGGTGGGTGGATGTTTACTCCCAAAAATTGCGTGGGTGTAGAGAAGAGAATACTTGTACACCTTAAATTGTGGTGTACCTGCACACTGAAACGACAGAGAGGGTGTAAGAAAGGAGTAGTGACACACCCCAATATGGGGTGTATCTGTGCACCCCCGAATGCTGAAGGTGTCTAAAAGGGTGCACATATGCACCCTAAAAAGGGTGTATGTGTGCACCTCGTCTAGAGGTGTACTTGTACACCTTTATGGGTGTAGTATATGTGGCAGCACTTACACCCCCTGTGGGTGTACCCACTACACCCTTTTTTTTAGAGTGTATGGTGCTGTTTCTAATTACAGGAACTGACACATATATGGCTTTGCAAAAGATCCTCACGTCAGCACAGCTTTTGAAAGATGTCCCAAGACTGTCTGGAGATGGCCAAACGTACCTACTGGAGTCCTTCCACAGCTTGCTGATCAGGTTCACCCCCAAATCGACACACTTCTGGTTTGAGGGCATGGAGGCACGGTAGGCTGGGATTGTGAAATTTGATAGAACAATGCTCATTTGTTCTCTTTGTATAATTGTGAAATATGCTACAGTCATGTTAATCTGTAGGTTTTACCCCTATTTTTTTTTTTACTTTCGCAGGACTGCCATTGCTGTCATGCATCATAGCCAAAATTCCGACGGAAGCAGGCGACCACCCTTACAAAAATGAACAATGAGTTTCAATTCAGCTTCTAATGTGTTTTTATAGAGTCAAATGAAACTAAAAAAGAAAAACTCAAAGTTAAGTGAGTTTTATCATTACAAAACTAATATTTATTATTTTGAATTTACTCATTACACATTCAAATGAGAGTTATCATTACCCACTCAATATCTATTCTTTTGAATTTACTCATTACAATTTCAAGTGAGGTTTATCGTTAACCAATCAATATCAATTCTTTTGAGTTTACTCATTACACATTGAAATGAGTGTTAACACTTAGAACACAATATCCATTATTTTGAGTTTACTCATTACAAATTGCAATGAGTTTTATCGTTACCGACTCAATATTCATTCTTCTGAGTTTACTCATTCCGAATTCCAACGAGTTTTATCGTTACCCAGTCATTATTCATTATTTTTGAGTTTATAAATGTACTGATTACTCATGCAAATGAGTATTATCATTAAGAATGCAATATCCGCTCTTTTGAGTTTATCCATAGACACTCAAGCGAGTTCTACCATAAGGGACCCAATAGACATCAGCTGATCCAAAGCGGAGGAATTCGATAAAGTCAAAGGTGAAGATAATCAGGAATGCAGATTGCCTGCTATTCAGGAGACACCCTCCTCAAATGAAGTCGTGCTCAAAATTTCAATCCAATAACTTATCATATTTATTAAGCATTTATTAACCCTTCTATGAAATTAAAACATATTCAATTTATCCCATTCTCAACAAGCACACTGACTCGGGCGATCAAAATAACACAGTGATAGACATAATTACTCAATATACAGCATCTGCTCCCAAACTTCCCTATGCGCGCAAATATAAAATATATCCTGCCATGACCCCGCCCCTTCCTTCATTCGCATTTGGCTAGACCACAAGTCTTACCATCTCAGTGCATAAGCAGTAACATATTGAAATGGACTCTGAAATTTAGTTTCTCAGGTAATACAGGTAATATTAACAAATATAAAATCATTGAAAAAAAATTTCGTCGTTGAATAATAAGCATGGAAAGTAACCAATGTACATATTGGGATTTACTGCATCACTGAAAATTCTGTTATTCAACCGAAGACATTGTACAAACTTGTATAAGTTACCTGTGACTCGTGTAGTGACGTCTAGTCTAATGCACCAAAATGGGACTGCTCACTATTTCGTCAAAATTGTAATAATATTCGGGCAAAAAAAGAAAAAGCTCGCTCGCCTATTATTGCAATTAGAAAAAAACAATGATTATGTTGCCCGTCGTTTCCTTGGTCTTCATTTTTTTCTCAAACATAACGAGATATAACAGCGCAATAAGGTACAAAAGCAAGCGACAAACCGGTCAGGACTGAGCGCTGTCCTGTCCGGTTTGTCGCTCCCTTTTGTACTTTTTGCGCTGCTTTATCTCATTAAGTTTAACAACTACCAACTAGCCCAGCCTCTTTACCTTATTACACTTTTTTCCCGTAAATGCTGTAATAAACTTTACATCTTTTGTTGTGCAATTTTCATTTCGCAGGTGAGGTTTGCTGGAGCTCACGTCTGCTATTGCCACGCGCGTTGGCGAGCAAGCGCGTGCGGGGCCGAGTGGTTACCGCGCTTGACTGTCACGAGGAAGGTGTAGGTTCGATTAAAGTTAGCGGACTGCCTTTTATTTATTCTTTCAACTTGGCCTTCTCGTAAGTTAGAGAACATTCTCGTCTGGTCGAGTTCCGAATGTTCTACGCACCGAAAGTTCTACGCCGAACGATCCAGAAACCCACGAGGGTACATAAGGGATTCCGCAAGGCGAGCGCGGTCAGTTTCGCCCCAGCGTTTGACTCTGCTGTCACGCCGACTTCGACGCCCGCGACGCTCTACTTTATTCTGTTCCCTTTTATTTTTGGGCACAAGTCTGCCCCATTAAATTTTTAGTTTCTTCAGTTATTATAGCCTCATCACTTGTCATTCGTGACACTATTAGAAAATTCGTAAGTGTTATAATCCACCTTTTTAAAGGAATAACGTCGTAACACGCACTCACGTGTGTCGTGATTTATTCACAGTGACAGTTGAGAGCGAATATGTGATGGCCAAATATTTGGTTTTCAAAGTGAAAAAAGCGTGCCGCTTAGTTAGGGAAACAGCTAATTGGCATCGTCCGGCGGGCGCAGTAAGTTGCATGGTGATTGTCAAATCCCCGAAGGAACAAAGCGTGCCACTTAGTGAGCTAGACAGCTAAGTGGCATAATGCTGTGTGCGTAAAACGGCATAACGATAAAAAACGAAGAAAAAACTGATTTCCCGCTTTTTCATGCAGGTAAGTTTGTACTCACGCAAACATAGGCACACACCAGTTTAATCAACGACGGCCGTTAGTTACATAATTACACGCTAAATGCATACTCTCCTCCGTAATCATCTCCTTCACTTGCACAGGTTCGCGTATTTCACTTACACAAAGATTCAGTATGCGAACCGAGGAAGAGAAGCATGTGAGGCACAGCCATTAGCATGAGCGACGCACCTGAACAACATAAGTTTGCTGGAACCGGTCTTTAGAGACAAAACTAATCAGCTGTAATGATATTCCTTTGGGACCTGTTTCGGATCCAGAAGAAAGAAACAATCTTCGCGTATTCTGACTGTAAAAGCGGTGTGTGCTTGTAATAATATTACGAAAATAAAGCATGTCTTATTGCGTCACAGGCGGGGATGACACGAGGCATAATGCAATAAGCGAGATTCAAAGCCGACTGTTGTGCAAATAAACCATCACCTTTAGGACTAAATAATAATATCTGCTTTATTTGTTGTCCCATTTTTCGTCGTCCGTCGTCTCCGGTTTTTCAAAAATGTGTAACATCAACCAGCTCGCCTGCCTACTCACTTTATCTTCAGTATTTAACAAGCTAGGAAAATAGACCAAAAAAAAAAACACAGTGATTTAAAACCCTGCCGCGTATACTTTGTACGACGAGGAATGGTTTGCATACTATTGTATGTGGCTGTAAAGTGTAATAATGTTATGGTAACCTTCAAATGCTTATTTAAATCAAATTATTGTTTAATCTAAAATAAATAAGCGCAATTTGAGAAAAATAAACTATAAGAGACTAAGAGGTAGACACCCAATATTTGGAATACAAGAGCTCAACACCTGTAATATTTCGGCGTTTAGTCAATTAAGGGGTTTTCCTGTCTATGAGGTGAGATATTGAATAATAAAGAAATTAAAAAAAAGTTTGTAAGGAACCTTCTTTAGCAGACCGCAAAACAACTCAAAGGTGGCTAAAATATCACAAGATAAACTACAGATAGCCGTAGCTTGCTGGCTGAAGAGAGCCCTGGAAGCATCCGTTGAATTTACTCTATAGAACAATTTATTATACTTTTGTAACATATATATATATATATATATATATATATATATATCAGGGGTGCGCGGACATAGCTTCGAATCTAATAGCACAGTGTCAACCCCACCTTCAACACTGTAAAGAAATCCGGTTTGTCATGACCTTACCTCGCGATATTAGGGCTATAAATAACACCTCACTATTCGATTCGATGTACTACACGCACACCTCCGATATATTGCCGAGCGCGCTGTAGGTTTGGCAATACACAAGACTGCAAGGCGAATGAACGAGGTTCAAATCCCGGTCGGTTCTGCTTTTACTTTTACCGGTCTGGAACGTTGCGGTCTATTCTCGGTTGTCGTCGTCTGTTCTGGTTCAGAACCCCCCTAAAGGTACCGAGGGTATAAAAGCGTTGCTGACGCGCTACTTCGGGTCAACTCCCTTACCTAACGCATGATGCGCGGTACCATTTTTTAGTTTCAGGCACGAATTCTTTTCATGAAACGTTGTTTTGAGTGTCACACTGATCTTTTTTTGTCGTTTTTTTGTCACAACAGACATACTGTCAAATATGACATCAGTGTGATGTCCCCTTTTACGCTCTTTCACAGGCCTACACGGTTTTTGTTAAGTATGACCGCAGCCGACTTTAGCAGCCTGTTGTTATCGAAAACTGAAAAGCGGCATAAAACTGAGCATGCAGCTTAGGTATTCAACCTTGGCTTCTTTCGCTTTTTATTCACACGTTACATCGAGGGATAAATCCGGTAGATTCCTTTATCAAACATTTGAGAAAACGCGATGGCGCCCGTGTAGAAATTTCTACTTTACGCTTTTATGCAAGATAAAATTATGTTTAAAGACAGCAGACGCGCACGTTAGAACCGGGCTAGAGTTCGTAGAGAGTAAATGAAGGAGATATACTCGAGTAATGCGGATTCTTGGGCGAGTTGGTACTAAACTTGGAGAACATAATAGCGCTTCACGGCAGGGACGAAGAGTAGGAACGAGACAACAGAATGCGCTAAGGATTAAACCAGTTGAAGTTAGCGCGTTGTCTTGTCTCGTTCCTACTCTTCGTCCCTGTCGTGAAGCGCTATTATGTTCTCCGAGATATACTCGTCGAGGCACCAGACTGCGGTCGATTAAGTTCGAGTTGAGGTCAAACGTTAGATAGATATGAATCCGAAAAAAGTAGATATAATTTCCTGGCGTACCTATGAACGAAATATATATATATATATATATATATATATATATATATACATACCGGGTGTTCATTTTTAATTCGAATAGATTTCTTACAAAAATTCCGTAAAAGATGCACTAGTACGGTTTGTTCAAGTGAGTTATACGGCTAGGAGGACATTATGTGGGTGGCTAATCCTTGCGAGAGTTAGCTAATTAATTAAAATTCGTTAATTAACTTTTTAATTAATGAAAATAGACATATGGTTCCAATTAGAAACTTGCTCGGCGTCATCGAAAAACCCTAATTCAGTCATTTTCAGAAAGACTTTGAGCGCGTGAGAAGCGTAGTAGTGCACTAAAGTTACCACTCGTGGAGCAGGTACATGGCTGGGGCTAGATAAGAGACGGAAAAATCGCACGGGCGCCTTATCGCAACCTCTAGCTTTGTACCTGCTCCACGAGTGGTAACTTCAGTTCACTACTACGCTTCTCACGCGCTCAAAGTCTTTCTGAAAATGACTGATATAGGGGTTTTCGACTACGCTGAGCAAATGTCTAATTGGAACCATATGTCTATTTTCATTAATTAAAAAGTTAATTAACGAATTTTAAGTAATTAGCCAACTTCTCGCAAGGATTAGCCACCCACATAATGTCCCCCTAGCCGTATAACCACTTGAACAAACCGTACTAGTGCATCTTTTACGGAATTTTTGTAATAAATCTGTTCGAATTAAAAATGAACACCAGGCTTGGGCTAGATAAGAGACGGCAAAAATGCGCGGGCGCCTTATCAAAACCACTTGCCTTGTACCGGCTCCACAAGGGGTAACTTTAGTGCACTACTACGCTTCTCACGCGCTGAACGTCTTTCTGAAAATGACTGATATATGGTTTTGGACGACGCTCAGCAAGTTTCTAATTGGAACCTTATGTCTATTTTCATTAATTAAAAAGTTAATTAACGAATTTTAAGTAATTAGCCAACTTCTCGCAAGGATTAGCCACCCACATAATGTCCCCCTAGCCGTATAACTCACTTGAACAAACCGTACTAGTGCATCTTTTACGGAATTTTTTGTAATAAATCTGTTCGAATTAAAAATGAACACCCGGTATATATATATATATATATATATATAGTGTGTTGTATCGCTATATATATAGTATGAATAAAAAAACCTGGTGTATATATATATATATACCGTTTTTTTTTTATTCGTGCAGATGTGTTTTTAAAAAAAGCCATGAAAGCTACACTTATGCGGTTTGTGCGAGTGAGTTATACGTCCAGGGGGACATTATGTGGGTGGCTAATATTTGCGATAATCGGCTAATTAATTCAAAATTAACTAATTAACTTTTGAATTAGTGAAAATAGACATATGGATCCAATTAGAAACTTGCTGAGCGTCGCCCTAAACCCCAAAATCAGTAATTTTTAGAAAGACTTTGAGCGCGTTAGAAGCGTAGTAGTGCACTAAAGTTACCACTCGTGGAGCAGGAACAAGGCTTGGGCTAGATAAGAGACGGCAAAAATGCGCGGGCGCCTTATCAAAACCACTTGCCTTGTACCGGCTCCACAAGGGGTAACTTTAGTGCACTACTACGCTTCTCACGCGCTGAACGTCTTTCTGAAAATGACTGATATATGGGTTTTGGACGACGCTCAGCAAGTTTCTAATTGGAACCTTATGTCTATTTTCATTAATTAAAAAGTTAATAAGTGAATTTTAATTAATTACCCGACTTATCGCAGAGATTAGCCACCCACATAATGTGCCCTTAGGCGTATAACTCCTTCGCACAGACCGCATAAGTGTAGCTTTCATGGCTTCTTTTTTAAAACAAATCTGCAAGAATAAAAAAAAACACCCTGTATATGAAGGGAGAAAGAGGAACAACTTAACGAAATCTGAGACGGAATCCCTAAACTTACTAGCGGCTAGGAGTGATATTATAATAAAACCCGCAGATAAAGGTGGGACAATTGTCATTCTAAAAAAAGATCACTACATCCGAGAAGGCCGGCGCCAACTAACCGATCAAAAGTTCTACGAGCTACTTACGGGCGACCCTACGGCAGAACACACGCGGGCCGCAATCATGGCACTAAAAGATCTTCTAGAACAAGGGAAAATAACTACTAATGAATACAATACAATAAAGCCAACTCAACCTTCCTGTGGTCGCTTCTACATGCTTCCAAAAATCCATAAAGCCGGCAACCCAGGTATATGGAATTCATATATATCGTTTCAACAACGCTCTATACTATCAAAATCCACTAGAAAACTCGCAAATTAAATGTATTATCAATATAAACCAAAACCAATATAAATACGAAAGTGTCAGAATCGGAACCACAGCCTTAACATTTTGCGTGCAGCTCACAGATTCTCGACGACTGCAAACAAATCAGTCAACTTCCCTTTTATGCCCAATATTTCAGATGAAAGACGTAACTCTGACTGACCAAAATGAAGTGATGAAGACAATTAAGGAACCGCTAGAATTAATTTTGTTACACTTCGGTTTATCGCTTCCGTCGTGCAAATTTTTTTTTCTGCAGAAAGCGTTACCAAGCAGACTACCTTAAATTACCTGAATAGGAAGATAGAAAAAAAAAATACAATAATTTCCAAAAAAAAAAGAACACCTTCCCCAGCAAGGTGATCGCGGAATGATATATCACACTTTGCAGCATATATTATCAACAACGATTTGGTATTGCGATATACTTACCGCCTCGTGAGTTTCCAAAAGCACCCTAGCAGCTTGGGAAAGTTCTAGTAGTAGCTTGTACAGAGGAGCGAGGAACTCCGCTCTGTCTTGAAAAAAAAAGCTTGAACAACACACTGCCAAAAAAGAAGGTCCTCTCTTCTGGGGCTCCACGGGCGATTCAGTTCATGTTCAAACAGGAGACGTGTTTACCTAAATCCTCCCTGGATTTGGACTAAGATGTTTGGCAAACATATTTGCTGGGCGGCGGAAGGAGCCGGTTACGACGATGGGTTCCTCAGCTTCCACAACGTGAAGACTCTTCCTGGTATCAATACAAGAATGTGAGAAGCTTAGGCTATGAGTGTCCCCGTCTCGATTGAGCTGCGATCGTCGTCGGTTAGGGGGCTCATGGAGAATAAAAAAAAATCAAAAGAAGGTGTTTGCTTGAGTTGGGCTAATCTGAACGGTGATATCCCGAGGAATTTGATCCTGAGTCATAGAGCCTAAGTTTACATGGCGAAAGCATCTTTTGGCGTATGTAATCTAACGTGCAAATACAATATTCCTAGCTGAATTATCTTAGATTCTACTACAGTTCTGCGTGAGGAGCCCTTCTTTCCAGAAGCTTACACAGGGCGCTTCGATAGGCGTTTGATCTTTATGTTTATTTTTTCCCGGCTTCTCTGCATAAAAGCGCATATAATAGTAAATAATTCGTGAAGATTCGTTTGAACAGAGAAAGTAAACAAACGTAAGGTAATTCGGAACAAGAACTGAGGGACTTGCAAAGTTCACAAATTAAAGCGAATACCACGAAAAGAAAAAAAAAATGCGAGGGTACATGCACTACATTTAAATGTTTTGGTGACCATATTCATTGGTCTGATTCCCTGTCTTTTTGTTGGACATGCGCTGGCTAAAAAGTGGAAACGCACCTATAGAAGGTTATGGAAAGTGCCATGTTCTTTTTAATTGAAAACAAGAAATAACGCATTGAATTACAGGCAATTTTCCTTGGGAAGTAGCTTATGACAGGTGCCTAATATACACACCGAGACATAACTAATTCTGGATAATAAAAGGCGAGAAATGGGTCGTACGTTTAAGCTTAATGCATTTTATGCTCCGAACGAACTCTGTATTATACGCCTACCTTAAAGGCGACAAGTAATGTGAACCGCTTAATACAAAGATGTAGGAGTTTCGCAGCAAATGTGGTGTATCGACGATGGCCTTTACAGATCAAAAGGAGCACGCACATAGAGCAGCGTATTGCCGACAACCAGTGCAGACCCCAAAATCAGGGTGCGTGTTGAGAAAATGGGGCATGCGGGATTCCCCATGAGTTAAAATTGGTGATTTATCACCGGAGAAAAGAAGCATACACAGAAAAGTCAAAATATTAGGCGTCTTGCCTGAATTCATAGTCAACCACCGTCTATCTCTATTGGAACGTTTAAGTGGTTCGTAATAAGCCATATCACTGGCACGAGGAGATCGAAGACGAGGAATTGGGCTAGAGACCTCTTGAAAAAGAGCTCGTGGCAAGGAGCTGGCGGCCGGGTAGCGCGTGGCGGGGAGCGCGTGGCCGGGGAGCGCGTGGCCGGGGAGCTCATGCGTCGAATCAACTTGGAACGGAGGGGAACGGCACGTCAGATCGCATCGCTCGCAGCTTGTAGATAATGTAAATAAGAGTTTGCTTGAATGTAACCATCGACGACTACCAGAGGTTCTTACATTGGTGCCGAAACCCGGGAGGAACGACTGAACGAAGGGAACCTGGTGTTTGACAGCAACTTTCCAACAAGATAAGCCAGAACGATCAACGATCATGGATGTCCTCAAGAAGAAACGGAAGACGCATCGGACGCAAGTGACACGACTTATTGGTGAGGCCGACGCGTTGCTACTATTAGCTACGCCAAGCGTCAACGACCTCGAGGTTCTAATCGAACGTATTCATCTGGCCCGCGACCAACTGAAGGACGTGGACGCGGCGATCGAACCTCTGATCACGGAGCAAGATGCAGAAGCAGAGTTCACTCATGGGATCGAGTATTCAGACAAGATCGTCACGTACCTCACCAAACTCAAACAAAAGATGAAGAGCGCGGAGGGCAGCCACCCAGCAAGGGAACAATCGAACGAAGATCGGAACGGAGGATCATCGGTGACATCAAAAATCAAACTCCCAAAATTGAAACTAATCCAATTCAACGGGCACCTAAAGGCCTGGCAACCCTTCTGGCAGCAACTCGATACCGCCATTCATCAAAATCCGGAACTCACGCCATCAGAAAAGTTCAACTATCTGCGATCAGCGCTGTCCGGCGATGGAGCAGCCGCCATCGGTGGATTACAGCCAACCGCTGAGTGTTACGCTGACGCCATCGAGCTCCTGCAGCAGCGGTTCGGGAAGCAAGAGACGCTTATCCAGGACCACATGGAAGGTCTCATGGACATACAGCCAGTGCCACCACAACAGAACACCCGAGCCCTACGGCGTTTATAAGACACTCTGCAGGCACACATCAGAGGCCTTAGAGCGTTAGGGGTGGGCGAAGAGGCGTATGGGGCTATGCTCTACACAGTTCTTTTGCGAGTGCTACCGAGAGATATCGCTCTCGATTTCAACCGGAAGATGTCGGCGGAGGAGACCGGGAATGCCAACGCCGCAAGGGCATCAATGACAGACGCCAGTTTGGAATCCACCCCACATCAAGTCCACCTGAGGGCTCTGCGGTCTCTCCTCGACGTTCTACGCATCGAGGTGGAGAGCCGCAAAAGGACATCAAAACATCAGCTGGAAGACGTCGTCGGTAAGCCCAGACCTCCTTCTCTGACGCATGGCTCTGTGAAGAAGCCAACGATCAACGCTCAGACTCGCAGCTCTACCGCGGCGGCATTGCACGGCAGCGTGGACGGCTTAGAGTGCTTCCTTTGCAAATCAAAAGCGCACGGAACACCGGAATGTAACGCAAGAATCGGGCTAGCGGAGAAGAAGCGTAGGTTGCAAGCAGACCGGAGGTGCTTCCGCTGCACGAAGGCCAATCCCATGGCAAGATTATGTCGAGGAGCACCCAGCTGTGGCAAATGTCAAGGCAGGCACGCGTCCACCATGTGTGACCCGAATTACACGCCGGGACGAACGTCCACCAGACTGAATGAGACGGAACCGAAGGACCCGGCACCTGTCGCTATGCATGTACGTGGGAACAGCAAGCCGGCAGTGCTCCTACAAACAGTTACGGCGTGGGCAGAAGGTACAAACAGAAGAAAACTTGCCCGTATTATCTTCGACAGCGGCAGTCAGCGCTCCTTCATAACTGAAGAACTGTCTCAGCGACTGGACTGCAAATTGCTCGGGACAGAGATCCTCACAATCGGCGTGTTCGGGGGCGAAAGCACTGAACGTACGTTTCGCAGGGTTCAAGTGACTTTGCGAGACCAACTCTACAACAAAAGATTTGACATCGACGCTCTCGAGACACCTACCATATGTGAGCAGGACCTTCCGAGCCCAGATGAAGCCATCGTGGTAACATTAGAGGAACTCGGCTGTCCCGTGGGAGACAACATGACCGGACTGGAACAACGCGGCGTCGACATACTGCTGGGATCAGACCACTACTGGGGGTGCATCACAGGAAGAATTCACCGACTGAGCGGATGCCTGACTGCAGTAGAAACTCCATTCGGTTGGGCGGTCCAGGGACGGACAAGCTCGGACTCGACCATCGTGAGTTGCTCCCAGGCGACCGTGCTAATAGAAACGCTGCAGGATCTAGAAACCACATCGGTTCTCCGAGATTTCTGGAAGCTAGAAAGCGTGGGGGTTACCGACCCGCCAGTAGAGGATCCCTCGGACAGCGCCGTGAAACGAGAGTTCGGAGCCAACATTACCAAGACCGAAGGTAGATACGAAATGGGCCTTCCATGGAAATCGGACGTAAGGCTGGCAGACAACCTGGAGGTGGCAAGAAGGAGGTTGGAGAATCTGCGTAAGAAGTTGACCGAAAATCCCGATCTCCTACATAAGTATGACGAAGCGATTCGGCAATACCAAGACAACGACATGGCGGAGAGGGTCGATGAAGAAACAGACAAATACTTTACTAGGGGGAATACCGGACACTCCGCTCATTTGCATTAGACGGAGCGATGGCCGCGCCGATTCCTCCCCTGGTGGCGCGGGATAATTTGGGTGTGTCCCTCTCCCTATTTTCTCTCCCCTCCTCTCCCATTTTCTCCTCCCGCCAGAACACATGACCGATATGCGTCACCGACGATGCCAAACGTGGGCGGGCGATCACGCGGGAGCCGGGCTAGGCCGGGCGCGACGACTATCAGTGGCCACCATCGCGCGACCTGTCACAGCATGTTTATGCCAACGTCCTTCTCTACGGATGACACGCTACAGTGTCCTTTCGTAGTGCACCAAGTATGACGCGTTCGCCGCTGTAAACAATCAGTGAAGATGGCGGGAGGGACAGTGTGCTCCGTTCTCCTCTGCAAGAACCGGACCTTGCAGGGCAAAAGCCTGTCATTCTTTCGATTCCCTCCAGATCGAATCACGTAAGTAAACAACTTCGGCGTCGCGTTTCTCATGCTGACCTTATTCAAAATGTGTGTGTAAAACATATATTTGATCCGTGTTTGTTAAATGCTGAGCATTATATATTTGTTCAAAGCGTTATTGTCTGTATAAACAGAGATCTGTGCTTGTTGAATGCAAAGCTGTTCATATTGTTTTTTTTTTTTTTTTTTAATTTGCAATAAAAATTGTTTCAACAAAAAAATGGTCGAATGACATTTATGAGTAAAATCTGAGTTCGCACCTTCAATTATCATTGTAGAAATACTAAAATAATCATAACCAACTTTGTTCAAGGCCAGCATGGTCTATTAAGAATAATGTTGACATCCACGAAGTTACAAAAAAATTATTCCCAACTTTCTGAATATTTTTTTTTCTGTTGGCTTGGGCTGCTGCAAAGCACCATCTATTCGCAATTTGAAAATATCGAGAAATGGATCACTCGATTAAATCGTCTCATATCTGATACGCAGAACCCCATTCCTGATATCAGAATTTTGTGCCAGCCAGACATTCCCGAAAGCAGCACTTTGTAAAATTCCCGACATACCGAGCTCCCGAAATTAGGGTCGTTTACTCAAGGTGCCTTCTCAGGCGTTTTAGCGATAATCATAGTAGCAAATACTTTGCGATTCAGTATGACAATACATTGCTGTGCCTGCTAAACATACTTCAAGGGTCAACATGGTTCCTTAATAATAGCTGCTCCCTGCTGCTCTAAAGTGCGATTACGACTAACCACTCTTATTAGAGCAGCTTTCAAAACCGTTCGTACAAATTTCGATACTCGCTGATCGAGCTACATGCGTGCGGTTTATATAACAGAACGTAGACATAGAGCTCACTAATAAAGTGTCCGCTGGGTTTTAAATTCAACAGACGACCTACTCCACCGCGACCGAACAGCGCGCACACACTGAAAGAAGTTGGACCGGTAGTAAAATATCCCGGACCGAGAGATGGCGCTACTCACCCTCCGATCCTAAAGTGGAAAACCGCAACGCCATGACACATCCACCCATTCAAAGTGCGCAAAGCCTGTCGTCCCCGAAGCCATTGTATTCGCGGGGAGTGTCCTGTATTCCCCCTCGTAAAGTATTTGAAACAGAGAACGAAGGTGCAGCAAGGGCGTATTACATGCCCCACCAGGCTGTTCTCCGCGAGAACAGCAGCACCACAAAACTTAGGATTGTGTTTGACGCTTCCTCCCACGGTGCAAACTGTAAATCCCTGAACGAAAACTTGGAGAGTGGACCGAACATGAATCCAGATCTCGTCGCCATACTTCTGAGGTTTAGGACGCACACAGTAGCGTTAGTGGCGGATGTGGAGAAGGCTTTCCTGCAGATTGAATTCAAGGCGGAGGATCGTGACGCACTGCGGTTCCTCTGGTGCAAGGAACCGCCAATCCCAAATCAACCGGTACCAGAGATAGAGACCTGGCGAATGACGAGGGTGACTTTCGGTGCAACGTCAAGCCCGTTCCTTTTGGCGGCTACCCTGCGGCACCATTTCGCAGCGATGGAGAACACATATCCAACAACGGCCGAAGAATTAAGCAAGTCCGTGTATGTTGATGACCTGTTGACCAGAGCGAGCAACGGAGACGAGGCTAAGAAGTTGTACGCCGAGGCGAACGAGGTGTTTAGGCAGGCCGGTATGAGACTCCACAAGTGGGGTTCAAATAGCGCATCACTAGCGGAGGTGTTCGAGGAGGACGGCGTAGGCCAAAAACCACTCGGACAAGTCTCGAACGTGCTCAAGGTGCTCGGAGTGTCTTGGGAACCGAAAGAGGACAGACATATGTTTTCGCCGGAGTACGTGATGCAGACTGCTCGCCACCAAGAAAATACGAAGCGCTTCGTGCTGCAAACGACAGCTCGCCTTTACGACCCTCTGGGATTCTTGGCACCCTTCGTCGTGACAGCCAAGATCCTGTTCCAGGAAATCTGGAAACTAAACCTGGACTGGGACGATGTGCTACCAGATCACCTGCAAGACGAGTGGACCGGGTGGTGCAGAGAACTTGTCGAGCTAGAAAGGGTCAAGATCCCAAGGTTTTGCGACGACGGATTGCAAGGCAAGGTGACCCACCGATCATTGCATATCTTCGCCGACGCCAGCACCGCTGCCTACGGAGCCATGGTCTACCTTCGCACCACCGACGACACAGGAGCGACGACGACGACGTTATTGCTCGCAAAAGGCCGAGTTGCACCCCTCAAAACTGTCACACTGGCGAGATTGGAACTGATGGCCAGCTTGATCGCCTCAAGGCTGTCCAAATACGTTCAAACCTGCCTTGAGCTTGAGGTGAAGGACGTTCACTTCTGGACGGATTCAATGATCATGCTTTACTGGATCAGGGGAGAGGCCTCCCGATGGAAGCTGTTCGTCAAGAATCAACTGCAAGAGATCCCGAGCAATTCTGAAGGCGCGACGTGGCACTACTGCCCGGGAAAAGAAAATCCCGCTGACCTCATGACACGAGATCTGACCGCATCCCAGTTGGTCTCCAGTTCACTGTGGTGGTCGGGTCCGAGTTGGTTGCCACTGCCATACAGAATAGCCCAAGCAAATGTGCGGAGAACTCCCTCGAGACGCCCTCGAGGAGAGAGGATCGAGAGCAGAAGTGTTTGAAGTCACAGTAACGCCCATTCCAGAGTTGATCGATATCTCGCGATTCAGCTCTGCTTCAAGGATCAACAGAACAACGGCTTGGATTTTTCGATTTCTCCACAACGTCAGGTCAACTGAAAGACGAACGGGACCACTGACAGCCGAGGAGATCGAGGCAGCGCGAACTCACTGGATAAAGGAGGCGCAGCGCTCGGCGTTCGCTACCGAGCTTCGCTGCGCGACCGACGCTACGAAGACCCCGCCTGGTTCTCCCCTCCAAGACTTCGCCACTTTCATCGATCAGCGGGGAGTACTTCGCATTCGAAGTCGCCTCCAGTCCGTCAGCATGACGTATGACGAACGAAACCCGATCGTCCATTCCCAAGCAGCAACGATATTCAACTTTGCTGGCAATCGACGCGCACCGACAGCTGCTGCACGCGGGAGTCAGAGATACTCTCGTGCAGCTCCGTAACCAGTATTGGATTCTGCGGGGCCGAGAGCTGGTGAAGAAAGTGGTGCGTGCCTGCGTGACCTGTCAGCGATTTAGCGCGACCCCCGCGAGTGTCCCCAGGGACCCTTGCCAGATGCCCGGACAACACGAGCAGACCCTTTCGAGGTAGTCGGCACGGACTTTGCGGGCCCCCTCTACGTCAAGGACAATGACCTCACATGCAAGTCCTACGTGGTGCTGTTCACGTGTGCAGTCACGCGGGCTGTACACCTGGAGTTGGTTCCAGACCTGTCGACCCGGAGCTTTCTCTTTGCCTTCCGTCGATTTGTGTCGCGCCGAGGGCTGTGCCGCGTAATTTATTCCGACAATGCGTTGACCTTGAAACGAGCGTCGAAGGAAATCACGGAACTGTGGAAGACGTTGCGCCACCCAGACGTGGTCAGCCACTTTGATAACGCGGGTATCCAGTGGAGGTTTATTGTCGAGAGAGCCCCATGGTGGGGAGGATTTTACGAGAGGCTCGCGCGCTCGGTAAATGTGTCTTTAAGAAAGGTTATCGGAAGGAACTGTCTGGACACAGAGGAATTGACCACCGTTCTGATTGAGGTAGAGGCCGTGTTGAATTCGCGGCCATTAACATTTGTGCACGACGGGGTCGGAGAGGGGACCCCGCTCACGCCGGCCAGTTTCCTAGTTGGGAGGCGGCTGACGACACTTCCGCCGACTGGGTGGGGACACGCTCGCTTCCACACCAGAGGAGCTTCGCGTGCTCTGGCGGCAGCGAAAACAACTGCTTAACCGATTTTGGGGAACATGGAGGGAAGAGTATCTTCGAGAACTCAGATCAGCGTACGCCACTCAGAACAGGCAGTCGGCGCCCATCAGAGAGGGTCAAATTGCTCTGTTAAAAGAGCCGCTTCCCCGCCTCCTATGGAAGCTCGGGCGAGTAGAAAGAGTGTTCCACGGCCGAGATTCTCGGATCCGGTCGTGTGAGATCCGAGTGCATCACGGCACCATTTTGCGAAGGCCAGTGCAGCTTGTGTATCCGTTAGAGTTAATGGAAGTTTAGAATGGACTCCCATCCATTCGGTGGGGAGTGTGTTGGAACGTTTAAGTGGTTCGTAATAAGCCATATCACTGGCGCGAGGAGATCGAAGACGAGGAAATGGGCCAGAGACGTCTTGAAAAAGAGCTCGTGGCAAGGAGCTGGCGGCCGGGGAGCGCGTGGCCGGGGAGCTCGTGCGTCGAATCAACTTGGAACGGAGGGGAACGCCACGTCAGATCGCATAGCTCGCAGCTTGTAGATAATGTGAATAAAAGTTTCCTTGAACGTAACCATCGACGACTACCAGAGGTTCCTACAATCTCATCAGCGGGCGCTCCGTAATCAGTTGATATGAAGGAATGTGCGTGATTCGTATATAAAATACTTTGGTATATGATGGGGCCTTCCGCGTAACCTCGAGGTAAAAGCCTTTGAATGGAGATTATTAAAACAAATAAACTGCTTTGTCCAAACCGAGGAGGGCGTTATAAGTTGACTCAGCCGTATTTAAATTGATTACTTGTTCGAAATGCGCAAGAAGTTTCGAAATCACTTTGTGATCGCGGGGAAAATATTTGAATGGTGATATATTATTCTGGAAATAACCAAGGTATTCATTTAGAGCTTTCGGAAATTCGCAGATTGTAACAGACTGTGCAATATATGTTTTTCGCAAGCGTTAATAGACTAAGCTAATTAAAACAAATTAGTATATCAATTTTGTACGCTAAGTCAATTAAGAAACTACAGAAGTATTGTCAAATATACTGATAATGAACTTGAATTGGTCCTTGATATAATATGTACAATTACACTAAAATATTACGCATTCACCGGTTTCTTTTAAGTTAGGCTTGTGAGCGGTATCGCCAAATAATCAAAAAGTGAGTTCTGTTCGGCGACAAATTGAAAACAACTAGCCAAAGCTCCCACTTTTGGGACACTGGTGTACGAAGTTGTTTTTTTTTTAATATTTAAAAAAAACAAACGAAAACAATAGTTTTTTTGTGATCTTGTTTGGAGTGATATGAATCTCTGAAATATTTTTTTTAAAGATTCAAATATACTTGCGCTCGATAGTATTTATATTTAAATTTACTTGTTTACTGAATAGCTTACCAGACAATACAATTATCGTCGATGAGAACAGTTAAGGAAAGCTGAAAGCAATTTCTTAAGATACGGGGACAGAGACCTGTAAAAAAACTACTGAATATTTTTTGTTGTTTCTGTCGTTTGTTTGTGCCTCTTGTCATCTGACTTTAACTCGGAAGCGTCCAGGTTGTGATTTAATTTTGTGCGACCTATTTTTCGATTTTGCATTTCAATTGTTCAATTGGATGTGTTTTCATGGTGGATTCTTCATCAAGCTTTTACGCAAATGTTGACGCTAAATTCCTTTCCTAAAAAGTACTCAGAACTTATTTTTTAAATATCATCGCGCGTATGCCTGATTCTACGGAAAATAAAAGTCCTGCTTTTATGGCCTAGAATATGAGGTGACCATGTAGCAACATCAAATTATTGTATTATCAATATTTAATTATATTACTTGCATCATTATTTGGGCAGATAACGGGGATGTCCCTATAATCATGGGAAATTTTTTTAAATATTTTGAATAAATGAACCACACCGGGTAGAACCAAAATGATCAACGAAAACGACACGCATTGCTACTGCAATATACTATGCTACTGCAATATACTCAGTAAGCTTTCAAAATAGTGCCTATTGGTTACATCTCTAAAATGTCTTGATGCCAAAAATAAGTCATTTGAAGGTGTTAACCTTTAACAGAAAGTTGCACGTGGATGGACGGGAATTTACCATTCACCTGCATCAATTAGTTTTGCCATATCATCTATACATGGGAAATCATAATGACCTCAACGGCCATAGTTGTACTCACCCCTCAAAAAGAAACAGAGGAGGCCTCCAAACGTTCTTTTATAAGCTATTAGGGGGCTTGGTTGCTGATTCTTTTTTAATATAAAAGTAATACAATAATACTGAATATTCACAATCAAAGCTTGATATAACATTTAATATTAGAATCCCCTACATCTCTGGAAGGGATAAAATATTCTCAACGGTTTTATCATTTAATTGACGGTTAGTTTGCTTTATTAGGCTTGGGATAGACTGCCTGGATCTGAGTCTGTTCTATTGCTCCATTTACAGCGATCTGCAACGTGAAGCAGTCCGTATTATTTATTATTTTGGGAGCGCATTGCGAAACCACAAGGCTTCTCTTCCTATAAGTAATTATCTATATGAATTTTAAATGAGACCCCAATTGATTAATCAAAATCAAGATATCGAGCAAAGTAATATTTTACATGAAATGCTTCACAGTAACAAAATAATAGTACTTCAGAGGAGTATAATTCGACTATATCTCGTATTCGTTCATATTTGAATTTCACATTGCTTGGCTAGTTCAAATGATCTGCTATTTGTGCAAAGGAACATTATGCTTTAAATTTGTCACCTGACTAAGCAGATCACCTCTTTTCCTGGAGCATCTGTCTGCTGTCTAAAGGCGTAGGAACTTTGTGTTTGATACCCATGTAAACAAAGATAATAAAAAAAAAGTTAACACAGCTTTCTTTTTTTTCCAGAGATTAAATTTTGTAAATGCCACGATGTTGTTTTGCGTTTTTTTTTTCTTCAGAGGAGCACATTTCCGCAAGCTGACGTTCACGGCTCCGAGTTTCGCTCCATCCAGTTTTAAAGTTTTAGTTCTTTTGTGCAACGCCTCTGCTTGATAAATAATTCGGAAGACTCTGATCGCAAATACAGTACGAAGTATGTCAAGAAACTGTTCCGAAAAGCATCAAACATATCAAAGCATTTTCGCTGTTCGGGGCCGACGAGTTTTGTCAGATTTTTTCTCAGTCGTGGGGTTTTGCTGCAGTCTACTCATTCTTTTCTTTCCGAAACTCTCCGTCCTTATTATAATTCAAGTGCTGCAGTGACTGCGATTTCCCTCCTAAAGAATGAAATATGCTACCTTCCTTAAATTCAAATTTAACTCTTGCCAAAATTCGCAATGAGTATAGCCTCGTTAGTGTAGCTAAGTATATGCGTATATTTTTGTTCTCGGCTTTTTGTATTTGAGCTGTTTTACTTCAATTATTTGGTGGTGTTTTTATTGGGTACAGAAATAAGATTACCCCTTGAGTTTTTATTATGACGAGATTACAAAAATAATATGTGAGCTTAAATTCAAGCGAGTTATAGCATTGATTTGAATAAACCTGAATTATAAAATAAACGTATTTCTACTTTTTTCTAAGGCGTCTTAATATATCTTTAGTGCGAATGTGCAAAAAAAAAAAACACGATATAGTACGGTCTTATTCAGCAGCATATAAAATTAACAGTAACCGGAATATATATGTATGGCAAAGTTGCTCACAAAGGCGCCATCCTCTGTAAGTAGCATTCAGCTTTCGACAATGAAACGTATATCTCGTTAATCGGCCGCACAGGCTATGTCCACATATTAAATCACTGAAGTAAATAGTGAACATTGCGAGAGATGTTATGAAAATGTTTGTTCTTGTTTCATGTCATCTAAACCGGCTTTTATTATGCTGTTACGCACTTCGGTTTTAGTTTACTTTCAAAATAACAGTTCACTTAGTTGAAATCTTGGTTTAGTTGATTCATCAAAAATCACTCCAAAATAGTTATATTAGCATGGTAGTACACCGAAGATTACTCGCACTCAGGTCACTTAGCAAAACTTACTTGAAGCGCGCACTTTATTTTGCACACAAGGCTTGTGACAGAGGGTTCATTCGCATAAATTTCAAACTTGGCTCGAGATTTTTTTTTAATATTGCTTTTTCGGTTTCGCTGTGGCAGTTCACTCAGCGCAGGTTTCTATTTGCTTGCCATGCATCAGACAGGAACGAGCTCACACCACGAAGGTGCAAACATATAATATGTCGTTGGGTTTGACACATCCCCCTCTCAACACTTCGTTGAGCAGCTGTAAATTGTATTTGATTAATAGTGAGGTCGAATGCACAGTCTTCGGTGACAACAGTATATGCTTTAAGTATAAAATGTTCCACAGACTGAAGAAAATTCTCTAACAAGTTTTCTTTATTTCGCATAACAAAATGTGTAAATTATTTTAGGGGTTCTAAATATTATTATTACATTTTTTTTTGTAAAACAGATCTTAGTTCATTCGATGGCGTCCCTCCTCTGTTGTGATTTATACCAAAATAATTGCTCAAAAACAAAATCTGAAACCTGATGCTTTAAGAGCTCACCAAAAAGCGAAACATTAATAAAGGTTAAATGCTTTAATTCAGAAGCCCACTACAATATTTAAAAAAAACGAAAAAGCTTCTTATTCTTTTGTTTAGTGCGCCCAAATTAGAAAGCAAGCATGCCGTTAAATATTATAAAGCATTTGAATTGGTGTAAATTATGTTCAGAAATATGTTTTGCCATACATAGCATACAAGCGTGTTTGACGTCATTTTTGTGCGAACGAGTTGCATTAATCTCGCTTCAGTACACATCTGCAAACATTTATCAAGAGAGTGGTAAAGACACAAAGGATAAAAACATGGCATCAATTTGACTTCGTCTGTCCTTCGTGGCTTGTGTAATTGGAAATATTATTTAAGAGGCGAACAAAATGGGTGATCTGCTGATTGATAGCTCTCTTATGAAGCTCGATCAAACAATAAATATGTTAAGACGTAACACGTCTGAGAAGCGGTTTCATGAATCTTTAAGGGCTTCTTGATAGATTGGATAGACTCTCAGGAGAGTGAATAATGCGCAATATTTGAAAAGGCAGTGTTGTTTTATGTCCAAAGATAATTATATATCATAAATGTTAATTCAGTCGTTTCATTAAATGAAGATATTGGTTTGCGGAATCCGGAAATTCGCTTCTGGAATTGCAGCGACACACACGAGGAAATGCCGCTAAAAATAAGTTTTGTTCCGTCCCTGGTGCAGGGTTAGGCAGTATCGCGATACAAATGTTTCGCGATAGATTACCAAAAAGACATTTCGTATCTATTTCTGCATTGCAATACATTTTTTTTACCAGTATCTGTATTGCTATCGAAATACATTTGGAATGGCTCTTTGTATCGCGATACAATCAGGATGAAATGTGTTTCGTTACTTTCTTCAGAAATACCCCCCCCCCCTCTCTCTCCATAAAAAAAAAAAAAAAAACACAAGGTCAAAACGCCATTTCTTTTTTCTTCTGAGGAATTTAGGATCAAGGAGGTCCTGGGGCATTGTTGCTATGCTGACCAACTATCCTTCAGATTTTCGAAACTATTTTTATATGCGTCCTATTTTCTCTTCTAAGAAGTGCTGAGTAGTCGAGAACTCAAACCAGGTAGCGTGTCAGGAGGAGAGTCGGAGCATCCACTGCCGCAGGTCCCTAGGTAAGGATTTTATGAGTCATTGTTTTCTGGCAGCCTATTCCCGCTGCTAATCGGCTCACTTGCCATAGCTTACACACACACACAAACACAGTACAACCAGCCGGCAAAGCTAAGTCACAGTCCGTTGCAGAACGAGCCTGGTGGTGGTTGACTTGAAATAGTAAGCCGTAATAATGCGCGCCCGTAATAATGCACGGCTCAAAGGTACGTCATCAGTCGACGTGAATGTGACTCGCTGCTCTGGTGATCCGATACCCAGGAAGGAGGCCAGACATGGCCTCGCTGTGCCGTCCCAGACTTCGTACATTTGAGACTCGTCTCGAGCGCGCTGTTTCTCGGAGAGCTCGCACCTGTGCCGGCAAATTCAAGTCGCACTCCACAAGGGCCTCTGTTAGGATAATGCTAGGCAAAACTTGAGGACTGCCATCCATGCCTCATAGCGTCGGAGGGTCTACAGGAAGGACTGTCAAAACAGCGATTCCTCCGTATCGGTTTTTCAAACATAACAGAAGATAAGACATGTGTTTCAAGAAGCTTCAGGTGGTTCACAATTCTCCAAAATTTCAAATGCCACTGCATGCACGATCTTCACCGAGGTCACGTACAAGGAAAGTACGTATTGCCCTGTCATACAGCAGCGTGGTGAAGTTTCATGTTCAAGGCCACACCTAAAGATAAAAAAATACCAGTTCATTCTTCCGTGACGTCATGTGATGACTGTTGACAGGGGCGCCCTCATTGGACAGGAGCGTAGTGACGTTTTGACGGGATTTAGGGTGACATAAAATTTTTTAGAGGTCGAAGCCTTATCACCTTACTGTAAGAACGACAGGATGTCAGGGAAGGGACCGCGGTCAATCCTTGATGGAACGTTTTTTGAGCCCATTTGAAGACCCCTCTTCGTCCAGAATCATTGCCTTTAAAGCGAAACGCCAAGTCTGCGGGAAAGTAATTTTGGGACCAAAATTTGCAATTCAAGCTTCGTCTCAGTTGGCGTCTCAAACAAATTTGAAAATGTATTGCAGTATCAGTATTTCAGTATTGGCATTTCTGCCCTCCCCAATATGTATTCCTGTATTTGTATTTCCAAAGACGTTTTGCCTCTTTTTAAAATCTATTTCTGATATGTATCATGACACATGTTTAGAAATATAGTTTAGTATCAGTATTTTAGATGCTATTTTCATGTATCCCAGTAGTTGTATTTCCAAATACATTTTTAAATCTTTCTGCCCAACCCTGCCCTGGTATACTATATGTGGTATATTCAAAGCTCAATGTATTCAAACCAAGTAAAAGAAATTTAACTTTTACAGAATTTGAGAAGGGTTCCCGACGCTTACGAGGTTCTTAAAATAATAATAAAGACAAAATAAGGTTTATAGTTATGTTTGTTTTTTGATCGTTGTGATATATCAGATAATCTGTGTGAGGTTCTGAGAAACACATTCAATTAGACCAATGGTTCTCAAATGGGGGTCTGCGCACTCTTTGGGGTCCGCGAAGGCATTCAAGTGGTTCGCGAAGCCTTGTCTCATTAGTCAAGTCGGGCAATATGAGTTGACTTTTTTCACATTCAGTAGAAACATTCCAATTTTCGGGTGAGTTCTTTCATATGTATGTCATTGAAATAAGTTTACTTCATACTAGAAATTAGGTATATTCATTTGTTATATCATTATCATTATTAACATTTACCTTTCTATTACCCTCACCCCAAAAGTGGTCCTCCATCATCTCCGCTATCTACAGGGGGTCCACGAAACGTCAATGGTTGAGAACCAATGTATTAGAGCATCAAGCCACCAAAGTGTAAGGCCATCAAACAATTAAAACTGTCCTAAATTGTATTTATCATCAGGTAATAAGGCAATAAAATTTTAAATACATCAATTCGTGAATCCCTCCCATCCTCAGAGCACGCCGACGCCCAAACACACGATAGCTTGTCAACCTGGCGGGCTTTCAAAATTATGTTCGAAGATAATTTCTGTACGAGTGTTTTATACGATGCACTACGGTTCTAAAAACTACATGTAGGTTAAAAAATGAATAAATACAAAAATAGAAACATATTTAGAAATCATTTATCAATCTGCACAAATCAATATCAATATATAGGGTGTTTTTATTCCGTCCAAATTCTTTTTATAAAAATGCACTTTCAATTGTTTTAGACTTGTAAATAATTTGTTTGCACTGCGGCTACTTAAAAAGTGGCTAAATATTAATAATTAGTCAGACCAGTCACTTTATATAATAAACTAAGTTCTCTTGTGTGTGTGCTAAGGGGGGGGGGGGGGGGGCTAAGATATGTTAAAAATTGACGCTAGACCTCAATACGTTTGTTTGGTGCCCAGAAATTTCGAATGAAATATTTGTACTGGGCCAACGGGGCGGGAAATATTACCCCTGTGAACGGTTTGACACCGAAACCAGGTGGGCCAACAGCGGCCCTATAGCTGACGGCAGTGTTGTCGAGCCGGTAGAGGGCGGAGACATTGCAATCACTGTACTATTTCTTCTGGCTTACTTTTCGTTTCAAGCTTCGTACAAACTGGCATTTCTCGTCCCGTAGCAACCACTGTGAATTTTATAAATGAAAGTTCGCTTCTGCACAGCCAGAACATACTCAGGTCGAGAGGCGAATTCTCTAAATACATTATGCCTGACACAATAAAAAGTACTAAATATATTTTACTTTCATATCTGAGTAATTACCCAATTTCCACTTTGTGGCATAACCGCCATGACTAACAATTTCTCTGCAGGGCTGAAATAACACATATGCAAGTTATTTTGATATAATCGTGACCTACCCTACCTAGAGCGGTGCACTCTGTATGGATTGAACTACGCACACATGGTAATTGTGAAACTAATTCATTATTGCGTAGTAATTGATTTAAACTGAAATAAACCCTTGGAACTTGTAGCTGAAGAAACTCCTGCCTACTGTAATGATGTGCTATACGGTTTTAGTATATCCATGTATTCAATTTAAACCAGATTAGAAACATTTCGCTTTCTTATGCAGTGTTCTGTATATCAATCAATCATTCAATCAATTAATTTTATTTACATCATCATCAGAGAGTGATGTGGGCTGCAGAGGAAAAATGTCAAAACAGTTTTGACTTGACAATGCCTCTGCAGCCTTACAATTGGCATAAGGTAACAAAAACAACATAAACCAGGGAAATCCAAACAACAGTGACATGGGATGGCAAAAAATAAAACACTTATATGATCAACACTTATATACTGTTACATTTTTAATTTACAAGAGGAGGTCCACAGCCAAATCAGACCAAATTAGAAGTGTGTCACGCGCCGTCTGCACGCGTTTCGTCTTTGTCCTCGGTGGGTTCTAGCACGCGCCTCAGCAGCACCGCTACACTATTTCCCCTCTGAGTTTTTTAGTGATGTTTCTTCCTAGGTTGGTTCATTCTGCTAAACAACCTCGCCACGTTTCATTAAAGATAGTCAGCTCTTTTTGCAGGTGTCGTTGCCGATGCTCTTCTGCGACAGTTCCTCGGCGAGACCAAAATCCAGCACATTGGCGCTTTTTGACGTTGGTGCCCGGAGACTTGTCACTTGACCGCCGCTATAGCTCCTGTTTTCGTCACCCCTGGTAACATGTCTGATCAGAGCTCTGATTCCGGAAAATATCATATCGGTGCAAAGCATCACTGCACATTTGCGCATTTTGAAAACCAACACCGAAAATGAAATGTGCCGGTAAGGCTAAAGTCCAGGAGAAGATGGAACGTTATGTTAACGTTGCTGCTCATGACCTCGTCCGCCGAATGTCCAGAACGACAGTCAGAAAAACATTCAAGTCCGGCGCGCACTTACGTGCCTCGATGCCTTGAAGCTTTGGGATGCAAATGTGGCCGTAAGCCAACGCAGGATCTTCATTGTACGGCCACAGAATAGTCGTGGGGAACATGGCGAAGTGGTAACTTGTTCGTGGCGGTACCGTCATGAAGATTTGCAGCATCAGGCAATCCAGTCGCCATCCACTGGCTCCATGAGACACCGGAGCTGACCACATTGCAGAGGATGTTCCTCCCGAAGAGGCTTTCCGGGTAACTTGAGGCGCTGTGCCAGAAATCCCACTTCTGACACCAAATGTTACATTTTTAATTTACAAGAGGACGTCCACAGCCAAATAAGACCAAATTAGAAGTGTGTCACGCGCCGTCTACACGCGTTTCGTCTTTGTCCTCGGTGGGTTCTAGCACGCGCCTTAGCAGCACCGCTACAATACTGTATCTTGCTACTAGAGGAAGAATTTCGTCCTTATACACAAAGAACGACAGCATCTAGTGATCGGATGTATACCAGAAACAAAATATATAAAACGATAATGTTTACGGCTGAACAAGGCGATTTACTTTTTATTTGTGAAAACAAAGTTGTCGAATTTCATTTAGATGTAGGTTTTCAATGTTTGACAAATTATGTTTTTCAGCTTTATTTAAGACAGGCGGAAGATTATAGCTTAACATTTGAAACCCAGAGTTCGTGCGATTTAATAGGATTTTCTAGTGCTCCCTTTCCCTAACGTCATGAGGTTTGGAAATGGAAGTTAAATTTTAAATACAAGTAAAAAATGGTTCATTACATTGAAGGGCGGATCTATATCGTGTGAGGAGAGTATACTCATATGAATCAAGAATTGATGTTAAATGCAGCTCTTTGAATAGAGGAGGAGTGTGTGTGTCAAAAGACACATTTCGTATTATGCGAACCGCCTTTTGTTGAAGGATATGTCATTTAATTAGGTTCGTCAGGGTTGTAGCGCTCCACACTAAGCTACAGTAACTTAAAAGGGATTCAAAAAGAGCTTTATACATAAGCAATTTTAAACGACAAGGAAGTATATTTTTAAACGGGTACAGTCTGCTAAGCACTTTTGAAAGTTTTTTTTAGCTATATTGATAATGTGATCACTTTCATACATGGGGTTGTTAAAATAAACTCAAAGTGTTTTCACATTTTGAACGAGTTCAATTTCAGGGAGCCAAGAACAATATAAAAAAGCTTCAACAATTGTGGAGGTTTAAAGTTGATCACTGTCTCTTGGAACCGGGCGATAATAACATTAGCGAAGCCCACCATCATCTAGGTAAAAAACAAATAGCCAGCGCAATATAGAGTAATTGTGCACGTGAAGAAATTCAGGAGAAGAGGAATGCAAAACCGCTGAAAATTAGCTTTTTATTCCTGTTGTAATATTTGCGTTAAACTTCTCAGCTCTTCCCCAATTAATTTGTGTAATAAAAAATAATTTTTGAACGATATATTGGGGCAGTTCTTATGAAATTAAACAAATATGAATTAAAATTACATGCCATCAGACAGAAGATTTTTTTTTTTTAAAGTTATAATAGCAGCAACACATTGAATAATACAATTTGAAGAAAAACATACGCAATACATTTAGCAAGAACTCTTATTAGCACGAAAATCACTTTGCATAATAGCCGGATAATTTACTTGAAAGCAGAGTTTTTTGGGGAAAAAATGCGAAAATCTTTTTACTTTGCCGCACTAGTGTGTCAAAGCCAGTGGTAACTCAGAATACGATGTGATAGTCTAGACGATCTAGGCACACATGTGGAGGCTGAATGGCGCGAACGGTATCCGCGGTTACTTTGGCGAGGTCCATAGACGCAGCTTTTCTAGGGTCCGCGACCGGCGCAGTGTTTTTGCCATATTTGTATTCGCGAAGTGCGGCACCCGCCTGGCTGAGGAGGGCGGTCAATAGTTCGCTGTCTATTGCCGGTTTGGAGCGGAGTGTGAAGGACGTGCAAAGTGGACGCCCGGGGATTATTGTGTGCAGGGCGGTACGCGGCACTTGAAGACGAATCCTCTGCCGCAAGAGGTCCCAGACTTTCCCCCTAGAGCCTCATCCGCTCACTTGAGGTCTTCCTGGGAGCACCCCTCGAAGGCTCTTTGCCAATGACTAACTTCGCCGCCTTCTGTCGTGCACGGGATAGCGTGAGCGCTACGGTGATAAACCTTATTTGTGGATGTCATACTCTGCAATGAGCCTATAGGCGTCAAGTTCTCATAGCCTGTTGAACTCTGAGACACAATAAACTAAAAACTGGGAAAGAGCCCCCCCAAAAAAATGGGAACGCGGCAGCGCCACAGATTGCCTCGGTTGTTTTCGCATCCAACTGCTCGATCAGGACCTCGTGGTTTATGGGCAGCGTTTGCTATACGAGCTTCGGCGAGCGGAAGAAAGCGTCGATCGTCTGCAAGCGTCTCGGCCTCTCGAGCTATTTTCCCCTGGACCCATTGCAACGCAACGCATGCGCACTTGCGATTAATTTGTCCAGAAACTTCACGAAGCATCTGCCATTAAATTGCGAACTCTTTATTTAGCTTTAGTTGCTCCCTCTAATTATATCTAGGCACTCTATGGCGCCATGTGGAGCAATTCGCAAAGGGACCATGCACTACTAGCGATGCGCATGTTTTTCCTCTTTCCCCCGTTTTTCTGTCGCGCTCTCTTGTGGCCTTTCTCTGGAGAAGCCAGGAGCGCGCGCGTTGCGCGGAGCACAGCGCCGCTGCGTGTCTGAACAAATGATTTTTTACCCCCGCCGGGAGTAACGCGGAGGCACTCGAGGTTCGTCTGGCACCGGTGTACAATCAGGAAGGAAACGAGCGCTGCGTCAGCGTTCGGCTGACGGTCGGACCGTAGACTTCCGTCCCTCGTTGAAGACCAAAAATTGTTAAGTGCCAGCCACAAAATACGTTGCGTTAATGACACTTCTTTAAGCTCGAGCATAAACAAGACCTACGTAAACCAAACGTTAAACGCTACAGCGAGAAGCGTGTCTTTAATATTTATTTAAGTGCAGCGTATATTAATCTACCGGCAATTCTTAACAGATTCGATCTGTAGCCGAATATATACCCTAGTTGTAATAGCTGATATTAAAGGGGTCACGAAACGATTTTTCAACTTTTTTTTTCTGGTTAGCTTTCCTAATCACCTCAGAAATCGCGCATTGTATCAAACGGTTCAAGAGGAAAGAAAGGAGGGAGTCCCCTCTCGCTCGGACCCTCGTTTGTGTACCCGGACACCGCCATTCTCCTCCTAGAAGATCAGCCCGTCGCTAAAAGCTCGAATAAAAGTTGCTCTAACCACTCCGCTTACCCCGAAGCTGACAGTACTGTGGAAGCTACGTGCTCCTTGGGACAGCCACACTTTTGCCACTCCCTCACGCATACCCACGAGCCGGTAATGAGGTCAGGTGATGAAAGGTTGGCGGTTGATTGGTCCGGCAAGCTCATAGCTTCCACCGCACCGTTAGCGTTGGGGTGAATTGAATAAGTGCGTTCGGGCCCGGTGACACTCTTTGGGTACCGCGGATGTATCAAAGTGAAAAGGCAGAGCGCTTTCGAAGGAAAGAAGTTACGAAACAGTCCGCTGTGCTTTAAAATGTTTGTACTGAAGGTCAGGCTTTTGACTTTCCACCTTCTTTTTTTTGGCCCACTAAGCGATATGCTATTAGTAAAATCCCAATCTAAATTCATTTATTCCAGCCCACAATTCGTTTCATGAGCCCTTTAACAAAATTTGCTAAGCAAAATATAAAAATGTTGAACCTAATAGGCTCCCGAAAGCCAAGGAAGTATAGAGAACAGCATATATGATACAGTATCTGGAATAAACATTGCTCGTGAATGCACAATATCATTTATATGCGTGTCTTTGTACAGTGGTGGGGTTGCGAGTCACAATGGACGTCTTGCCAGATCGAAGAAATCGAAACGGCGTTGTGCCGCGCAACGCTTCTTGCGTACATTTCGGAAACCTTTTCGATTTCGATTTGTCAACCTCAATTCCAGACATCCCGTAACGACGAAGTACAGTGCATGCATTTTTGAATATGGGGCATTCTTTAAATGCATGGTGTTGCCTACCAATACGATTAGGATGGTTGGGCACCATTTTTGGGTCTCCCAACGTACCAAAATTTGTGCGCGGGTAAACATAGGAGGAAGTGTATTGGGCCGATCATCGTGTTCCATTGTCTGAGTGCCCTAGACTTCATAAACAGTCCGTGACCCGGGAGAGTCATGCTGCACTCTGGAGTCGTAGCTAGGCCGCCAGAAAGGTATGGGACGAGGGAGGCCTTGCTATTACTCGTCGCTAAGTCGAGGCGGTTCCTTACGGCCGCTGGAGGTCCGTGTTTCAACGGGGTCTTTCATAAAGATGAATGAGTGACATGCAAACGAGCGCTGACTTTAATTTTTATGCAGTGCTGAGATGCACTACTTCGTCAACGGGGCAATCGAAATCGAAACCATGTCACTCATCTTTGTGGATAAAGAGGTCCCATAATGCAACGCGCGCAGTGTTGCCAACAGGAATTTTGGAACAAGTCTACGCTGCGCCGAACAAGTCAGCGTATCTCAGACTTTTCAAATAAAGTTGGGTTTTTACACTAGCTGATATTTCTACTGCTAGCATACCGTGAAGGCTTCTTCAGAAAGCTTGTGTTTTACACATTGTCATTAGTTGCCCATGTGTCACTAAACGTGCTATTGTAATCACCGTCATGCACCGAAAAGAATAATTTGCTTCTATCAAATACACTAATATTTAGGTTTCCTGGTGACATTCATTGTTCACAAGTGAACCCAAGTGCATGGAATTAAGCGTCCAAATGAATAAAGGTACGAACAAGAGCCAGTCTTTCGACAATTCACGATAACTCAGCGAATTGCGATGTCGCATGGCTGAGAAGGTACGATTCTGCGAGATACATTCACAAAACGCGTGATTTGAGAAATGAATATACTATGAGACTCCCGGGGGGCCACTTCTAAATTACAGAAGTTACGCTATTATGCTGTTTAATCCACGAGGAGAAAATCTCTACGTACATTTCTTGAACATTTATCATTTTATGTGTTCTTCAGGTCTTTTATATCAGTAGATGATAAGTCTTTCTCATAACCTGCCAACCGACGTTTAACAATTCCAACCCACAAATATAGAAAGCACGCCTCTGGTTGTCGTTTAAGCAGCTTGCACATTTTGAAGCAGTGCCCTCCTGTGTAAATCTAAATCAGAAACGTAAAATTCTTTGAATCTAGTTTATTCTGAAAGACAAAATATTTTTTCTTCACTTTAGAATTTTTTGCAGTGCAAGCAACATATTTCTTAAATCGTACGCTTTACAAGTAAGTTCACTCGTCCAGTATTTAAAATAGAGTTATCTCGATTTGCTGGTTTATATGATGAATAGGCACATCTGCTGAAGCGAATCGATGGCCTCAAATAAATTCCTTGTTCAGCACTATATTTCACAACGCGTGCCCTACTTTTTGGTGCGCCAAAGCCACATATTGTGACTTTGGATGACAAACAAATTGAAGCTGGAGGCGAAATACTGGTAATATTCATATCGCTCAATGAAATCAGGATAAAGCTCATGTGCTGCCACTGCTTAATTAATGTAGTTCATCGAACACCAGATATTTCCACTATATCTCTTTCCGTCATTATTTTCTTAATATGTCTTTGTGTGTTATACACAACAGTGTAGCTGGCCACTATTTCTCATTATAATAATAACACAAGTCTCCATAACAAAGCAGCGAAACATCGGAAACCGAACAAATAAAAATAAAACAATTCTAGTTACATATTTTCAAAGTGCGTAATATAAAAAAAAACGGTTGGCACCTGAAAAAAAAACGGTTATTCAAAACTCTTTTTTTACTTAATGATATTTCCATTGAAAGAGATGAACTTGAAATGTCTCGTCTTTCTATGCATCGATGCTGTTAGCATTGATACTCTGGCACCTGCAACGAGCACTGAGTCCAGAGCGGCCTAAGAGTCTACCGTTCTTCACACAGTGTTTTTTTGGCTATACAGATGTTAAAAAAAAAGGTCGTAATAGCTACACTGATGCGGTCAATGCAGGTGAGATACACGGCCAGGAGGAAAACATGTACGAGGCTAATCGTTACTATAAATTGAAACATTTACGAAGTTTCGTTAACTAATTCTCTAATTGGTAACAATAAACGTACTGTTTGAAGCATAAATTAATTGCTAAGAATTTCCGAAAAGCACTAATTCAGTAAATTTTAAAAATTATTCTGAGCACCTGCGAAAACGCAGATGCTCCGAGACGGAAAACCTGATAGGCCGCGTTTTCGCACCCACAGCCTCGCACATGTTGTCAGAGAGCTATGTTTAGTGCACCACCAGGCTTCCCACGCGCTCCAAGTCTTTCCTAAATGGGCGGATTTCATTTTCAATAGCAATTCGCGCGTGTTCGAAATTGCGTTTGCAAAATGCTCAATATCACGTCCGACAAAAGTAGACAACATTTAAAGGTTATTTTGAGAAATGTATTTTACTGCTCTATTTATTCCATTTTAAGTATCTGAGATAATTGTCAATGCTCAGCTATAGACCTTCCTCCCCAGGGATAGTAATGGTCAATCTAATCTAAAAAACATTTTTTTTTCAAATTCCTTTTTTTAGTATTGACGGACCTTTATCCCGGCACACTTTACGTGGTGTAATAAAATTATCTGTTCAATGTATGTTCGACACATTTTCTATTTGTTATCATTTAGTAGTTCAAATTTACTTCCACAAATTATATTAGAAATAGTAGGTCATATATCTCTATAAATGCATAAGCCTATTGATCTTGCGTTTTTTCCTGAATATTACGATTGATATTTGTAGTTTATGTTCACAAATCAAATAACGCAATTTTTTTAGCGAACAATTTGCTCAAATGCCCCTGATGTGGAGCGCAAAAGTATTTAAAATCAAATATATTACCAAAACCACACGCACGGAATTGTCGTTTTCAAATGAAGAGCTTAGAGCCAAAAAAATACAATCCTGAGACAGGTTGCGGTGGCGGTCTGCATGTAAATTTTTAATGTGTTCAAAATTACCGATAAGTGGAAGTGAATGAATGCAGAAGCAGGAGTAGTGTAAATTTTTAAAGAACCACGAAATAATATATGTTAACACTTGCCATTTTGAACATATCTTCGGCTACATATACTATTCAAAATTGTGGGTTTGATGCAGTTAGAAAATATTGCTAATAGAAATTTCGACCAAAATGCCTGTGGTAGATTAGGTTTACATAGCCTTTATTATTTGCCCGGGGAAGCACGTCACTCGCCTACAATGGTGGATTCAGAGACCATGCTAGTGAGAGCACCACTGATGCCTTAAATGGGGCAAGCTAGATAAAATTAATTTTCTTTGAATGTAGCGAGGCTTGAGCAGAAAATACTCAAATAAAATAAAAATACTTAATTTGGGTTGACAGATTTACCTTTTGCGTATTAGCGCTAATTAGCCTTTTTGGTGATTTATCAAATGCGCTTTTCCATCGTAATTGCATTCAGCTTGGTAGCCGTCATTCATAATCTCATATTTTCATACGCCAGGCAATTAGACGTTATCTCGATAGGCCCTGTCAGGCGTTCTCGACCTGAACGCTGCGCAGTTTTATCCTAATTGTTCCGGAAGGCATGAGCGGTGCTTGGCTTGTGTAATGGCGTCAAACTGCAACCTTGTATAGAACGATCGGTGATTGTCTCCTGAAACAACCGGGACATACAAAAAGTTGGCCCAATAAATTATTAGTGTGCGTTACCAACAATGAATCCCAAATCGGACAGGGCAATCGGCTAATGCTCGACCTACAATCCAAAATAATACGCTGCTCCTAAATGCTACCTTGATTATTCTGGTTTGCGATGTAATTGGTGTGTCCAAAAGAGCGACGGATATTGGTCACGTTAGTGAAACGGCTAATATTTATTCACACAAGCAGATAAGTCTTCATTCTTATTTCAATAATTATATACAGTTATGTGAAGTTTGAGCGCATCTTTATTTTTGCCTAAATGATTTCATTTTTCTTATTGGTTTATTTTCAGATAAATGTTCGGAACATAGTAGATTTTAGGTAACCTTCCTAAAAATCACTCAACATTTTTCTTTCGCAACAGTCATGTATCACAAACAGTTTCAACATTTTTTAAGGTTTACTGGATTAGATATTTATAGATCGCAAGCTAGGTAGCTGAATTTAATATTAATCACTTTCATCTCTACTAAGCGGATCGCAAATTAAACCAATAACTCAAAACCTTTTTTTTGCGGTTTGCAAAATAGATTAAAGCAAGGTATGTGTCTGCGCAACCATTCTGGCTAAAGCGATAGCTATGTATCTTTTACAGTATTTAAATGCTGAAGCGATAGCATTTATAAAAATATATTTAGAAAACTATATATATATTGTATCAAACAGTCCTTCAGTGCACCAGCCACGCGGTAGTAAAGGTCCTATGAACGCGGTAACCTACTTTGAGGCAATCAAGTGTATGTTGACATGGAACAGATACCGCCATCACATCCGGATGTTGACCTCTTAGCTAGGCAGTCTCAGTTATAGTTTGAACCTGCTTGTTTTGGCCACATTTTATCTCACCATGCACAGCCGTGACGAGAGTAAAACTTTCGAATCAGATAATATTGCATACATCTAGTAGGATATACAGTCTTGTCTCGTTAATATGGACCCCGTTAATATAGATACCCCGCTATATGGACACCATTTTCGGGGACAAAGTGGGAAACTACATGAAATTTTGTCTCGTTATTTTGGACAACTCACATTATGGATATTGCTTGGGGGAACGGATGTGTCCATATTAACGTGACATCACTGTATCATAAAAAGGTACATTTTATTATAGAGGACAAGAGCGGAAAAGATACGGACAAGTTGAAAAACAGGACAGGACAAAGCGCTACTATCAACTGGCGTTTATTAATGTGAAAAAGGAGAACGAACCTGGAGATGTTTTAGTGATAGAAAAGGAAGAGCAAGGTTGCTGTCAAAGCAAAGAAACTAATGGAAGGAAAATAGTATTTTTTTGATGAAAAGCTATAAAGAAGAACAGGACTGGGTAAATGAGACTAGAGAAAGAAAATAAGAAAAGAAAACAATTTGGAACAAAAACTAGAGAAAAAGAAAGAAGTTAAAATATAAAAAAACGGAAAGAGAAATAAAAAATTAAAAAATTGTAGTGTTTACTCCGGTGATTTTTTCATGGTCGCTGCTTTGCCTCAAAATTGGCTCAACACACCGATAGACATGGCTCTACGAGTTCCTGAAGTATTGTGTGAAAAGAAAAAAAATTCGCGAAGATATTGAATTTTCGAATTTTGATTTCATCGTGTTTCTCAAAGCGGGAGCCCCTACTGGCAACATTGAAGTGTGACGACAGAAATGGTACAAAGTGGGCAGTAAGCAGCAGTAAGCCATGTTCCCAACTGATTACAAGACGTTTGATGGTGGGAAGAGAATGCTTGATAACTGATTCACTGAGAAGCACGAAAAAAACACTCGAAATACTCTGTTTAAGACTACATGCCCGACCTGAAAGTCTGTACCATGTGTGACGTCACACCACCGAAGAGCGCGCGAAAATTTGAATGCTGGTTTCGGCATCATCTTCATTTACGGTTTTCTCCATTGCTATTTTGAATTTCGAGAAAATAAATAGCATACCGTAACGACTGAAGTCCGGGTAGTCAGAAAATGCAATTTGTTTAGGTAGCTCAAAAAACGGCCGGAGTACGCCTTTAAGAAAACAATTTGAGGTATTGGAGTTCTCTGTCAGATAAGGCTACTGACGGTGCGCTAACGCAAGCGTCCCTTCTGAATTTGATGATTTCAGACTCATAGATCTCCCTGAATCTCGGGTTGTGGTGTTGCTTGAGAATGCTGGTTTTAGCAAACCTAGGAGTGCATTTGCAGTCTCGGATATGTAGGCCGAGCTGTCCTGCCCTACATATCCCTGACAGAAAACTCCAATACCTCACTTTGTTTTCTTAAAAACGCTACAAGTTTTTTAATATTTTATTTCTATTTTATATTTTTCTTTAAACTTCTTTATTTTTCTTTAATTTTTGTTCCTAATTGTCTTTATATTATTTTCTTTTCTAGCCTCACTTCCCCAGTCCTGTTTTTCTTCATAGCTTTTCTTTAAAACTAATTATTTTCCTTCCAATTTTTTATTTTTTTTTTTGCTTCGAAGCAACCTTTTTCTTCATTTTCTTTTGCTAAAAATCTCCAGGTTCGTTCTCCTCTTTTAAATTAAAAAAAAACGACAGTTGATAGTAGCGCTATGTCCCGTCTCTTGTCTTGCTCTTCTACTTGTCCGTGTATATTCTGCTCTAGTCCTCTATAATGCATTACCAATTAGTCCATCCAGCAGCTAATTCTAGTACATTGTACGCCTGTTTCTCACCTAAAAAGGTGATGCTTAGTCCAAGTCAAGTATAGTAAACACTTTAAGTCCTTTATTTGCTGTTGATGGGAGCAGCGCTTGGCTGATTCATCCGGCCGATCTGCGTATATAGAACTACCTCAAACACTCTTGAAAAAGGCGAGGAAGAAAAAAGGCAATGAATGAGAGAGAGACTAATAGCTGTAATGAAAAACGTCAAGTGCGCCATGAATGTTGTGTCACGTTATGTGTATTTAAAGTCAACGCATATCAATGCCTCACTTATTGAAAATAATTATTGCTCTTTAGTTTTTTTATTATTAGTCACCTACACTGTGATAATAAAAACAGAAATTTAACTGGGGTCCAACGAAGTCCGCGAATACATGAATACTAATGGCACGTGCTACTCCAAACGCGCCTGGTTTATGTCTGGAAATTTCTTAAAAGTGTTTATACTCGTGTCTTACTCGTGTGTTTTAAATCCGACTATGCTAAATTCTGAAACCTCGCCATCAGGTCGCGACTTTTAGCTATACCTTCGAGTGTACGTTAATCACTCGAAGTTGCGTAAGATTTTTTTTTTTTTTTTGACGGGGGAATAACACGTTTTTATTTTCTTTCGACCCGGGGTGGCTGGGTTCATGCAAAAAAAAAAACAAAAAAAAAACTTTACAACGTAATTTGTTGTTCGCACAAATTTCGTTGAAACACCGTATTGCTTCGGCGCTATTTAAATGAAAATATATATAATTGCAAAGTGTTCGTATAAAATTGTTCCATGGAACTGCCATCACTTCTGCGTATGGCTAAAGTACAGCCTCGGATAGATTGTTTAGTCCGATGCTGAAAGCTGGCATTTATGAAATAGAAAACAAGTTAATTATACTTGTAGGTGTAAAAAAATGTATTTAAAGGTGAATATGTTTGTCTTTGATGTGCTACATCCTGCAAATTTATAAAGAGCATATAGTTTACAATGCAGTTGCAATATCGCTAGCTTGCTTCAAAATAGTAAATTATAATAGGGATTTTCACGAATGGGATAGCAGGTGTCCGCGTAACGTCGCGGTAATTAAAAACAAATATTCTCAAATTTGTATTTTTTGTCACATGATGTTTTACGAGAACCTCACGATTTAATATACTAAATTTGTTTGCAAGGCTTAAAACACCGATGGGTTTGTATCAAAATTAGCAGATGACGCAAGAACGTAAATAATAAATCCCTATCATATACAAATGAAGGTTAGCGATTATAATGCCTGACATCACGAATTGAAATCTAAACTGGAATCTTCAAAAAGCCGGTTTACCCGTATTATAGCAGAATGTTGCGTGCAAAGTTTTAAAATTTGTTCATACGCATTTTATATAATCTTCGCTTTTCTAAAACAAAAATACTATTTATATAACTATTTTGCATTTTGAAATATACTTCCTTTAATGGGAGAGGCCAAGCTGCTCCAGTGGGCCTGTTAAAATAATTAAAAAGCACGCAACAATATTATTAAGACCCGAACGTTTCTTTTTTGCGGGGCATTTGGTTAGGACAATTTTGGCATGCAAAGAGTGACACCCTAAAACGTATAAACTAGTGTAAGGAAAATACAGCCTTTCTGGTAGACCAGGTAGACCAAAGAGGCTTTACGCACACGCAAGAATGCCACGTTTACGCTGAAGCGCCGAGCGCCGCGAGGGAAGAACACTTCAACGCATACCACACACCACCGGTGCGGGTATGCAGCCTCGAATGCTAAGGTAATCTGATTTATCGGGGATCAGCGCTATTAACGAAGAGCTTGGCACTTTTATTTTTCTTTGCTCCACGTTGGCGGGTTCAAGAACCTTCAAAACTTTCGAGAGCGTTCCTGAGGTCAAAAACATTGGCATTGATAATCCTGTACTTTTTTAGACGTTCCTTACGCCTGAATACTTGTTAGCATATCTTCTCTCACGTAAGTCCGGCTTATTTATGGCGAGCTCTCACTTAGTGGACTTTTAAGGAGCCTTCTACTCCGCAGTCCGTCGCAGTCCGTACGAGGCCGCACAAAGGTTAGTAATTTACAATTCCACTGCGTGCTCAGACTTCCCTTGCAAGTAAGCCCCGGCGGTTTTAAATAAATCTTCTGGAGTTCGAAGGACATGGTTACAAAGTTAACAAATTGAAATCGGTGATGCACCACATTGTATGAATGGTAGCCGCACATACCTATTGACAACGCGCGTAGAAAGTTGCCTTCTAAATGAGCCGCTAAATGTGTCTGCGAGTTCCACGCATTAATTTTTTTAGGTTCTTGAATATAAGAACACAAACGCTATTTACGTTTTCGCTTTTGAAAAATATTTGGTAGAAACATTCACTCTAGCCTTCCCGTCATATTAATTTCGCTTCCTGCAAATATTGGCCCGGTAGGACTCACACTACCGAGAAACCCAGTATAACGTCACACTCTCTGGATTATAGAAGTAGCAATATAGCTGGAATGGTTTTTGGAAATTTAAAATTCCGATAAATTGAGATAAATTTCCCGTTTTATAATCCAGATGTCGAAAAGTTGTAGTTTTTTTTTTCTTTCGTAGGCTGGTCCAACCTGTCGTTAATCTTGGGAACGAGTAAAACTATAGGGACTAAAAACTATACCAGATGTGAACCCAGATTGATGTAATTTATACCCTTAACAGGTATAAATAATTAATTTAATTTTAATTAATTATTAATTAATAGTCAGAATAAATTTCGAGCAGTGAGAAAATTACGTTCGTAAAATGTTTATAATAATAATAATAATATAATAATAATGATACTAATAATAATAAAACATATTAATTAATAATAATAATAGTTTTATTTTCTGCGCTTACAAACAACCTCTCGGTTCACAGTGTGGTGCACTAAACATACATAGAGTAAAACCTAAAAATGCAGGCAACAAAAAAGTTAAATCAATAAAAGTGATGCAACATGCATCATCACAATGCAAAAATTGGTTATTGATTAGTTCGCAGACATCTAGTTACGTAGACTTAACATAAACTCATAGGCGTATGACAAGACGTCGAGATTAAAGTTTGTAATTTGTATCCTTCACAATAGGATCAAAGCGGACGAGCAAGATGGATTAAAAGTTGAAATATTTTGATTCGGGCGAGAGGGAACATGAAACTCAATAGTTCGTAATAAAGCCGCCGAATTTATCCCTGCCATGAACAACTTTGTGAAGGAATAGAAAATGTGTGTAGTGCCTTCTCACGGCCAATTTATGCAGCAAAAATTTACGAAGCAATGTTTCATGATAGAAGATAGAGTAAGTAGGCAGGCGAGCTGGTTGATGTTACACATTTTTGAAACACCGGGGATTAATGATTGTAAGGGTTTACCCCCTACAGCATTTGAAATTGAGAGTAGTTTATTTAGGTTATTTCAAGGTCATAATAAGAACCCAAGCATCACAGCTGTGGCCCATCATTGGACAACGGCTGGCAATGGTCCTCTGGCCAGTGGCCAGACAGTGGCCAGCCATTGGCCGATGACTGGCCTTTCTCTGGCCACGGGTCAATGGCTCCTGGCCATCAGCCACAAGCCAAATATTGGCCGATGAACGGCTACTCTTTGGCCATTGGTCGAAAGAGCGTCGCCAGCCGTTTGCCAATGCTTGACCAAAATCCGTTCTGCTTGGGAGAGCCAAGCCTCGCAGAACTGTATTGGCGATAAATTGTGTCCCCTTTAAGTGCGTGACTTATGTGAACTGCAGAGCTTTAGTTTAGCGTACATGCAGTGCCAATGCTTTCTTTCTTTCTTATTTTTGTGTGTGTTTTACAAATACATAAAACAATGATTTTTCTTACTGATGTGAATGCATTCATTTACTCATATATTTATTTTATTCGGTGTGTTTATACAGATGTATAAAGGGGTGTGCTTTCCTTACTCGTGTGAAGACATTTACTCAAGCATTGCACTTTCGTTTTTAACACGTTTTGATGTAACCCTCCTGCTTGGATTACTTCGGTGATCCGCAGTATTGCTAAAAAAGTACAGCCGGACGTGGAGTATCGAGAGGCAGGTAATCTTGTCTCTTTTTTTCTTTCTGCAGGAAGAAAAGCGGATCTTGGTACGAAAAGACTTGGTGGGCACCCTCTCCCCAAAACCCCTCTTAATCTCAGTGATTGTAGATTCAAGGTGAGCCCGGAGAACGACGGGGCGCCGACAAGCTCCGATCTCAATACGCCGATCCGTGCTCTAATTCTGAACACGGGAGCATCGCGGTCAGCGCTTCATTGCAATCAGGGCGTTGGAGTTTGTATGTAATTTCTCTCTGTTGATTCGCTGCTCATAGAAACGTCAATGTGGTTTTGAGTAAATACTCATATCTGGCGTATAAATTTGCAACGGTGGCAGCAGAATATATCAGTTTTTCTTTGTTCTTTTTTAAACAAAATCTGGTCTGGCCTAAGGGTACTTAGATGCGTCGCGCGGAATGATGGACTGCGATAAATTGTGTGACGCGCTTCAGGTTGCCGCAAAGGCAATCTTGACAGAAAAATGAAACAGAGTTTTTTTTGTTTTTTTTTCTTTATAATCAGAGTGTCGAATTCAAAGTTGTATCGGTTCGGTTTGAATTCGGGTACACGGCTGTTTGGTTCAGTTCCGGTTTAGTTCCGGGGCCAAAATAACGGTTCAAACCGGTTAGAACCGATGTGAAAGTCTATATTGAGGATACATTTTCCGCGTTGTTCTGGCGAAAGACACTATTTCCGGCGTGAAACGATTGACTATATAGCTTTTTCTATCGTTCATACGATCTACTTTTATGTGAAGATACTAAAAATATTAAATTACGTTATTTAATTTCAACACAGCAGTAAAATGAAATTAGACTAACACACAAAACGTCGTGTTTGTACTACTCAGCATCCCTTGGTTTACCAGAGTCACATATATTTTACTTGAAGTCAAGTAAAACAACTCATCGAAAAGCAGGCGCATACGGAAAAACTTGTTACAAGTCTAGCTTCCCGAGTCACCAACTTAGAGGCAAATATTGCTACGGTAAAATCAAACCCTGTGTCGGTTCACGCTGATGATGCTAACACTGCTACCGCAAAGTGTCATCTTAAGCAATTAGAAGCACGCTGTGACGACGTAGAGAACCGAACACGCCGGTCTAACCTACTATTTTATGGTCTGTGCGATAAGGAATCAAAAACTTGGTCTGAGTCAGAGCAGATTATCCGAACTATGTGCGCCGAATACCTTGGCATTGACAAGACGACTTCGCCGTCGACTGAGCACATCGTCTTGGCCAAGTTGCCCCCAACAAACGTAGGCACATTATTGCAAAGTTTTGTTCTTTCAATCACAAACAGGTCATTCTTTCCGCCGTTGTTAAACTGAAGGGCACTAATCTATCTGTTGGTGAAGAGTTTCCGGTAAACATAAGAACTGCTAGGAGGGAACGGCTCGCGTATGTGAAACCGAAAAAAACTGTCGATTTAAGCTTCGATATAATAAGCGCTACGTAGATAACAGCTGTTTGGTTTATGATCACGCTAGCCAGTGTGTAACTGCCAAGGACGAATAGCAACCCAAGAATAAAAAAAAAGATGTTTGTTTCGCCCCGTCTGCCTCGCCATCAAAACAAACCGAAGATTTGTTCTACGCTTACTCTGTTCTATTTTAAAAGAAGTGTACTTTCTAAACGCGATACTTTGCATTCTCTAATTGACTCAACGCAAGCTGACATTGTTCTTTACACTGAAACGTGGCTCACCCCTGAGATTGATGACTGCAGTTTTCCCCTCGTGTATGAATTACAATTTGTATTGATATGATAGAATGTGCAAGCGGGGCGGGGGAGTACTGATTGTGGTGAACAACCGCCCTACGTGTGTGTGTAATGGTGTGGTTATGCATTTCATCACCCTCTTTTGAACACTCATTGGCCTCTGCTACAGACCACATGACAGTAATAATGAATGTGTGCCTCTATTACAAGAGTGTCTCAATGATATATCTTTAACATTCCCTAAAACAGCGCTTATACTTTTAGAAGATTTCAACTACGCCTCCATCGACTGGAACAAGTTGACAGCAAATAACAATGAATCATATTATTTCATCAATAAGTGTTGCAATTTTAACTTTACACAACTCATTGCTCGGCCAACTCGAATCACTAATCACAGTAGCAGCATACATGATATTTTCCTATCTACGGATCCCATTGTAATTAACAACCTTTCACTACTAATTGGGCTCAGTGACCACCTCATTGGCACATTTCAACTTTTCGTTTCCTGTTCTGCGCAAATGTATTCTTCATAAGCAAATAAGAGATTACAACAAAGCCGACTACAATTCTATTAACACTGAACTAGAAGCATTAAATGTGTTTTACGTTCCATAGTTAAACAATTGAGAAAAACTGGCTCCGTTTAAAGAAAAAGAAAAAGATTATCATTCCTCGGAAATAAATACGTGCCAGTGGTGAACATCAAAACAGATAGTCACAACCCCTGGTATGATAAAGCTATCGAGCGGCTAGGAAATAAGAAAACAAGATTATTCAGGCGTGCTAAGCAAAAGCTCAAACATAGAGGTGCAAAATAAATATGAAGAACGCCAAAAAATTATATCAATACGAAATTACAAAAGCCAAATCAAAATTTTATGGCACCGATTTATTACAAGTATTGACCGACAAACCCAAAAAGTACTGGAACGTAATCAATCCGAAGCCTTTCACGCCTCTTGCACTAACTGATGACGAAGGTCTAGTTCACTCCGACGACCAGTGTGCTGATTGCCTAAACAACTATTTTTCTTCCGTGTTCACCAGCGAAACTCTTAACATTCCGGAACTACCTGCCCTTACTCATCAGTCTATGGAAAATATTACCATCAACTATTTCGACCAAATCGACGCTTACACCTTATTTAATGCAATTCGGAGTCTTCCTGAATAAGCCTCGTGTAGGTGGCAGATACCTGTCATATCACTTTTAATATACATCGATAGTGTCAGCGTTTTTCACAGCGTGCATGCACTCCACACTTCAATCTGGTGAGCTTTTGAAACCTTTTACAATATTATCATTCTCGTGATTGTTGTTTTATCAGGAATTGCTTAAAATGCCAGAAAATCACAACAACCAAAATTAGTATTGAGCTCGGAATAAGCGGGTCTGTTTATAAATTTTTTAGGGTCTCTGACTTAATACCAGCGTCTTTCAATCTGTACGAAAATTATAATATGGGGAGACACCTCTGCAGCTCAGCCAGGTTGTAGGGTGGATTGCATGCACAGTGTGAAGAACATTGACATTGACGAGAAATTTTTAAAAGTGATATGACAGGTCTCTGCAATCTACACTACGCTTATTAAGGATGACTCCGGATTACACTCAAAAGTGTGTGCGTTGAATTGGTCCAAATTACCGGTCGCAAGGGAACTGAAGGAATACCGTTTCCCTAATTCCTGGAGCGCGTGCCTGGGCGCTTGGGGGATTTAGCAAATGGTATCTTCGTCACTTTCTGACGGCATGCGTGAGTAATCTTCATAGTCCCGCCAAGCGCCCCACAGTACTTTGTATTTGTCCAGCCCACAGACACATAAAACTTCTGTTCATCACATAAACGAGACGATAAGAAAAAAACATCTCTTAGTTTTAGAAGTTATATATGTCTCTGAAGGACACGCTTAATGAAATGAACTTAACAATCAGATTTAACTATAGGCTAACTCAAATCAACTATACATGCGCCTATGGAGGATAAAAATGCCGGAAGAGATTTGCAGATCATATTTCAGGTAATTTGGGGGTTCATTTACTTATTAAAGTTGTGATAGACATCTTTAAGGGGATCGTCTCTTTTTTATGTTGGTAAATGTTCAGTCAGTAATTACATATATTTTTCATCAATACTTTTGACTCTTGAAGTTCACGCAACCGCTTTATGCCGACATGGGTAGAGGATACTCGAAAATACGCCAGACGTGTAGTTCACAGAAACGTGTTTTTTGTTCGCTGTTTGGTAGTGTGAAACACTGGGTTGCAGGCTATGCCGAAAACAACTTTGCCGGAAGGCAAATACAAGAAATGTGCAGAAAGAGCCAGGTAATAAATGATATTTTTACAAATAATTTCATACAAAACGCCTTCCTGAAAAAAGAAATACATAGAAATGAGTGAAATCATATTCTTAATTTAAAATACATAGCGCGAAGGACAGACAAAGCGCTTTAAAACCTCCCAAATAAATCATATTTTAGCATACGCCTGTATGCGCTCGAAACTTCGCCGAAATACTGCCTTGGGAGGCACTATTTCTTTCGTTTTTACGTGCCCTAGTTTTGGGACCTCACTTTAAACTCTCTGCTTTATCAGTCATGCGCTGTAACATTTCATTAGGCTGCCTATATCATCGCGAAAGTGCTATATATACTGCACTACTATATGACTGGGACATTTATTACTAGTGTTGCGAACATCGGATTCACCAGAAAGCTGAAATGTTTAACATGATTTGCAAAAGCAGTCAACGCACTTTATGCTGGTGGTCATTGCGATCTTGTTCTTGCTGAGAAAATCAAATCCGGTGGTGCAGAATGAACGCTGCAGGAGGTTCGCGGTTAGTGCAAGGCATCTATTCGAGAGCACGCATTGTTCATCTTGGTGCAGCATCGTGAGAAACTGTGCGAGCGTCTGGCACAACGAAAACGCGCCCTCTGGCAAGAGTGTTTTTGCAAATTAAGTAGTTTCCGGGGCCATGCTTTCTGGTCTCTGCCGAAGATGTGGAGCAGAAAAAACTTTATACCACAGTATGGTTTAACCCCCCCCCCCCACCCCCCAATCTTTTTGTTTTCTCTTCTCGTTTTTTTTTTAGGACAACGCTTTTTTTTTTTAAGGGGCTGCCTCCCCTGTTTGGGGGTGTTAATTCAACAATTATATTTGTGTCACTTGATAACATTAATCTACCATTGTTTTTTGTTTTTTTTGCACCCAACTGTAAAGCTTAAAGAATAACGAGGTGATCGAAACTTGGGGAAGAAGTTGAGAACGATAGTGTTATATTTTCAGGGTGTGAGGTTTCGTGTATTTTACCGCTGATAACTCGTCCCAGTGGTTAGAAAAGACGAAGCCATTTTTTCCACAACAAACAACACAATAGGTCGAAATAAAAAACTTCAGCCTTTCCACTCTGGTGAAGAAGGAAGAGCAGCGGAGCTGTAGCTTCTGTTCTCGGCGGTAGCTTTCCAGGCGAGCGATCTGCTCTTTTTTTGGCAAGGGAATCTGACGCGCTCGACGCAGTGGAACTTTAGGCGATAGCAGCCTCGCGGCGGTTGCGGAACCATTCGCGCTGCTGCGCATATCGCCGCTCGTTCGGTTCCCGCTCTTCTTCCTCCGAAGAAATGTGGCCGCCATCTATGAGCGACGGCAGCAACCAGTGGCTGGTTGCCGAGGCTGGAAAGGTTTCCGCGATCTATGTGCGACGGCGGCACGCAGACAACCGGCAAACACAACACTCTGAAGAGCTACCGCCATCTATGAACGACGGCGGCAACCAGAGTGTGGGATCGAAATTTGTTTGGTACCGGACATGATCCTGGGGAAACTAGCCCGTAACAACTCCGCTGTAAAAAAAAAAATGAAGGTATGCGATGAAGGCACACCGTGAATACGTTATAGAAGTTCCGAACAAGAGTTCACCGGGGAAGTGGTTGCTGGAGATGAGGTTTCTCGATGATGAGTCCTTGAGAGGTAAAGGCGCCTTTTGATGAGGGAGGTCGATGCTGACATTCGGGAAACAACGTCGTCCTGGACTGGACGTCAGCGATGCCTTGGCGCGTTCTTCATTCGTCTCGGTAAGGGCAGGCTAGTGGGTTGGCTACGGAGGGTTTGTGGGAAGCCTGGTAAACCCGGGTCTGGGCGTTCGATGAGTTTTCTTCCACGCCGGAGAACTACGGCCGTCAACCGCACGCGCCGCGCCGCCACCTTTTTTTCGAGCACCGTCATCACACCCCGCTCTTCGTCTTCTTCTTCTGCTCCTTGTCTCTTCAAAAGCTCCAGGCCACACCGCTGTCGTCACCGTCACTCTCTCCCTTTTCATTTTGCAGGCCCGGCAACTATCCATGCGTCACGCCATCACCAGCTGGATCCATCCCCGCGCGTTCGTTGTCATGCCGTACACACAACACTCCGCTCACGAACATCGCAGATACTCCTGTGAGACATAGAGCGGCTGTCAACGTTCGGCTGTGGTCTGATGCCACTAAGATCTTTCTTTTCAGGTATCCCTCGCGTACACCTCTATTGTTCTGTGTAACGTCGAATTAATAAGTCACATTTAGTCATTTCAATACTTCTATTCTCGGGGACAACTTTCTGAGGCAGTTGAGCAACAACGAAAGCATGTTTGGGTGCCTCAATTATGTAAATAAACAAATTCCGCAATTCCGCAAAGAAGTAATCCCTCATGTTGATAACTTGCAAAAACATCCATTAGTTTTCCCGAAAAGGAGAAACAAACAGCTTTCCTGTCCTCAAATCGCAATTTGAACAAGCAGCCACGTGATCTGACGCTAATTATATACTGTCAGTGTTTATCATAGTCATGCGCTTTGGTCGGCAAAACATAGTGCATGGGGTGAGCTTCTTATATTGTTAGAGTTGGGCTGTTATAATCTTTAATTGAACACGAGCAGTTACCCAAATATTTGGCGATGCTGATTGTCATGAACCCGAGCACTCGACTAGGGGTCATGAAAATTGCGTACGTCATGGTGTTACATAACTCTCGGTCCGAAGTCGTGATGTCCTGCTACGTCACGATGGCAACTACGTTAATAAATCTAGTGGCGTTCTTAATTTAGATGTATTGACGCAGTGAGTCACGTGACATCACGGGGTCACGTACGTGACATCACTTGACAGCATTTCTTGACATTATGACGTCATGTGTACCACGTGAAAGATGCGTGAATCATAGCTTCAATATAAAAGCGCCACGAAAACCCACAATTTGTCATACATTGCAATTTTCAATGTGACGATTTGATCAATTCTTAGAAATACAGCTGCCATTTTTTATTCCCAAAAATTTAATATGTAATTCTAACAACAACAAAAAAAAAAACGACTACCGTGAACCGTTTTGAACCGGCTACCGTTACATTTCTTTTCCCGGTTCAGTTCCGGTAGAGTTCCGGTTCAGTTTTAAGGTTTCGGTTCGTTTCAGTTCCGGTTCGGCTAAAATACCGGTTCGGTTCCACTTTTTGGTGCGGTTCGTTTCCGGTGCGACAGCCTGATTGTAATACAACGTCAGTAAACGGCTAGGCTAACTTTGGCGAATTCGCGTGGTTCTTTCTGCGCGCTCTCGAGCGCTCTTTCCAGAGCGCGCGAAATCGGGTGGTTGAAAAAGAGTGCTGTCGCCTGATCGGGTGGTTCATTCCGAGGGCGCCTCTCCCTCTCAGAGCGCTCCCCCGCACTCTGTCTGTAGCCGTCGGAGTGCGGAGCGGCGCAGGCGTCACGTGGTACTTGGACGGTGATCACGTGGTTTTGTTGACGATGGCCGGCAGTGGCCTGTGGTGGTGTGCGGGGTCCAGCATGACGGCGATTGATATCTGGTTCAACAAAGTGCTTGTGCATTCGACGGTGCGAGGATTACAACGGACGGGACGACATTCGTTTGCGACCGTAACAGGAAAAGTTGCCGTGTGAAGTATTCCCAGTGCTTTCCCGAGATCGTTCATCTCACGGCGGTGAATCCGCTAAGCCTAACCGACGACGAAACGGCTCGCAGAGCTCGCCGCTGTTTTACCGGGTTTTGTGGTCGCTTCAAGAAATTTTCAGGTTAGGTAAAAGTGCGTTCAAAGGTTTGTGGTGTAAAGAAAAATAAAGGGAGAGCCGAATATAATGTACTGTGATTTGTGTCACATTGCGATGCTTGCATGATATTTCGCCGTGAGAAAAATGCGGTTTATTAACCATTTGATATTTGCCTGCTCTGTCGTACGCATGACCGCTATCGCAGCGCGTTCACTGTCGAAAACGCGATGAGTTGACAACTGTTTCCAAGCGTTGGCTTTCGTTCCGTTCTGCAAAAATCAAATCGCTTACTGCTGTTTTTCCTTTTTTTTTTTACATGCCGATGCGTAAACCAATTTACGTCACAACCGTTATTTCATCACGTTGCGAGCGTAAATTTTGCTCAATCGTCCACCGTACGCTGTAAGATCGTGTTGTTTTTAATGCATTACCAATTTCAAGAAATGTTAATTCCGCGACTGGTCTGAGAATCTCGGAGCGCTCTGAAGCTAGCAGTTGTGATCGGCTGAAAAGGATCCCGAGTAGCTCTGGCGGCGAGGAAGGGGTGCTCTGCTGAATCGAGGTCAGAGGCGAGAGGCGACCACCCGAATTCACCATTTGTTTGGCATATGCTTGGTATAAGAGGAGGTCTGGCGTATCTGATACTGCCCTTTTCTGTTGATCATTTGTAATTCTGAGCGATAGCCGAAACCCCCTATCATGAATGAGTAAGATGACGTATAGTGAGCTGCGTTTGAGATCTTGTTTCGTATTCTCTGTTTTTTTAAATTTCTCCCTGTCTCAGAGTTTAGGTTATCATGTTTCCAACAAGCGCGCCTGCATACTTTTGCTTCCTGTAGTTTTAGTTGTTTCTTTTCTATGCTCACGATTTCTACACTGGATACTTCAATGGTACCTTTACGTGCACATTGCGTTGTGATAGGGTCTTGCCTTTAGAGTGAAGCAACAATCGTCTGGCTTCAAATTGTAATGTACAGTGTTACACTGAAAATTATAGACTGAGCTAGACACCAAGCTGTGTCTTTTTAGTATCTCGTTTATGCCTACATTTTTAAATGGAACCTTTATTGAAATTTATTCAATTATTTTTATTAAGTAGTAGAAAATCGTATTCCTCCTCTACTTGTCGCGCCTTGTTACCTATTTACGTGCGCTAACCATTTTCGATATAAATAGGGCGGGAATGAGCTAATCATACTGCGCAAAGAAAGGTCCGCATGTATTAGATCCCTTGATCCTGTGAACCGACGTGCGTTTTTGTCAACTTTTCACTTATGGGGAACTCGGATAACTGTTAGAATACGTCCTTAGAAGAGCGTTTGGAAACGTTAAATAAATAATCATCCTCATTTATTTTAGATTCTGAAATTCAACTGTAAAATATATAGGGATCGTTAATATCGAAATATTAAAATAAAATATTATATCAAAAAGGGATTTAGTTCCCTGTTCCGAAAAAATCAACAATGACGGTTTTTTTTTCTTAGTGCTCTCTTCTTGCACTACGGACAATTAAATGGTTCTCGTTTTGTCTCGTTTTCTAGAAGATTTTGTAGCAATCGTAAAAAGCTGCTTTTTAACAATTCAAATAGAGCTCGGCAACGAGAAAATGATCTTTCAGCAAGAGAATAATTGAAGAGACACTTGAATCTCCTCGAAAAGTAAGGGATTATTTTTTTTTTCTTTTAAATCAGCACGAAAAGCTTTGCTTTGTCTGCACGTTTGTTTTGGTGAGTATTAAGCCAAACCATTTTTCCCTGTTTGATTATTTATGTGTAGGCGCTCTTCATTTTTATTCCTTCTAGTTGCCTGCGGAAGTTTATCAACTCATGTTAGAGCCTTGTCCCTCTTGTTAAGGATCCGGGAAGCTTGCGTTTATGCTGATATTAATTTTTAATTAACAAAAGCCAGCGTGTTTAAAACACCTACATTCGGTTTAATCAAAATATTTTGTCGGCTAAAATATAATATTTTGTTCCCAATACCAGCAAGTGCCCTTGCATGATAGACTTTTCAGTTGAACTAATAAAGTATTATTGGAATCACTTCTTATTCTTGATTTAACGTATATGCTCGAGTAATAGTCGCGCTTTTCATGAACAAAACCTGTGGGTCTTCTTTCCTGTGGAGCACGGCAAGAACGAATCACCGGGATCGGCAGAATAATAGCAGAGATTTACGGTACAGAAATAACGTTTTCACGCGAAAATGCTATCTGCTCCGATCACATTTTCGTGGCGAATCCCGTTCAGGCCATGTTATGATTGGCTGATGTGTGTTCTGAGCGGAAGTAGACGCAAGGGCATTATTCATAAGAAGTGCGGCCTTCACTCGGGCAAATACGGTATATTCGTTCAATGACATACGTTCAATATAGATTTTTAGGGGCGAAGCTCCTTAGGGTCAAGCCTTGTCCATCCGTGCGGCGTCCGTGCTCACATCGATTGCCATCCCATTGCTCTTCTTAAAGGGCAACTCCGCTTCATTTTTGATATTTAGAAAACTATGCAGCCCTCTTTAGTATCATATAGGAAGACCCCACGTCAAATATTACGATCTAATTCCGTCTATATATTTAATAAACTGGCCTGCAAACTTTCAAATGAGCCAAGTCGCCGAAATCTGCCAACTCTAGCGTGCGACGCGAGGCGCAATCGTCAGCGCAGTCAATGCGACGGAGTTGGAGCGGCCAACGTTGACCCACTACGTCAGAGGCATGACTACGTCATTCTCACGTTTTGTTTGTTTTTACTTCTCAGAGCGAAATTGAACGATGACGTCATGAGTTTCTCCTCCCGGTGTTGGCTCAACGGCGTCCACGTGATCACCGTAACGCGGATGCGCTAGTTTGCGCTGCACTGCGCGCTTATCGGTCTGTTTCTCTGCTCCCCTTTCCTCTTTCGTCTTTTCCCCTTCCCCCTCTCCCCCGGGCCACCACCGTCCACGCCATGCGAAGCGACCTGCCCGCGTCGCGTGTCCTGTCTCTCGCTCCCACGAACGTCACAAGACCACGTGGTTCGACGTGACGTGGCAATGACTCTGTCGACACGAGACCAATGTTGCCTGACGCAACCGAAGTTTCGGTTTCGGTAACAGCGGATGTTTAAATTAAGATTACACAAATAATACTCCACATTTCGCGAATCCGAAGACGTAGAGGTGTTTAGTAGTGCTTTGTGAAATGGAATCACATGTAAACCTAAATTTTTCGGAATTGAGCGGAGTTGCCCTTTAAAAAAGGAAAAAAAATGTTTTGCGCAGTCGACAGGATTTGGACCTGTGCGGAGAGACCCCAATGGATTTCTAGTTCCATCGCCTTAACCACTCGGCCACGACTGCGGGAAAGGGGGCTCTGAGATGTGGTAGTTCTCTTTCTGACATGGACCATTGACTTAAGCGGTGGAGATGCGTTCCCACGGCTTCTAGCGGATCCAAACTGATCCGCTAGAAGAACCACTGGCTCTGCATTTCACCGACCATAAAGCAGTAATAGTGAAGTCGAAACGCAACCCGGAACTCAGCGCAACCTATGAGCAATAAAAAAAATCAGCACCATCAGCACTACCTTTGAACAATAAAATCAGTATCATCAGCACCACCAGAGCTTCGCCCCAATCAACATCATTCACCACGTGGAGATGTGATTTTTTTTTCCTCCGATTGTGGTTAGCTTAATTATCGTACACATGTATATTTTAGTTTGTGGCATAGTGTCAAATGGTATTGACTCTAAATTCGCCGACAACCCGTGATTTAAAAAAAATGCTTAAGGGGGAACCAATTTTTTTTTGGTTGGGGTGTGGGCTGTTGCATCGAATAAGTAATTCCAGATTTAATACCAGACATAGTAACATATTTCCGTTAAAAGAATACTGATAAAAATACCTGAACTCGGATTACTAACAAATATATCTAAGTATGTGAATTATCAAAACTTACTTTCGCTAAAGCCAAGTTAAGAATAATATATTGTTTCACAATAAAAGAAACTATAATCAATGGCAAAAAAGTAGTTTCAGCAGAGCACATATTGTTCCATCCCTTGTTACAGATATATTAATTTACAGATATTCTCGGAGTGTTATCCTGACTTCTCTTAATGGAAAAGTGTTTAACTTGTGTGTATACTTTTGTAGAGAGCGTCGAGTCATATATATTTATAGTAATACTCGGGGGTCACTGTAAAACTGATATACATATATATAGATACATACTGTGACGAGCACAGTTGCGCGCCCTTTACAGCCAGCGGCAGCGCCAGTGTCTCGTGGACGGACGCTCGCCGGTGGAGCGAGGAAGCTCGCACTCCGAATAAACTGGCCGTTGCTGCACACCAACACGTCTCTGTCTGGTCCTTTCTCTGTTCCTAATACACCCTCACAATATATATATATGTATATATATATATATATATATATATATATCATTTCCTGACGAAGCCGAGCCTCTCGGCGAAACTGTCGTAGTACATGCATTAAACTCCTAACATAGCAACTCCGAAAGTACGGATTTTTGACTTATTACCTTTTCGCGGTCCATTGTTCTCAAGCTACTCTGCCTCACCCGTATATCTATATATATATATATATATATATATATATATATATATATATATATATATATATATATATATATATATATATATATATATTACGGTTACCCCAAGTATTACGGTTCTGGCAATATACATTTCTCTTACCGCTTACTTGCTGTACAATTTGCATTCATTGGCATCTTAACATAACAAACGTGTTACATTCTTGATTAAGGCTGATTCTAATCTCAAATTTCAGGACTTCTATCACCCGTCAAAGACTTTGTTAAAATGTTGACGTGTTTCTCGCATTTTAAACTTCATTTTAATATGTTTTTACAACAACGTAACACTCTTTTGGGGGGGACGTTTTAATTCTGTGCGGGGACCAAAGGCCCAAATGATTCAAGCGTGCACACATTACTAAAAATATATAATATAATTACAATTATTTTTTATTAAAAGTATTCGATTAGATTACTGGATTACATCAGATTAAAAGTAATTGACCTTGACTTGAAAAAGTAACCGTTACTGGTCCGATTACTTCATATTTTGAGAACGAGAAATATTTCTGTCGTTTTGAGAAATCGTTTTGTTCTTCATGAGATTAGAATCACCGTATTACAGAAGTACCTCTCGTCTCAATCTACCAATTTTGTGAGACCATCCCCTCGTCGGAGACTTGGCTCGAGGATTCCATGGTAGAAAAATTGTAGAAACAAAGGACACCATTAGATAATAGAAGGATAAATAATAACGGTTACGAGTAATTGTAGTACTTCCAAAAGTAATCAGATTAATCTTCCGGTTCCTTCCTAATAAATGTGATGAAATGGTCAAACATTACTCCTAAAAGTAGTTCAGAACAAGAAATTTGATTGCTTGTCATACGTACGATAATGGTCTGCAAAGAACAACAGGGTTGCTCCCCAGCATGGTCATTGTTGGCTCTAAATTAGGAAACTTCTTTATTTTCTAAAAGGTATTTTCAAATACGTATAGGGATTTGAGTGACATTTTAAAGTGCCTTCCTTTTTGCTGACACAGCAAAAGCGTCATCAAATGCCAATATCTCTTTTTAGAGTGCAGCTCTTAGGCGCCCGTTTCCGGCTTGAGCGGCGTCGCCGTCGGCGTAACCGCGCGGTGCATGATGGGTAATTTTTCCCGCTAAATCTAGCGGAAAATTTTCCTCGCTAAATCTACCAGAAATATTTCCCCGCTAAATCTAGCGGAAAATTTTCCCCGCTAAATCTACCGGAAAATTTTCCCCGCTAAATCTAGCGGAAAATTTTTCCCGCTAAATTTAGCGGAAAATTTTCCCCGGTGAATTTAGCGGAAAATTTTCCCCGCTAAATCTAGCGGAAAATGTTCCCCGCTAAATTTTAGTGGGAAATTTTCCCCGCTAAATCTAGCGAAAAATTTTCCCCGCTAGATTTAGCGGAAAAATTTCTCCACCCCCCTCCCCGAGGTCACGTGACCCCCCCCCCAGGTCACGTGATCCCCCCACCCCCCGTGCCTTCCCCTCCTCCTCAAGAGCTGCGCTCTGATTCGGCGTTACAGGGAGTTGTAAACGGCTTTCATTTTTTTTTCTGTCCTACAAAAACATAACACTAGAAAATGTAAAAAAAAAAAATCCCTTTTTTTGTGCATTTTAAACGTCTTATGCCATATTTATATATTTTCTGAAGATTTCACACGTTTAGTCTATGCACGTCTGATTTGCCGTTTTAGGGACACGTTTTTAGGATTCAAAGACACGGCCGCACACTTTGGCGGAGACCAAAGTCTCCGCCGTCGCTACGAGACAGGTGCAGAAGTGGACTGGAGATGGCAGGGTGCAGGGTGGCTGCCAGGTAGTGCGCAGCTAACTTGGCTGGATTAGTTGGCAAACTTCCAACGCGACGGGCATCCGTCTACTATTATTCAAAGCGCAACTTTCTTCCACGCTGTGGCGCGTCGGCAGCTCGACTTATTCACGTCAGTTCCGTTTCAATTTGTTGACGTCAGTTCCGTTGCTAGTAATTCCAGAGGGCCTCGCGCGCATCGGAGGCTTCTGGCGCTTCTGGCTCAATCAGCGGTCGTCATTCCAAGAAATATAATAATCCGATCTCCATCCCTTTACATGAATAGCATTTTTAGGTATAGTGCGGTCCCGGGAAGCTTGTCCGGGGCTTATTTCGGCAACTTCAGATATCAGTTCAGCATCCCTTTAAAGATACATGACTGTATATAATTTGTTAGAAAGAACCAATAAAGAAAATTATATTGAACCAGATTTTAAAATCAAGCAACTACTTATTCAAACCCGAACTCATTCTTAAACCACAGCTCTCAGACAGGAGAGTGGCCCATGTACCAGACGATGCTGTCTAACGCAAAAAAAAAAAATGTATATATAGTGGAAGGTCACTAGAGGGGCGTACTAAAGGCTCACAAGCAGTCACCCAAAAGGAGTATTCTATCGTCTGAGTTCTCACAAAACGTTAGTTCGAAATTTTCTATAGGTCGCCATGTTTGCTCTTTCTTTAACACCTGCCGAATAACAATGACCGCGATTCGCTAATGAAGTCCAGTGAATGACGACGCGTTCTAAACGGGTTCTAAACTCGAATCTGAGCAGCGATTCAGAGGACGCGAAAGTCACGCCGAGCCTCGTAGCACGGATCGTGTTTTTGATATTTCAAACGTCATTTCGGGTTTATCATTCGCTGGACCATTTTTAAAGCCGCAATATTATTCACGTATGAATATTGCTAGAAGGTAGACACGCGGGCTCTGTGCGTAAAAAAATAACGAGCTAATTATTAATCAATAATTTACACAATACAATACACTACAATGTTTATTTATTTCCGCTTCAAATAAAATACAGTGAAAATTCGAACCCCACACAAACTAATGAGTATTTTGCCTGGGACGCGGCAGGAGCTGCTCTATCAGCACTAATAATTTAATAATTATATAAATATTTACAATAAGAAGAAAGAAAAATTGCCAGGCAGACTCTATGCAATGAATAAAGTTTACACAATCTGAATAGCTACAATATTTACACATGGTGAGTCAAAGGGGCCGATGGCTGTTTGAGAAGACCGCCTTAATCAGTTTGTGAACGTCGTAAGCTAAAATGGCTTAGAGAGGTGGACGAAGAGCGTGCATTAAAGGCGGAAATTTTTCACGGAATAAACTTACCGGAGAAAAAGTCAGAAACGAGAAACGTGAAATGGCTACCCATGGCGGCCGTCCAACAGAATATTGCGTCTTATTGGCGCAACACCCGACAGATGGCGACACGTAAATTTGCAGGCTCTTGAAGAGCCTACATCAGAGAGAACGTCCAATTGCTTGATGGAGTCACATGGTTTATGGGCCGCGTTTGCAATTCGCACAGCGAGAAGGTGCCGAAAGCGTTGATCGTCGGCAGACGTCTCCGCCTTTCCACCTGCTTTTCTCGTCGCCACGCTAATAAAGCACCGCATGCGCACTTGCAACCAATCCCCCCAGGAGGCATCCCTGATAAAATTACAAACGCTTCCCAAGGTTTGAGATTGACTCTCTCTACAATCTAGACTCTCTACAGGCAGTACGCTTCAGCCGTGCCGCGGCTGCAGACGACAATACTACGGTGTCTGGACCGCGTCTTCGACTGATGTGTTTAGCGTCCTCTTCCGCCTATGCGTCAAAAGTGGTCCCGAATTGGCAACAAATGACGTCAGAAAAGCCGGGGTTTGACAGGCAGGCAGGCAGGCAGGCAGGCAGGCAGCTTGCCTGCCTGCCTGCCTGCCTGCCTGTCTGTCTGTCTGCATGCCTGCCTGCCTGCCGCGATCCTGGCGGTTGATCGTAGAAATGCTGGCGAAAAGAACAAGCAAACGCGAGTGTCGATCTCGTTATAACATCTCAACTCCTGGCTGCCGAAGCTTACGCGGACTGTCAAGCTGTAAAGTGACCTGCAGCAGAACAAGCGTCTGCCACACTCACCACCGCTGCTGTGACACCGCCAGGGTCGCGGTCGGCGACAGCAATGTTCTTTTATGATGTCATCAGGCAGAAATTGAAAGACCACTTTTTTAGACGCGGCAAACACACCAGTCGGAGACGCGTTCCAAGCATCATAATAACACGGCATGGTCTGGAGAGGGGCACTTGACCCAGAGCCGTATATACGGAGAGTTTTGTCATTCATTGAGAAGTATAGGAGTCAAATGAGGATTCGCCATTGTCCGGCAGCGTACTGGGCGTGTTCCAGAGCGTCCTCACAACCATAAGCCCGAAATAATACCCTGGCGGTGGTCGCCAGGAAATTGATAAGTGCGTTGGAGTAACTCTCGTTGACTGAAAATATCGTGCACGTGACGTTTCAATCACGGTCATCCTAAATCATGATGGAAAAGCGCCACTAGCGGTACGATCGACCTAATCCGTACGCCAGGGCCTGGAACGTCGCGTCCGAGTGGTCACACTCTGTTCGAGAAAAACAGAGTTCAAATGGCACATTCGTTTCTTACATCTTTCTGCATGATTATAATCGAAATATCACGTGCACCCTATTTTCAACCATGAAGGGTTACTACATTTAACTCTTCTGCGCTTATTAAAACAACATATCTACGAATAAAACTGTTCCTCGCTACCAACGCTAGAGGATTCTTCTCGGCTTGTGGTTGGCCAAGACAACATGTCAAGCCCTCTTTCTGCGTCTGGTGCACGCTCTGGCTCTGCCCGCTCCTCCCATTGACCAAACTCTCTCTATACACGGCTCTGACTTGACACCGTATTTGTGATGTCACTGCTCCAAACAAGCAGTTGCTAAGGGCGTTGCTATCGACAAATAGAGGGTGCTGTATTTCTCTTTGAAAGAACGATCATTAGGAAAATGGACGTGGGATTGAAACACCTAAAAATAATAGACGTAGAAAGCCTTGATCTCACAACGCGACAAAAGATTGCCGAGAATCGGCTGTTTTTGAAATATTTATAATGCCAACTTCTGGTCCTCGAGACAACTCAAGAAGATGCCTGCAGCGGACAACGAACAGATGCAGAACAACCTAAGTATGTCGTCTGCAAATGTTGAAATCGCTCGCATAATTATACGATTTTGGTCTTGCATTTACTGGGAGCATGGCAGGTTTTAGAAAGCTCCTCAAGTCTGTTTAGTGCATGATAATAGAGCAGCGTCAGGCTGTCTTTTTAATTTTGAAGTTGACGTGCTTTGTAATGAAGAAGCAGCTATTTTGAGTCTGATGAGATCGAGACCCAAAATATCATCTGCAGGCTCGAAATACGTGAGTGTGTTTGAAACCTCCTGAATTGTATTATCACAGTTAAAACAATCTTGATGATTTGTCCCTTTTCAGCAAGACCCAAAATAGGGAATTCAACTTGGTAAAACAGCAGGTAAGTTTATATCTGGTAGGGACCGTCTGTTTGATCACACAAATGTGCGCTGAAGCTTTTTCTGTGCAGGTAATGTCCTGAAACACGAGCTTGCGTGCGCTAAGATGCTGATACACTACAAGTCGTCGTCGTTTTTTATTATAATTACGATTCGGCCTCGCAGCATTTTACTCTTCTTATATTGCGGAATCCTCTCCGGGCAGGCATTCGCGCGCTCGCGCAACTCGAGCGTCAATCAAACTGTGCACGGCCATTCCTCGCTTACAAAATTCCACAGAAAATTGACCCCGAAAATAAAAGTTTCGTTCCTCGTCACCAACTAGTAGCGTGGTCCATCAGAAAGGACCACTAGACCCGCAAAGCCATCGTGTCGTCTGTTAGCAACGCAAAACAGGGTGTAAAACTTTGTTACAAGCTTTTATCATAGGCACTGGAAGGATATATAACGTTTTGAAGATTATATATTGAGCAGAAACAAGGCTAACAAAAACATTATTCACTTTTTTTCTTAAAGAATATCTATCTTTCCGTCGAGCCACCATACATTTGTCCATAACGGCAGAAGCAACGGTTAATTTGGAGCACAGCGCCATGTTGGAACGTCATCACTTACGGGGTCAAGAGCAGACGTCGTTTCTAAGTCAGAAATGACGCGATATTTTTCTGCGCGAATTATCAGTGCGTGATTATTTTACTCCACTAATAAAGCATGAAAATTAAGATAAAATATTAAAAAGAAGTTGTGTGTTGTCTCCTTTTTTCACAATACTTTTCTGCTACATGTCTGCGTCTGCTTTGCACTCTCTGGTTGCTACCGTGTCTCTTTTCTTGTCTGCAACTTTCATCCGTGCTCTTTTGGGGTGTAAGTCGTCTTCATCGTGCGCTTAGCTCCCAACAAGTGACGGAAGGTTGATATTAGTTAGGGGAAGTGCCATAAAACGAAAGAGGCCCACCGACGTCTTTGGGCGGACTTTTGGCAGCAACCTCCGGACTCCCTTACAATTTTACGCTGGATGAGGGGCGCCTCAACCAGGAGGAAAACCAGGAAAAACCAGCAACCGACAACCGCGGTGTCATCACCAAAGCTGACGCTGAAAAATGCGATACTTGCGGTTCCTTCACTGCCAGCGAATCCCCACTTGTCGACGCGGAGAGCACTTCCGATATCTATCGACCGTTGCGCCAATCAGGCGCTTTTGGTTATAACATGACCGCCGTAGATAGTGATTAAAAGTTTTTCATTTCTAAATTTTTACTGAGATACCTTCGGTCGTCTCCGTGAGAAATGTGAGCTCGACACGCCCAGACACCGGTCTAGAACACTGCTTCAAACAACAATTTAAACTTCTGACTCACCGTGTAGAACGAAGTTCCATAATCACGTTCCTTTACATTTTCAAAGCAGAAATAGCAGGTTCAAAAACGATTGCGTCTGCCTTAGAGGAATGTGCATCGAGTGAACAGAAACACGGGTAAGAAATATTCCAGCAAAAGCATGCAAGTAGCGTGCTCGTGAAATACATAGAATAAGAGAAGACGCCACAGGGGAGATGATTAATTTGTGTTTCCGCCTGGGTTCTTTTTCCTCCGCTAAAACATATCTTTATCGTCAAATGTTTTTTATTGCTGGCGATTATCTGAAAGGTCACACATGTACACGTGAACGGAAAAAAAAAAGTTACTAGATACCGTTACTTCTTTCTCGCTAAAAACGTTATAAGTACGTAACTTCAGCTCATAACTCCCGGGTTACGTTTTTGTTACTCTAAATATGTCCTTTTTCTGGCGTAGTAGCAACCATTCAACGTATTTGTCGTTAATAATGCCTCGCTTTTTAACCCCGTTCATGGACGTAATGGTGGTGGTGATAAATGTGGCTATTTTGTAACGATTTGTGCACATTTATTTTAATTATCTCTCTGGCACTTCCTTGCCATTAAAGTCACAGGTGCAAGCAGGGATAAAAACCAAATTGGGTAATTTGTCTGGTACACGTTCTCTTCCAGAAGTAGCTAAATATCTTTACTCGTTGCTCGCTCAAAAATTAGCGAAAACATCTCCCTCGATTTTTATTTTAAAGGAAACCAATTCGCTACTTCGTTACCGAAAAAAGTACCTAGATACAATTAACGCATTACTTGAGACTCGTTAGCTAGATGTCTTCTTCAGGCCATACGTTAAGTAACTTATGCGCATACTATTTTCTTGTGGTATTTTGACGTTTTGTTTGCGTTAATAGACGAATATATGCCTGAATAATCCGAAAATATTTTTAATCATTTGAAGTTCTGCTTGTTGTAGATAAATGTTTTATAAGAATATTATGCGAACTTCGGTTTCTAAACGCTAAATTTCTGCATTTTAGATGTAGCGAAATATACCAATATTGTTTCTATCGACATGTTTATGAAAAAGGTGATCTTGACTAAGGACACTTTCTCACTTTGCACGGAAATAGTGTTCAAATTCAGTGGCTAGGAGGCTGAAGCTTTCCGCAAAAATAAGCAATCAAAGGTTTTTACTGAGACAGTATTGACGCCATTGAATTATTAACCGGGGTACGTAACAAAACTACACGGATGAGAGCAATTTGTATGCAGAATCCTTTAGGTTAAGTAAGTGATAGCTGAATATGCTTCTTGAGCATGTTTTACTCTCTGCACGAACTTCTTGTCTTTCAAGCTAATGGCGCTTTCAGTACATGAGCTAGGCGGCGTGTTACACTTGCGAATAATTAAAGGCGCACAGACACACGCCGTTATAACCGTATTTTTTGTCCAGGTAACTTAACTATGCATCGCACAAAGCACAAACACGGAAAGAAATTGAAGCTAGCGGTTATGATAGAACGCGAAAGTTTGAAAACATTACGTTACATGGATCAAAATATAATTTAGAAAGACATAATTTATCTATGAGCGGGCGTCCCCCTCAGCCTAATATCGTCGAAACAAGCAGTGACATTGTGGGCACATTTGGGATATTTAGACTTGAGAAGCATTACTAGTCAAGTAAGAACATATTATTTTCTTTCTCGTTGGCAAGTTATTTTTTTCACTGAAATATATACTGTAGTCCCCCATGGTTTATTTTGCTTTGACGGTATTAGGCTTAAATGGGTGTCGGCTTATATAGGTTGTCCCAAGTCACCAGGCTCGATCTAAATTGGACAGTATAAATATCGACGCCTGCACGTAGCAATCTAAAGTTTTCGTCAAAGATGTATATCATAGGTCGTGTTTTTTTTGTGAAGTTACAAAGCGTAGCTCTCTTTCCGGAAACAGTAGGGCCAAGAAACTTGCCAGTGTAAACGGCGGACGGCGACGCAGACGACCGAGTCGAGTATCGGGGCGGGTTTAACGCTCGAATTGATAGATTGCGCTACCTCGTTATCGAGACTGCTCGCGACCGCCGGGGTTTATTAAAATGAATATATTCTTGTTGTAATGTACCTTTGGTTAAAAAAGAACATAACGACGGCGCTTTTGCTGCCAACGAATTTCGTCTGCGTGTCGTCTGCTTTCTTTCGCTAGTCGGCTACACCTTCCGACGCTGCACCCAACCCCATCTACCAATACGAGCGCCAAACGTGCCCCGCAAATCGACTTAGTCGTCTGCGTCACCTCCTGCCGTTGACACTGGCAAATGTCTTGGCCCTATCTTTTATAGAAAGAGAGCTACGCCTTCTAATTTTACAAGAAGAAACCGACCTGTGAAATACACCTTTGACGAAAAGTTTAGATTGCTACGTGCAGGAGGTGATTTTTCCGATTAAATTTAGATCGAGCCTGGTGACTTGGGACACCCTATAAATAAATTTTACTTTTCTTAATTATGTTATAAATTAGGTAAAATCACGTTCCTAAACTTTTGTGTTCTATATGCCAATAATCTGCGCTAAGGTAGCAATTTGGACCAGTTGGTTCATGATCACATAAACCGCGCCAAGAAACACAATGACGAGCAAGTAGACAGAAAAGAGCGCACTCGGAAGTGGTTTTTATTAGTGAAAACTAGTCATATATATAGCTTTGAACTTACACATAATCTCTCCTAAGTTCTGTCTAACCCCAGCAACAAGAAGTAATACTCATTCACGGATAAGGAAAGGGACGTATCGCTTATGCATCTTTCGCCGTTAAACTTCTGGAAGAAAGCGAGAAAGGACAGAAAGGATCGTTTTCTTCCTCAAGTTTAATTACCCCTAGTTCTGCCCTTACATGTTTCGCCGTTTGCCTGGATTTCGAAAGCCTCATGCACCTCTCTAGAAGCCCTATCCGGGTATCTAGCCAGAAACCTGGTGTGGCCAAATGACGGGGCACATGGGCAACGACTGCAGTGAGTGGCAAGATGTCCCGATGGAGTGTCTTTCGTCACCGCGGCGTCTTCATGTGCACGATCATTGAAGCACCGTCCCGTCTGACTGATTTTTAGATGATTTGTGGATCATTTCCTCATTCTAAGTAATCAGGTTGACGCACTAGAATTTGAAGTGACGGAAGAATTGGAGGTGTTTAGGACATGTGGCAATGGCATAAACTTTCTTCCTGATGAGCCACGGGAGGGACAGTTGCGGTTCCTAGACCTTCGGTTAAGTCTCCAGAAGTACCGCATTTGCTGGACGTAACAGCCTAGGTCAAAACATGTCATTCCCCCGTATAGCTCTGCTCATTTAAAAAGTTGTGAAAATAAGCATTGCCTCTATGTGTCTAGATGCCGCCCTTAAAACTCCTGCAGGCATAGTGCACAAGAAAGATTTGATAAACAAGTTGCGAGGCGTAAGAGACCGGGTTTGCCACAGGGCACTCTGGCCAAGGTGGCAGAGACCTGGTAAAAAAGATTAAAGGATTAAAGAGGCAGCCGCGCGGCGGGAATATGATGAGACTGGTGTTAATCCCGTATATCCACACAGTCACGCATAATCTTAAGAAAGTTGCCTTGCGCTACAATGTGCCTGCGGTGTTGACTGCACCAAATAAGCTGACGCGGCTGTGCCGTAGGATCAACAATCCCATTGTATCGAAAGATCCATGTGATACCAGGCACCGCAGAAAATACACGGAGTGTACTACGGTTGTTGTCTAAGAAATTCCAACGTCATGCGGTTCGTCTTATGTCACCCAGACAGGAAGGTGCTTTAATGATAGTGCACGTGAACACGCCGCGGCGACGAAAGCCACTCCATCGGGACAACCTGCCACTCACTGCAGTCGGTTCCCATGTGCCCCGTCATTTGGCGACACCAGATTTCTGGCTAGATACCCGGATAGGGTATCTAGCCAGAAATGATGCCTTTGAAATCCAGGCAAAGGGCGAAAAATGCATAAGCGATACGTCCCTTCCTTCAGCGGTGAATAAGTATTACTTCTTGTTGCGGAGGTTGCACACAACTTAGGAGAGATTATGTGTTAGTTCAAAGCTATATATAAGATTAGTTTCCACAAAGAAAAAACAGTTTTGAGTGCGCTCTTGTCTGTCTTCTTCCTTGTCCTTGTTTTTTTTTTGGGGCGTGTTTAGGTGATCTGTTTTCAAACCGCTAGTGTCGCATTCTCGCGGAAGTTGAGAATTATGAGGTAAATAGTTAATTTGCTCGGGCCAACAAACATTGTTCTTATTTCTCGAAAGCACCTTATACTTTAACGTCTTAATCAGTTATTGCGCCTCCGAAATCTGCGGTTCCAGCCATTTGGCTTGCAGTACGAATCAACACAGTCGGGGAACGTAACTGAGGGAACTTTTAAATAAATAAATAAATAAATAAATATAGATTTACTGAGAACCAAGCCCGTCAAAACAGGACAAGAACCTTGCGCGAATGTCCGCTATCAAAACATCCTGGAACCTTCGTACCAGTGTCGGATCGGTGGATACTTGCCAAGAATCCCGCGCCCCTCTCCTTTGCTCCTGTTTGTCATCGTCTTATTTCTTCTACTCTTGATAGCCTGTAAATTCTCGAGGCGTGCAGAGGCTTCGGAGAATTGCGCATCACCACAATACCACTTCACAATCCAACCCTGGGTATTGACTTTAAGCATCAGAAGGCTTTGTTGAGAGCATGATAACACTGTCTGAATCATTAACGATGTGTTTTATGCAAATGTTGTTTGCCGAAGTGCTGTTTCTGTATTTCACACAATTAAACAAGAATATAGAAAATGAACCTTAAAATTCACGGTCAAATATATGACAAATGAACCAAGGAGACCATGGTGTTAACTATGACGTCTCTTTTCCAGCGATTGACTTTAAAAAAAAGTTAACCTCCATGCCTGAATGTTTAGATAGCAAGGGTTATTTTGTCTCAAACGTATGTGGCGTCTCGACCGTTGAATATATAGGCGGTCATATTGTGTTGTTCAGTGCAGTACGAGAAGCTGATATCTAACTTGAGGCTTCTAACATGCTTCACGCTGTAGTGGATTGCCAGAACAAACCCCTGCGCAATTATCATGAAGAGCGCAGCGGGAAAGCTTATTGAACTAAGGATTCCTGAGTTGTGCAGCACGTTTTCGTTCCGCGTCCACCCTGCGTTAGCACATTTGGGCAGCAGCCTCATAGTTAATTTTGGTATAGAGAGAGATTATCGAGTGCACTTTTATCGCATGAATGTAATTTCAGCGCAGATGTGTAGTTTCTCAAAACACAGCTTCTCCGGGGAAAGAAGAAAATGGGACGGCAAAGGTCACTGAACCCCTGACGATTTGTAATTCCAAATATAACGAATTCAGTTCCCCTCAATATTTTTCGCGATCGCAAACGGAGTGCGGATAACTTTATTCACGATTGTTAGAGGTTATATTTCCAGCAGTATACCTTTCCAATGCATTGCTCACTTTTGGTTCGCGCCTGTGCAAATACATATATCACACTAAGCACTACTACTCCTTCTCCCCCAATCTCTTCAAAAATAATTCAGGGTATGAAAAAGGGCACGAAAGAAAGCAGCGGTGCACAAAATATTTTTTTTTTCTTTTTAAACAAACGGGAAGTTTTAGAATTTCAAAGAAAGGAACGAATTACCTTTATCATTTATAACTTGCGAGTCCCAGTCAAGAGAAGAAGAACTACATTTAAATATATTATAAGAAATCAATATATCAAATGCTGTATTTAGTTTGGCATATATTATTTGTAGCGCAGCCACCGGTAGATTGTGACGAGATGCGACAAAAACGTTTAAAGGATGGTAAATTCCTTAATATAACGACCTGAACATATTGCAGTAGATTGAGCCTAACAGTCAGTCATATCTCCACTTTCACTGTCAGGTGAAGCATGGAATTGGATATTGCTTATTAAAGGTAAACATGTGTCAAAATAACTTTTACCATGTTGCTTATAGATGCGCTTAACTTAAAGGAGCTGTGCAACAGTTATAGTGATTTGCTTAAATAATTTGGGAGTTGGTGTCTCGACCTTTCTGAGTAAAGAACAAAAAACCGCTTTTGCCTGCATGTCCTAGTTTTTATTTTAAAAATGGACAAAGATTGAGGTTTTCGGCGCCTCTCAACTCCTTCACTAACTTCCGAGTCACGTGCGTTGTGACGTCAATGGGGAAGGCGCGGGGTTCCGGTGAAGCTCTCTCTTTAGAGCCATCAGTAAGCAGCGAGAACTCATCTGCTCGTGACCGCATGACCACGGGCTGGCGGGCACAGCCCGAACAATATGGTGAAAAGAGGAACGTCCCATCCGGATCCGGACATAACCGTCCGGCTCTGTCCCCCCTCCCCCTCCGGCTTCTGGCGGCTGTTCCGCTGCTGACGGTTTTGTGGACCTAGGATAGATGGCGCCACTGAAACTTCCTATAACAAAAATGTTGTCGATGATACCAGGTTTTTGACGCATTTATATTTGTGTTGGAACGACAAGATTTATAGAAAAGTTACCTTTTATCAAGCAGGTATTCTCACAACTTGCTATCTTTCTACAAGATTCCCCATTGACGTCATGCCGCGTGTTTCTCATGGCCGCCGCTCGCGGCTGCAGATCGAGGAATATTTTAATTTTTGCTTCGCGATTACGCGGCGGAATCGCAACATTTCGAAAGAAGAAGGTTTGTTTTCTGTCCTTGGTGACAAGGTGAACAATGTCAAAAGTAGAAAACGCCGATTCTTTCAACGTTAAAATCGTTGCACAGCTCCTTTAAGGGCGAATATAATTACAACGATCAAAACAGATACCCTCGAGCGCTCCGTGACCCGCTCGTTTCACTTCTTTCTTCGCCTTCGTCAATATCATAAAGAAAATACACGTCTGCAAAAATGACGTATTACTCTAGATAGTCAGCCAACTCGTTACCTTTAAAATCGTCCGTGTGGAAATATTGTACACGTTATGAGTGATTATTAGCAGATAAGGTTCGGGGGTGCAAGATTGGAGGACGAATATTACAGCGCAGCTGTTAATGGCTAGTTTTCCCAGTTTCGTGTCCGCTATCAAGCAAATGTCGACACAAAACACTGGACAGTTACCGCCATCTATGAGCGATGGCGGCAACCAGACAACTAGTCTGGTTGCCGCCGTTCCTCATACCTTGTGGCAACCTTTCCAGCTATCATAGAAGAAGGGATAGTTGAGCGAGCTGGTGGGAATTCATCGTAGGAAACAGCGCGCAAAACAGACGAGGACAAAGAAGAAAGACACAGGACGAGCGTACAGCTTCGCTCGTCTTCCTTCTTCACCAGAGTGGAAAGGCTGAAAGTTTTCTCCTCCAGGTTCTGTAACTGTATATTCATTGTACAAGATTTCTTATTACGGAAACTTCGCCGTGAGAAGTAATGAATTTATTCTATAGAAAAACTGTCATGCTCATTCTCTCTTTCAAATGCAGCTAAATTGTTTAAAGATGAAATAAAGATTCCACATGAAAACCATATACCACTTCCAAAAGATCGCCAGACATCGCACAGATGCTGAGTAACTATATACACATACATATATTACGCTGTGAAACGCTTTGCGAGAAAATGCGCATCGAAAGCTTTTTTGTTATATATATTATAGCTACCCAAGAAAACTATGATGGATTACCTGCATGGCGTGATTGCGACTTCAAATGTTTTGTATAAACAAAATTCTCCGGAAAGCTTTTAACTGATTATACGTCTTATGAAATCGATCCTGACACGAAGCACACGTGAGAAATGAAAAAAGTGTATTTTTTCAGTGGCTTGTGCTTTCAATGGATATTTCAAATGCATACTTATAAAATGAGTAAGTTTATAATTCTCATTTCGCCAGCCAATGATCGCGTTCTTCATTTAATGGTGGCGAATGTTGAATCCTTGCGGCATAGTTGTTGGGAGTGGAGTATTAGCTCCCTTCGATGGAAATGAGAGTGGTCGTAAACTGTATCTTCAATGTTGTCTTTCCCCAAAGAAGTAATCGTTGAAGTGAAGATGTTTCGTGCACAGGAATGCATAAGGTATAATGAATTTCCGCGCGTGCTCGACATTGAGCCAACTACATATCGTCCAAGAAGCACGACTATTTACCGTGAAAAAAGGCTAAATCGCATAAGGAGGATTACGTTGATGGGATCGAGAAACACCAATTGCAACGTCTTTGGATACTAGTTAAGAGCAATATGCTTAAGAATCATGGCACACTTCTGACTTTTTTACTTTAATGTTCATATAGATTTCAAAACCTTTTTGTACGTTCTTATCTCAGCATTTGGTACAGACTATATTTTGTGGACAACGCTCGGTTAATGCGACCACGTAGTTTAACAACGGAGGTTTGATGCAATCAAGCCACGTTTGCCCAGAATGACCTCACAGCAAGGAGTTCGATGTTTTAAAGTTAACAAGCAGAAATAGGTATGGCGGGCTTGGACGGGAGGCACAACGGTTGTACTCTTTATCTAAAGGCTCTGTTATACTCCGACGTAGCGCGTGCGCGCGTGACAGCGCGTCACAGCGACGTCACGTCAGCGAAAACCCGACGCTCTATACTCCGGCGTCATGGCGTAAAGGCACGGCCACACTGGCGTCGTGGAGGCCTGCGGCGTGACGGTCGTCGCTGCCATTTGCCGACCGAAACCAGTTTTCGGCTTCACCGGCGCGACGTTCTGCGCCGCAGAGCCAACCGCTCCTTGCGCGGTTCAGAGCTCGGCGCCGCTCGCCGCAGAAGAGAGGAGCCAATGGGAGGTGGCGTAGATAGTGACGTTGCGATGCCATGGCAACGCTCAAGCCGGTCCCTCGCGCCTCTTTCACGTTCCGAAGGACGTGTTTCGTCTCGTCTGCTATCCCTACTTCGCCCCCGATGCCTTCCCCAACGGAGCGGTTCCTTGAAACTGTGCGACTGGTTCCCTTTTTATATGACAGGACGCAGCCAGACTACCGAGATAATGACGCTAAGAACTACCGCTGGGAAATTATAGGAGAGGAATTCGGAATTACAAGTGAGTTTCTCCGTGGCACTTGTTGCATGTCGTCTGTGTTGTGACGGATGTCGTGTTGATTTGGTGACACTTTCGAAAGTAGCCTTCATCTCTGGCGCGCCGGCGGGCAGCAAAGCACGGACCTTTTCTTCGGTGTTTTGGTAGAACCAACCCGGCCGGACCCAAAGCCTGTGCCTCCTTCCCTTCAGAGCGCGGCGACGTCGCAAGATCAACGAGCAGGCTAGGATAATCACTTTCACGGTGATCACCAGGTCATCATGGACACCTACCATGTAGGCAGCGAGTGCGGTTTCGATGCGGATATATGCGAAAGATGAGAGCCGAAACAGAAGAATGAACCGAAGAGCAGACGACGAAAGAGCGAAAAATCCGGCGGGAGGCGCGCGCGCGATTGTGAGAGCCAGTGCTGTGAGGTGACGCCCGCAAAACGGAGGCCAATGTGGACTCCTCGCGTTGGGACGCAGGACGGCGGTGCCGCCCAGCGGTGCCGACCGGCGGCGCCGTTCACGCTAGTGTGGTCAGGCCGTAGCCGGGTCGACCGACGGCGTTCGACGCTGCGTGACCGCCTGACGCCAAAATGGTAAATTATAAAAAGGATAATTGTATGTATTTGCTTAATTTACATATCGCAAATGCTTTTTTTTTTTGCTTACAGCGAGTATATATTTGTTGTTGTTTTTTTTCGTCGAGCATGCATAATATGTATTTACTTTGATTACGTTGAGCACACATGAACATGCATTTTTGCTGGTTGTCTGGCCTTACGCACAAGAAGGGCGCTACTTTTCTTGGTCAGCACTTTAGTATTGGTAATTAGTATTTGAATAAAGTATTGTTATTATCGTCCGACGTTAAATATGCTGGACCCCATGTTTCGTATGTGTCGGAGAATGCATTGAAAGTCATCTTAACATTTTTTGTTGTGACTGAATTTGTCGTATCGCTCAGAGTCTGGTATGAGTCTCGCTGAACCCGTCGTGATTGTGATTATATTATATATTACTTCAATAAGGTGTATTCGTTTTTGGCACTCTTTTATGCTGCGTTTGGCCCCTGTGTTCCGTTCTTTGTTTGTTGCCTAAGTCTTATCTTTTTGTCTGCATGCGTTATATGTATCATGTATTTTACTCAATGCTTTGAGTTTTTTTATTATTTTACGATTAATCCCCCCCCCCCCCCCCCACACACGCACACTTCTATTCTAGCGGGTAGGTTTCGGTGTGCCTGAGCCAAGACCGCATGTGGTCCTAGACACATAATAAAAATTGTTCTTGATTCTTGATGATAATAATAGTATTATTATTATTATTATTATTATTATTTTAATTATAATCATTACATCTGTTCATTGCACACCAGCACATGATAATAACGTTTCCAAGCTTCTTTCAGATGTTTTGTAAGCTGAATACGACAACATGTGAAAGTCACCAGGTCATTGGAATCTCTATTGTTTAGAAAATATTTATAGAGCACATTCCTTACGTTTATTCTTCCGATGAAGTGTTTTGTTATCCACGGTTTATAATTTTCTAAACCTTAATGAATTTCAGGAGGTTACCCACACAAAAACCCTCAAGGAACTGTAAAAATAAATTATGCGCCTCATCTGAGTCTTGTTTTCCGAAAATATTTTTCCATTTTGCTCTGGATATTTTCTGCAAACTTCCCCAAACTGCTCGACGTAATACATAGTACAGGCAGAGAGGAGACCAATGTTGTTTTTTTGTTTTTTTTTTTCTATACACAAGTGGTCTTGACATACATAGAAATAGGAATATATGATCCTAAGGTCATGATTTATTGTTTTCTGGCTTTACGGCTTTGGATTTTGGTGGGAAACTACTTGCGAGAACAGTTTAAAAACAACCCAGCAAATAAGAAATCAGGCACAATGTATAAACTTAGGTGTTTACACTTTTCTTTGTTCACTCTATATGCTTGCATACGTCACCCTCTGTCAAACAATCTCCTGCGCTTCTGCCAGCGTGTGACGTGAATCCACGAACCATCCAGCCTAGTAAAAAAGAAATCAAAGTTCTTTACATTACAACAAAACACTTTGGTTAAGGGTCTGTTTACGAACTACATGCACTATATCTTGCCATCGTTTCGTACAATCCAAAGGTTATCTAAAATACTCTTTACAGCGTGTCATGAGCAGGCGTTTTCCGAAAGGCACAAGTTACTGTTCATTTTGTGCTGGTAAAGATTTTCTAAATATACAAGACATCCGCGCAGCGTTTCTTCTGCCCCTTACTTAGTTGCGGCTGCATTTTATATTATATTTGTTATCTGAAAAATGGCCGACCACCATCCGTCCAGGAAGTGTAGGAGCCGTAGGAAATGCCGAGCAGGAAGGAGCGCTAACCATCAACAAAATGGAGCCATGTTTATGACAGCATTTATCATTCCAGGCCGTTTTTACGACAGTCGGTTATTGTTATTTATTATGTGTTTATCCTTTTCATGCTTCCGTCGACTCGCTCGACAAATTCAGAACACGCCGCAACACCATTTCTATTTTTGTTTCTCACGTAAAGAAAAAAAGAATGAACGTGGTATTTTTATTATGTTTTGCTTTCCCGCAACAAAAAGCAAACGTAGATTTTTTTTTTGAGGGGGTGGGGGGATTTTTGTTGGAAAGATTGCAACGTCTAATGCGTCCTACACAAACGCACTACGGAAAAGCCTCACGTGTACAGATCGGTCTGTTCAGTGCTTACTAGTTCGCGGATCTTTTTAATCTTCCGGCTATACTCAAAATTGGTGGCGTCTCTCAGAATATGTATGAGTTGTGCGAGTCTATCGTTCATATTATGTTGGCATTTTAGGGTACTACTGCTAGGCAGTACTCACGTGTAACAAGAACGGTAAACGACTCTATAAACGAGTTTCAGGTTGTATTCCCTGAGAGGTATTGTTTGTTTGCACCAAATCCCACAACGGGACCAAAAGTGGGGGCCTGGTTTTTCACAACAGTTGACTACTGCGTCGAGACGCCTGTTCCCAGAAAATTGTTCATTCTCGCTTTCAAGGAACTGCATGGGGCGCCGTCGCTCAACAAAAATGTTCTGTCCTTTTGCCGCCTGTCTACAAAAATCAAACACAAAAACAAAGAAAGAGGCGAAAACATTCAGATTGTAGTTGTCTGAACGGTACAGTATTTTGAAAGGAATCAGGGTCCGTTTGTGGATGTATTAGCGCCGCACCTAATAAAGGTATTGATGTTCGCATCAAGACGCGCTTCATGCAGCTCAGACAGTTCTATGTGTAGTAGCAGAGCGTCTCGCAGGCGCTTTTTATACGGCGGGCTAGTTCCTCTGCTTTTTGGGCATAAGGTTTGATCGACGTCACCAAGCTTAACTTTGGTTAAAGGATTACGCCGGGCAGACGCTGGTGGCTGCAATGCATGGCGACGCGCTGATTCGACTTCATGTGCCGGTCATAGCAACTGACTTAAAGGGATACTGAAGCGAAACTTGAAATACACCTATTATGGTCAGAAATAGGTTTAATATGATCAATGATATCCGTAATTCATAATCGCGCGTTTGTATTTTGAACGGATGGCTATATTTTTCACCCTGAGGGGCCCGATTGGGCGCGCGCTCGAAAATCAGCCATCGGAGAGCCCGATGCATCTTGGGATATTCGGCGCATTCGTGACGTCACTTGTGCCAGACGGGAAAGGCTACGGCGTGAATGTTGTGGTTACGAGCGTTGTCACTTGGTGGCGCGTCGACGATTTACAACCTGTGACAACGTGGCCGTTTGAGATGTGCAAGGGCTGCACGCACGCTGCACCACTGCAAGTCGGCAACCACGGCACCACTGACAAAACCAGCTCGGAGGCCGGATTCTCAAAGCGAACTTACGACGAAAAAAGTGCGTACGACAAATTTGAAAGAAAACCCGTATTCTCGAAACGAAATTGTCGTAACTTTTGCGCAGGTTACGACAGAGTCCTACGACAGCTCCGAAGCTGTCTTACGCATTTTTTACGATCAAAGCCGCATGGCCGACAGCGTCGCTCAGTTACATGGTCGCGACGACCAACGGACATTTTTTTTTCTACGTGCTCTTCTCGCGCCTCCCGACTTCAACCAGCAAGAAAAAGGAAGGAGTACTTGAACAGACCACGACGAACAAGAAACGCTGGATCCACAAACACCCGAGAAGAGCTACAACGGCCACGATTCCACCGACCAGGCGAGCTCGGCAGAATACAGTAGGCCTAGCAGCAACACCGACTCGACGCACCGTTGCTCCGGCTGTCCTTGCAAGACCGGCAAGACGGCTGGCCCTGATGAAGGGTATTTGCCCGCGCGACCCTTGTGGACCCGTCCCGGATGAATAGTTGTATTCCTGAACTAAATTTCAGAGGTCAATCTTTTCCCATTGTCATCTCGATCTCTTTGTTTTCCGAAGCAGCGGGGACGAACGCTGTCGTCGAATAGGGACTCTCATTGATTCTATCTCCTTGTTTTGTGTGATATAGAGCTCAAATAAACGCCATAACGGATTACTTCGCAACACGGTATGTACACTTTGTTATTAGTATGCCATTTTTATTCTGACACGACGCTACGTCACTGTCGAGCTATAGCAGTTCGTGGCAGCTGCGCGATGTCGGTCCAACCTTTCTTTGCCGAGTGTCACGTCAGTATCGAGTAGCAATCGTGAAAGATCGGTCCCGAAGCGCTTACCGAAACGCGGTCTAAAGCAGAACGAATCCAGCTCTTCGATCAAACGCGCGCGTCCGCTCCGAGTGTGAACAGGTATTTGCGTGGCTCTTGCTGACACTCTCGTAGTTCAAACGTGTTTTTTTTAACGTCGGCTCGCAACTCGCAGCAGCTAGCCGCAACCAGAACGAGCTCACTGTGGCCAACTACGCTTAGGCTTTTTCCGCCAAGGCTTTGCAAACGCGTTCAGGCCTAGGCTAATTCTGCCGGCACGCCGTATTTCCGCAGAACGGCGCTGCTCCTATGCCACAAGTGATGTCACGAGAACTTCCCACCATCCACCAGATGTGAAGTTGAAATCGTTTAATTAGGTTTAAAATTAGCTCTCCTGTGTTTTACAGCACGATATTGATATTTCCGAGGTAGTCCCTGTCCCTAGCCCATATTTATGCAAAACGATCGGCGCTAGAATTTCGTTTCCGTACCCCTTTAAAGGCTCCGGGTTCTCTTCGGACAAAGAATCGGCCTTCAAAGTTGGCTAAAGGGCATACCTCGAGGGATTAGGATCGCAGACGTTACACGAGATGAAGGAACTCTCTACGCTTCCCTCTCACATTTGAGTCCAGCTGAAGCCGAGGTTACGACGCGACGAAGCAAATCAAGACGCATGAAAAGCGCATTGTCACGACGCTCGTCGTCTTGGTGCGTTACCAATCACCGGCTAGACCCGTCACACAAAAATAAAAAAAACAGAGCAGAATTATTTGGCACGCATTTACTATACGCTATTGGTTTATCCGAAGAGAAAAAAAACGTACAACTATGACGCCTGGAGAGCGTCTTCGACTAATGTGTTTAACGTCCTATGCTGCCCATAAATCAAAGGTGGGCCCAAAGTGGCAACAAATGATCTCACAAAAGCCGGTGTCATGTCGTTGCATGTCGCGATTCTGGCGGTTGGTTGTAGAAATGCTATCGAGAAGCAGCGAATAGCACGAACGAACGCGAGATTCGTTGTCGTCCGGCTTCCCAACTTTCGGCTGCTGTAGCTTCCATGGACTGCCACGCTGGAGAACTACCTGCGGAACAGGCGTCTACCACATCCACCACAGCTGTTGGGACGCCGCCAGGATCGCGACTGGCGACAGCATGACACTTCCATGACGTCATCAGGCGGAAATCGAGTGACCATTTTTTGGACAAAGTTAACCCGCCAGTCGGAGACGCGTTCCTGGCACTATTGACCCCGTTAGTGACTACGTCACAACATGGCGTCTGGGTCCAAACAAACCGTTGCTAGGGACGTTGCTATGGACTAATGCATGGAGACTCCCCATGAGGCTAGAGTTTTGCTTACAAGTAAGTAAATATTTTTTTTGTAAGCAAACTAACTTCTTGATATCTAATTATGAAGATGTTCTTGTCGTCTCAGTGTCATATTGCAACGATGAAAGCCATTTCTAATGTACTACACTCTGCTTTGCTTTGGTAGCAGACGACACGATAGATTTGCTGGTCTCTGTTGCAGCGGGTGTCTTCATTGAACTGCGTCGGTGAAGGAGGGACAAAAACAAGTGCATCGCCATGGCCGTAGAGGTCTCCGCAATGTAAGTTTTTTTTCTTTTTTTTGTACTAAATATTAAAATAAAAAGCTAGCCTGAACGGGAGAACGTATGAAGAGCACTATAAAAACATCACCAAAGGTTGATATATAAGCATAAACAAAATAACCGGATAGCGCATGGACACAGGCATACTTCTCAACGCTGTTTTACCATAGCAATGTAAGACTACTGCAAGTTTAAGCTGGATTTTACCCTCACTACTATTTGCATGCAACTGCTTTATTAATATTATCGTAATAATGTATAAATATAGCGCCAAAGTTTAAGATATTATGACCGAATAGAATATGGGTTTTACGTGCTCTTGGTTGGTTTGGCCATTTTTACATCCAGGCAACTGTCCGCCAGTGCTACATGTACTCACCTTATGTTTTTTATCCAGTTCTTTCGCGCTTTGGGGTTTTGCGGAAATCTGAAGAAACTGCAAGAATCTTTCTCCCTGCGATAGTTACAACCAGGCACAAAGCACCCTCCCATAGCGCAAGTCCGCCAACAAAATTTGGGATCTCAACCGATCGCCTGAAGTGCTTTTCTCACGGGTGCAATGCGATCGTTCAGCAGACGATCATCTCGATTGACGCCCGGACGTTCGATAAACCATATTTTCTAACGCACTCCACTATGCATTCTTATAAGTGTCTGAAACTCATACTTCAAACAAATGCAATATTAGAATATCGTCTTTATTCAAATGATTCAAACGACGGCGCTAGCTTGGCCGGCCGGCATATGGCAGATGCAGGCAGACGGCATACGTCTTGCATTCGTCGTCTGCTGCAGGCATCTTGAGGACCGGAAGTTGCAGTCGTAAATATTTTAGAAACAAACGATTACCGGCAGACTTCTGTCGAAACATATATGACATTCAAGCTTTCTATATCTGTGATTTTTAGAAGTTTAAATCCTACTCCTGATTTTTGAACGGTCGGGTTTTCGTAGCAAAACATAGCCACATGTATTTGCCCATAACAACGACCTTAGCAACGGTTTGTTTGGCCCCATGACGTCACACGTACGGAGTCAATTGGGCAAAGTAGACGACGAGCGCCCTGGCAATGCACTTTTGATGATATTTGATTTGCTTCATCAAGAGGCAGCGTCTACCGTGGTCGATCAGAAACACCAAACTAAAAAAAAACGTTTTTTTCTTTAATGGGTTTATTATATTTTGTGTAAATGTTTCCACTAGAAAAGGAAAATTAACTAAACACCCTTATACGAAATTTACCGAAGGTTGCCCCGCTCTAGGCCCCGCCCAGTGCTGACAGAGCGAAGCACCTTTTCTCGGATTTCGTTGGATGGAGAGATGATTGGCGTGTGAAATGATGGTTGTAAAATTGTCTCTCCGTGCCGAAATAGTATTTTAATGGACAATATTTGTGTGTTTGAGAAACAAATAATCTAGATATATTCGTCATTGTTTTCAAAAATATTCCGAGATTGCGTTTCCGCTTCGGTTTCAAACGATAACAAACATGGCTGCCGGCGTCTGGGGTGTGATCAATGGCAGCGGCTGGTCGAGCTCGTCTATTTTAATGAGTGCGTGTCGTTCCGCGTTCACTGAGGCGTTTAGACGAGAAGTAGCTGTTTGTTTTGCAGTGCACCTCGCCTGCCAATGCGAATTTTTTAAGGTCTAGTTTTAGTTGTGCCTTTTGACGCTCACCCAGCTTTCTCGCGGATGCCGTTCTAAAAAAATAACAAGAACAGAAAAGCTGGAAGGACTGCATATTTAGTTTGCTGATTTGTTTAGTCTTTTCGGTCGCTTTTACCCCACTTCGACACACGCTGACACATGCTTGTATTGAACCGTGCCTCGTGCATGATGGATCGCTAGTACTCCGCTTTCATGGTCGCGTCTTCCGAGTGTTGCAGATGTTTTAGACGGCGGCCGAATACCAGACGAGCGAAGGCAAAAACGAACGCCGACGAGCAGCTTTCATGTCCGCGTCTCTGTATGGCAGACAACGATGGACGGGGGTTTGGAATAGCAGACGATTCCTGAGGCAGCCGCGTGTCTGCTCGTAGGAATAGCAGGTGGTTTCAGACTTCCAGAGTAGACGCACCGGATGTTGGAAAAACGGAGACATTATGCTTCCGAGCATGTTCGGTTGAGCAGCCAAGCCAATCGAGTAGTAATGGGCGGGGCCACTGATCTGTTGGTGGGGCTTAAACAAGCTGTGACGTCCACCTTAATTGCGTCTGACAACGTACATATTGCACCAAGAGCACTGTTGTTTGTTTGTTTTTTCGTGCAAGAGTTATGAAAAAACAAAATACGTGTCCCAATTATGCCTTTTAAAGAAAAATATATTTTTCACTTCAGGGTCTTTTTTAAGTGAAATCAAGTGTACGAAGGAGTTATATTCCCATTGTAATAATTTTCGTCCACTGGGACAGAGCTTGGTCGCACACATAATCAATATTTTACTTTTTTTCGCGCCTCCTTTTTCAAGTTCGGAGTGATATCTTTTGGCAACAACGATTAGGCGAGGAGACCTTCGTGCTTCGCCTTTACCTCAGCATTTTGTCATGTCCTTGTGACCAGTAAAGACGGAGCTTCAGGTAGGGACGCCACAAAATGCATGCGGCGGCTGTGGCGGCTTCTGGCCTTCGCCAGGTAGCGAATACCATCTTTACTTTATAATATGGCCTACTGCTGAGCCACGACGAAGAGCGAAGTCCATTTCGTTTAGACGATGTCAATTTCAGACAACATGCTATTCATATGGTCAAACAGATCGAACTATAGGGGAAGCTTTTTCCGTCTTGTTTTGCCTCCCACCTTCCTATTTATACAACACAGTGCCTAATCGTTAGATTATGTAAGGTCATCTACCTCTATGAGTGCGGGGCATACATTGAACACAGGTGCTGCGTAGGCAGTCGTCCGAGACTCGCTCTCAATCGATGCTTTGTTGTGTAAATACGAGATTAATCCAAAAGCTGATGCAGTGTTCGGTTATGTCAACAAAATGCTGCGCCAAACTAGGCAAATAAACTATGTTGGTTGCGCACAGAGATGATCTTCACCATAATGGACATTATACTCTTTGACATCCTCCTCAATAGGGTGTCTTCCGATGCTCCGTGTTGCATTTTTTAGGAGTTGTGTGCTTGTCGGAGGCAGGTTTTATTTTCCGGACAAGCGTCTTCGATCACCTTTGTCTTTTTACAATTATTATTAAAACCTTTTTATGGGCCTCTTTCTTCACGATGTCACTATTTGAGAATAATAAACTAAAAAAAAAAGAGGGGGAAAAGACGCTTAAGGGTTTTGTAGACAAGTTAAAAAACGCTTGGTGGTATGATTTTTTTTTTTAATTGTTCGCGTGTGCTGTTTGCATGTGGTTAATAAGACGCTCAACGCAGTAACAATATACTTTTTGAAAAGTTGTTCCCGCTTAACCTCTGCTAGAAGTTCTGCTGACTTCTGAGTATACGTTTGCACTGAACCTATATGCATGAAATGCGTTATTTCGTTATATTTTAACTTTATCCAAATACACCTTATCGCTAAAGCCGATATTCAAATACACTATGCTGTCGTAACATATAGATATATTTCCTTAAGTTGTAACTTTATCAATTACACCTTATCGCCAAAGCCGATACTTTTATACACTTCCCTGCCAAAAAACCCAGATCATATTTTGCTAACTGGAATATAGAACTGAAATTCTAATGAAACTGTTTCTTCAAACCTGAAACCCATATTGAGAATAAATACAAACTTTTTGAAGACCTGAAATCCTGATAGAATCCAGAAAACTTTCCAGTTTTATAATCCAAATAGAAAAAATATTTACTCTTTTTTTTTTTTCGGTAGGGGTAGCTATCGTAAGAAATTGATATGCACTCCTCATATAGACGCATTATTTTTTTTTTATTTTTTAGTCGAGTTTAAAACTTCGCATATATCGTGCTGTCCGAATCAATAGCGATTGGAGAACTATTCGAAGATAATTATATCGTATCTGCGAATATTAGAAAGTTCTAACACTTCACGTATAGCGTACTCACATTACACTTTTACTCTTCGAAATATTCGGAAATAAGAGAATATTATATCGATTGGTTTGATGAGGTCAGAAAATTTGTACATTATTGCGGTTAAATGTTCTTTTCTATAGTTCCCGTTTGATCACTAATTTTAAAAGGCAGCGGCGAAAACATATTACATACAAATAAAAACAGGCCATTGCTTTGCTTGCAATGTTGCCTTACGGTTCTCCCGTCTCTTCGAAACGAAGTGTTTTTTTTTTTTATTTAAGTAGCATATATTCCGGAAAACAGTCCCTACAGCATAGATGTTCAAAATATAGAAGTTTACGTGGTGCGACTATCTGCGCGGCCGCCTATAAAAATATTAGTTTTGTTTTTTCTACTTCGTTCATTATGACGATTTGTGATGAATTTGTGATTGACAGAGTACTCTAAGGATTTTTAATATTGAACACGAGATGTCTTGTGAGGTAATGAAGAATCAAGGTATTTTTGTATGAAAATATTACGCGCTGACAAGTCAATAGAAGCGGAACATGGGCTGGGTGCGGACTTCCTACGCACGATCTTTTCTTCTTCAATCGATATTTGCCCTTGCGCCCTCTACACCAGCTGCGGACGATAATACGGAAAATACAGTATGCGAAATATGTCTCCAGTCAAAAACAAATCCAGCTATAATTTAGTAAATTATATATTTTTGAGTCACATACAAAAGTAAAATATGCGGCAATTAAAAGAATCTTTAAATTGCTTTTGCAGTGATATTTTAATAACTAAATTAGATTAGTAGTAGACATCTTAATTGAAAATATATGGAGCAGCTGGATTTTTTTTAATTTTTCAGAATCCGTATTTTAGTGCAGTATGTATTTTTGCTGCAAGAGTTTAGTCTGCCTCATAGACAAGGTTTACACGCATATGCATCAGATATATGTTTAAAAGATGTTCATTACATTTTGTAAATGACGAAAAAACAATAAAGAAATGAAAATGATCAATATAGCTCCGACAAATTTAGTTGCAGAAAGGAACTGCCACGAATATGTCTTTTTTTCCAACAGATGACCTTTTGATGTACATTCAGTGCAGCTCGAAACAAACACTTAAGGTAGAATCAGAAAATCGAAGAGTAGTGTCCGGAAAACTATCTTTGTCTTTATTGTCGGATTTGAAAAGGCAGCCAGAGACCTTCTTTACAGACCTCCATCAAACATATTTACCAATAGCGGATTCGGGTCTTTCGCATTTGGCGTCTAACAATACAGGCGCCAGTTTAAGAAGTAAAAGTTAAACTTGAATTAATTGCTTTGAACCATGTAAATATGACGTGCGTAGGCAATGTCTGTCACTGATATTTCGAACACGATTTCGACATTGGCATTTTTATTTTATTTTATAATTATATTTGTTGACTTAATGTTTTACCGCCTGAGGGTAGTCCCCCCAGTTAGCACTTCCCATCACGCTAAAGGTTTTGATGAAGCCCGTTTGATTTTAGGAGAAAAAGGAAGTCTGCGATTGCATCTTTTCTCTGAGACTGACACACTGCCTACAGCACGTAAATGACAATCCAGTTAATTATTCTGATATGTTTTTAAAGGGCCCCTAAATCCTCGCCATAATATTTTCTTTACCCTAAAGTTTTGCGCTGTTCGTTGAGGAATATGTTTTGCTGTTTATTTATTTATTTATTTATTTATTTATTTGTACAGTACCTACATCGCCCAGGGGCATTACAGAACGGGGTTTAAATACATAACAGATGGTTGCATCACAGTTGTTAAACGCAAGTAAAACATAATGCTTGAAAGCACCAATACACAAAAATGCAAACAAAAAAAAAAAATTATCAAAGATCTGTTGCAAGCAAAAAGGAATACAATCAGCAAGCACATTACAAAGTAATAACCTCAAAGAAAAAACAATGCAAGTAAAACTAATGAAACACAATACGGGAAATTGCACAGTGAGGGAGTCTTTTAGGTCCAATAGGAGAGAAGAAAAGCTGGCATCTGAGGTTTCTTTCACCACAAGTTCAGGAAGGGTATTCCACTCATGAATGCTATTTGAAAAAAAAAGGAATGTTTGAACAGTTCTGTTCTACATCTAATTTCTTTTATTTTAAGCGAATGATCTACCCTTGAGGAAATGTAATTAATGTTAACCCCTACTGTTTAGGAGGAGAGAGTGTCTGAATTATTAGTTTTGTATGCAAAGCTTCCTTTTACTCTTTTTAGAAGAAAAGATGGTGGCTTCTTGCGCAATGGAGTTCATATCTTTGCACACTAATGCTGAGCTCGAGAACCACACCTGAAAGCCATACCACTGAATTGAATTTAAAGACGAACGACACAGACGTTGGTCGCAATGGTCAGAGCATAATACACTTCTTTGCATTTTATTGCGTTATGTTTTGTGGAGCTCAATACTGTGCGCACTTGCTCTTTCAAATTATTGGTCTTGTAATTAGACCGATAAGTTCCGTTATAATTTTTGTTTTGTTTGGTGCGTCCCACATTATGTAGTGGGAAGGGGCATCCAATCTCGACTGGCATAGCTTACTTACCTTTGCCCTTTCATTCGCCATCATGCTTGCTTGCATAAATAACTGTAAAAAATGTGTGGGAATGACGTCGCTTTGTTGTTCTTCATGGAATCCATCACACATATTATGGCAGTGGAAAGCGAACACAATCACCTCATCCTAGAGAGCCCAAGATAGATTTCCAGAGTGGCAGGAACCTGTTATATTTTTTTTTGTCACTCACTCATTATTCTGGAATCTATTCCTCGTCAGTCTTTTGTACGTGTTTTAATATAATTCCTCGGTGATATACGGAAATCCACTTATATGCTTTATTTTTTTTTTATTTTCCGCATCCTGCCAAAGTGATCTTTACTTCGCGATGTCACACACATTTCGTTCTCATACAAAGTTCGACAGCAATAATTAAAAAAATAACTGTATATGCTTTTTTATGAGTTATTAGAACACTGTGTTTACTGAACCGATTAGTAGGGTTGTTCGATTTTCGTCGTACGCAAGTCTATAATTACATTGAATTAAAAAAAATATAATAAACTAAATTCGGATGCGGGTTGTAACAAAATATTTTAATTTATACTAAGATATTGCTTTTTCTTGCAAGTTCGGATAGCCATAGAAAAAAAAAAGATTACGATATATTCCGTGCAATAATCCGCGGGAGACAAATGTTTAGAAGTTTTTAATCTCTTCTGCGTTAACTAACTAAAGGTCGGAACTATGCAACAAGTTTTATTAGATCGCTCATTGCCAGTGCAGTTGTGGCCGAGTGTGGCTGTCGTGATCACATTGCTTGACACTAGGCATTAACTAGCGAGAAAAGCTAGACTCTCAGGGCTGCCTTCCGCCCTCGATACCCACGCGGATGAGGCTCCAGGAAGTTGCGCGAAAGCTGACAATATGAATCAATCTTGATGGCACAATCACCATCTGCTTGCAAGTGTAAAATGTTTAGTGCGAGCATGTAAGCGACCGGGAAGGCTTTCTGAATATAAGGTCCCATCTAACATGAAGAAAAGCGTGCACGCTAATTTATGTTTTTTCGTTTAAAACAATAAGAACTACGAAAAGAAAAGGAATTTACATTTTTATTTTTATCATATTACATGCAATGCAATGTGTGTGGAAGATAACAACACGCACAATTTATTGTTATTAACTGTAGTACGATATGGGAGGCGTACACAACTAGTGCGACATGCGCACCCGGTGAGGTCTATGGCCTGGCAAAAATGATAAAATAACTGGTATTTAAGTCTAAAATGGGAATTCTGCAACAGCAGCACGTAGAGAAAAGAAACAGGGGTAAAGATGTTGCGTAATGTTTTCCGTTAATGTCAACTGTTTCGCAAGAGTTCCCATACCTATAAAAAAATCTTGCTGATATATTGCTGTCTATCAGATAAATTTCGACTTATTCCTACATATATCAATTAAATCAATTAAAATACTGCACCCATGTTCATGAGCCATTAGTATTATAGTATGCAGCTACACCAGGCTTAAAGAAATGAAGTTGTAGAAATGTTTGCTAAATTGAAAGAGCGCCAACGTGGTCCGCCTCGTGTGTAGATTTTAGCGCACGAGTGACTCAACCTGTCTTGACGAGAAGTGTCAGAGATTCTGAAAGGATCCTAATAAAATTGAATGTATTGTAAAGCACGAACGTAGTTGTTAGAAACGCTGCCACCCCTCTTTAGTTGCAACCAATACAAAACATTTAACAGCAAATTAAAATATTGGGATAGTTTAAAACAATTAAAAAAGGAAAAACTAACATTCCTTGTGTTTATCCTCGCTTTCCAAGAAACTCCCTGTTCAAAATGTCAGTAGAGTAGTGTTTGGGAGTGGGAGTGATATACAAACAGCACAGAAACATATTCTAACTGAATAAACCGAATTAATAAACAAATGGTGCTAAATATTTTGGTGCACATACTAAGATCCAAGTTTTAAGAGTGGATGGATTTAGCACCGCAAAGCCCTCCATCGATAACGGACTCGTTGGTCTTGGCAGTATCCGAAGCAATAAGTGCGGAACATATTCATATTTAAACAAACGTCTGTTTAAAACTTTACAATTTGATCACAAATGATTCTTACTGCATTTAATTACCTGTCTTCATTTGACGGCAAGTTGGGGTAAATATTTCTGCTTCCAATATTTATTTTTGCACCTAGGGTATATTTGAACCGAAACAACGGAGTTGTGTTCTTACATTCCACATTTATCCCCTGTCCAAAATACACTTCTTACGTGTTACGGTTAGTGTTAAGGAAAACGAGTTAGGTTTTACACAATAAAAACTTAGGTCCTACACGAATATATGCCAAAACTGGGAGAGGGAGCGTTTCGCATTTGCCCCCGTAGCCTTGGGGCTACGTTGTTTTTATGCTTCACACTCTAGTATCTAGCTTCATTATTTTTTAATGTTAATGTAACCCTGATTTTAAACGAAGCGCTAAGCACAAAGAAGGACAAAATACACATTGATCTTTCTTCGAAAACGTTTATTGTAGAAGTCTTTGTAACACAAAGCGGAAAAAGCTGCTCCTCAAGAAAAATGCGGCAAAGTGTAGTCATGCAATGGAAGCGCAATTAAGTTGAAGATACAGCTACGCGTTGTCAGGCAATTCTTGAGGATGTAACTTTAAATTACTAAGGGTGACAAAGTTGTAACTTAGATTTTATCTGATAGACATTTATATATAAATATATATAATCTGAGAGATTTGATTAAAAGTCACAGTTGTAAAACTTTAAGGATGAAAAACGTACGACCGCATCGACTCATTATTTATTAATTGGAATCTCGCTTAATGACGTATTGACCGGAACAATCAATGTATTGACCATATAACCACTATGATATAAATTTCGCAAGTTACGAGACACAATATTTTCTGTGGCGGTTTAAATAAAAATGAATTGGAAAACATTTCTTGTTAAGCAATATTTCTTGATGAAATAAGCATGGTATAATACACTAGAGATCAAATATTTAAAGATATTTATTGATGTTGTAAATGTGCTTTCCCAACACACATGCGCACACACACACGCGCACACACACGCACACACACACGCACACACACACAACATACTTTCAGATCATTTGCTGTTCCCTTGACCCCTGGGAAACGGACCGCCTATAAATAGCTCTCGTTACACACCGGTCTGTTACCGCGACAACTTTGGGCCGCAAGGGATTATGCGAGTGCATCTTCAGCTTTCTCCTTGTAATGAGCTTATAACAGGGCCCGCGATTGTACGTATTCTCTTTCATTAGAGGAAAACTGCCCCTGCCCATCGTGCTATGCGCATTACAGAAGTTTCGACTACTCACGCACAGCAACATTACTGCTGACAGGAGCCATCAATGCCCTGGTGAAGTTACGACCGGACTTCATTAGGGATTTGATTCTGGTTGTATTCGCTCGCCGTTCCAAGAACAATGTTTGTGTTGAGTGAATGAACGAAGCGTACGCTTAATGTCTCTAACAAAATCTACGCAGGCTGGTAATCCACCCGTAATATAGGAGTAATGACGCCATATTGAATGCCCACAAAAATAGCCATTCCTAGAGAATTATCGTTTTATTAGTAATATCACAGCCGTATACAATTATTGCAGGCACGGAAGATTAAAGGAAGGTAGGGATAAAACCCAGAAACGTAGTACAAAAAATACTACAAGTGCCAAACTCCCAGATCAGTTAGTCGTTTCGGTAAAACAATTCTAAAGACATATTTTAAAGACATTTACATCTGAAATGTAGTAAATGTTAAATGTAATCATTTTACCTTACACACAGTGTCATTTTATGAAATGTTTTGGTATTATCTGGCATTTCGGCTCTCACGGATCTCTTATTTAGTGTACTTGAACTAGTAGAACGAGGTAGAAGATAATGAAAAAGGAAAGCACACATGAGGAACATTTTTTTTCTCTAAACAAGGAGTCGAATATGACTCAAGATGTTTGACTGAGAACAGAAAGCTTTTGTTCGCATGTACCTGTGTGTTGCTCATTACGACCATTTTATAAACGAAGCTAAACATATTTCCCGAACCGAGCAGGTTAACAATCACAGTATGCCCAAAAAATTGGTTACTAAAATGTTAATCAATTGACGACGCTGGCGAAAAAAAGGAAAACGATCAAGTAAGATATCTCAAGGGGTTTTGAAAAGGATTTACTTTTGTATCCGAAATACAAATAGGCTTCTATATTTATGCATCGTCTGCTGACACTTAGAACTTGGACGCTCTAAATAAAATGATACCACATCTGGTCCCTAAGTTTTTGGAGCAACCGAGCAAGGAAGAGCTCACTTGGCCGATAAAATTCACCTGACACTATTTTATGATTTATGATCGCTGAGAAACTTTCTAAATGTATAGGCTCAATATTGCTGTACTGTCGCATTTACTGATATTTCCACATCTGTTGATAAGTTTCATAACAAAAATTGATCGTTCAATCAGGTTTACTGTTAGGATATTTCTAAATAAAAACTATCAGTGCAAAAGACGTGTGGCAGACCTGGCTGAATTTTACAGATGTTGTGGTACTTGTTTCACCGTGCTTCCAACAAAACACAATTCACATTATATACTGATCAATGGTTCCTCTTTTCAAGCGATTACAAGTCTCAAAAGCATTCGGAATTGCCAAAAACTGGATATCCACGGAACGCTTAACGGATCAACACTTAACGGATCAACGGATCGGCGTTTCGTGAAACCTAAAAGTGAAGCCTGGATAAAAGCGTGGCCGCGAGGCTCGACACTGATTCGTTGACATGTGGGGGAGGATGGGTGAACTGCTCGGCGCTGATTGGTTAACAGGGAGGTCATGTGAAAGAGAGGGGAGGGAGAGGAGGCGCTCGACCACTTGTGCGTACTGAAAGGGAGGAGCTCGCGGGTAGGGAATGCTCTGGAAGATCGCCAGGTTTATCAGCCCGATTCGCGGTAGTAATGTTTCATTATAGGAACTATCAAGTGTACGCACGATGAAGTGTACACATGGTATCTGATGAAGAGCGCCGTAAACTTAGGTGGCTGGCTTTTGAAAATTCAGAATATAGCTAAACGTCTTTGATACTAGAACATTTCGCGAATGCAACAATATTCCCTAGAAATTTGCCATACTTTATTCGGTTTTTAAGGTCCGCGTTTTCCTTAAGAGTCATGTAAAAAAAGTATCTTTCATATCTAACTATTTTTATATTAATTAAAGTCACAAAGACGTTAATTCCTATGTATTACAGCAAGATATCTTGCCTGCGTTTTATAAAGCGCCTTTAAAAAACGTGTGCTTAACACTAAGTTGGCCTGTGTTCGACACCAGAACACAGTATGGTGGCCTGATGTGCACAGCAAGACACACTAGTCTGTTGTGAAATGCACACCCCAACACACAGTAAGCTTGTCTGAGCAGTGGTGTCAATAAGGGGGGGGGGGGGGGCGGGGGTAACTGTGCAATGAAAGGGGGTAAGGGGTCGTCGCGGTGAGCTGACGGGGAGGGGGAAGGGGGGTCGCGCGGGCCACCGCCCCAGGTGTTGCTGACTCTAGTAGCGCAGCTAGGTCTGAGAGGCACATCAGGGTACATTATATGGTGTGGTATGCACACCGAAACACAATAAGCCGATTTAATGTGCAGATCAGAAACCTAGCTGATGTGGTGTGCACACCAAGGCACACTGAGCCGCTTTTTTGTGCACATCAGGTTACATCCGGTGGTGCGGTGTTCACACCAAAACACAGTAATCAACTCTGATGTGCACGACAGGACACACTAGGATAATTGTGTTTACACACCAAAACACACTACGCCGCTCTAATCTGCAAATCAAAACACACCTACCCGCTGCGATTTGACACTAAAGCACACTAAACCGCTCTGATGGGCTTATCAAACACACTAAGCCACTCTGATCTGCGCACCAAAAGACAATAAGCCACTCTAATGTACATATAAAACACACTAAGCCACTCTTATGTGCACACCAAAACACAATAAGCAGCTCTGATGTGCACACCAAAACAACTGCCTCTCTGACCTGCACTCCAAAGCAACTAAGCCGCTCTGATGTGCACAGAAAAACAACTAAGGCGCCCTGATATCTGCACACAAAAACACACTAAGCCATTCTGATCTGCAAACCAAAACACACTCTAATGTGCATACCAAACCAGACTGTCACTTTGATGTTCATACAAACAGAGTAAGCCACTCTGACGTGCATATCAAAGCACACTAAGCCACTGTGATGTGAACATCAGGATACACAAGGTTGGTGAGATGTACACACCGAAACACAGTAAGCTGTTTGATGAACACCTAAGCACAGATTATTAAAATATGGTGTTTACACCAAGAAACTCCAGAACACATCAATGCAGTCTGGTGGATTTTTCGACTGGGATTTGGGCCCAAAGAACTGTGCCACTTTGGAGAGTTTGAGGTTGTGCAACTTGAAAGGAGAGGGGGATTCTTCTTCAGATGGCTCTACATACTTCACTCGCATCCGGGCTTCGATAATCAAAATGATGCCTATGAAATGCCTGCAGTAGGTTTGTACAGATACAATAATCATGTGGCGTTCATAAGACAAGCCTTGGTAGGTCCGAGATTTAAATAAAGAATTCCATAACCAACAGGACAAGCACGATTTTATAAACTAAATTTCTTAACTCTATAGATTGTGTCGAACAAAATCATAAAATACTGAAGCGCTCAGCTGTAAATTCATTACTCTCTTTCAGCTAGTCAACGGGCGACCAATTATAAAAATGTTCGTTATGGTTAAGGTCTTTAAACACAATAAAAAGTTCAGATTTATTAACAAAATAGAAATTAACAGTATGCACTAAAACAAGAAGCATTTTTAACGTCACCAGTGAAAATATTTCGGCCATCACTAATATCGGAAATACCGACCTCATTTTTTTAGTTTGCGTACTTCCGAATTTCGTCAAGTAAGCCATTTTTTTCCTTTAACGAAAAATAAAAAAATCGGATTGTATTTTGTGTTTCTTTTTAAGGACGTGTCTATACTTCGTCTCACCCTACGAGGGACTAAAGGCAAAAGCTACAGACCGCGAGATCTAATCACCAGCCACTTAGAAAGTGTGCGGTTTTGCGCTTCGATGCACGTATCAGTACCCGCGTCTCGGATAACTGATGGGGGGACGGGTGGACAGTGGTTCGAATTGAAGAGCACTGAGTGACTCAACGATTTTACTTCGCAAAGAAAGTCACGACATATAGGCTATTTGCAGCGTCGAAGCTATAGAAATGATGCGGTGCTTTCAGATTCCGAGCATTATTCGTCCACCCTTAATCAACGTTAAGCGTGTTATTTGTTATTCGTCCACCCCTAATCAATGACAAGTGTTAAGCGTGGAATGTGATTGAATCTGGCGGCCCGTGGCTTTGGCCTTTAGTCCATCGTAGGATGAGACAAAGTATAGGCATACAAGTTGATCGCACATGTCAGCATTGCACGTTATATGTTACGGTAAAAGTAGACGAGGCTTCCTTTAGGTAAGCATATTATCTCTTTATTAACCCAGGGCTTATCCTTTCTGGACTTTCCGGTTATAATTTTAGACATCATATGACGACTCACAGATACAGAAAGTGTTAAGTTGACTATGTAAAACAGAAATATTTTCATGGATAGTGGAGGAGTCAACCAGTAAGTCAACCTCGTAAACACACCCCATTACTTCCTTTAAAATTTAGAATAACGAGAAACAATTTGTGTCCCATATTGTGCTGAATGTTTCCAGACGTTTCAGTTCCTATCGAGCATTGTTGAGTAGAACAAGATGCCGGGTTACACTCATCGTTAGGAAGCTCGAATTTCAAAAGCGCATGCGGACATATTATGATTACTGAGTAATTATGTGTTCCCACTTTCATGTGAAATCATGTTTATGCATTATTTCGAGACTTCAATTGCACATGGTACATAATCTTCGTTGCGGTATATGTGCTGTTCGTTTAACTGTTGTAATCATCTCCTCCTGGATAAGCCTTTTTTGCTTTTTAAATGTGCATACATTAAAGAAAATGCAGTACAACAAACAAATATGATGATTGTTGAAACTTATCTACAACAGGTTTGATGATAACATTTGAAATTTTACTACTCTCGAGAACACAGATTTTATTTCGATCATCGTATCCATGCTACTGCCGCTCCGAGATCTCGCAACTCAATTAATACAGCCGGTACGAATTCAATAAGTTAATAAGCAAATGAAAAGAAGGAAAATACTAACTGGAGTGTAATGCTAGAGTGGGTTGCAGACCTATACATGCATGTGTCTTCATGAAAGACACGAAACCATGACGAACGCAGCCACGAGATTACCATTATATGACTGTGTGTTGCCATTGTGAGCAGTCCACCGTCGCCATACCAGACAACACAGTGAATATATAATATTGAACCTAATGATGGAACTGGAAGGAGTTCATTTCGGTGTCTTTGTCACAGAATCGCTCATACATCCTACAATAATCGTGTCTATTTTTCACAGGCCCTTTCTCTTATTCACGGTATTTTGCGTGAATTATTTTTAGCAGTCAGGTATATTTATTAAAATGCGAAATGCATAATTCACAATCTACGAATGCTCTTTCATAAAAAAGTCGTCGTTTTTGCCGCACTACTCTAGCAAATGACAGTGCTAATACAGAATGTGATGCGTTAGTGTGAAAAAAACTGTACACGCATGAAAACCAGGTGGCGCGAATAAGCCCCGTGTCGTGCATGGTAAGCGCATGAACGCTCCGCGGGTGCATTACTTGTGGGTGCCGTCTTCTGCTATGTCAATGTAAACGCGACGTTCTCAGAGCCTGTTGGACTGCGAGATGCAGTAGACGGAGGGTATGGAAGAGAGAACACTTTGAACGCGGCAGCCCAGAGCAGAACCCTGGCGCCATCTCGCGGTCAAATAGACCGAAGCACTCGAACTACCTCAACGCGTTTCGGCAAAGTGTGCACGTCTGGCGTAGGTTCTGCTTCTTTTTTTCCTTTTCAGGCCTCTCCTTGCAGAGCAGAGAGCGGCTCAATGCCTGAGCACGTAATGTTTTCCTCCCGCCGGGAATAACACGGATGCACTCGAAGAAGGCGTTCGGCTGGCACTGTTGCCCAATCAATGAGGAGATGAGCGCTGCGTCCGCGTTCGTTTGGCATTCGGCTTATCGACTTCCGTACCTAGAATGGGAAAAGAAAATTGTTAGGTTCCAGCCATGCATAACATTGTTTTAAAAGGTGACCGGAAGAGCACACATCCAAAAAAAAAAAAAAAATCCGATCAACCGAATCATTTATGATCCTATGTGCAATTCAATATACTGTAAACGACTTAATTTTCGCGGGCTCAAATTTTCGCGAATCGGGCCAAAGCTGAAAATTTTAAATTATACGCGGGTTCTAATTTTTGTGAATCGAGTGTAGCTTCCGTAGCGTTCACATATTGCCCGAATTGTTCGCGGGACGTATTTTTCGCGTGTGTAGGCGATTCGCGAAATTCGCGAAAATTAGGTCCTCGCGAATATCTACTCGTTTACAGTACTTAAAAACATAAACCACTTGGGCTCTGGCCCCCAACAAAACATGTGAGAGCCTTTCCTCACAGCAAGGTATGTGAGCCAATTTTCCCAGCGTCAGAAGCAGTCAGAAGACCGCCGCGATCTCCCGTGGGAGCTAATGAACTACGATTCATCGAGGTTGTCTGAGTCAAGCAATGAATCCAGCAAACTGTTGTAATATTTTCAGCACCAGATTTTAGAAAATTCGCCGGTCACATTCGATCCGCCGGCATTGCCTTCGAGGGTACCTTTTTTGGGGGCTGTATTCGCGGTAGGACGACGTTCGGACCCGGACGCCGCTTCGAAACAGAATGGAATGGAAGGTTTCAGTTGCTAGCAAAGTGTCAACTGTTTTCTAGCACGACGGAAACGCTAGAAACCAGCGTTCGTGTCGTTACCCTTCAACCCCTTGCCACAAACAGCCTCCATCGGACGCAATTTGAAAACAACAGACGCTCCCCATCTCTGCAGCACGCAACGCAGTGGACTAGGGAGCGCCGTCCTCCTCTCAGATAAAGCACTTGTCATCACGAGTGTCTCTGCTCGTTGTTGCCAGCAGAGGCGGCAAGTGATTCAGAGGTGTATGCGTAAACTTCAAAAATTAATTTCTCTAAATATAATTAATATATTGATTCACAATTTCTTTGACATCCCACACGTCAATATTTAGAACACAGCGAAAAATTCATAGAAATCAACGACCATCAATATTTTAATATATTTATAATGGCCATCAATATGCTCAAGCGACTTTCCGTTTAAAGAGAAAGTTGCCATGTGACCAATTCATCCCGCTCAAAATATCGGCAAAATTTATACTGAAAAATATTTGTTCTCTACTTTTTGTTTTTAATGCGAGGAAGGCAGTGTCTTCAATGTCACTTGAGTTCAATTGCATTTTGATCTACTAGTCAAGTCACAGTAGTAGTTGACATACAATTGGAGAAACATAAACTGGTGTTCGATTTTCCTAAATAGAAGCCGTTGCTCGAAGTTAAAGGGATAGTGCAACGATTTTAGCGTTGAAAGAATTAGGAATTTGTATTTTTTTATGTTGTTTATTCAAGCACAAAAGACCAAAAACGCGTCACCTTGCCCCGACAAACTGCTATTTCGGTGCTTAATCGCAAAGAAGGAAACGAAATATTTGCCGATCTGCAGCCGCTTGTAGTGGTTAACGGAGCTGATGTGTGACGTACTCTGGGGGATACGCAGAAGTGAACAAAACCTGTCACTCCTCCACTGCTACACTCGTCGTCGCCCCCGTGGCGAACGGTCTTTTGTGCCGATCGCTCGCCGCGACCTTCGACGATGCTAATCCTTTAAAAGTCGATAATCGCGGAGGAAGCGGCTGGAGAAAGAACTCAAGGGGAAACCACGTGATCCCCCAGTGTACGTCACTCGAAAGGCGACTTGGAGAGTTGAGAGGCACTTTGACCTTCGATTTGTTTCATTTTATTACATAAAACCTAGCGCTCTTAAGAAAATACGCCTTTCTCTTCTTCGTTCCATGGGTGACACAGATTAATACCCGAAGTTAATTGGCCGAAGTCTGAAATTCGTTGCACCGCCCGTTTAAGACGAGCCAGAGCTTTAGTAGATGGCCCCTTCGTCAGCTAAAGCGGCCCCAACGGGTGCACTGAGATGACTTCGACAGGAAAAAAAAAGCAGAGTTAGAAAATGTTTCTTCACCCACGTAGGTCCTCGATCGTTATTCCTCATTTGCGTCGTCAGCGTGGCAAACTACGCTGCTGCTCCTGCGATATGTAGAAGGAAAACCCGCTAATAAAGCATTACTTGCATGCAAAGGAGAACTGGCGGCTAAGGTTTACCAGAATAAATGTGGTCGGTTTTCCAGAACCAGAATAACGTCTATTGAGCTGCCCGAATGGTATATGAACCTATTTTCGGAACTCCAATCCCAATCATTTCATTCTCGTTTTCATCTCTCTTCCTCGGATTTTTTCTGCATCCGGGCGGAAGACGTTCTCTCGCTTGTTAGGGGAGGCTCAAGCTCGCAGTCTTTCTATTTCAGATCTTTTTATTTGAGCGGTGCCACATCTCTTTGGGAGATAGAAACAGGCACCGGCAGAAACACTCACTCACTTGCACGATCACACAGCCGACATGTAATATTTATAGTATCTGAACAGAAAGACCCGCGATTTAACGGTCGTCTGTACCACGTACACGGTTTAGCAAACACATCTGCCGCAAAACAATGTCAAAAGTCTTGAGCTATAGTGAAAGCTTTTCAAAAAAAGAAATATGTGTATTTCTTGACAAATCAGTTTAAAAAACAAAACTATTCTACGCTCGCTCGTTAAGCCGTTTCTTGATTTTACATATGCATTTTAGGCTTAGGTGGGCGTCGGCCCATAATGAAATATATATTTTTGTTCAGTCTTTTGATTCAGGTAATGTGATGTTCTCATTGTGACGCATCATACCACCACCGCTGCTGTCCCACTCTCACAGAGGCTTAGTTTATTTGTGCGCCCAAAATGTCGAGTGTTATTTTGTTTCACGGACCCAGCCTCGCTTGGTCATTTACATGACTGCTGCAGCAAATTTCCCACCAAATGGTAAAATTTAATTCTTTTGGCTGAGTTGAAGATATAGGTAGAAAATATGCGACTTCGCGGCTCCAACTAAAATTGAAACAACACACAAAATATGTCGCCGACTTTAATTGAAATTAATAATTATTCGGTTCGTATAGTTTGGGAAACCCATTTACGTTTTAAAACTTCAAGAAGGTAAATCTGTCCCTAAAATACTCTTTATCTAATACATCATTTCAATACTTAATACGGCTCATTTTTGTAAGTTAAATTAACAGAGCTTCGACCGATTCATGCCATGGTTTTCTTATATTATCATAATAAAAATACTGAAAACAAATGACCTCTCAGGTAAACAATACTACCAACTCTCTTCTACCTCCTCCCCCCCCCCCCCCCCCGGGCCACCGGCACACACACACACACAAAAAGGCAAATAGCAAAATGCATCTCAAACAGGTATCGCGAAGGCCTTCCACAGCTTTGGTGTTCATGCATAAAAAAATCGCCGTTACAGAAAAGGGTGCATATTATAGGATAGAATAGAGAAGAGGCGAAATAACGGAAGTTGGATGGCAAAAATTCTAAGGTTAGAGCGAGGCAACCTCAGAAGCCACAAATTCCTCGTAGCCCATTTTGTCCCTGTCGTCATCGCCGTGCTGTATATCCGGGCATGGGAGCTTTGGCTTGGGTCTCATGAATAGTTTATCGGTGCCAGACACGAGACTTCTGAAATAGCTCAGAGGTCAAAGTGTAACTCCGCGCATTCCTTGCCTGCGTAGGTCAGGTAGGGGGTTCGCGAGTAAATTTAGGAAATAATCTCTTATATGCGGCGATGCCTTTCGACATCTTGAATTTGCAAGGCTTACGAATAAGATATATTCCCCTTTTTTAAGTTCAGGGTTTACAAAATGTTTCAAATAGACCAGCTGGTCTACATGTTCTCTGTTATTTTTAACTAGGTGTCTGCTGCAGCTCAGATCCCGTTAGCAAACAAATATTTAACCTGGATTGTTGTGCGCCAACGCTGGTGTACAAGTCAGTGGCATAGTGTACGTGTGAAGCATAGAAAAAAAGGTTTTGATCACACATCGTTCTTGAAGAGCTGGTTTATCGCCTGCCCTTCCCATTTGTTTTCGGAAAAAAAAAGTGTGTTGTATGTTGTCATTTCAAAAGGATGAATGAGAATTGCACGGCGTAGGGGACGTCTTTCTTCTTTTTTAAAGAATCTACGCCTTTGAGTGACAATGAGGCGTGTCGCAAAATTCAATGTTGCAGATGCAAAAAAAAAAAATTAACCACCGTCGCTTTTATTACTTTTCTGATCACGTGCCTATAATGCCGGTTGGTATTCCTTAACTTGGACTGAGTACTCTATCAATATTAAGTCAGTGCTTAAAAGGGGAAATTCACGGAAACCCCTTGTGTCATTTTAAATAACTAAGGAGGTTGAGCTGTGTTCGCTTCCTAGCTTTTTATTCACTTGAAAACAAAATAACACTAGCTTGTAGATGCAAGTTGTATCTCAATATATGTATCAATTAGTGAAACAAATAGGTTCCAGTGCGCTTTTTTATTTTGAGTTTATGATATATTTCAATAGTTGAATTACAGGTTCCGCGTACAGTCTGAATGCTACTACTTGCACTCAGTCCTTCTCAGAGACAGGGTGCCATAATCAGATTTTAAGTTACGGTTTTAGTATATGTCTACATTTAGGTGTGTCCATCGACTGAAATATCAGGTGCTGCTCGCAGTTTTTTATATCTAAATTATATGTTGAATAGCCTCTATCCCATCATATGTTATTTCAGTGTCGGTTGACCGAAATAAGGCTTCCTCTTGAAGTGAGTCAATTTTATAATTTAAAATGTCTTAAGTTAAATATCTAACTTGAGCGGCTTATTTGATGTGCAATGAATGACTTGTTTGTAGTGTTTAGCGTTCTTTTGTTTAAAACTGCTTCTAATTCAACATTGGCGAACAAATGTGCAACGTGAAACTAACGTCAATTCATGTTGTGTAAAAGGCTTATAGTTGAACCATTTCAACGTTTTACAGAAACCTGCTTAAAACATTGAAGAAGCAAGATAATATCGTCATCATGTTTTAGGAGGTTTTACAGCTCTTAGACTTGCGTACTCAGCTTTATAGAGAGCTATGAGCTAGGCAACATTGGTCCATAAGCATACGTCGGCATTCATGCAAAACTGTTAAGGCATGTTTTGGAATGATAAGTTTCAAGGAAAGTCCCCAATGCGAAAAAGTATTACGCAAGCCTAAATTTGCTTGTGCCTGAAATGAAGGTAAGCTTTATTTCAAGTGCAAGCCAATTTATTTTTACGTAATCGCATCCGAAGAAGCTTCTGGACAATCATAAGGGAACTCCATTCCCTAGGCGAGGAAATAACATTTTCTGCACAAATTGCAAATCACAAGCTCACAAATTTCGATACCATAATAGATAAAAACATTTACATGTAGTGCATTACAATAGTTCCTTTTTTAATCGAAATCAACCACTTCAATTCCGGTGCCAAAGCTATCATCCAGAGTTATGCGGGCACTTTATTTCATGCAAGGATTAAGACCGCAACCTGAATGGATACCTCAAGTAAATTTTCCGTTTTCATTAATTAGTTGAAAGCCATAAAGACAGCCACACTGTTTTTACAGTGTGTTTAAACAAAATATTATGCTGTATATACACGCTAAGCAAAAAATGGGTGTTCCTTTTTTTAAATGCTAAAATAGGTAGGTAATTATTTTAATAGTTGAAAGAAGTAAATGTTTTACTTGCGTCTTATCTGTAAAACAATACGTTTATTTCATCATAAAAGAGATTTCGCCCTTTAAATGTCCGTTAATCCCTTCAAAAATAACTTGAAGGTGTCCATTTTACTTCGAATGGTCTTGTGGAGACCCTACCCGAACTGAACCCCCAACGTTAAAAACATATTTTATTGTTTTTTTTTACTGCGGGAGATTTTTGTTTCCATACTGTGTATGCTAGACGCTTTTCCAACTATAGATGTGTATGTGTTTAGAGACACATAGTATTATCCATAGGACGTGATGTACCAAAAGTGAAAAAAAGACTAAAGACACAAATCAGAAGAAATCCAGAAATAGGTGGGTAGCAAAATACAAAAAGCTGGTTTAAATATTTCTAGCGGTTTGTTCTCCAATTCATTCGGAACACTTTGGTAAAAAAGAAAAACCAGTAAAAGAGCGTTGAAACATTCTGGAATCTATTTATCGGACATGACGCCAACAAGAATACAAAGTTTTGAATAAAAAGGGAACCCTCAAGACAGAAAAGGGGCCAGATTGTTCAAACCTGCGGCGACAAACCCGCATTTTGTGCCGATTCCGCCCAAAAGTGCATTACTTTAGCACATATCGTGCAAGGCAAGAGAGGCGTTAAGCACGCACATTATTTCTACTTTTTTTACTTTTTGAAGGGATCGATACCTGCTTTTGTTCACGTTTGTTTCTAAACTGCGGCTTTCTCTCGTGCCATCAAAGGGTCTGCAATTTCTCGCCTGACTTGCCTGTAAGTGCGTCAGAATGAAAATACCCAGGAGCAAAGCAGGAGGAAAGAAACAATTACAGTCTTTGTTTTCTGGAAAACATACTTATATCATATGGGCTGGAGCGTGAAAAGGTCCTTTTGCATTCTTGGTGTTTTATATCGCATAAAACGCGCTGAGAAAAAATAAACTAAGTCAACGCAGCACATTTGCGTGGGCTGTCTTGAGTGCCTTATATTAAAGACGCTCACTCTTCAATTGCATGAGTAATCGAACCTATTCTAATTCAACCCGGAAATAAAAATATAGTATTTTTGTACTGGCTTTGCTAGAACGTAACAATTAAGATAAATATTTAAAAAAAATGTTATAACTCGTGTGTCCTCATATCAAGTCAAAACAGCCATTCCTCAGCATTAATCTAACAAACCGCCGCCGATAAAGACTGAACGTGAACAAATGACCCGTTTCCAAAAAAATATAATTTCACATAAACAATTTATAACATTGCTTGGGATTAAGAACTGCGTCTTCGCATTTCTTGCGGGTACTGAGCCTCCAAATTGTTGGGAATCGGTTTGCATTTGGCCAAAACAAAGTAATACCCCAAGGCACCAAAGCTTATCTTTGCCAGGAAATTTCTTACCACGAGACTGCTACCCGCCAAGAAGAATAATTTTGCAGATTAATTTTAGGGTTACAGTGCGCTCCCAGTAAGGTGAAAAAACACGCTTTTTTAGCTGCGTAAGTTATTTGTTATTTATTTCAATGTTAAAAACCAAATTTAACTACCAAAGTTCATTCCGCAATAACCTGTGTCTACAGTACTAACGATATTGAAAGGATATTTACAAACTTTCAGTAAACAAAGGGCAAAAAGCGTTCAAGTGATTGGGCCATCTCTGGAAGTATCTTTGCGACTTATCTGCCACTTTTATTCCGTTCTAGAAGTTGAAAAATATCTCGGAACTGGCTTTTTTCTCGCGATGGTGACTCTGTGGACCCTCAGCCTAAGGCGACGAAGTACACCAAATGCCCTGAAGCAATGAGCTACAGTGGCATAATCTTCTCCCGTGAACACTGTGGTTGACCGCCTTGCTACCCTGTAATCAACTGAGGTAGTGTGCGAATCGCGCACCTTATACGTGAAAGAAAGCAGCCTGCAGTTACCATGCCGTTTTTATAGCTCACCCCAGCATCGCGCTCCCAATATACGATAATTATCAAGCACAATTTTCGGTGTAAAAAAAAAAGCGGCGCTGCCAGTTTTTTTTTTTTTGTCTGCGCTGGGTAATATTTTTTGTTTCGTAGTATATGTTTTTTTTTTTTTTTCTACACGATATAACTTACGTCTCTCCACCCTGCTGAAAAAAAACATATGACCCATACAACCGGTATTCAATAAACCACTAGGGAGAACCAAGAGAAACATTATGTGCATGTCCCTCAATGAAGAACGCACATATTAGCTCGGTGTATGCTCATCACAGCCTGCTATACTTTGCCTATTAGCTGCTACATAAATGACATTTTTTCCACTTGTCTTTAGACATACTTCAATTTGCGATATTTTAATTGAATTGACATGGCGCAAAACGGCCGATATATGTTGCGTTTCATGTAAAATTCGTATATCAGATATTGTAGATTGTCTTAAACAACACAACGTCGTAAAGTTTCAGATTCTTCTTTATAAGGGTCCTTCGCATGGTGCAATAGAGTGAGGGTCTATGGGCGCCTGTAATTATTTTTTTTTGTTAAGAAATGCGGTTTAACTATAAATATACATCGCACAACTTTATTTTGAAAAGCCCTCACAGAGTCCATCAAGCGGTTCTAAAAGGAAGCTTAAGCACACACAAGACTCAAAAGAAAAGCTTCGTCCTAAAATTAAACCTTGTGATGAGACACTGATCAGAATGGAAGCATGCGTTTTGTTAGCACTAGCAATTTCGCGCGACATACATGTTGACTCTTTGCCAGAGATGTCATTATTCTGCGTACGATTTGTGGAAACTGAAAATTTAACTAGAGCGGTAGATGAGCAAAATCTGCCGCGAATTAGCATAAAAGTGGAAGATATATAATCTTGAAGGAGAATTTTGCATAACCTCGCAAATGAAATCAGAATTGCCGCCTTTCACTGCAATAAATGCGATTTCACCTGGATGGGGTGGTGTCCATGGCATCGTTTGTATCACGCTGCGACCTCACACGCGTAATAAACACTCCAAAATTTCACCCTTATAAATTTTCTTTTATATTTATATAAAAGAAAATTTATAAGTATATCTCAACAAAGACACACACACACACAAAAAAAAAAAGAACAGTGCGTCTCTTGGGAGTCAAGAGTTCATTTGGCTTAAAATACGGGAGCAAAGTGTCCGGTGACGGCTTTCTAATATGTAAAAACGATGCACTCCATCCATCGTAAGGTGCCTTGCCTGATTTCGAAGTTTCTGTGCAATCCCAACATTTGTTTATCGTGTTAAAAGATCCTCACGAAAAAAAAAATGCATTCCCTTAAAATACATATATTTTAAAGGTGTACGTGCAACGCTTTTAAATATATTAATATTGTGTCCTGAATTTTTCCTATATATACAGGGTGTTTTTTTTTAAGCTTAACAGATTTGTTTAAAAAAAGCCGTGAAAGTTACACTTATGCCGCTTGTGGAGGTGAGTTATACGGCCAGGGGGGCACATTATAGAGGGCTAATCGTAATGATCAGTTGGCTAATTACTTAAAATTCGTTAATTAACTTTTAATTAATGAAAATAGACATATGGTTTGAATTAGAAATTTGCTCAGCGTCATCGAAAACCCCTAAATCAGTCATTTTCAGAAAGACTTTGAGCCCGTGAGAAGCGTAGTAGTGAACTGAAGTTACCGCTCGTGGAGCAGGTACAAAGCTAGAGGTTGCGATAAGGCGCCCGCGCGATTTTTCCGTCTCTTATCTAGCCCCAGCCTTGTACCTGCTTCACGAGTGGTAACGTTAGTGCACTACTACGCTTCTCACGCGCTCAAAAGTCTTTCTGAAAATGACTGATTAGGGGTTTTCGATGACGCTGAGCAAGTTTCTAATTGGAATCATATGTCTATTTTCCTTAATTAAAAAGTTAATTAACAAATCTTAATTAATTAGCCACTTGATCATTACGATTAGCCCCCTATAATGTGTCCCCCTGGCCATATAACTCAACTCTACAAGCGGCATAAGTGTAACTTTCACGGCTTTTTTTAAACAAATCTGTTAAGCTTAAAAAAAACACCCTGTATATATATATATATTCAAACCAATGCGTTTTATTGTATTTGAATAAATAAAATGCTATTACTTAACAAACATTTTTTTTTTACGTTCAATTGCTTGAAGTTTTGATTATCACATCTGCATCCGCGAATACTTGAATAGACGCTTTTTAATACAAACCGACTTTACGACAAAAGCCTAATACCAATTCTGTATTAAGGTCGTAATTTATTCTGATATACAACTCGAGTTTCCTTTTTCCAACAGAGTCTATGCGATTCCCAAACCCTAATGGTGTGCGACGGGGCGCTACTCCAGATAACGTGTTTACAATCGAAGTACGGGTTTAGGACTTTTCGGTGTAGGGCGTTTCGGTGTAGGACGTTTCGGTGCGGACTTTTCGGCGCACGGACTTTTCGGTGTACGGACTTTTCGGTACACGGACTTTTTAGTGCACGGGCTTTTCGATGTGGGACTTTTCGGTGCGCGGACATTTCGGTGCACGGACTTTTCGGTACACGGACATTTCGGTGCATGGCCAATGAAAATCACGAGTCTTCTTTAGTTTTGGCTAAACGTAAGAAGTACTATTTAGCTAGAAATTTATGTTTTCGCACTTTGTAATATTTTAGACTTGGACATCCATTTAGACCATTTACTGATATACCACCTAAGTGACTTTGCTAGGCGCAGTACTATCCTGCGTGAGGGTTGGAGTCGTTGGACGTTATAATTTGTTTGTCGGTGTCTCCTTTCCAACGTACGCGCTAGTAGCATCAAATGTCTAATGTAATTTTCAACAATCTCAAGCTTCTTGCTCTTGGGGCCTTTCCTACACAGATTACCAAAAATAAAGCCCACACCTTTACAGAAAGTTCCGAGAACGCCTCTATCAACCCAACGCGTAAACATGACGTAATGCGTCTAGTGCGTACGTTGGAAAAGAGGCACCGGCAAATTAAACATAATGTTCAACGTATCCAGTCCTCCCGCAGGATGGTGCTGCGCCTAACAAAGCTCCTTAGGTCGTATATGAGTAAGGGCCCGTAAATGAGCGACAAAGTATACAAATTTACGAAGTGCGAAAAAAATCACTTTTACCTAAAGTAGTGACTCTTACTTTTAGAGAAAAAAACAAACCTTGCGATTTTGAATTATTGTGCGCCGAAATGTCCGTGCACCGAAAAGTCCGTGCACCGAAATGTCCGAGCACCGAGAAGTCCCACCGCGAAAAGTCCGTGCACCGAATGTCCGTGCACCGAAATGTCCATGCACCGAAAAGTCCGTGCACCGAAAGGACCGTACCGAAACGCCCTACACCGAAACGTCCTACACCAAAATGTCCGGATCCCGGTTTTTCCGACTCTTATCATCCGCCTCTTCTCGCCGCGAGCTTTGTGCCCGTTGCACGAATGGAAAATTGAGCGCAATACTCCGCTTCCCACGCGCTCAAAGTGTAGCTCAGCTAACTTTTAATTGAAACCTTATGTTCTGTTTTGTTTTAGATGCGGAGCATCTCTTGCTCGGGTCTATGTCCCGCGGCGTCGGCGTTGTATTCGGCACTCGAACTACGCACGCGCAACTCTCCTCCTTCCCTCTCTCCAACAGCTGCGCGTTACTCTCTCCGCTCTCTCTCTCTACCAGCTGCGTGCACTGCGCGTGCGTTCGCTTCTCCTCACACCGCGCGCGCACGCGCAACTCTACTCCTCTAGTCTCCTCTCCTTCAAGTGTGAAAAAAAATAAACGGCGAGCGGCGAGCGTTCCAAGTTTCTCTGCCGCGAGCCGCGACGAAGGCTCGCGTAGGGGGTAACGCTAGGGCAGTCGGTGGCGCCATCTCTCAACGTCAGCACGCAACTGACTCTTTCCTCGGAACCAACACGATGCTCCGCATCACCCCATGGTTCCCCTCGGGAAGATGGTGTAATTTTTTTTTGAAACACAGCTCGTAGGCACCCGTTTCCGGGTTTCGCGGCGTCGGTGTCGGCGTCGGCGTAACCACGCTAGGTTTATCGGGAAAATTGACGTTTTGTGACCTCAACATCAATTCAATTCCCCGCTAAATTTAGCGGGAAATTCAGTTTTTCTGCTAGATTTAACGGTCAAATTCAGTTTCTCCGCTAGATTTAGCGAGGAAATTTAGTTTCTCCGTTGGATCTACCGGGAAATTGACGTCACGTAACCGCAAAAACCAATTCAATTCGCCGTTAAATTTAGCGGGGAATTGAATTGGTGTTGCGGTCACGTGACGTCAATTTTCCCGCTAGATCTAGGGGAGAAACTTAATTTGTTCATAAGTGACGTGACATCAAGTCATGTGACGTCATTTTCCCCGCTAAATTTAGCGGGGGAAACAGTGGGAGGATGGGAGGGTATGGAGGAGAAGGAGGGGAAGGTACGGAGGAGCAGTACGGGAGGGTGACATGAGGAGGAGGGGACGGTGTGGAGGAGGAGGGAGGAGGAGAAGAAAAAAAGGGGAGGAGGAGAGTTTACGGAGGAGGTAAAGAGGCATACCCTCCACTCCTTCACAAGAGCTGCACTATAATTTTGCGTTGCAGAGATTTGTGAACGTCTTTCCATTTTTTTTTACTAATTAATTGTTAATTATTTTGTTGATATTGATAAAAAGACTCATATGCTCTATTCACCTCTTTGTAAATATCAACTGCACAAACTACATTACCATAACGTTCACTTTTTTTAATAAATATGTAAAACTTAAGACATGCTCCGTATGTCAGAAAAAAATGCAATGTCTGCCTCCCGTATTGTGTCCAGCGGCCAGGGCAATTATGAGGCCATGAGGGAATATATTTATATATATATATATATACGGGTGTTTCTGTTTATTCTTTCAGATTAGTTTTAAAAAAGCCGTGAAAGCTACACTTATGCGGTTTGTGTAGGTGAGTTGTACGGACAAGAGGACAGAGTATAGGGAGATAGTCGCAACAATTCGTCTGCTGATTAAGTTAAATTTTTTAATTATCTTTTTAATTAATGCAAAGAGCCATATCGTTCTAGTTAAAGACTTGCTGAGTATCATTAAAAACCGCTAAATCAGCTATTTTTAGAAGGATATAACGCAGGGGCAGCATTTTACGGCGTTCTGAAAAAACGCTTCATTCGGACGCGTTTCTAGATTTCGGTTTCTTATCAGAGCGCATCTTAGCGCCCGCGGTCGTGCTCCCCGGTGGTCGCAGCGCGAAGCCACCCCCTCGCCTCCCTCGTAGATTGAAGAAAAGTAAGGCGCACGTGTGTTGCGCGTCTCAGCCACTGGGAAGCAGGACCGCGGGCGCGTAGATGCGCTCCGATAAGAAACAGAAATCTTGAAACGCGTCCAAATGAAGCATTTTACCGAACGCCGTAAAATGCTGCAGTGACATTATATCCTTCTAAAAAGAGTTGATTTAGTGGTTTTCCATGATGCTCAACAAGTTTCTAATTGAAAGTAACTATATATTTGTAACAATTAAAAAGTTAATTAACAAATTTTACTTCATTAGCCGACTGATGGTTGCAACTATCTTCCTATACCATGTCCTCCTGACCGTATAACTACCTGCACAAACCGCAGAAGTGTAGGTTTCACGGCTTCTTTTTAAACAAATATAAAAGAACAAAAAAAAAAACACCCTGTATATATATACACATATGGTGGGGCCGAAGGCGTGCGTATATAACTGAGAAGATAAGAAAACCCTTGGTGAAAACAGCAACAACGGACGGTTTATTCTTCGACATTTCGGCCGGAGTCCGGCCTTTGTCAGGAAGAACTTTTACAAATGAACGCAGGTGGTGTTTATACAATGCTACGGTCGAGTCCAAGTTTCAGAAACGGCGCGATGACGGTTGGAGTTTCCAAAGAAGCGTAGGGAGAGTTCCGGATGGGCGAACGTTTATACAATGCTACGGTCGGATCCAAATTTCGGCGGGGTGACGGTTGGAGATTTCGTGAGAGGGAAGCGTGGGGCAGTTCACAACCGGGTGAAGAAGCTTGACGGTCGGGGCCACGTTTCAAGGGTAACAGGACAAAAGCTCACCGGACAAAAGCTCACCGGACAGAAGCTCACCGGACAAAAGCTCACCAGACAAAAGCTCGCCCTTTTTTTTCACAGACCCGGACAAAAGCTCACCTCATTTTTTTCCGCTACCCGGGCGAAACACGGGGTAGGATAAAGTGCAGACGCGATGGACATTGCACCATTTTTAGGAGAACTGGTATCCCATCCCATGCAAAGGTCTCCACAGATAAGCCATAATAGGCAGGGAAGCAAGGATCGGGGACCAAAAGTTAGGTCACCAAAACTGAGTGGAGCTGATAAAATAAAGCTTGCTCTACTCATGGTATTCCAGAGCACCCTTTTAGTTGTACCACGCCCCAAGAAACTTCGTGAACCTATTTTTTCGAACCCGAAGAGTGACCGAAGAAGCGAAGTCACTCTTCGGTGATCTCGACTTTTCATTGTGCTTATGTCACGCTAAACGCGCACATTAAGGTTAGGCACACTGCCTCTTCATTACTAATGCATGGGTTTTCTTAAGGTTCAGGGTAATATTTGAAGTGAATGGCTAGTAAAATTAAATTCTTTTCGTCATTGTGCGTCGTAAATCCATTTGAAATCAAGGATTATTTCAGGGTGATGTGAAGGGAAACTGAAGCAAAACTGTAATGCACAAACCATTGGGTTGTGAATTTTTAAAAGTATTTTGAAGGAACGGGAGTTGGGCCTTTGGACAAGTACAAGACAGATGACCAATTTAGAAAGCTGTGCGACATTTTGGACAGGCTGGTGGTCCCTCCACCACACCGTATGCCCGAAGGACTAACCTACATCAGGGAAAGGTTTACCGGTGACATCGCGCACCTTCTGAACTACTTTGATTGCACGTATGTCAACGGCCCCTTCCGTTATCCTTCTGCTCCTCCTGCGGTGGCACCGACAGCGAACTCTTCCCTTTGCCTGACTGTGCGCCGACGACGACCGGAGTTTCCCCCGGAACGGTGGAATATGGATGACGCCAACTCTTCAAGATAAAGACCGGACGTACAACACCTGCGAAGGATGTAATACCGGGTTTCAGACGCTTGTCAGCCACGCCCATCCAAGCGTCTGAAGGCTGACTGAATGGCTACAGCGAAATCAGGCACTCGTTGCAACGGCATTGACACAAGCCCGGAGAGGTGAACCCTCAGAAAAACGGGTGCAAAATACCACTCTGCGACTGCAGAATCGTCTGAAAAATATTTTCGAGGGGTTCCAGGTACACCAAGATCTACCAAGACTGCTGGAGCTGGTAAGGGACTGCGTTCGTTACTAACCACCCGATAAATAAATTTGTTTCTACTCTAATCAGCAAACCACGCGCCTGTCAGATTTAATCTTTCGTTGCATTTTAGTGTTGCACGCATGCACCTAAGTTGTCCGCACTCGTGTTAGGACCAACATGAAATTTTCTCCTGGTGAGCTTTTATCCGGGTCTGTGAAAAATTGGTGAGCTTTTGTCCGGTGAGCTTTTGTCCGGGATTCAGTTTCAAGGACGGTTGGATGACGGTTGCAGCTTCTTGAGATGGGGCGCAGGGGTGACTTTGGTGTCCGGGCGGGGCAGGGGTGACCTGACAATAGCGTACAATAGACGAAAGTTACACGCGCAACTAAAATGCTGTGACCAAAAAAAAAAAAGAAATTCGGCACGGTCACTTGGGTTGTTCCGGGGGGCATGCATGAGTCAGACCTAGAAGGGAACAATGTTAACCTAGAAATAAAAGAAAGAAAATGAATATCAAAACCTGGAAGTAAAAGAGAACGTTGAAGGTCAGCAGACCGTCAGCAATACCAGCATTATCAAAGCGACCACTCACACCCTTGCAAAGAACAGCATTCCCAATAGCCAAGTTCATCGTTCAACAAATATGTTCCAAGAGACAGATTTTGATTGCGAGCAGCCAAAATTTAAAGGCAGTGCTAGAGAAACAAAGTTTCACCCCGTATAATCGACGATGCAATCAGAAAAGCCAGACACTGAACCGAGCAGACCTTATCAGCCGCACCCCACACAAAGTGACACACAACGCACAACGTATATCAAACTTACTGCATGAACCATCGTAATGTAAAATATCTTAAGACGACATTATAACATTCTTGAACAAAGCAAGCGCCTAAACACGCGTTTCCATCCGCCCCTGGAGTAATCCACAGACGATCGCGTAACCTCAAAGACGCGCTAGTAAACTCTCGGATAAATTCATCGCCGCCACCTCACGATGTATGCCTTGCTGCACACGGAGGTCTGATCTGTAAAAAGATGCAGCACAAAAACACAGCTAGCAGTACGCACTTGCAGGTTCTCGGTCAAACTTGAAAGGGCATTAACATGTGCCTCGTCGAATGTCGAGCACTTATTCGGTGTACCGTATGCAAAATGCAATACATAGGGCACACTAGAACGTCATTTAGACTGCGCTTTAATAATGACAAATCTCACCCCATAAATCTTCCGACACTGCCTCTATCGAAACATCTCGCTTTCCTAGAACACTCGTTTGATAAATTGGCAGTGACGCTCCTAGTACCTGGATTTAAATCAAATCGCGAACGTGAACAGCGTGAATCCTACCTAATTTACCGATTAAACGCAATTTAACACGGAGTAACTGAAAGCGCCGTACTCTGCATCGATTAAAATGCTAACAGACGAATAGCAGCAGCTATCAGGGGCCATTTTTTAGGTCCCAGATCTTATTGCTATCAGTGGTACAGTGTTTGTGGCCGGAACGAACCATAAACGTTTTCTTTTATTTCCAGGTTTGATATTCATTTTATTTCCCTGGTCTAGGCCAACTCGTCGAAAGTCACTCGTCGAAAGTCAACTCGTCGAAGGGCAATTCGTCGAATAGGCCAATTCGTAATAGGGCAGGTTGTCGAAGGGCTGTTTCTCGAAGAGGCCTTTTCGTCGCCACTCGCCGAAGAGGCTGGTTAGTCAATATTCTTTTAAACGCATCATTTGCATCTCTGTTTGAGCAATGATACATCATAATTTCATCATTTCTAACCTACGTTATATGTGCTTGCGTATGAATATTTTTCTATATAAATAAAATAAGTCGCAAGTAAGAATAGTAAAAACGAAAACTTTAATAATACACATGAACGCACACATTACAAATCTCTCTCTTTACAGTCCGATGTTAAAAGCGACTGCTCGGAGAGCATCCAAAACGTTGCTGGGAACGTACTGCGATATATGTTTTCAATCCTGATGTTGCAGTCTTGATACTTCCGTTGGGCATCCGAGCGGCGTGTCCCCGCTTGCTTGAGCCAACTTCATTTCAGTGAGGGCTTGCTCCTTTTTGAGTGCGGCCAGGAAAGCCCAGATCGTGGGCGAAGCGCAGGCAACTGTGGACTTCAGACATGACAAATCGAGAATACAATTACCAATCGCTCTGTGTGCACGTCAAAACGCGCAATTAACTGTCCCTACCTGAAATTCCCTGTGCCAGGCTTCAGCACTGTTGTCGTGTGTGGCAGGTGCCGGTGGACCACGTCGTTCACGTTCCACAGTGACGGCGCGAACATCGGCAATATTCTACGCAGACCACGACGACGGCCCAAGTACGTGTCCTCAAAGTATTGGGCAAGAGGCATAGCTTCGTCGGGGAAAATCTCCATCAGGGAATCAAACGCGGCGTCCAAGTCGCCCAGAAAATGAACGCCAACGCTGGAAGCATCCTCATCTAGAATACGTAGACACGATCGTTGCGTCAGAATGTACTTAGGAGCTACAAGTTTTCGCAAACTTACCAAGACGGAAAAGCCTTTGTCGGTGTCATAGCGCTGTCTGAGATCGTGGTTTTCCTGCACCTAACTGTACACGGATTGCGCGAGGTGAAAAAAACACGCCTGAAGGCGCACAGCCAGAAAATTGGTTCTGGAACGAGTTCATCGCCCGCGAGCTCGAAGTCCGTGTATATCACCTTGACGTTGAGGTGGTTGATGTGGGCTCGCAAAACGCTGAACGGTCCTAATAGAACCGGAAAAAAAAAACAAGTATAACCTGTACTGTCATAACAACAGCATATCTCACGTAAAAATTAACAGTACGGAAATATGTCTCACCTTGCGTTCGTTGACTGTGTCTTGTTCGACAGAAGAGCAAAAACGAGTGGCACAACGTTCCATATGCTGCGATCCGTGTATGGTGTACACTTATAGAAAAGCGAGGGGGACAACCTTAAACGTCCCGTCGCAAAACAGAGCTCCGACTCTCCAAGCTTCCTCAAGTTTTCAGCGGTAGAAAATACGAGTATCCGTTCCGAATCGCCGAAGCCAGTGTCATGGAGAAGGAAGCCCTCCCCACGCAGGGTTACCTACGAAAAAGAGCGCCACTTGTCAGCTAACAGAACACAATTCAACATTACCTGTTGCGACCCCCATGTGCACTGATTTTTCGACAAGATTAAAGTTTGTCAATGACGCATACCTTGAACTCAACTGGGATTTACAGGTTCCGCTTTGTTGTCGGGATAGTATAAGGATGGATGGCGCGCCGTCGCTGCTTGCGTAGCGTTCGCCGCATCGTGCTCACACTTGGCACCTGTGAAGCCACAGCGTCTGATGAAGCCGCGGCAGCTCCAAGAAGTATCTGGTGGTTCATTTCGCGTCCCTCCACTGGTAATAAAAATATCAATATGATTGGTGACTTCTTTTCGCAGTTCGTAAAAAGCAGCTCATACGATTTACGAGAAAGACGGTAAAGCTCGGCGCTTACCTGCTTTCGCTTTCATGTCGCCTCTCACTGCAAGCAGGCTGTTCTCCACAGGGTCGCCGGAGTGAGTGTGCTCTCCAGGCTGGAGTAGTACCCAGGGTTTGGCAGAAATACTCAAAAATGTATTTGGAAATACAAATACTGGGATACATTAAAATAGTAGCTAAAATACTGATATTGAAATATATATATAAAAGTGTATCGCGATACGTATCGGAAATACATTTTAAATACAGGCAAAAAGTATTTGGAAATACAAACACAGGAATACATTTTAGGGAGGGCAGAAATACTGATACTGCAATACATTTTTTAAATTTGTTTGAGACGCCAAATCAGTTGAAGCTTAAAGTTGGAAGTGGAAGTTTTTGATCCTGAAATTACTTTGCCGTCGGCTTGGCACTTTGCCTTGAAGGTAGTGATTTGGGACGACGAGGAGTCTTCAATGGGCTCAAAAAAACGTTACATCAAGGACTCACCGCAGTCCCTTCCCTGACATCCTGTCCGTCTGACGAGGGATACGAAAAGACTTCGACCTCTAAATAAATTCTATTTCATCCTAAATCCCATCAAAGCGTCACCACGCCCCTGTCTAATAAGAACGCCCCTGTCAACATTTTTCACATGACGTCACGGTGAAATGAACTGGTATTCTTTGTATGTAGGTGTGGCCTTGAACATGAAACTTTACCACGCTGCTGTATTAAAGGACAATACGTAATTTCGTTGTAGGTTACCTCGTTGAAGATCGTGCAGGCAGTGTCATTTGGATTTTTCGAGAATGGTGGACCACCTGAAGCATCCTGGAACATATGTCTTATCTTCTGTTACGGTTGAAAAAACGATACGGTGGGTGGCATCCCTGTTGTGAAGGTCCTTCCTGCCAACCCTCCGCCACCGACACATGGATTGCAGACCTCAAGTTGCGTCTTGCATACTCCATATAGAGGCCTCGTGGATTCCGACCTGATATTGCCGGCACAGGTGCGAGCTCTCCGAGAAACAGCGCGCTCGAGACGAGTCGCAGGAGTACGAAGTCTGGGTCGGCACAGCGAGGCCACGTCTGACCTTCCTGGGTTTCGGGTCACCAGAGCTGCGGGTCACTTTCACGTGGGCTGATGACGTACCCTGAGCCGTGCAATATTACGGGCGCAGTCGCAGACGCATTCGAATATGTGTTAACTTCACTCCGTGAGTCATCCTACTATTTCAAGTCAACCACCGCCAGGCTCGTGCTGCAACGGACTGTGACTCAGCTTTGCCGGCTGGGTGTACTGTGTACGCTAAGGCAAGAGAGACGGTTAGCAGCGGGCATTGGATGCCAGGAAACAATGACTCAAGAAATTTGTACCTAAGGACCTGCGGTACAAGATGCTCTTACTCCGTTCCTGGCACGCCACCTGGTAAGAGTCCCCGACTACGCAACGCTTCTCAGAAGAGAGAAGAGGACACATAGAAAAATAGTTTGGAGAATCGGACGAAACCTTGGTCAGCATGGTAACAATGCCCCAGCACCTCCTTGACCCTGGTGCCCTCAGAAGTAATAAAACAAAAAAAGAATGCTTTCGGATTTGTATTTTCTTTTCATTTTTTTTTTTTTTGGGGGGGGGGGTAGTATTTCTTAAGAAATGTAACGAAATACATTTCACCCTGATTGTATCGCGATACAAAGGAACATTAAAATGTATTTCGATACAGAAATACAGATACTGGTGAAACAAATGTATCGCGATACAGAAATACAGATACAAAATGTATTCCTGAAATACTATCGCGATACATTTGTATCGCGATACTGCCCAACCCTGGTAGTACCGAAGTAATCGCAACATCTGTAGATAGCTTGGCCTTACAGATATCCCGCTTTCTACAAACCCAGTACATGGAGGACTCTGTCTTCTTGTTACAGGTGTAGGAATGGCCCCCATAAAGAAGCATATTCGCTCCTCTCTCGGTTTTGACAAACGCCATGGCCGGCAAATGAAATAAGAACTAGTTCAAGCTTGAACCAGCTTAAATACCGCTGGGCAAGAAGCACGGTGATCCTTATCAGTTCAGGCGGACCGTCCAGAAACGAACCGAACCCCGAAGAAGTCTATAGACACTTTCTTTTTGGGGGGGAGGGGCAAGAAGGGGCAAGAAGCTCGGTGACCTACTTCTTGAATGGCAAAGAGCTTTGTACAACGCCGGAGGACGTTCAGTAAAAAGAAAACATACAAATTTCTATACTTCGTTTCACCTTATGTGCGAGCGAAGTCAAAGCTGGAAGCGCGAGCACGAAAGCTCCGTGCGTTCAGGCTTCGCTCGAGCGCGCGAGCTGGGGAGAAACGCAAAAAGCGCTGGTCTCGGGCTTCTAGCTTCGGCTTCGCTCGCAGATAAAGTGAAACGAAGTATAGGCCTTCAAACTTCAAAAGAAAGACCGAAAGGAAGAATGAAAGAGACCTTCACCCCGAACTCTCTTCCCGTAATTCAACTAATTGTCCTTCGACAGGTTGCACTTTGTACTGACCTACTTCTTTGCACGGCTGTTACTGGGGCAAGGAGCTTGGTACAACGCCGGAGGACGTTCAGTAAAAACAAAATATAAAAAAATGGCCGGCAGATGAAATAAGACCTAGTTCAAGCTTGAACCAGCTTAAATACCGCTGGGCAAGAAGCACGGTGAACGGCACAGAGCTTTGAACAACGCCGGAGGACGTTCAGTAAGAAGAAAATATACAATTTTCTAGTCCTCCAATCTTTAAAAGAAAGAACGAAAGGAAAAATGAAAGAGACCCTCATCCCGAACTCTCTTCCCGCAATTCGACGAATTGTCCTTCGACAGGTTGCCCTTTTCGACGAGTTGCCCTTTCTGCGAATTGGCCCATGACAAGTTGGCCTATTCGACTAGGTTGGCCTTCGACGAGTTGGCCTTCGACGAGTTGGCCTTCGACGAGTTGGCCTTCGACGAGTTGCCTTTCGGCGAGTTGGCCGGATCCCTATTTCCCTTTATTTCTAGGTTTAACAAGTTCCCTTCGACGTCTGACTCATGCATGCGCCACGGAAGAACCAAAGTGACCCTGCCAATATTTTTTTTTTTTTTGTGACAGCACTTTTGTTTGCGCGTGTAACTTTCGTCTATTGTACGCTATCGTCCAGGTGACCCTGCCCACCCGGACACAAAGTTACTCTGCGCCCCCACACAAGAAGCTACAACGGTCATCCCACCGTCCTTGAAACTTGGCCCCGATCGTCAAGCTTCTTCACCCGGATACGAACTGCCCCACGCTTCCCTCTCACGAAAGCTCCAACCGTCACCCCGCCAAAATTTGGACCCGACCGTAGCATTGTATAAACGTTTGCCCATCCGGAACTCTTTTTGAAACTTGGACTCGACCGTAGCATTGTATAAATACCACCCGCGTTCATTTGTAAAAGTTCTTCCTGACGAAGGCCGGATCTCGGCCGAAACGTCAAAGAATAAACCGTCCGTTGTTGCTGTTTTCACCGAGGGGTTTCTTTTCTTCTCAGTTTTATATATATATGTATATATATATATATATATATATATATATATATATATATATATATATATATATATATATATATATATATAGGTGAAGTTGAGTAGTTTGAGAACAATGGACCGGGAAAATGTAATAAGTCAGAGATCCGTACTTGCGGAGTTGCTATGCTAGGAGTTTATTGTATGTATTACGACAGTTTCGCCGAGAGGCTCGGCTTCGTCAGGAGATGGCATACATGTGAGGGCATCAGACTGCGCAGAGCAGTAAGCGGTCAATGGGGCGAGAAGGACGTGACGTCAGGAAAAATAAAAGTAAAAGGACATATGAAAAAAGCGAACATATTCAAACAAAATCAAACGCTCAAAAAAAAAAAAATAGAATGTTTGACTTGAGCGTGCTCTCACGGTAGGGCGGCGAGTTTCAAAGCTAAAGAGGCGTATATAAGATCTCCGACACTGCGGTGGGTACAATAGGTCATAAACGGACGGGACAGGCTCTGGAACGACATCTTCGGTACTAATTGCCCGTAAGGCTAAACCGATGTGGGCGACCGCTCTCCGCGACGGTCACCCCGCCTCCCCTCGGGTGCCGCACGCTGCGGAAGAGAAGGGAGACGGGAGCAAGAAGGCAGATCGCAGGGCAGGGTGCGCGGGGGAAGGGGTGGGGGAATTGCCACCGGATAGTTGCAGAGACGTCGTCGTACCGGACAGTGAATTAAAATACAAATTGAAAAGATAAAACATTTAAATAAAAATTAGAATAAATACACATGCCTAGGGTCAAGACCGAGTAACGTTGTGTGCAGCAGGACAGCATTGCGCGGAAGGCACAGATTTGCTTCGTCTTTCAATGAAAAAAAAAAAAAAATTAATATTAACGGATCTTGCATATGAGTGAGAAAAATGAGGAAAAGGACGCAGCGCGTATAGAGAAGCGCGTGTGGAAGGCTCACTGTTTCGTACAAACACATAGACACACAAAATAATGGTCCAATTCCAACTGCAAATACAGTGCCACTTGGTCAGGGTGAGCATTGGTGTTCCCTGTTAATTCTTAGACAACATTTTAATCGCATGCAAGTGTTCCTGGATTTTCATTTATTCCTTTATCATTCGTATTGAATCGGTATATGAGATACGATTTGCGCTGCTCCCGTTCGCGGTCTGACTTAAATCCGGTTTGAATATATAAGGGAAACACTTGCGCAGGTCGACGAAAAGTGTATAAGATGGTTAACGTGCGTAGAAGCTTTTAGCGGAGTTCTATCACATATTGGTGGACGTCGGCCACTATGTGATAAAACTCAACTAAAAGATTAGAAGTACGTTTGGCGTGGTGGCGGGGGTCCGAAGGCTTGGATATAACTGAACAGAAAAGAAAGCACTTGGAGAAAACAGCAACAACGGACGGTTTATTTTTCGGGATTTTGGCCGTCACGTAGGCGAAGAAGATGTTGGCCGTGATAGAACCCAAGAAGGGTTTAATCAGCAGACTGCAAAATAGAATCAAAAACAGGCGGCGGGGTGGTCCGGTCGATCTACTTGCAGTTCTTCGAAATTGTGCGGTGCACAAGTGAGTGCCAGGCGCGATCCCCGTGCAGAAGCGAAATCACCGAGGCGCGCAGTCATACGCGAACAATTAAAGCATTTGTTAACTAAGCATTATCCCCCCTTTAACGAAAGGACCGACCCGATGCATGAAAATAAAGCTACGCAGGAGTACAAAAGCAAATGTCATCTTTCGAAGTCTATCTGGCACGGCATGTATTGAGGCGGACGACATGAACACATGAACCACTTCTGGATGCAAAATCGCGTCGCCATCATGTCGAGTTTTCATGGGGCATGACCTCGTAGGTCAATTGTCCAAGACGGCGACGACATTTTACGGGCCGAAGTAGCGACGGAGGAGTTTCTCGCTACGACCTCGTTGGCGAATGGGGGTCCATACCCAAACTTGGTCGCCAGGTTGGCACTGTGCGTCATTTCGTCAAAGGTTGTAGCGTCGGGATTCACGTTGTTAATAGCCTTAGATTCGGATCCCCGCTAATCTAATTGGCGGGCCTCTTCTTCGCTTTGGAGGAACGCATCCACGTCGTCGGTATGGACGTCGTCTTCAACGTGTGGTAACATGGCATCCTGTGTACTTGTGGCCGCTCTTCCGTATACGAGACTGAATGGCGTCATTCCTGTTGTGTCTTCCGTTGCCGTGTTTTACACGAAAGTTACATAAGGTAAAATATCGTCTCACGTTGTATTATCCACGTCCACGTACATTGACAGCATGTCTGCGAGAGTCCTGTTAAGGCGCTCAGCCAAGCCATTTGTTTGGGGGTGGTAGGCAGTTGTCAGGCGGTGGGCGGTTTGGGTGAAGTGCAGTATGGCTTGCATCAGCTCGGCCGTGAAAGCTGTTGCTCGATGTCTGATGACGACCTCGGGAGCACTATGTCGCAGGAGGATCGCATGTACGAAGGATCGTGCTACCTCCATAGTACCGCGGGTGGGAAGGGCCTGTTGTTTAGCGAATCGGGTAAGGTAGTCGGTAGCTACGATAATACGTTTGCTACAGGAAGCAGACGTAGGGAAAGGATCGAGCAAATCAATTCACACTTGTTGGAAGTTACGCTTGGGCGGCTCTAAGGGCTTGAATGGTCCTAGGGTGTTGTAGGCGGCGCTTTTCGGCGTTGGCATTCTCGTCAACTGCGTACGTAGTGAGCGTCGTTGGCAGCGAGGCGTGGCCAGTAGTAGCGCTCATGGATCCTTCCGAGGGTACGCGTAAATCCCAGATATCCCGATGTTGGCTCGTCGTGCACCGCTTGGAGGATTTCGTCGCGGAGGGCTGAGGGGGCCACGAGTAGGTAGTGTGCCTTGTTGGGGTGGAAATTCTTCTTTACGAGCATTTCGTTTCGCAGACAAAATGCGGATACGCCTCGCTTGAATACTTTTGGAACGGTGGTGGTTTTGCCTTCAAGGTCGTCGATAAGGTTGTTTAGGTCTGAATCAGCACGTTGTTGCTGAGTGAAGCTACTAGCATTGATCGCACTTAGGAAGGCCGCCTCCTCGATCGTGTTTTCTGGCGGTGGGTAGACAGGTGCACACGCAAGGCAGTCAGCGTGGGAGTGCTTCCATCTCGGCTTGTGTAGGACCGTGAAGTCAAACTCCTGCAGCCTCAAGCTCCAGCGTGCGAGGCGTCCGGAGGGGTTTTACACTGGCGAGTCAACACAAAACGTGGCGATCAGTGATTACCTTGAAAGTATTGCCATATAGGTAGGGGCGAAACTTAGAAATCGCCCATACAATGGGGAGGCATTCGCTTTCGGTCGTGGAGTAGTTTTTCGCGGCCTTGGACAGAGAACAGCTGGCGCAGGTGATAACTTGCTCAAGTCCATTCTGGTATTGAACAAGAACGGCGCCGAGGCCTACAGATCTGGCATGTGTATGAACTTCTGTTTAAGCGCTCTCTTCGCAGTGCGCCAGTAACGAAGGGGGGGGGGGGGGGGGGACTGTAAGCGCTGCTGAAGCTCCCGGAATGCTTCTGCTTGCTCTGGCTTCCAGGAAAACGGAATGTCAGCGAGCGTCAAGCGAATGAGGGGCTCGGCAAGTTGAGAAAAGCCCTTCACAAAACGGCCGTAATAAGCGCCAATGCCTAGAAACCTACGAATGGCTTTTTTTGTCGGCTGGCTGCGGGAAGCGCGCAATAGCGGCAGTTTTCTGAGGATCACGATGAACTCAGCTTCCACTATTGATGTTTCCGTGAATGTTTAGTTTTTTTTAAGCGAAGCGTAAGTTCTTTGTCTTAAACGTTATTGCCGAAGACTAAATTGTTTTGTGTACCGTATCAAGTCTTCGTAAATGCTCATCGAAGTGCGTAGAGTACACGACAAAATCGTTGAGATATACGAGCCAGGTCTGCCATATCAGTTCTGCCAACACAGTGTCTACAACTGTTTGAACGCTGCTGGCGCTCAGCAGAGACCTTAAAATCATACAGTCCGTCGGAGGGTATGAAGGTTGTGTTCTCCTGATCCCTCTCGTCGACCCTGATCTGCCAATATCCCGTCTTGAGGACGTTCATCGAAGAGAAGTACTTGGCGTGGCTAAGTCGGTCTAGCGTGTCGTCGATTCGGGGGCAGGGGATACACGTCTTTCTTAGTGATTTTGGTTACTAAGCGATAGTCAACGTAGAACCTGAGGGTGCCATCTTTTTTTTTTTCACAACAACGACAGGCGATGCCCAAGTGCTTTCCGATGGTTGTATAATGTCGTCGGAGAGCATCCCTTTGACATGATGTTGAACTACGTCGCGTTCCTTGAATAAAACTTAATAAGAAGATTGTCAGAGGGAGCGTTCATTTTCTTGTGTTATGATTCAATGTTTGGCTATCGGGGTTTGAAGGTTTTTCGAAGACGACGAGAAGGAGAAATGGTAGCCTTCAAGTAGGTGCTGTAGTCGGTACTGTTTTTCCCACGACAGCGCAGGGTTCACGTAGAAAGCCGGAGCAGCCTCTTCCGTCACGGGAATCGTCCAGGGTGCGTAGTAGAGAGGCAGAACCAGGGTTGTAAAAGTTACTTCAAAAATGTACCTCAGATACAGTTACAGTTACTCATACGAAAAGGTACCTAGGTACACACTTAATAATGTACCTAGATACAGGCGCAGTTACTTCAAATAAACTTTATTTATTTTGCCGAAATTTGTCAGAAAACATTGGAAGTAAAGCTTTTTATACCAAGGATACACACAAAAACGAGTGTCATGCCGAAACCGCCTAAACTCGCTTGTTGACGCTCTATCGAAAAGGGTACATTGACGTTAGAACTGAGACTCCACCGAAACTCTAAGCTTTTATTTCAAATAAATAAATGCTGCAGCTGGACACGGCACAGTTCGTATACATGGGCTATAACCAGCACACATTTGATAAAACAAGGCCGATGCGCTAAAGTTTCTGTGTCATCTAAAAGAGGCGAACGCGTGGCATAGATTGGACAAGAGGGCGGCGTCAGCTCTCTACTTGGTCTCGTGTTCTCACCGATCGGACACGGGGCCCAGCCGAACGTTGACGCAACGGTCGTGTCCGATCTACGCGGCGCGTTGACCCCTTTTAGGTGACGCCGAAAGCTCGGCACTTCATCCTCCCTTCTACGGGGTGGTTCTCGCTCCCGATTCGATCCGGAATAAGGCTCTCATAGAGTAACGCAAGCACGACCCGATTGTTGCGTCGTGACGGAACATTGGGCCCTCCCCGAGCCCGCCGTGACTTCTTTCATGGGGCACAGTTTGAATTGTTGGGCCAAATCATACTATGCCATACAAGGTGACGTTCATTTTTTTTTTTTATTCTCACGGCACGAGCAGAGGAGGAAGACAATGCAATTTTTGTTTCTTAACCAGTCGCGTAATAACAGGAGATATCTCTCCCAGATTTTGCTGCGAAGCCTGTGGTAATTATATCTGGCAAGCTGCGGATGACATACGTTTTAGCCGTTTGTTGCTATTATTAGTTCTTCCGCGTATAACGGGTAATTAAAAAACGAAACAAATGAACTTGAAGCATAATATGGCCCCGTTTTCCAGAGTGAAAGATATCAGAACGCAAACGATTCAAGTAAATAAATCAAAATTGAGTGTACACTTCCTCGCCAATTAAATAAAATCCAAACTCTGGCATGCGCGAGGTTATAATAACAAATTACGATGAACAAGTATTACTCACTATCGCACGTTCAAGCCGATGGAAAATGAAAAATTTTTATTGCCTCGCAAGAGAGACTACCGCATCGCTGTAATAAATCTCCTGTAGCGTGACAATCGATTCCCAAAACCTTCTTTATCGCCTTTTTCTTTTTTTATGCTACAACACCACGCAGGCGTCCAAAATATGAAGTCATTACGTCAGCAAAGAACGTTTCATTGGTTTCCTTTGTCCAGCTAATGCGAGCATTGTCTGTGGCCGAGCGCAATGGGGCGTAATCCTGGCAAACCGCCGTTAAAGCTTATCGCGCCCCCTCATTCCGGTCGGCTGGCATCGAAGGAGCTTTTTAGCTTCGAAAGCGAGCGTGCCTGGTGGTGAAGCGGGCGCCACTTTATCGGCGATCTGCGCTGCGCCGGCATCGCCGAAGTAGTGACGCATATTTTGAAGCCCTTCGAGCTTACCGTGGTCGATAATAAAGTTGGAATTGCAGATGACGGGATTCCTTTACAGAGTGAGGCACCGTAATCGATAATAACCCTTTACTGGGTTTCATTTCAAGTCCATGTAGGTCCGAGAGGTAGTTGCAACAGAAACGCAAACGCACAGTCTAAACACTATGGCATGGTGCATGTCTCGCTGCTTGATTGAAACAGTGGGAGGTAACAGTGTTAGAGAAACGCGAAAAATGTCGTGGTGAATTCAAGCGAAGTGTAACGCATTGTGTTTCCGTGCATCGTTTGTGTTTAGACTCAAAGATATTCCCAGATTCGCCATTCGCTGGAACCCTTGAATTGTCCTATGCGATTGATTGTGTGTTTTTTTCGCGAAAGAAACAAACAGACGCTAGTGCATTCTTTGGAGTGTAAGGACTAAGTCGTATGTGTTGTTTTGGTCGTATTAATGGTGCGGCGTGTTTTGGCAGGAGCATAAAGGCGTCGAAAAAAAAGGGCACTTGAAATAAAAACACTTCACGTGTCAAACTGATCTTCTAATATGGATATTACAAATCGTATCAAATCAATAAATATCGCTTTGATTTTACAGCTGACAGTATTAATTATACTACGGCCATATAGAAGCAGATGATTTGTTTCTTTTAGCAGTAGTGAACAACGTAACTGTTTTATTTTATTCTAGGTAACATATCACGTAATTGATTGCCTTAATACCTTAATTGTTATAAATAATGTAAATACCTTGTTCACTGCGTACATATATTTCTGCAGATTTAACAAAATAAAATTGAATAAGACAAACGGGGCAAGAAGTATGACAATAAAAAGTCGTTACGTGACACATACCAGGGCACATCTTGAGGAATTGAAATCATTTATGTTGTCTTAACCGTACAGTACTTAGATTGCTACTACTCAAGCACACAGGTGTATTGCCGCGCGAATAATTTGCAGCCAACATGAAAACTTGCAGAATACAAAAATAAGTTGACTCAAAGATTCAGATAGGCACCTTTATGTGAGAGACAGCTACGACGCTTCTAATTTTTGTTCTGAAACAGAGCCTAAAAACAATTTTTTCTTTACTGTAGACACGCAGTGTTGTACTCCCTAAAACAATAAACACTGTGCGTATTCTCATTACTGGATTGCTCGTACCGTTCAAAATAAAAGTAGTAAAGTGCAGGATTATGCGGAGGGCAAGTTCGTATGCTTCTTGCGCAGGGGGCAACGTTATTAGATTAACTCAGTTACGGAACTGTTCATAGACGCTGCATGCACGAACAGTACCCCCCTCACTCACCACGACTCGCCCAGATTCGCTCGACGCGAAGCTGGACGGCTGCTTTGGTAACTGATTCGGGATACGTTCGTTTCAACGTCACTAGAAACGTAAAAACCAACGAAAAAAACTCTTTTTGTAGTAACTCTTATTTGAGATTAGTACAAAATGGGGGTGGGTGATGTTTTCTAAAATTTTTAGTTTTCCATGTTTTGCAGCACAATTAATATTGTTTTTATACAACCACGCCTCAGCGGGGATTTCCGGTAGCGCGTCCCGACCTAGGTTCAATCGGGTTACAGTGGTACCACCCCACTGTAACCCGATTGAAGCCAAAAATAGATGTAGCCTGCAGTTCCTAGAGTGACCGCTGCGGGAGAAATGGCGGCGTTGTGATCGCCATTTGGCGCTTCAGCTGTGCTCTTTAGAATGCACAGTTATAAAACGAAAATATAGATGGCGCTTCGTATGACTCTAGGCGGATTGAGGTGAGTGAAGGGGTGAGGGGGGGTACCCCCCTCCGCGGGAGTTCCACAACTGAGGTAATCTAGTAACGTTGGCAGGGGGTAGCGGTGACGTCAGAACGCCGAGCCCTGATTGGCTGATCGCGGCCCCCTATCTGAGCATCGTCTGCTCCTATGCAACGTCGTCTGCTCGCAACGTCGTCTGCGTCAGTCTTACCTTTCCTGCGACTTTCGAAAGTGCAGAGGCGATTCACGAAACGATCTTAAGCCAAAACGTGCGTAAGACAAAACGCAAGAACAAATTCGTATTCACGAAACGAAATTATCGTAAGTTTGGCGCAGGTTACGACGGAATCCTACGACAGCTCCGAAGCTGTCTTACGCACTTCTTTCGACCAAATCAGCATGGCCGACAGCGTCGCCCAGTTACTTGGTCGCGACGACCAACGGACGTTTATTTTTGCACGTGCTCTTCTCACGCGTCCCGACTACAAGCAGTAAGAAAAAAAGTAAAATGTACTTGAAATAAACCACGACGAACAAGAACGCTGGATCCACAAACAACCGGGAAACGGCTGGCGTGCTGAATGGAATATGCCCGCGCGACCCTTGTGAACCCTTCCCGTATTATACTTTGATCGCTGACCTCAATTTTAGATTAAGAGGTCAATCTCTTCCTCTTGTCATCTCCTTGTTTTTCGATGCAGCGGTGACTCTCGCCGGTGAAAAAGCGGTGCATCTCCGACAGACGCAGGAAAGGTAAAGCAGCCATCGCTTTGACTAGCAGACGTAAAGCAGACGACGTTAACTGCGCCAACCCGCCGACGCCGTTAAAGAGTGAGGAGTCTCGCCGCACACGCAAGGAGGGAAAAGGTATTTGGGAGGGAACTTGCGGACACTCTCGGTTCTTAGCCGACAAACCTCGGCGCCTCGGGACACCTCGCCAGTGAGTCCTTTGACTTCCCTTCTTGATGCGCATCTGCTAGTTGTTAGACAATAACAACGTACCGCTCGAGTTGTTTTGTCTCCCCTCTCTGAAAGGCGAAGTAGAGCTCGCTCGTAAAGACCTGCAGTTTCGAAAGTCGCAGGAAAGGTAAGACAGACGCAGACGACGTTGCGAGCAGACGACGTTGCAAAGGAGCAGACGACGCTCAGATAAGGGGTCGCGATCAGCCAATCAGGGCTCGGCGTTCTGACGTCACCGCTACCTCCTTTCTCATGCGCAGAAGACGGAAATGAGCCCACTTGCGAGGCATATAAGTTACGGTTAAAAGCCTTTTGTTTATTGAAGGAATTTGAATGTGAAAACGGAACAAAAAATGTTGTAAACACCGCGAATAAAAAAAAGATTAAACGAGCATATATTAATTGGCATGTACGCAAAAAGTGAATAGTCTGATTGCGCGGCCAAAAACCGCCAGCAGAAATCGTCCGAAAACGGGACTTCAAAAGTTCTGACATTTTAAGCCCAGGGGCTTTACTCGCCTTCCGTTCCTCCCTAATCGCCTACAAACAGAGGGAAAGGAGGAGACCAGAGCGCGCGGGGACGCCAGAACGGCAAGCTCTGGTTGGAAGGATTAGAGGGTAGACCTAAAGCTAGCTGACTTTGTCTCCACTATCGTGACTCGTCGAACGCGTGAGAACACAGAACGCCGGCGTCCATCGTTTGGCTCTCGCATTCGAACGCGTTCAACAACTGCAGTGAAGACAAAGGCAGCTAGCTTTAGGCCTAGCCACAATCATTCCAACGAGAGCTAAGCGTACTGACGCCCCCGCGCGCCATTCAGCTTCTTCTCTCTCTCAGTTCCTAGGCGCATTAGTTTCGCGAACGTTATGCTTTGGGGCCATAACTAAAGCAACTGTTTGGTGCCCCGGATTAAGGAAGGAGCTTTGGAAGATAAAAAATGCATAGTATAACAAACATTTTTATCGACATAAGCCATTAGGTACAGCTTGCTGAACAAGGACATAAAATTTAATTTGGGAATAATGTAATTGGGCGATGGTTAATGCTTAGTCATTGTATTTGTTAATTTAATTACAATTTAGAGGTATAAAGCAAAGTAATTCGTAATTAAAATAACGCCAAACTATAGGCAAATTCGCCACCGCTCTCTCAAAGACGCAACTAAATTTTGTGCCATAAGAACAAGAACAAAAAGGAACGAACTCCGCCTTCTCATTCGAAAAAAGCAGCTTCTGATTAAATAGGCCTACTAATCTCTTTCACATAATTGTTTGGTGCGATTCCCGTATAAGTGAATTTACAAGCACTCGCTGAGATAACAGTTCATAATAAATGTGCAAGAATAAGGTGCAGACTCATGATGCCTGAGTCTGGAAGCTATATTTGGCAACACATACTAACTAGCTGCATTAGAGTGGACCCAGAACGACCACTTGCTGTCAAACACGTGGGCTGGAATATCCTTGGATTTGGTTTAGACTTTGCTATCTATTGCTTCTTTGTCTTTCTTAAAAGCAAAACCGCGAATCGCCTTTATTACTATTGAAATAGCGAAAGCCCCCAGACTTTTCGATCAGTTACCTAATTTGGCAAGGCTAGAGCTCTTATTTTCTTCTAAGAAATGCGAGTATACCCCAAGTGACCGTAGACTTAGCACGACTATGCTTAGCGTCAACTGACCTCAAACCTCACGAACAAAGGTCTAAAACCTGGCCAATGCTGTCTGACTACTAAGAACACATGTCAAGAAATAAATGTAGTTTTTATTGTTTTCATTTACTCTATCTCGTTAGCGTATCTGTCCCATATTTTTAATATAACTATGGCTGTTGCCAGCTTAAGAAGCCCAAGGTATGGCTTATAATGTTCACGCTTTATGCTTCGTGACCTGTTCTTCGGCGTTGTTATCGGCGAATTGGGCAATCACATTGACTTCGGTGCCATCATAAAGTCCTCGGAATCCCCACGCCGGACGGATCTTAATCTGGAAGCGATTACAAATGACCGAAAAGCTGACGACAGGGCTTTGCTGCTTCTACCCGCCGATGGATGGCGCTAGGCAACAAGCGCGCCTCTTTCTCTCTCTCTCTCTCTCTCTCTCTCCCTCTCTCTCTAGGGCGCTTTTTGGAAAGATTGAAGAGTGTTGCGCGGAGTCAGTCGGAGTCTGGATGCTGACGGTGGGAGCTGGAACGCTCTTGCATCGGCGGTTCTCGCGTACTCGTGGTTCATCTGCTCGCTTTGTGCGGCTTCCAGTGGGTGTCTGTGGGATGTTCACCATCGTCTAAATTCTCTGTGCTTGGTGAACGTCGCAAGCTGAGAGGATCCCTAAACGTGATTTCTTCGAGGCGGAGTGATGGTGGGGAGATGCAGTGTCATGGTCGAAGTGTACTGTCAGGAGGTCTCTGATATCTAGCTCCGGTGCTTTGTTTTACTCGGCGACCTGAATGATATTTAGTTTTCAGGGTATGGTTCAGAAATGTAAATGTTTAGTGTATTCTGTTATATCTATTGATGATGTTAATGGTTATTGAACATGAGCAATTAGCGCAGGATTTTGTTGTGACTGGTAGACAGGAATATGCATATTATTGAAATGAAACAAATGCGAGCGCATATGTCATAACCGATATTTTTTTTTTCAATACGTCCTTGATATTGAGGCTAGAAAGCCAATTTGGGTTGAGATTTATTGAAGCAAAAAGAACTTCAGCTGCTAATAAAAAAAAAACGAAAGGAGTTGACATAAAAACCTTGTAATTTACAGGCGCGTGACAGGAAATTGGGAGTACTTATAGAAGAAGTACAATTAAGTTAGAAAAATAGTAATTACTTGAGGTCAAATAATTATTTTACAAAGAAACTAAAACACCTAAAGATAAATTCGCATCCTTTTTATGAACCTGTTGACAATAAGGATTTTATGTGCATGCTACGCTAAACTATGATATTTATAAGGCATTTTACTATGTGACGATGGCTACTGAATAACTGAACAGAATATAGGCGGTGTTCCTTCTAAAAAGGGTAAATTGTAGGTCAGTCTATGTGAGTAGGTCATCGGATACCAATGGATACCACTACATGAACCATCTCTCAACGGTTGGACAGCCATAGCCATGTTGCGCCACAGCCTTTCGTGACATGATGGGACGATTACTTCAAACATGCACCCCAGGAAGTGTTTTGTGGACAAATTGGTTCTTCGTTTGTACGGTCGTGCTGTGCACCAACGTAAGCTCGAGCTCCTTGCCTGAAGTTCTTCGGATAGGTAAGTTTCCAATCAGTGATTCTCACTTCAAATGTATATGTACTGAATTAAAGCACTCTCAAAAACAGCGGGTTGCGCATGAAAGTATACAACTCAAATTGATGTTTCAGGCTTATGGGAAAAGCATGTGCCAATTCGGGTAATGAATAAATATATGAATACATATGAAAGTTAATATTTGACAATAGCGTTGCTCACCTGAATATAATAATGAACACATTTTGTTTCCAAAAGTTGTGCAATTGCGAAAACATTTTAAACCAATCACTAGAGCTTACGAAAGATAAAAAAGAAGGTCGCACTTTCCTGAAATAAAACTTGTGGATTTATGAAAGTTTATGGGATAAACAGTTTCTAAATCAACATTATTTGAATAAACATCAAACTTTCATTTGGGATAATGCTATGTGAACGAGCTCCTCGCCAGAAACACGTGTATTTAACCATTTATACAGAGAGCCACGTGAAAAGAAATAAATATTTTTCAGTATTTTTTTTTTTTTTTTTTTTTTAAATCCTTAATATTTTTAGGACAAGAGGCCCCGAACATGTTCACAGGGCTGGAGGTGTGAATATAACTGTGAAAAAATTCAAAATTGTTCAAGACGTTAGGGAAACACTATTGATTAATGTCTTCATTCACTGGTGACATGTCTAATTTTAAAGAAAATATGCCGTTACTTCAATTGCACTCTGAATGTGTTTTCGTATATTTCTGTGTAGAACACAAAAAAGCGCTTAACCATTGTCTTGAACATATATTTAAGTACCGCATCGACTAATATTGTCACCACAAATACAGTTATTTGTTTTCTATGCTTTTTTTTATAAAAGTAATGTTTTACTGACAGGTATTGTTTGAAATTTGGTTTACTAACTGAACAGCTTCTATACCAACTACGCCGATCTAGAAGTATTTCGATGAACGGCCTTAACTTTCTTAGTCAACGCTTCTTAAAGTGTTTATCACCAAGAAACCAATAACGTAGTTAGGAATAATTCGTCGAAATGTTTTGGATACTTTATAAATATAAATGATACAAACAAAAAAGACACAACCGTGGTAAAACATTACACAGTGTACAATATTTTGCCTTCTACAAAGGATATTGCGAATATTGTAGTGGAGCTCTTGTTTCTAAACAACTTCGTAGATACGTGACCGTTAACTTAATTTGATATAACATTTTCTGTATTCCCTTTCTCTAGAATGTGCCGTGTCCCTGCAAAGAAAATAAGTAAATGAATAAATCAATAAAAATGTTTGCATCTAGTAATCACAACCAATCGGTTCAGGACTAACATTTTTACCTGAACGTCAAGGAATCAGTTTTATAGACTCGGGTGATGATGTCGGCGTTAGGAGAAATACATAGAAGTCAAATCCGTGGTTGAGTGTATCCTGTATATTTTCTTTTCGATCATGTGGATGAGCCCGGACAAAACGATCTCATACATAATTCTATTGTCAATATTATCAAGCACGTGAGCGCTTTCCCAAAGAAAGTAGTCATCAGGAGAGCACTCGACTATAGACATTAACCAGCACGAGGACGTTGTGACGTATTTGTTCCTCTAATATTCCAAATGCGTACGATAACGCGTATACCTTCCAACGTACCCGTAGACCCCAGTTCGGAAACCGCTGATAATGATTCGTAATGCGTGAACTAAAGATGGCTTATCAATTATTCTCGGAGAGTTGTAAACTCAAAGGAGGTAATGAATTTTAGCATAAAAATAACAAAAAAGAGTCGCTTTTCTCTTTGATTAAAAACGCGAACAATGCAACTCATATTTAAGATTATAGAGATTTTATATGGTAAATTTCACAAAACAGAAATTGGTGCTTTAATTTATTTTATTATTTTGCTGGAATAATTTGTAAACTTATTTTAGGAACATTAGGATATTTTCATTGTATGTTCAGTAAGAAATGACCTCCCTGATATTCGTTGTTTAATCAAATAAATAAAAATATGTGTCTTGCGTTTTGTAATATATAAAACGCCGAAAATATTTGTTTCCAATTATAGACAGTATACCTTAGTCAAATATAACACGCAAATTGCACGAGAAAAAAAAGGAGGAGTATTTGGCGGAATATGGCTTGTTGATGTAATGACAATTATTATAATCTAATCTGCGCAACCAGCCCTGAATGCATTTTTTTTATTAGTGGTATTTTGTATGATGTAGTGTAGATAGCATTTTGAGTATTTTAGAATGCAAGCGCTTTCGCAATGGACAAGCCTCTTCTAGGAAGATGTAGCTAAGTTGAAAAAGGTGATGGGGAGACATCGCATTAGCAAATTTTCATTCGCTAAAGAAGGCATTTGAGTGCAGACCTTAGGAGCGATTTGAATTTTGACGCATTTTTTGGGGTGTAAAAAGGCGTAAGATGAAACAATAGAAAAACGCAATCTAAAAGAATATTTTTTTTTAGCGCTATCGAAAAAATACTTACACGACAAGGAATAGCCACTTGAGCTTAACTGTTCGGCAGCACTGGTCTAAGGGCCCAGAACAATCCGGATTCGCTCTTAGCGTAACTGGGACAACGCCAATGCTGTCTCCACAGCGGTTGTCGAAGTGGTAATGATCTCCTCTATTTGGAATGTTAGTAACTAGAACAAACCACCATCAATTATTATAAAAACCCACGGGGTTTATGCACAATGAAATAAAAGCGCAAACAGGACGTAACGAACTAGGAAAACACACACGCCCCGGACACACTCTTGATATGGATTCTCTGATATTGACCAGTCTTTTTTGCACTTTTATTTCATTATGTAAATCAATTAACTAGCCCAGCAATGTACTATTTTACAGACTTCCTCGCCAGTGCGCAATTTGTATAACATATACCCTACCCTCAAATATCAAGCGTCCTTGTGTTTTGACTCTGTGAAGAATCATGGAACGTGACTGATATTGTAAATAATAATATATTAAACCAGACACAAATTCAAGAGTCTCCTTATTGCATAAAAATAAAGATTAAAAGCTGCTACATTTGCATGTCAAGAATTATATCGAATCCTAGTAGAGGGTAATCTGCGAAAGAAAGGGTTGGGTCTCGAAAAGGTAGAGGGGGAGAGAACGATTTTACACTGAAGGCTGAGTTACTAAAGCAACCGATCTCTCCCTCACCAATTTGTAAGCCAGGTGGTAACACGTTAGTGTAGTTGAACGCTGAGTTACTAAAGCAACATATCACTCCCTCACCACTCTGTAAACCAGGTGGGAAAGCAATAGTGCTCTAGAAGGCTGAGTTGATAGAGTAACCGATCACTCCCTCACCGCTCTGTAGGCCAGGAGGGAAAGCAATAGTGCTATATCTCCGAGTAAAACATTATTACGAGCAACCACGCCTCGTATGCATACCCGAGGCCTGTTGTTAAGAGACCTAGATCTAGTAATTAAATTAATGCAGACCGTCAAGAGAACGATCAGAGGGCGTACGTTTTTTATCTGTTACCCTCTCGAGGGCATTGAATGGAAACCTATTGCTATTAGGTTAAACTCAATTCTCGCTGGCTGACGTTTATTAGAATTTAACATAAATAAATGCAAAGATCGCACTCTCTGAATTCAGCTCACTTTGGTAAAAATATTCGTAGTTAAGTTTTCTTCTTTTTTTTACACCAAGGGGACAAAATAAATTAACGATTAGATCTAGGAACTCTATCTAGACAATGGAATTATAAAATGGAAGGGACAGACACGAAGATGAATCAGACAGGTCAGCGCCACATGAAGTAGACAGAATAGCGCTGTCCTGTCTACTTCACGTCCGTGTCTGTTCCCTGTGCCTTATAATTCCAGCGTGTCGAACAAAACTAGAGCACATGAGTATTTTAGTATATCTATTCAGATAAATTGTGAATTGACAATATAATGCTAAATTACCCCCGCTTTGCAGACTGTGCAAATTTACCTTTTATGCACCTAAGAAAAACGAAGTGCGCGAGACAATTAGTCTTGAATTTACAAAGTGTTTTTGTTGCTTGGTTTCACTTTGGTAATCTATCGGTATTATTCCAAGTTTGACACATTTCTGACTAGTACCAGAAATATGTATGTGTCTTGTTTCAGATTTACACCTAAATGTGTAAATTACTAAGAAGAATTAGCAGTAAAGTATAATCGAGTGTGATAAGACAAATTATACAAGGTCTTTTTAGCCTATTTTGTAGTTCAAGCAGATGTAATAACTGCTTGCTCTGACTGGCGCTCCTGATGTGTAGCGGGTCGTAGAAAAAGCTGACGTGTTGTAAAATATGTTTGAAAAAAAAAAACAATAACAGGCAGTCACATTTCGATCAATGATCCAACGAAGGTAACGGCAACAGCGGCTGCAACGCCCGTCCGTGACCCTTTACGCCAATAATATATTGTTGCTGTCATGTTTCGCTTCCCCCGAAATTGTGTTCAGCGTAGGTTGTTACTATTTTTATTTTTGTTTCTTGTTTTTGTTTTTAAATACATCGATTGTTTTGGGCTTTTCACTGCCAACCATACAAGGGGGCATTTCGCTCGCACCACTGAATAGGATCGAGAGATCATCATGACTGGGGTGATTTATACATGTTGGGGACTTGTTCTACGGGCCACCGAATCTCGATTACAATCTCAATATTCCACGTTGAGTTTTTTTATTTATGGACAATGCTTTTGATTAAAAAGAACACTTGACAGGCTGCCCTTCTAGAACTCATTATTCCAAGTACAAATGGTTTATACATAGTTATACCTTGAATAAAAATCTTTTTTTTTTCATTTTTGAACATATACTAATCGACATAACTTTCAGTGCGTCCGTTTAATCAGTAAAATGTCTTGACAATTGTATAAAAAAACGTAATAGTTTTTTTTTCATTTTTAAAGGGAAAAGTTCCTATTTTTTATTGTGAACACCGAATAATTTTCTGCGATTTTTTTAATGCACAAACGTAATAAATATGACAAGAATGGGGTTCATGTATGTCAAGAATAAAATTTCTGAACGAAACGGGATTACAAAATAAAAATTCGTTTTGTATCTGCCCGCGAGGGTTGGGCAGAAATACTCAAAACTGTATTTAGATATGCAAATACTGGGATACATTAAAATATTAGCTAAAATACTGATACTAAAATATATCTGTAGAAACGTATCGCGAAACGTATCGGAAATACACTCTAAATAAAGGCAAAACGTTTTTAGAAATACAAATACAGGAATACATTTTAGGGAGGGCAGAAATACAACTACAGAAATACTGATACTGCAATACATTTTTCAATTTTGAGACGCCAACTGAGATGAAGCTTAAAGTTTGAAGTGGAAGTTTTTTTATCTCGAAATTACTTCCCCGTAGGCTTGGCACTTTGCCTTGAAGATAGGGGTTTTGGACGACGAGGACCACGCCTCTGTCCAATACGGGCGCCCCGGGCCCCTGTCAACATTGATAATATGACGTCTCGGTGGCAGACTTGTACGTAGTTCAACTACTCTACTGAAGTTACTGTAGCTTAACTACTTTTCTGAGTAGTTTAGAAACTTTCAATTACATTTTTATTTCGGTAATTATTAGTTTAATTTAATTGCTTTTTTTGAGTAACGTCTACTCAAGTTACAAATTACTTTCGAATTTTGGTAGTTCAAGTCAATTCCATGTTTATTTACCATTTTTTTACAATGGCTGGGGCTGGGAAAAAAAGATGCATGGACAGCTTGACGAGTTCCCAGCACCACAAAAGTTTCAGCAGCAGCGGCAATGCGAGTTCACACACAGGGTATACATATTAAAAGGAAGAAAAAAAATATAAAAAAGTTATACAATATTAGCTAATGCAGAGAACAGTCGATTTAGAAACCAAAAACAAGCAACAAAGCAAGCACAATACAAATGCAACTCAAGTGTAACCATATCACTCGCAACACAAAAAATAAGACCGTAATTCTTTGGGTGAAAGAGTAGTCATGCCTATGTGCTTTAGGGTTAGCATAGTTAGCAACTTCGGGAGAGTTGTTTTGATTCTCTGAAGACCATAGTTGGAGCGGGAGTTTTAAATTAACCAGGGTTCAGAACTACGAGTTGGATAAAGTGAGCTTTTTTCCTTCAGTGACGCGAGAGAAATGAAACAGTCTCCATTTTTACCGAATTCTATTTTATACTTCATGCATAACTTAAAGTTGTGGAGTGTGAAGATTTTCATGACATTCAGATTGCCAAAAAGGTGTTCTGTGTGAAAGTCATAGCCGACATTGCAAATTATTCTTAGAGCTTTTTTTTTTTGCAAGAGATGTTTTTTTTGAAGGTTCAATCCTGTGGTCGTCCCCCAAATCAAATGACAATAGTTTCGATGGGAACAAAATAATGACTGGTACAGAGTAGTTTAACACTGAATGGAAAAATAAAAGAACGCCGATACATTAAACCTACCATGTGACTTAGTTTTGATGTGATGTGATCAACGTGAGCGTCCCAAGACATATGTTCGGAAAAATACACCCGTAGTGTTTTAAATGATCTAACAACCTCAATCGGTGAAGAGTACATTAAGATATTTGTCGGAAATTCAACAAATTTGTTTTTAGGTTTAAAGCACATAGCCTTTGTCTTTGCTGTGTTGAGTTTTAGCAAGTTTGCGTTTGCTAATGATTCTAGTCCTGCTAGTACGTTATTCGCAATATCAGCTATTCCATCCCCAGTCCGAGCAGATACAAAGACACTGGTGTCGTCAGCATAGATACAAAATTTTTCCTGTTTGTTTATATTGACTAAATCATTGATATATATATTAAACAAGAACGGTCATAAAATGCTTCCTTGAGGCACACCTGAAGTTAAATTCTTTACAACTGACGAATAACCGTTAACGTGTACGTACTGCTTCCGGTGGCACAAGTAGCTCTTTAGTAATGTTAAAGCCTGTCCTCTGATACCATATGTCTCGAGCTTTTGAAAGAGTAGTTTATGGTTTAGGTAATCGAATGCTTTTGAAAAATCTACATAAACACCGAGGACAATATTTTTCTTTTCAAAGTTGTCCAGTATAAACTCTTTTTGGTCGTGTAAAGCTAACTCCGTGGAACGATTTTTTCGGAACCCACATTGTGATGCAGTTAAAATGTTATATTTTTCTGAAAAGCTTCCAAGACGATCGTGCAGAATGCTTTCAAGGCCCTTTGAAAACACTGAAAGTATAGAAATCGGTCTGTAATTTCCGAGCTCGTTTTTGTTGCCTTTTTTAAATAGAACTGTCACTTTAGCAATCTGCATCCTCGGGGGGAAAATTGCAGTTTCTAAACAAAGGCTAAAGATATGAACTAGGCAAGGGCTAATTACTTCAATAACATGCTTAACTGGCCTAATTTGAATTCCTTCATTATCACAGCTGCTGCTGTCGTTTGCTTTAAGAAATACGGATATTACTTCGGCCTGGGTAACCGGATTCAGATAGACTGTGTTTTCATTTTTATTTGCAATGTATCTATAGGTATTGGTGTCGTGGCGATTATCCACTAAGTTACCAAAACAATTGTTGAAAGCATTTGCAAGAGTTCGACCAGATAACTCCATTCCGTTCACATAGAGTTTCTCAATGGCGTTAGTCGAACGCTGTGGATTTAGTACCGAATTAAGCTTTCTCCACATTATATCCGTACGGTCAGTCCCCGTATTAAATAAATTAATGTAACAGCGTTTTCTAGCATTTCTAATCTCTTTATTTAGGTCATTAGCTTATCTGGGTTCCTTGTCTTTACAAATATTTTATAAAGGGAATTTTTTATTCTAATTTTTCCAAGCAACTTTGTGGTCATCCAAGGTTTTCGAGATTTTTTGTTGCCTCTAACAGATTTGTAAGGAAAATATTTTTCGTACAGTGGTCTAAATTTATCGATGAATATATCAAAAGCTTTCTCTGGGCTGGTTTCACTGGTTACTTTACTTCAGTCAGTGTTGTTTAACTCAGCATGAAATCTGTCTAAGCGATCACTCGTTATAAGCTGAAACCTAGCTGCCCTTTGCGGTGCTTGTTTTGGCACGCATTTATGAATACATATAGATGTGGAAGGTGATCACTGATATCACAAATGACTACACCAGATTTTACGACAGATAAATCAAAGTTTGTTATAAATACGTCTATTAATGATTCAGACCCATCCGTGATTTGTGTTGGTGTATTAATTACATTTGAACCACCATTTGCTTGAATTAAAAGTTCCATTTGTCGTTTCGAAGAATTTTCAGTTAACATGTTGATATTAAAAACCCCGCCCAAAATGATCTATACCTATTTGTTCTTATAAACTCAAAAAGTTCCTCCAGAAATTTAAAAAAAAAAAAATTCAGGATATTACCGTCGGGTGGGCGGTAAACAACATATACAATATTTGTGTTAACCCTCAATGTCAATACTTCGCAGTAATCTGTTACAGTTGAAAAGTCACTGAGTAATTCACAGACAGCTCCCCTGGTTGCCAAGATTGCAACGCCGCCACCGCGTTTAGCAGTACGGTTTAAAAAAATACGTGTGATATAAAGATAGCCGAAGAACTTCACTTTCATCAGAGTGCCATGTTTCAGTGAGCATTATAATGTTAAAAGAAACATTCAACTGATCAAAAAAAAACTTCTAGGACAGATGTGTTTCGTGCAGATTGCGCGTTAAGATGAATACTTTTTAAAAACACATCCCGATCATCATCAATGTGACGTGATAATTCACGTGGCAGAAAAAACATGCAATCTGCCGATTTAGGATAACAACATAAGAAACGCCGTGTTTTACAAGTGGTCTAGTTTACCCCAATCCTCTGTAGGTCGTCTTCGTCCTTCACAACGATAGCTCTGTCACCCGTTTTTTTGTGAACAAAAATGCTTCCGTTTTGATGCCATACGTAAGCATATTGTTTGTCACTTGCCCAATCTTCTGCGGTTTGAAGCAGAGCTCTGTTGTGCCTCGTTAAGTTCTCACGAATGAACGTGCCCGATCGATCTTTGTTTATTTTCTTTTTGGCGTGCAGCCAGGCATTTCTCGTGCTCTGCTTCGTAAAACGATCCATAATGCCAGGCACCTTATCTGGCTTTCCGGGTAATCTGTGTACTGCAGTGATATCAGTTTCAACGAGTAGTGCCAGTTCCAACTTTGCTGCTATTTAATTTACTTTCTGAAGCAAGTTTACATTCTTGCTTTTGGCAATTCCGTGAAGTTCCATGTTTAATTTTCTGCTGCGCCATTCGAGATCGGTCATTTCACGTTTCTGTTGTCATTATTTCCTTTTTTTTTTATTCTCCATCGTTTCCATACGTTTTTGAATGTTTTTTTAGTTCACCATCGTGTCAGTTCACTTTTTTGAGCAGGTCATCATAGTCGTCTGAGAGGTGTTTCACGGTTTTCTCGATATTGTCGACCGTCTCTTTTATCGTCATGAGCGAGTCTAGTTTCGTGTTCATACTTGCAAGCAGACTCGCCATGTCGGCCTCAGGTTTTTGCTTTCGACCCTTGGACGTCTGGGATTTTTGCGGTTTACATGCGGAGTATAGCCATGTCTGTTTAAAACTGTCATCTTTCGATTTGAACGCTTTGGCACTGATCCCGGAACATGCACCTAGGTGGTATGAGTAATCGCACTCCGAGCAGTTCAGCACTTCTCCTGTTTCAGGCAATTCCTCAGAACACGAAGGACATTCATTTTCCATCTATTCAGACGCTAAAAAGAAACTGCGCACGTTCTTGTGAGTAGAAGGAAGACAAAAATGGCAGCAACAGCAGCAGTGATAATGGTTAGGTTAAATACATGCACGTAAAAAAGCCGTAAACCAACCTGCAAGTAGCCTGCGGGAGATGTTAGCTGGTTGCAAACACCACGCAGCCGCCGCTCCCCAACGATCCTAGGGCGGCTGGTCTGCCCTTTTTGTAGTAGTTCCGTGGGACCTGTGCGCAGCCGATAGGTGCTGCCCGTTGATGGTATCTTGTGCTGTGGCGTAATCTGGAGTGTGGCAGGATGATGATGAAGCCTAGGTCGTCGCCTTGTTTCCGGGGACAGTAGCAGTGCACTGATTCTGCAAGTAGCGTGTGGGAGACGTTAGCTGGTTAAAACACCACGCTGCCGCCGCTGCCAAATAATCCTAGGGCGGCTGGTCTGCCCTTTTTGTAGTAGTTCCGTGGGACCTGTGCGCAGCCGATAGTTCGTAGTGATGGCGCTGCCCGTTGATGTTATCTTGTTTTGTGGCGTAATCTGGAGTATGGCAGGATGATGATGAAGCCTAGGTCGTCGCCTTGTTTCCGGGGACAGTAGCAGTGCACTGATTCTGCAAGTAGCGTGCGGGAGATGTTAGCTGGTTACAAACACCACGCTGCCGCCGCTGCCATATGATCCTAGGGCGGCTGGTCTGCCCTTTTTGTAGTAGTTCCGTGGGACCTGTGCGCAGCCGATAGTCCGTAGTGATGGCGCTGCCCGTTGATAGTTATCTTGTGCTGTGGCGTAATCTGGAGTATGGCAGGATGATGGTGCAGCTTAGGTCGTCGCCTTGCTTCCAGGGACAGTAGCAGTGCACTGATTCTGCAAGTAGCGTGCGGGAGATGTTAGCTGGTTACAAACAACACGCTGTCGCCGCTGCCAAATGATGGTTGTTTCCTATCAAGAAACATTCCTGCAAAATGGAGATTTTGGAAGATCAGCGGACATTTGCAAAGAGGGGGAAGCATGTGGCGTAGGAAAGGGGGTGGGGAAGAAAATGGTTTGGAAAGTCCAAAACCCCCCAAATTTTCACAAGCCCCCCCCCCCCCCCCCCACACACACACACACACCTGCAACAACGCTGCCACGAGACGCGGGGAGCGAACAGACAGGACGCAAAAGAGGCCGAGTAACTTCGCGATTAGCGCCGAAGACTGGCGTTTCTCTTTGTCCCGAAGCTCTAGGAGAGTTGACCCATTTGAAGAAAGAGCTGGTCCCCGCTTCTCCCCAACGTAGAAACCCTCGCCCACTACAGGAGGTCCACATACTGCATCCACACTCAAAGGGGGCAACAAAGTGCAACACCTACTCTGAAACTCGTCTGGTGGTCCCGTAGTTTGAGCTTTACTCGAAGAATCACGTGCTAAAGGGCAACGCAACGATTACCTTTTTGCGTTGCTTTCCTCCCAAAACTCAGAATATGTAGATCTTCAAAGATTCAAACATCGTTCGAGAAACCTGTAGTAATTCCCCCAACGTTTTTATATAAAAAATAATAAACAAGCAGTGTTGGGAAGTACTCTATGTACATGGTACTTAATGCACTACTGTTTAGAAAAATTGTACTTTACTTGAAGTAAATTCTCCGAACAATTACTCGTATTTTCCGAGGAAAGTAAAACTTTCGACTTCAATCTACATTCCCCGAATTTGAAAACAAAGCAAAATGGCGATATCGTCGTGTGAAAACGCGCTTTTTCGAGGCGCAATCTGGTCATTTCTCTGAGTGAAGTAATGGCGGCTGTAAGACCGAGGGAAATAAGCGCCTTATAAGTTGATTGTGTCAAATGGCTACTCAGCGACAGTAAAACAACTACTCTGCGGCGACTTGACCTCATACAATATTTGCAGCCATTTCCGTAAGAAACTGATGCACCTCCAATTACCCCTGGAGCAATGCATACCAGTTAAAAAAAAACACTGTATAGGGAATGAAAGGGCATCATGAAAGATTGTGTTAATAGTGCGTGTAATTTACCTTGAAATATATTTTATTTATATACGTTACTTCAAGTACATTGCACCCGGTGTACTTACTTTTTTACTTGAAGTACATAACCTCTCATTTAGTTTGTGCTTTACTTCAAGTACTTTTAGATATACTTTACGCAACACTGTGAACAAGCAAAAATTGTCTAAAAATTCAAGCTCAGACAGTGCTAAACCCCAAAGTTGAAATGACATATTCGCAGTACATGATTGTCCAAACAGACACGAAAGTACAAAACAAGTAGGCTCGCAGAAGCAGAACCAGCCATTAAAGCATTTCTGTGAAAAAAACAACCCGATTCATATTTGGCTAGCACAATTTCGCTAACGGATCAAAACCTCTGTACTTTCTTTTTTGTCATAAAAAACATATAAAAGTAACTTCAAAAGTAATTCGCTACTTTTTTGCGGTAATTAGTATTTTTTTCAATTACTTTCTTTTTCAGTAATTTCTACTCTACTCAAATTACTTTTGATGTCAATAGTCAGTAACTTAATGACTTTTCTTGAGAAACTTGTACATGCCTGATCGGTGGAATGAACTGGCATTCTTTACCTGTAGGTGTGGGCCGTGTGGCCTAGAACATGAAACTTTACCGCGCTACTGTATGAAAGGACAATACGTACTTTCGTTGTAGGTTACCTCGTTGAAGATCGTGCAGGTAGCGTCATTTGGAATTTTTAAGAATAGTGGACCACCTGAAGCATTCTAGAACACATCTGTTATCTTCTTCTACGGTTGAAAAAACGATACGGTGGCATCCCTGTTGTGAAGGTCCTTCCTGCCGACCCTCCGCCACCGACGCATGGATTGCAGTCCTCACGTTTCGCCTAGCATCAGCCAAACAGAGACCTCGTGCATTGCGACCTGATATTGCCGGCACAGGCGCGAGCTCTCCGAGAAACAGCGCGCTCGAGACGAGTCGCAGGTGTACGAATTCTGGGTCCGCACAGAGAAGTCATGTCCGGCCTCCTTCCTGGGTTTCGGATCACCAGAGCAGCGGGTCAAGTTCACGTCGGCTGATTACGTATCCTTGAGCCGTGCAATATTACGGGCGCAGCCGCAGACACATTCGAATATGTGTTGAACTTCATTGCGTCAGTCATCCTACTATTTCAACTCAACCACCACCAGGCTCGTGCTGCAACGGACTGGGACTCAGCTTTGCCGGCTGGGTGTACTGTGTACGCTAAGGCAAGAGAGACGGTTAGCAACGGGCGTTGGATGCCAGCAAATAATCACTCAAGATATCCCTACCTAAGGACCTGCGGCAGAAGATGCTCTGACTCCACTCCTGGCACGCCACCTGGTTTGAGTCCCTGACTACGCAACACTTCTCAGAAGAGAGAAGAGGACACATAGAAAAATAGTTTGGAGAATTGGAAGGAACCATGGTTAGCAAAGTAACAATGCCCCAGCATCTCCTTGATCCTGGTACCCTCAGAAGTGAAAAAAATCGTTTGGACTTGTTTTTGTCTTTTTCCGGGGGGGAGGGGGGGGGGGGGTAATTCTTGAGAAACGTAACGAAATACATTTTATCTTGATTGTATCGCGATACAATGAAACATTCCAAATGTATTTCGATACAGGAAAACAGAGACTGGTGAAAAAAATGTATCGCGATAAAGAAATACAGATACGAAATGTATTTCTGAAATACTATCGCGATACATTTGAATCGCGATACTGCCCAACCCTGCTGCCCGCGAACGGCACGCAATAAATTCCTGTTTTATTTGTATCAGGCGGTAGTTACGACCGCCATGTAAGGCGTGACTTTACGTTAGCAAGGGAATTCTCACAACTGATATTTGTGTGTGAGCTTGTGCCCTGAAAGCTTTAACACTGAAGCCAGTCGCACGTTTCAGAACTTTATTCCAAATAAAACTGAAGCCGTGGGACGGACCACACGCTGAATAATGGAAGGAAAAACAATGCTAGTGACAGATACAGGTGTACAAAGAGAGGAAGACCTTGTTTGGATCGCCTCAAAGCATATGTTGACTTCCGCCGTACAATCCGTTTGTCCATCGTTGAAATGTCCGCAACGCTAAGGCTTCACAAAGGGCATGCGAAAAATACTACCCTTTTTTAAAATTAGTTTAATCGCAAATTTAACAACACTCTAGAAATATCAAACCGAAAGTCAGCACATTTGCTAAATTCTCCTTAACATTCTCCATGCAAACACGAATAAAAAAATGTGTATATAAGGAATTACTGTTAATTAAATTCATTATCAACAATTGTGACGCATTATATTAGTTTTCAATTCCTCCGCGTTTTATCCAAGTTAATTCGGCGCTAGTTTTAGAAGCTTCAGCTTTGGTGCGCGATAGTAGAAATTGACACATTTATTAAATATTTTTGGACGCGTGCTATACGTCCTCTATAACATAAGTATGCACCTGACGTATTTTACTTCTCTTCCAGTGAAATTGGGTCTACTAATAATCGAGCCTAACTTAGAAAAATAAATTGAAGTTGTCTCGCTAATTCTGATGCAACCGCGGAGCAGAGATTGTGTTGTGCGTGCATTATCCGAGCGTCATTATTAGGTATTCTTTGTTACTGGGAGCTTTGGGCGGTTTCCGATGCCCGGCACACACGACACACTTTCGTGTTCTACAGGAATGATCATGACAAGCTTAAAATTATTAATGAGTGAAGTGTGTCAACAGTTCGTTTTAATGCGAAGTTTTCCATGGAGCATGCTTCATTTGAAGGTTCGTGTAAGGCCATGAATGTTTTGTGTTCTTTGATTAAGAGGAATCCCTTGCGGTTAAAGAAGAAATAGGGGAGGAGAGGATATATATTGCATCCTACACTGCCTTTTGTCTGCTGTTAAAAATAGTGAACTTAAACGCCCGCGCCGCTATCCACTAGTGCCTAATGATTAATTTCGTAAAGTCGTGAGTGCACGCGGGGTGCTACACTTCGCCATTCTTAAACCAAATGCGCCTGCCGACAGTCGCCTGCGAACAAACTACGCTCGACTAACAATGACTTGCCGCCAACTGTCGCGTGCGGACTATCCATGCTTGACTGAGTATGACTCGTCACCGACTGTCGCCTGCGGAACAAGTATGCTGAACTAAATAAGACTCGCCGCCAACGCTCGTCGGCTGGCTAAGTATGTTGGACTAAGTCTCACTCGCCACCGACGACCGTCTGCGGATTAACTAGGCTGGACTAGTGTGACTCGGCACCGACTTTCGCCTGCGCACTATGTACGCTGGGCTTAGTATGACTTGCTGCCGTTGTTCGCCTGCGGACTAAGTATGCTGAGCAAAGCATGACTTTCCGCCGAAAGTCGCCTTCAGACTAAGCACGTTGGACTAAGTATCACTAGCTGCCGACGGTCGCCTTGCGCCTAAGTATGCTGAACTAAGTATGGCTTGCAGCAGACGGTCGCCTTCGGGCTAAGTACGCTGGACAAAGTCTAACTCGCCTCCGACGATCGAGTGCTCACAAAAAGTGCTGGACTAAGTTTGAGGTGCCGCCTTCGTTCGCCTAAGTAAAACTATGCAGGACTAAGCATGACTCGCCACCGACGGGTGCCCCTGGAATAAGCATACTGGACTAAGTATAACTCGATTAAAAGGTCGCATGCCTACAAAGTACGCTGGACTAAGTAAGCTGTACGAAATATCGCTTGACGCGTACAGTCGTGTGCTACGCCAGGCTATCTTTGGTGGAAAGTCATACTTAGTCCAGCCTCTTGAGTTCTTTTTCAGCAGCTAATTGTAGCGCCGATAATAAAGAAAAAAATTGTCGCGCCGAGCAACGACGTAGCACTTACATTTGCATTGTCAAAGATTCGATTCCCGCTGAGGCCCTTGAAGAATCTCGCTGGTTTCAAATATTGTAGCTGTACTTTGTTTCAGCTTAACTCCAGACGCAGCCGGCGCTACAAGGAAATGCCCTCGATCACGCAGCGCCAAAAGCGCGAGCCACTGGACCTTTTCTGTTTATGATTAGGTTAAGAGACGATAGAACACGTACAGAAACATGAGGACACACCATGATGCTGCGCATTTGACTCTGTCCCATCGGTCCCTTCAGCGCGTAGCGTCGGCTGCGTGTGCACATAAAGTGAAACCAAGTATAGTTAAGCATATTCATAAATATTATCATTAAGTGTGCCTGTTATACGCTTTGGATGATTATGCATGAACTGCTATGTGCTATGAACGTCTTATGCTACCGTGAGCGTGATACGTTTCGCATAAACTCCAGTCTTTTTTTTTGTTATAACATTATGGGAAAATAAACGATAAATTTGTGACATCTAGAATTTCATGAATTTACCCTTCCGCAGGACTTTCCTCTTGGCAGTTCTTATGGTACGGAATATATTAACATTTGTGTGAAGGCAATTCTAATAAAATACATACGTTAAAACATGGCTGTTACGGTGAAGGCATGTACATTACTATATCTCTTTTTGCAATCACTCCACCGTGTGTCAATGACTCGTAGGAATTGGCATTCATGTTTTATCAATTATCAAAGAAAAAAAAAGAAACGTGTGTCGGTTTTATAAGGTGCCATCAATCATATACCGCTAGTTGGTGTAGGTATGTGTATGAATTGAATGTTGCCTTTAAAAAGTCCCTCAAAATATATAATGAGCTAGACATGTAAGTGTATAGGGAAGTATAGGTATATAAATGCGCGGACTTGGTACATTTGCTTGATGGAAGCAAAATAGAAAGTAACTCAAGGAACGTTGCAAAACCGCCATGTCACCAAACCTACAAGAAAATAATTGGACGTGAAGTGTTTTTAAAGCATTCGATGGCAAATGTGTGCATAATATTTTTTTTAATAGTTTACCTCTTTAAATTGGAATATGTGCTACCATTTGAGTGTTAGTAAAGAGAATGAGCAATTTTCTTAGAATAGTGTTTCTAAATAACTCTCACACTTTCATCTATTGCATCAAGAGACGCACCCAAAATCAGTGAAAAATGTTTGTTTGAAATGTGAATCGAGAAGTTATTGCTCCTTGTATTTTTATAGATGACGTGCATCTCCATACCGGCTGTCTCAAGGTAGACTCTCAAGAATTCCTACAAATAGGGTGGTTCATAACAAAATCTCCACTTGGACAAACTATCATCCCCAGTGAACGTCGGGGATGGCAAAACAAACTAAGGATAAAATCATCACCTAAAATTTACTAATTAAGCGTTTAATTAGTGAAACTAAGTATACTTCCAAATGAAACTTACTGAGCGTAATTAATTTACCCCTTTGACGGTAGAGTTTTTTTCCCCTAAGAGATTTTGACATGGACTGGCTTTCTTTCCAAAGTAATAGTTTTAATAAAGGGTCAATGTGCAGTTTTTTATGATTATCGAAAGGGATCAGGTGGAGTGCTTGCAGGCTGTTTAGGTTTAGAAGCATAACGTGAAACTACTGAAGGCGAAAAGCTTTCACCTTTCTTACATTCGGTTTAATTTAGACGCGTTCAAATTCGCGACATATGAGCGGCTCCAGAATCATAACCGGAGTTACTTTGCGGAGCATCTCCGTCCAATGATGAGATCTTATCCTCTGAATTTATTTCCGAAAAGCGTTGGAAGTCTGAATCGGAAGCGCCGGTGCTGGCATTGACGCTACCGGCAGAGGTGCCGGTATGCGATGTGAGCCTAACATGCGCGAAGCGTCTAAATTAGGAACTGTATAGAGCCCAGCAAAACGAAACACAGTCTGACTAGTACGTTAATAGTTCCTCAAAGACATAACAAATAGCAGCACCTCCAGTAGTGCGCGCTGTTTTGCCCTCAGGCGGCACTTTAAAATGTGTAATCACCGCCGTACATGTACGACGAAGACCGTCAAAGAGACAGAACCCTCCAAAATGAATCAATTTTAGGAAGACATTCCAGTGACCAGCCACAATAAGAGCTACTACAGATCACAAAATAAAACTTGATGTCCTCGTGGAGCGTGATACTCACGCGCTTCGTGATAGAGAACTCTAGAAATGCCGTCTGGTCGGCTGGGCATGTTTTTTTATCCCCCCAAGCTGTCAAACGGGGACAATTGTGCCTGCGGGCATGATCGGAAAATTGTCCAATCGCAGCCATTGCGGTTCGGCTTCTTTACTCAAAGTCGCATTTCCACCTGGCAGGCATCACAAACCAAGGACGGAAGTGCCGTCACGTCGTCCGCTAGTTGCGTCTCTCCAGTTGCGTCTAATAAAGCGTATACGATGTGCTGTCCAACCCGTTGTTGACGGCTTCATACAAATGGCTGAAGGCCGCCCTGCTGCAAAGAAACGAAGCCTCTGGACGTTTTCGCTAGCATCAAGTACTCCCCACGAAGAAACTCGGGGATTGACGCCTCTCACAGTTGCAACGTTTAATGGCACAGCCTCACAGAGAATGTGCTAAAGCCATCGACGGCGTTCTGTGCCAAGAACTGTGCCTCACTGCCACCAAACGTCCAGTTGGAACATGCAGCAGCAGCGCCCCTCAATCTTGCGTGACTCGCCGGGTTGGCTGATGCAGTCGTAAAGGTCTTCTGCCCGTCCACCGTCAACATTTTTGCCACAGCTACGCAGTCGGCACACGGTGCCCGTAACACGGAGCAAGACGTCCAGAACACAAACGCGTCCCAAGGCTACGTCGAGCAACTTTGCCAACGTCTGTAACAAGTCGGCGTTGCTGCGAACAAACGTGGAGACTCCGTGCGTTATCCAAACCGTTGATAACGCTCTACATCGCGCCGAGTTGACGGCCGTTGGGGCAGAGATCACATTTGAAGTCTCTGCGACTGTCACCGCCGTTTCGCTACCTACGTGCGCCGCTGCCAACGCCCTTGCGCATGACCGGGAAACCGGTCAGCCGACCGCTACAGTCGACGAGTTGTCTGAGCTTACAAGCGATGCGCCTCTTCTACTTCACCGACGAAGCCACTAAAAAACGCCTCCTCGTTGACACGGGCTACGAGGCCACCGCCTTTCCTCCACAAATGCTGACCATTCACGTCAGTCCATCTTTCTGACAGCTGGGAACGGCACGTCAAATCCCCGTCTACGCGAAACGATCTCTCTCGCTGAGTTGGCCAAGTATTTCATTGAATATCTGATTTTTTTTATTTTTTTTCAATATTTCACTTGAAGTTTAAACTGATTGAATAAATCACCGTCTGCGCGAAACGATCTGTCTCGGTGAGTTTTGAGCGAGTTTTTCATTAAATCTTTCTGGAAGCCGACATTGGTCAGGCGATCCTTGGCTCACACTTTCTACAGCACCATTCGCAGCTAGTCGACGTCAAGAGAAAAGTCTCAACGACTCAACGACCCAACTCTGCATACGAGGAATCGCCACGACAAAACCTCTGGTTTTCGCCTCCACTTGCACTTAAGCGCAAGGCGCCTTTTACGCACCACTCTGTTACTTCCCTCACTTACGCGACCTCCCGACAGAATGAAGCCTGTTAGACATAATGTCACGAATCACACATTAACTACGGGCAATACAGTCTTCATCCACCCACGCCATCTAGGTCCGGAAAAGCTCCAAATCGCTCAATCCGGATTAGATCATATGCTCGAGCCCGGGATTATACGTGCACCCTCTAGCTGTTGGGCATCTTTGTTGCACATGATCGTCAAGAAGAAAGGTGATTTGCGCGCTCTGTTTTTGACCCCCACAAGTGGTGACTCGGACGTGATGATCGACTCCGATCAGCCGCTCGGGGTCGATGATCACTTGCAAACTTGACTTGACTCGACTTATAAGAGTGTTCGTTGAAACACTCTTTATGTATATAATAAAAATGTTTAATAGAAGGACCGTCTCAGAGCCAATCGGAGAAAGGCTTTCTCTACCTGAAAGTAAACTTTATAAAAAAAAAAATGTTACGTAAGCCACATTTTAAATATGTGAATAGATTTGAGCAGGGCACGTCGTGAAAGTTTTAGTTAATAAATAAGTCTTGGATGCGAACTTTGTAGAATTAAAAGAAATTATCAGAGGTTTAAGTTTGGTAGTAGTTAATAGATTTAGATTGGAAAACATTTCCAAATCTATAAACAACCGCCTAAATGAAACCTTTTTTTTGTAACTTGTAAATTTGTAATTGTTTTCATTCTACAAAGTTCTCATCCGAGACTTATTTATTAGCTTGAACTTCCACGACGCGCCCACACTTAAAACTATTCAGATGTTAAAAATTTGGCTTCCATGAAATTTTTTTAGATAAAACTTTCCTTTTTCAGAATTCGGGAGACTTTGTGCGAGAGAAGGAGCCTGTGGCTGTAGTTTGTTAAATGTAGCAACAAATTTCCTATTCATGGAAATAGAGCAATTAAAAAATGGCACCGCACTTTATCTTCAAATCCCTGAACTAGATTAAATGCCCTACAGAGAATTCGTGAGGCAAGTGTTGCGCCACGTGACTCATATTTTCCCGATAAATTTCGTGGGGAAACTGAATAGTTTTATAGATCACGTGACGTCGATTTCCCCCGCTTCATTTAGCGGAGAAACTGGATTGGTGTATAGGTCACAAGACGTGAAGTTTACCGCTAAATTTAGGGAATAACTGAATTGGTGTATTGTCACGTGATGTTCGTTTCCCACTAAATTTAGCGAAGAAATTAAATTGATGTTTTGAAAACAAAAACGTGAATTTTCCCGCTAAATTTAGTGGGGAAACTGAATTGACGTATAGGTCGAATGCCGTGAATTTCCCCAAGGTGTATAAGTCACGTGACTTCAACTCGTTTTACGGTACTCCACTTTCCCGCCAAATTTTGAGATAAAACTAAATTGGTGTACAGGTCACGTGATTTCAGATCATGTGACGTCGATTTCCGCCCCCTAATTTAGCGAGAAATCCGAACTTTTGTCTAGATCAGAATACCTGAATTTTCCCGCTAAATCTAGCGGGTAGATTAACCGGTGTATTGGTCACGTGATGTCAATTTCCCGATAAAATTCGTGGGGAAACTTAATTATGTTTTGGTCACAAGACTTGAAGTTTCCCGCTAACTCTAGAGGGAAAACTAAGTTGACCAATAGGTCAGTTGCCGTCAACTTCCACAAGGGGTGTAGGTCACGTGACGTCACTTGACGTCACGTGTCGCCACTTTCTCATTCTATTTAACGGGTAAACTGGATTGCTGTATAGGTCACGTGACGTCAATGTTTCCGCTATAGTGGCGAAACTGAATTGGTCTGTGTGTCCCGTGACGTCAGGTAACGTGGCATCCATTTTCTCGTTAAATTTAGTTAAGAAACTGAATTTTAGTTTAAGTCTCGTAATATAAATTTCCCCGCTAAATGTAGCTGGAAATTCACATACACATAGACAGACAAACGTTTAGGATAGAGGGAAGCATAACGAAACATTTCATGCATTAAAAGGAAAAGGAATCTGTAAAAATATGCAAGTAAGGATTAAGCAAACGATTCGAAATCGCGCAATATATGAGCTCCTCTTCGCATTAGAGGCATTTTATTACCACTCAAGGTCGATCCTAGCTGCGCCTCCATTTCATACCATCAAGCACAGGTGACCGTACCAGTAAGTGTTTGCGATCTCACCCGATCCCGCAACATTGACAAATAGAACCGCTCATGTCGCCTTAGCTAACTAAACACACACTTACCGTACGATCAGCATTTCCTATCCCTATGATCTTTCCCTCCGCTAAAACGTCCCTAAACCGCGCTCCTCGAGCTCGGCATCAATTTCTCGGGCCCATTCTGCTTTCCGTCAACAACAAGAACTGAGGTTTTTGCCGCGTCGACTATCTTAAAGAAATTGTGTGAATACTTGTGTTCCTGATGATTTTGTTAGCCACGGGATACTACAGCGGCGAGAGGTGCTCCAACCCATCATTACGTATAGAGTGGCGTCGTTCATTTCCATGCCTCAAAAGTAACTTGCATCTCTTTAGAGCAACTCAGAAGAAAATGATAGACTATAAGTCAAATGAAACTAGAGTCAGTGATGGACTTTGTAGACTATTTCCACGTATCGTATTCATGTGTGTCACCCACAATTACACGAACTGGTATAGAATCCCCAATATATGACCTATACCTACATCGTTACAAATATAGACACCACATGATATCCACGTTCCTATTTCTATACGTCCTCAGAACTCTCATGACTGACGATAGTCTTGCTTTGTCAGAGAAAGCATAATAGGGAGGCTAACTATGCGGAAAATGTCGTTTTGCGAGCGGAACAAACTTGTCAACCCAGCACTCCCTACTGCCTACTGTAGCAAAAACAGCAATTTCGCCATCTTGAAAGTAACAATATGGTATCTTTACGAAATTGAAGAACCAAATATTGAAGTCCACATCTTAACACCAACCGAGACGGTTTGAAAAAAAAAGAAAAAGAACATAGTTTTGGAAGTCGACATGCCCAATAATCTTCGTCACCTTTGAGAAATGGTGAAGTTACACCACTATAAACACAAAGCAGTCGTAGGTGAAATTCCTCCGAAAATACTCAATCCGTAATTCCATATGAAGTCCTTCCACACCCCAGGTGGCTAAACATCGAACTGAACTATATTTGGTGCTCCGACCGATAAACGGGAAAAATCCGAGAGATGCGGGCAAAGCCCCTTCGAACGAGAGTTCTAGCGATAAGCAGACTTTCCATCGAGCAATTAATCTCCATCCCACAAAATCAGACCATTTAACATGCATGCTATGTATCTTCGGACAGGCTGGGTAGACGTAGGAAACGGAGGGTGCGTGAATGCACGTAAGCGATGGATACGAATGACTGCAGCATATGGTGTGCGTCTCCTTCAATGACATACCGACTTGATAAAACCGAAGTTTCCCGTAGCTACTGCGTCATATTTCTAGGCATCATCGTGGGTCGCGGAATTGCTTCTGTGTCTAATTTTAGAAGACGGCAAGGAAACAAATTACCCTAACTAATGTTATATTAAAGAAAATAAAAGACGTTTACAGTTTTCTGCAATGCCGAATTAGAGCGCAGCTCTTAAGGAGGAGGAGGGAAGGGTACGAAGAGTAAGGTATTCATTCTCCATCCCCCCTACGTACCCTGCCCTCCTCCTCTCCTGCTTCCCTCCCATTTAACGGAAACTTTTCGCTAAATTTCCCGCTAAATTTAGCTAAAAGTTCCCTGCTAAATTTAGAGGGGAAACTGAATTGGTGTTGAGGCCACTTGACGTCAATTTCCCCGGTAAACTTAGTGGGGAAACTTAACCCGATATATTTAGCGGGGAAATGTTCTCGCTATATTTAGCGGAGAAACGTCCCATAATGCAACGCACGCGGAAACACTGACGCCGACGGTGACGCCACTCAAGCCCGAAAGGGGCCTTAGAGCTGCGCTTTCAAAAAGTGCGTAAGCAGTTTCTGATTGCTTGAGGGCTGTTTTAATACAATGTCATCTTACCAACTAGCCTAATGGTCACATTACACCAAAATAATAAAAAATGAGGTTTCAAATTCCGTTGCTTGTCAAGAAATAGGTTACCCTCGTTTATTCTGCACTACTAACCGCGTTCAAAATTGCCATTTCAATATACCCCATAAAACCATTAGCTATATATATATTAAACGCATGTTTCTTTTTAAATAATCATCTGATCTTAGCGGTCATCTTCCCTATTGTCGGCAGAGTCCAGAAGCACACAGTAATGATAATGTTTTCTTAACGGGCCGCCTTTGTTGGAAGAAAATCTGTATTAATTTAAGACAAACACTTCATGTATGTTTACTAAATGTCGAGGAGCAAGGAGATTTTACTGACCTTGTTTTTCTGATACATTTTGATTTGTCACGATTCTGTACTAGACAGAGCCAATCACTTATACTCTGGTATATTGGGTTGAGAATACGCACTGTATTTCAAATTTGGAAACCTGAATTTATTTAAGGAAAGTTTGCAGCACGGTTGTTTATAGTGGAGATTGCGGCCATGGATTGTATAATGTAGCACCGGAACAATGTAAAGCGATTTTGAAGTTTCATTTTTTTTTAAATTAGTGTCGGTTAATTCATTAACGTTTACTAGTTTGTGGGGAGTAAAATTGCATGCTGTAATAAGTTCAAATCTAAGGGCCAACATTATGTTAGGTATCATCAACAAATAGTTTTATCATATCGAAATCTTCTTTAGATGTTTTTACAGATTACAACTCTTTTAAACGTGAACTTGAAATTTCACTCTACGATTCATAGTCATGTAGCATTCCCGCATGTGTTTTGTTCACTGTACGCATGTGCCTCATACCAAGACTGACGTCAGTCGTTCTGAGGCACAGAATAATAATAATAATAAATAAATAAGTAAAAATAGTATATAAATAACCATATGCGTATATTTTAAGTATAGCTATTATTGCTTTCACCATAAGGTTGGTTTACCCTTTTGCGTAAGCGTTGCTAGTCGGGGTCATTCGCTAAACTATAAGTCGAGAAAATAATTGCAGAGTGAAACAGTATAGATAAAAAGCTCAGAATACCAAAAATATTTATATAAATTATATGTAAACGATATTTTTGTGGCTGGAGGGTAACACCTTCGATGTCAATACAAAAAGGCACAACATTTTTACACAAAATTTAAATTCACAGCAAAATCTTTATAATGCATAATCTTTAACTCCTCTTCCGGAAACATAAAATATGCGCGCTACGAAAACAGTTTTTACTCGAACGAAATAAGCTCGCATTTTCGCAAAAGTATACCGAATCTTTAAAGCCGCCTCCTTGTTGGACCCTAGAACGCATTTGGCAAATTAAGTTCACAAAAGTTGCAAATAGTAATTAAGAACAAGATTGGATGTGAGTTGTGGAGACACACAAGATGCAAACACAAGATGCTAATATATATGCAAGTGTCTGATGATACTTTTGAGAGTATAATTTTATTTCCATTTACCGTCCTCGCTTACAAACCGTATATCTTTCTTGGTTATACACATTTTCAAGTGAGTTCCCGGCTTAACCTCGAACCGTGTGCCGAGGTGAGGCGGACCTACCCTCCAGCCAGGACGTTCGCTGCTTGTCGTGCAATGTTACCAAGTGTGTCTTGCTGAAACATACATTACTTAGCGCAAAAATAAATAAAAAAATATTTATAAGCCATTCATGCGTGGTTTTTGACCACGAAAGAGCACAAGCAAATAAATAAAAAGCCTCAACGCGTAATAAATAAAAAAAAAGATAAAACATATCTAAAGTCTTAAAGCGCATATTAGAATGCACGAGAAGCCGCATGGCTATTGCATGAGCGATGACAGCACTTGCGTCAGCTCTGGCTTCCACAACGTGCTAGAGCAGAGGCTGTGGTCGCTATAAAGTCAACTCCAACCCTTAAACATGTCCCCAAATACAATTATTTGATATGCTACGCGTCTCTGTGGATACCTCCTCCGGCGTTCCGAAACAGAAAGTGCTTCGCTAACGCTGGCCGTCGGCAATGCAGCAGACGCCACCATCTTGTCCTCGCGCACACCAGTGATGGGCCCCAAGCGCACCCCAACGTTTCGGAAACGTTACAAAGCGCCAGCGTCGCTCAAAATGGCAGCGCACAGGAGCCTTTTTTTTTGCAAACGTGTATAGGGGCTTTAATAATATTATGATAATTGCATTTATAATGTGTCAAAACTATTCTTATCTTATCTGCTCCGCTCTCTGCAGCCGGCGCTCTCATTGTAAAGTCCTGAACACCAGCAAGAAAGAATGCACCTTTATGGAGAGTAGTACTAGTGCTTTTAAGTGCAAGGATTGCACCCGCCAGCGTCGAAAATTGTCGATGTGACTCGGAACCGACGAACTCAATCGTCGTGGTTCAATCCCGTCATCGCTGCCAGCCGACCAACTCAATGGCAAGTCAGTTCCCTGGGATTTTTTGCGCCTCTTCAACACAGATTCTCCTAAGTTGGACGCACTCACCGCAGAGGTAAAGGGCCTAAAGGTGGGTCTTTTCATCTCGATTGCGGCCACTTTTTGTAGGAGATTTTTAGCGTTCCCGCAGTGTTGCCTGATGGGATTATTTTAACACGATATTGTTTAGAAGCTTGTGTCCCAGAAAATCTGGTTTCGGCGTCGGTGGGACCATAAAATTCCATTATATAAAGGGCGCAGTCACGTGTGACGTCACGTCTTGCGTCACAAGTGACGTAAAGCGTGCGACGTCACACGTGGCTGTTACTGCTTCACCTTATGAATCCGCAAAATTTAGCGAAAAAGTTTACCGCCAAATTTAGCGAAAAATTGGCCTCGAAATTTAACGGAAACTTTTTCGGTCATATTTAGCGAAAAATGTTCTGTTAGATTTAGCTGGTTGATAGGGTCATAACGTCACATTCACGTGTGACGTAACACGTCACGTGACATAACGTCAGACGTAACGTCATGCGACGTCACGTGACACGTGACGCTATCGACTAGACCACGCACTCACGCTTGCAGGGCTTGAAAACGCGCGCGGGTTCATATAAGATGGTTATGAGAACGTGGCCCGATAACGCTACCGCGTTCGAATTTTAAAGGCGAAGCTTAAGCATTCCCCAAGTTTTTCATCAGTTTTATGGCGAGCTCGAAAGGTCTGGCATATATGTACCTGAGGCAGCAACTATGACCGATTATGCTTATTCGTCCTCAGGTTTTCTATCAGAATGCTCGTGGTTCAATATCAAAGGCAGTCGAACTGGTGACAAATATTATTTCGAATGATATAGAAATAGTGTCTTACGGAAACATGGCTATCTGACAGTATATCTGGCGCTGAATACTTTCCTTCAAACTGTTCGTTCGCAGGAGACATCGCGATAACGCAAAAACTTGGCAAAGAATTGAAGGTTTTGGTTTTGGCGGCTGCTGACTGAGGTGCAGTCGCTTCGGAGAGCGGAGCTTATAACTTAACGCTGGGTGCGTTTGGGTAAAAAATACCTGCGAGTGATGGATTCCCCTTCTTAATTGGAAACTATAATCTCCCTTACCTTTTTGATTATGTTGTGTTTATTGACCATTTTGAAACCCTCTGTAATATTTTTGATTTAAATAAATGCAGGTTGCAATTATATGGTGACTTTAATTATTTGCCTTGTCTCGTTTGCAAGAGTGAAACGGTGTCGCATTTAAATATTGTTACTTCATAGAAAGCGGCATGGTTATTTTTTTTTCAAATTTGAATGCCTTTATTTGGTTTAACTCCTGCCACAATACAGCAGTCAACGTCCTTGATTTATGCTTATCAAATGCTTCAATTGAGCCTATTGTTCAGGCTTTTGTACCATTGGTGCGTGTTGATGTATATAATCAAACCTTTGTAGTTCACTTTTGCCTGTCATGTAAACCAAAGTGCTAGTCGAAGGTTTTTTTTTTGTTTTGTTTTGTTATTGCAATGAAGACTACTTCGATTTTTTTCAATACCCTTTCAAATTTCAACTGGTCTGACACATTATTGCACCAAAACGCTGATTCGGCCACTACTAAATTGACTTCGGTAGTAACTAATGCAATAAGCAATTTTATTCCGAAACAACAAGCACGTAACTTTAAGTATCCTTGCTGGTTCTCAAGGAAGCTAAAGCGCCTGCTTCGCATCAATTTGCACTATAATCGAATGAATAGGAATACTGCACTGGATGTCTGGTACGTTAAAATCAGTGTTTATATTTCTGTAGTGAAGAAAGTAAATAAAACTATTGCACTAATGAAATGTTTAAAAAATAAATAAAGGAAGATCTATTGGTGCATCCTTCCGAAAGTGTTAGTATGACCCTTGGGACACACCCCTTGGGGAAACGCTAACGCTGGCCCCATCACTTTTTGTATTGGCTTTCTTTTTTGTCTTTCTCGTTTGTTCCCTCTATTTTCGCTGCCTCTTCCTGTCTTTGTTACGAGATAGGTGTTAACGTTACTCAAAGGAGACGTTCTGGAGCTAAACTAAAAACCATATGCGCCACAACGCATACAATTTATGCTTACGGGAAGCAGCTGACTTTCTGTCTTTATCAACTGATGAACCAAACCATTTTTCTGATTACTTCAGATCCTACAATTCTTGCCCTAAAGCTGCTGTTGGAAACGTCAATCTTGACAACAGCACAGACTTATCTGCCTCTACTGCATATGGCGCAGAAGTTCTCGAGGCTATTTGAAAATTAAAACCTTAGTTTTCGTCAGGGAATGAGTGTATAAGCAATTTTCTTATTAAAACCTGTTCTGATATCTCTACTCTTCTTTTAAAACGCATATTTACTATATAACTCTTGAAGTGTTTTTGTTATGGATTGCGGAAGTCTTCCATAGTTGTACTCATCTTTAAAGCTGATGATCCGTCAGTAGTTAGTAATTATCGCCCCGTTTCGTTAGTGCGTGGTTTCGCGAAGGTTTTCGAAATGGTTATGCTCAACCGGATCACTAGGTATCTAATTAAAAAAAGATTTGTAAAAGTCAGCATGTTTGTTGTTTTTTTTTTAAAGGGGAAAGTCCACAGAAACATATTTGTGATATTTTCTAGATTTCTTTGTAGAGAGAGTCACAAACAGAGCCTAAATCGATGCAGTATATTTTGATACGTAGAAGGCCTTTGACCGTCTTGATCGTTATAAACTTCTTCGCACGCTTTCTTTGTATGGCCTGTGCCCTCAGCTTCGTGAATGGTTCAATAGTTACTTCGGTTTGCCCAGTAATACTGTTCGCGTTGTATTTTAAGTGTTTTATAGACCCCTCAAAGAAAAAAAGCGCCACCTGTCGTACGCAAAAGCAACCATCGCCAGCCGCCATGCTGCAGGGTGGTGGTGCGTCGTTGCCTACGCTGCATAGGGAGAACGTTGGCATCATGGGCCTTGGAAATAACTGCGTCAGTTTCACGGCCCACGATGCCAACGTACTGCCGCATACCCCTGTGTAAGCAAAGTGGGTACGTATTCATAAATGCACTCGTTATCTCTTGACGGGCGTCGGTCGGGTGGGGATATTCAGCGGCGTAACAACGCAGATGTGTGTCTGCTCAAGAGAAAGACCGGAACGCGAGCCGTTCTCACCCAACACTCCTTGCGCGTTTGAGTCCGGTGTTTTTAATCTCACATTGTAGTGTTTGAAAATGAAGTTTTTTTTAAGTTTCCGCTCATTTTAAGAAATTAAAGCGTCAAATACAAATTTGATGTTGCTCGTGGTACCGTTGTGGAGATGACAGCTTCGTGAGCGCGTAGCTTCACGTATGCTCGAGCTCGCGGCGCTTCCAACTTGCACGTGTAAATTATGTGTTAGGTACGCTCCAAGCTATACGACCTCACACTTTAACCTGCCTGTTGCGCGTACACACCTGGGCAGCGCATGCTTTATGCGAAGCAACATGCACGCACTTGCAGCTTCTGCTTCACTGCAAAACAACTACAGAGTGCTTCCAAATAAACTTTCGACTCCGATATTGCCCGCAAAAATCAAGGACTCAACGCAATAAGTAGAAACTTACCTAGAATACGTCAATTACTGGCTGAATTTGCGCATCAAAATTCTAAGTATTAACTCCAAGTACAACAAATAATATACAAGAATGCCTTAAGAGGTCAGTCTTTTACTTTTTATTTTTTTCATGCTTCAAGTAGAGACTTGCATTTTTATTGTTATAAATGGGGCAAGTAAAAGACGTTTTCGAGGCAAGTTTAACTTGATACGTATGCTCAGTCGCTGATATTTGACGGGCCATTATTTGTAGCTTTTAGCTTTATCCTGAGACGACAAAAATGAAGCGGCTCAGCGTATCAAGTTGAAACTTATCTCGAATACGTATTTTACTAGACTCATTCACAGATTACAATTTTAGATCTCTAGTTCAAGCACGATAAAAAGTAAAAAAATTAAAACGGACCCATTTAAAAGCTAGGCTTTTTATTTGAATTCGAAATTGGGACTTAAATTTTAATACGTAAATATGACCAGTAAAATAAGTATTCGAGGTAAGTTTCTACTTGATACGTCGAGTCTTTGCTTTTTGCAGGTGAATTTAGAGTCGAAACTTTATTTTGAAACACACTGTACAGCATATTACGGTTTTACTTGTTTTGTACTTTTTATTGTAGACGATCTTTGCCTACATGGAACCCGTGTACTAACGATGGCTCTTGTGGGTCTACGTATTTGAACACGAAGAAGCAATGTGCAGTGTAGGAATTTGGAAGGGCCTGGGAGAGCGGAGACGGATTTCTTGCTCTTATTTATTTATTTATTTATTTGAAATAGTATCGGTCCTACACAGGACCAACATAGGAGTGGAGTCGCAACACAAAAAACACAAAAAATACACGCGCTCAAAATGCACAGATTAATAACACGTATTCGACACAACGATGAAATGACATCTCTATAGGTATTGCTGTCAGAAATCTATGAAACAAGAGAACTAAACTTTTCTCGAGTTTTAGCGGTCACGACATGTGCCGGTAGCTTCTTCCATTCTCGCACTTTTTGCAAAAAGATGGAATACCTCATATGGAAGCCGTCAAAACGTAAAAGCCGCGTAATTCCGCTCGAATCGCCCAGCTCAACCAAAGTAGTACTTGAATTTTAATAACACTTAATTTTGTATTTACATATTTTATTCCATGGGTTCCCAGAAAACAGAGAGAACTACAAAAGATTAATAGCCGCCCCTCAACGAAGAAGTTCTAGCTTTTGTCGAAGCGATGCACTTTGTCATCTTTAGCGGCTGGGAGTTGGGAAATATCGTTTACCCAAACCGTGATTAGGAAAACGCTACCCTTAGACATACGGAGGCGAAGGGAACGAGGAAACGCACGAACGCCATAATGTAAACGAGTGTACCGGCCGCAACGAAGTCCTTCCCCATGGCGACAGCCGCCAAATGTTGTTGGACTGGTTTAGAGGATTTTCGCTGTTGCCAGATGTTTCGAAAGGTGTCGATATCAAGTTCTGATGCACTGCAGGGGTCAAACCTAGGACCACTGTTGGTTATTTTGTTTTTGAACGATACAGTTTTATTCGGCAAGCATTCGAATGTCCTTCTTCTCACAAACGACATCGAACATTTTTTTTTTATATTAGCTAATGAGCTGGCTGCACCTGATTGCAAACTGATACTGGTGCGACTTCAGAGTGGTAAGCAAAAAATGGTTTGTAGCAAAAAAAAGTTGATTTTTCTTATTAAAGATACACGACGTTTTCATGTTCTCTTGTGTGCTAATAATTGTACTCTCTGATTCAATGCGCATGTTTCTAAGATCGTTGGTTCAGCGATAATAAAGTCACGTATCTGTCGTGCGTCAGTTCTGCAGCCTCGAACACTCGAGACTTAAATTTGGTTAAATTATTTGAAACTAGATATCTTTCATCCTATTTGCAAGGATTGAAAAGGTACAGAAGAAATCTATTAGAATTACTTACGAGCGATACATTGGTCAAATATTGTGCTTTAGTTACGATTCTTTGCTATAATTATTCAGACCTAAAATATGTTCAACGAGGAGGGCTATCAGATATATTCATTTTTGTCATAAGGTAGTGCATGCTACCGAAAAATCTGAGAGTTTGCATGCTAGTATTGACTTTTATAGGCCCACTAGAGCTAGTCAGAATTTTTTTCTTTTACATTTTACTTCTTTTAATATGTGCGGATCATAAGCATTACCTCTAGCGTAGTCTGATTTTGATAGCATAGGCAATTGTGAAAGATATTTTTCTAGAGTTTGTTAAGTTTAAGCCAGCCTTCCAGACGTGTATTTTATCTAGCACAGAGTTAGAGTCGAAGTTGTATCTGGTTCACAGGCCTGTATGCGTCTCTTTTCCCGTGTTTTCGTTCATTGTAAATTGTGTTGCTGTCAACACGACCTTGCAGTGCGACACAAAAGGCTCGAAAGATTTTTGTGGCACTAAGAAAAAATAAATTATTATTATTATTGTTATAATATTATTATTAATATATAATACTTTATAATAAACTTATTACGACAATTAAAATAAATTAAAATTAAATTAATTAAAAAGAATTAACAGTTGCTTGAGTCGGGAACTACATATAAGGGGGAAATGTTTTACTCATGAACTGTCCCAACAGTCATCCAACTGATTTCGACAGACACTGATCTACCTAATAGTACACCTGCAAAAATAAAAATTATAATTATTATTTATTTTTAATATTATTATTATTAACCTTGCACCTACCACCACACACTAAACACCTTGCGACCTTTAATATCTACCAATAATGAAAGGCGTAAATGGAAGAACAAAAACAAAACAAAAAGAAAACGTGGTTTGTCTACTTTGCAGCACTTTGACCACAAGGCGCAAACAGTTCAAAATAAAGTAAAAAATATTCTCAGAAAGATTACGAGGAGTAATGTCAACCCTAAGCTCCGAAGTGTGTGGTCTTTCTTCTGCGTGACTAGAATCTTCTGTCTTCGCTCAGCAAACTCGAGCTACGCACTTGAAACGAGTGGCTTTTACCCCCCCCCCCCCCCCCCCGCCCCCCAACTTTCTGCCATTCCTTTTCTCACTAAAGTGCCGGCTCTCAATTCTACTTACGGCCGAAAAGAAAACACACCGCTCGTTTTTCTGAGCAAGAAAGTTCTCTGGCGCACGGTACTTGACTTCAGAATGGCAGTTCATTTTGTCTTAAAGGGTTAAGCGACGTTTTTTTTTGTTTTATTTTTCTATTTGATAGTTTTAGGGACCACCAATATATTCCCTGAATTATGCGCGGTAGCGTTCATATAATAATAGAGAAGTGAATCTCAAGGAATGTTACTCCAAGAATAGATAGAATAAATATAAATAACGGAGGTACGATGACAAAACATTGGTTATGATATCTCGCTCTTTAACCCCCTATAGTTACAGCTTAGATATAAATAAGTATGTGACCACTATAATTTACAATAAAAGACTCTCAATTCGTATCTTACTAGAATATTTCTTGCTTCTAGGTTGCATATAAAGCTATTCTTTTAAATTTAAGAATCTGGATTTGTTATTGCTGACAGAGCAGAATATGAATGGGCTATAGAAGCTGTGATACGGTATTAATTGTCCCTGGAACACCACACGTAACGTAGGATGAAGAGCTAGACGAACACAATTTACTGCATGCGTGCGGAAATATGACCAACATTAATTTCTAACTCAGCAATTCGCTCACTGGACTTTGTGACTAAGAATAAAAGCGCCGTTCCACTGAATTTTTGTGTGACTGAGTTTACAAAAGTCACTGCATTAGATTTTGATTACATAAATATATTTTATTTATTATAAATAAATTACCGGTCCATCCTTCGGACTTCATTGATGTCCTTCGTATAGGTTTGGAGGTATAATATATAGATTCCGAACATTTAAATAAATGTAATGTGATCTGGAGCAGTCATCCATTAAAGATTCCTATTCACTGTGCGAGCAGAAAAAATCATCTTCACAAACAAATATCACGTAGCATTTTATTGCAAACCAAACATTCTTTTAGCATTTCTCAAACTTTATCTAGAGTTTCCAGAAAGGCTAAAATAAGAAAAGGCTGAACACGATAGTCAATCAAGTAATATTTGGAAATGTACAAGTTCTCTGCCAATTTTCGAAACAAAGTTTATGTAAAGATTTCTTTGTGATGAACAAGCTTAAGAATTCTTATTTTTATTTTTATTGTTTTTAAAACAGTTAGCAGTTTCAATGAAGTTGAGTTATTGGTCACCTTACCCTCGTTGCTCTCAGTACGTAGTTTACGCGCTAAAAGAGTCATAATGTGCACCTTGGTCCGCGTTCGCGAAGGACACTGTGGTTGCCCGGGTTTGAACAAGTGTACGTCATTGGAGACCTGTAAAATAATTTAGACTACGAAAATAACATCCCTGCCATTCTGATATGACCTCTCAGAGGTTGGAGCCTTCTCTACTAAGAGCCAGGTCAGCTAGCCATGGCCGAAACGGTACCTCTTTAAATCAAGAATGAATAATTTACTTAGAATCACCAATGCGTTCAAGGAAATGTATCCTCTTTTACAACGTTTGTGATGTTCATTTCACTGGGGGTGTTCAGAACACATTTCATCTGATTGCAATCGAAACGCTTTGGCACGTCGGAAGTCAACCAGCAAATCATTTGGTCGAAAATTTACCTCTATGATAATCAGCCTGCTAGCCTCGTTTCTTATTTGTCTTGTTTTGTCTCTCTCATCACACAGAAAACATAATTCAATAAACGTTGAAGCTAAAGCATCTGGCTGCTGTAGTGTTGTTATAACTCCGTATTGTGGGTACCCCTCAGTACATAATTAAAACTTAAGTAAATATGGCGCTCTAATTTTTCCCATTTCAGTGCTCGTGATAAGCTTCGTTATTATTAAGGCAGGTACAGAATATGATAGCCTGAATCCTGGGCCAGACAGTTTTGTGCCAGTGACACCATGCCTCTTAATTTTCAATACGTAAATATTCTGATTGAAAAGTTAAACGTTTATTATTATCTTCCTTATCATCTGTATTATAAAAACAATGAGTTACAAAATACAACCTCTTGATCAGGTATGGGCGAACATTTCTAGATATTATTACCAAAGAATCGGTTGCGGTTTCCATAAGGTGCCATTCGTCGCCGCAAACCTTGAAGAGCACTCCTTGATTGAATATTTCTGATTAAGTGAATGTATGTCGCGGATATTACAGCTTTCGTTCTGGTTTTTTAAAGGAGTAGTATAAAATGGTTCAGCTGATATTATAAGTAAACGAAATGCTTTTGTAATAAAAGGTTTTTGCTCACATTTCTGAGAAGTCTGAATTATGAGCGGCCTCTAGAAATCCAATCACATATGAGTACTTATTCAGGTGAGATTTACGCCATCACCAAAACACTGCACTTTTAGGACACATAAATATTAGAAACTGATCAATTAAGAAAGATAAAGTAGCACTGCCGGTTAATGAAACAGTCTGTAGAGGTTACTTGCAATTAACATTGAGACGAATTAATAAATATGCATTGAAATGAGTCGTGACGTGTTCCGCAGAAATTTAATATGATATCGAGATCAAGAAAATCAATATATATATAATAATTTGAACTACGTCGTCTGTAGCCAAACCGTTGCCAAGTCGCGAAAGCTTCGGGATATAAAGGTTTCACGCATGTTGGGGAGAGGTGATTTTGGGGGTCCCTATATTTCTGTAAAAACTCGTTTCATTGAATAACGTTTCGTGGAGAAATTTTCCATGTACACACGTTTTATGGATACACGTTTCGTCGACACGATCTTTCATCGACACTCGTTATGTGAATTTCACGCTGTAGAGATATTTCGTTACGCGTGTATCATTGGGGAGTGCGTTAGTCCACCCCCCGTCTGCGCTTACGCCGCTTCGCGGCGACTAATTACAAAACGTTTAACACCACTGACCGACCCGTACATGCCGCTTTGCGGCGACAGTCTCATGCAGCTTATTAGAATAAAAAAAAGCTAATCTGAGCTCTTGATGAAAGATTAGTCGATGAAAAGCATCACGATGAAATATCGCGCGGTGATGAAACGATCTGTTGATGAAACGTTATTTGGTGAACTGATTGACACCGGATTTTGGGAGGCATTTCACGTGCCGCATTGACACAGGGAGTAGCACCTCACAGTGCTCGAAGCTAATTGTGATACCGCAGGTATTTCTTTAGTTCGTTAAAATACCGACATTTCATGACACTTTACAATGTTTAACTACATAGGCATATCAAACCTTTTTAAGAACGTTTCTAGTGTGCAACCATCACCCATCTCTTCAAATTCGTTTGAACTGAATATCGTGTGCACTGTTTTTGTAGCGTGAGCTACACTGGCCGAGGTTGAGCAGTTTTGCGTGGCTCCTGGAGAGCTATGCAGCGCATGCGCGAGGAGCAGTGACGTCGCACGGCGCACAGCTGGCGCAAAAAAGTCGAATTTGGGGTTTTTACATGCCAAACCAACGACGGGCATCTGGCACGCCCCAGCAGAGGACTAAGGATTAATTTGGACCACCTGGGGATCTTTTGACGTGCAACCAAAAGCTCGGTTACACGGCGCCTCCTCCGCAATAAGCCTCCGTCAGATTGCGGGCACCTCGGCCGGGATTCGAACCCGCCACACAGGGATCCGTAGGCCAGCACTCTCGCCTCGGAGCAACCAAGGCGGCTGCACAGCTGGCGCACCGGAGCCGCTGCCGCCGCGCGCGCCTCGGCGGACTGCGCATTCCAGAGGAGTGACGTCATAGCCGCGGCAGACGCACTGACGCCGCCGCGTGCCCAGCTGTGCGCCTCCGTTGCGCAGTAGCCAAGTCTAACGGTGCACCGGAGCCGCTTGATAGCGCCTCTCATTTTGTGCGCATGCGCAGATGTATCAGTGGGGGTATACATATAGCGTGGCGTTTGAAAGTGTGGTATACACGAACTCATCTCTGTGACGTCACGGCGCGGTGGTGGCGCGTCGGTCGCACTTCCGGTCTGGGGCTGTGGGCAGAAGTCCCCATGCCAGACGTGTATTCCTGCGTTGTTTTGAAAGGAACCAGACAAAAACCTGCCTTCTCGTCAAAACGCCGCGCCTGGGGCCGTACCAAAAGTGTCGAGAAAGGTTTGAAGCTCAGAATTCACGTGCTCGGTTCGTCCGAGAATCTGGATATGTGCCGTGAAAAGGGAAAAGCAGACGCCGTCGGACAACGATTGCTTGGGCGGGAAGCACTTTGGGTTGAATTCACGGATACTTGTGGTCATCAGATTTATTTGTTTTGTTCCAACATGAACGCCAGAAAACCGTCAAGTTGTGCAGACCATCTACGGACTACGTTCAGTGCGTCTTCAAGTTCAAACGGCCGCCTGATTGTTCGAACTGTCGTCTGCTCTTTCAAACGTTTCTGCTTGTCGTCTGCTCTCTTAGACGACGCCGGTCCGTAGACCAAATGTTGGCCTGGTACTTGCGATAAGAAGTGCAGGCCTCAAAAGACTTAAATTTGAAGGTTGGTAAGCAGGCTCGATGAAAACAGTAGATACAAGGAGATGTTGATCATTGTTGCCAGTGACCCTCACCGACTTGTTATGCCTAATTCAGTTGGTCCGATTCTGCTTACGATTTTCAGTATCGACGTCGACCATCTCAGCTACGGTTCACGCTTTTGCAGCTCGAGCGGCGTCGCGACTGAAAATTCCGAGAAATCTCATCATGCGAATCAGGCTTTAGCGTACATTCTGCGGCGTCCACGCGGAATGAATCGCCACATGTCACATTATTCACGCAAAGTTTTGCGGTGTAACGAGCCTCGGTAATTTCGCTGACGCCGCTCAAGATAGTCAGACATCGCTTGGAAGACGTAGAACCAACAATTCGAACGCGAAAAAGGGCAGGGGGACTCACACTGACGCCGACAACATCGCATTTGAATGGTGTGTTTATGGGCGACGGCGAGTTTCTTGCCCACACCCCCATCGCGCATGCGCGGCGCCGGTGGCGTCCGCTAGGGGCGCTCCGGGCGCTCCGGTTTGTTTGTAAACATGAGTTGGTGTATAGCCATGGTGAGGGAGAGCGAAATTGCTGCTCAGCGGCGCTGAAGAACGGAGAAGCTTAACTCATCAGATCCTGAAGTAGTCACATAATGCGTATACCGTGTGTTACTCATTGAAGCAGCAGTAAGCATGATAATCAAGCTAATCCTAGACAACCAGGAAAGCTAAGAATAACCAGCTGAGCCTAAGCTCACGTTACGTATATCCTGGCATAGCCGAGCTAAGCCACTGAAATGTTTTTACGCAGGTGTCCTGTACGACGACATTCAGACATTCAACGATGAGCAGCTCCTCTTGCGTATATTGGATCGAGCCAACTGGAACGCAACTGAGGCTCGGGGAGCGCCGTCTGGAACGCAATTTCCCCGAGCAGCTAAGCTGGACCTCGCCTTTCGAAAGATTTCTCCCAAGGACGCATTTCGTTCGGCAAAACAAGGTAAGATTGTTTTTCATTAAACCTAGATGCCTCTAGATAGTATGATAAATAACACACTTAAAATCGGTCTAGCCAATTATGGTTGAAAGAGAAACGTGTAATTTTTTTACCTTAGTTCGCGATTTGTTGCAAATTTAGTAATGCCGTAGGAAGTGTTTTTGATTTCAGAAATAGTCTTATACCTTCAACGCTTTTGAAGTTACCCGCCTTCTGTTTTCTTGCAATGCAACACGCAATTCGTACTCAATTCAATTTAATACATTTTTTTTTTATTTTGTGATCACAAACAACCTAATGGCTCGTTGATAAAGCATAGAAATTTTATTTACTCAAGTAATACACTCGCTATATAAACAAATTTATCGCATTAAAATAGGTATAATTAAAATACCGGTAGTCAATCATCGTGTTAAGAAAATCAATACTAGTGACAAAGAAATGCGGGGTGATCGCATGGGATATTCTTGTTACCACATAAATGCAAAAAGTTGATTGAGACTCAGCTGATCAATCTATGTAATTATTTATTCATCAATTTAAGCTCTATGTAAACATTCGTGCATAAATGCTTTCTTCAGTGTCGTGCTAATAACCTATGTAAGACAACGCGCGTTTTTTTTAATAAATAACAACAACAAAATATACCATGTTAACGGCATGAACAATGCGGACATGTCCTCTTATGGCTCGAGTATGGACTCCTTTTCTCACAAAAACATTTTCTTGATTAGTGCAATAATATCAGCCAGCACAACTAAACTCATTATTAAGCCAGCCCAGATCCTGGAGTATATTAGTATTCTAGCAACATCTATGACTTTCGATGAACGAAGCCCGTTGACACGTCTCTTTAATAGAAATGAAGAAAGTGCGGTGGAAAGTTGGAGTAGTTGGTGGTACATGTTAACGGTGAAAATAAACAGCGCTAAATCAACGCGAGAGACAAGACGAAGTGCACACACGAAGAACTGAAATAAGACGAAAATGAAGTACACAACGCTTCCTGTGCGTACTTTGAATTTTTTTCAACGGGAGTTTTTGTTTTTGTTGTTTATTTTTATTCAAATCAAACATGAGTCCCACGGGTGTTCATTGATGGTAAAAGAAGAATAGTGGCTTAAAGTTTCTGGTAACAAAAAAAAAGAGTATATCTGTAGTTTAGTCGTATGCTTCAGGAGCCAATGCATAATGCAGTCCTTATTTCTATACGATTATGTAAACAGGGAACTTGGTTGATTACCTTTATGTGATCAGATCTGATATGACAAGCGACGGCTGAATACATAAAACGGTGCCTTCTTCCTAATATTGAAGGTGGCTTTCCGTAGTATCGGGAATTATGTCACACTGAACACTGACACGTAAAGTCGAAAGTGCTCAACAGAGACGCGTATAAAATGTTAGCCAATAAAACACGAGGAAAAAAAATAAATATAAATGGTCAAGAAAATAGCCTTGGCAGGTCATTTTCCAACCGCAACTTTAGAATAAAACTAAGATAAATTGTGTTACAACGGATCGTTAGTGTTACGTAAAAATATTTGCATCATATCCCATAGTTAAACCTGTAGATTATATTTTAGTCGCATATTGTTAATGCTACTTAGCGTAAGACGATGTATGAACATCCACGTCTGAGGATTACAAAAATTGCATTAACTATTTTTAGCCATTAAAGGCTGTTGCTTTAGTGTTTTCAGCCTCTTCTCATTAATAGACTAACGACGCCACCTTTTTATCTGTAGCTTCATTTTAAGAAAGATTTAGAAATCACAAATGGCTGTTAGGCCAGTGGGCAGGGTGGTGGATATTCGACGTGCTTTTAGGTCAGAAAATCAGTCAGAAAAATATAGGTGTGTGGTGGTGCAATTTATTGGTACCGCAGCCAGTCTCGTTTCGCCCCATCTCAGGCCGTTTGTGCCATAAACTGAACATCAGACGTCTTAAAACACCGCAGTGAAACTTTTAACTGACAGCCCGACCAGGGACGGAGAAGAAACACTTTATGAACAATGTTTCTTGAGTAAAAAAAGTTTTTAAATTACTCATATGTTCTCGCTTGCCCTAAAGCTTGTATACCCAACGTCTCATTAAGTTTACGGTGGGTTAAAGTCTCAGTTTCGCCAAGCTTGAAGCACATTTATTATGAAGGTTATAGATTTTATTATCGGCTATTTTGATGCTGACAGAAACACAAGAGAACACTGCAAAAATAAATCATCGAGAACGGGAAACATGCTATTTTACAGGCAGAGCATTTGGCAAACTAAGGACTCAAAGATAAGGCTAAAGAATCTTGCTGCTCAAGTTTAAACGACTCCTCGTGTTCGTGGTCTATTCAAATTGTCGAACGTTTTGAAAACCGAACTTCTCGGACGTTGTACCGAGCACATAGCTCTACCTAGGCTAAAAAAAAAAATATTTTGATTAAAAAAAACAAAAACTTTGTTTCTGGTTTTTTTACTATTGACATAAAAAGCACAAAAGGGAAAGAAACACGGAGCTAATTGATTTCAAATATTAACGAGCCTCGTAATCATATTACCTCTAGATATGGTAAAAAAAACATAAATCGTGACGTCAAAAAATAACCATACCACACTTCACTTCGTTCACGGTGTAGGTGGAGGATTAAAAAAACTATACCATATTATATTGTGTTAGTCCATAAAATAAAAAAGTGAAAAACGATGCGGTGACGGAGGAACAGAGAAATAAGGAGGGAAGACAATTGCTTGTGGTTGTCTGCTGCTTTAATCTGTCGTTAAACAGTTTGCGTTGTCCTAAAAGCATCCACCAAATGAGCACTGTTATGCTGTTTAGCATGAATTGTGCAGCAGGGTGGTCACAAATTTTAAAGATATATCAAACGAAAGATTGTAAAACTTTAATACAGGAGGGATTAATTAGTGTTGCCTGATATTTGTTCGTTATGGGTGCATGTACGTGAAGACACCATTATTTTATGTCGTCTATTGCATATTTCCCGGTTAATACATTATCACGCCCTTAGTGAACGAAAACAGCGGGTCCTGTATAACACGCAACCGAACCTTTGCTACTGCACCACCATATGTACACACTTTTGTTTAACACAGCATCATAATTGACGAACGGTGGTTGCAAGTTCACCCTTGCAGTAAACCCAATACAGCTAGCGTTTAGTATAATAAAGAATGTATTGCTATTGAAAGATGCGTAGTAAAAAAAATCTACTCAATTGAGAAAGATAGTTTATACAGTTGAAAATAGTGTAAGGTGATATTATCACTGCAAAAGCTAGCGATAAACGCCTGCAACTATTGATCTATATTCGTTTATTTCAAATGATTGCTGGATTTCTCTTCCTGACACAAATTTTCAAATGGTTCCATAATTCTTTGTGAGAAAAAAAAGCTTGTTTCTTTTCTTTTCGGTTTACAAAAATCCGGTAATTGTGCATCCCTAGTTGTATAGCCGATGCAAAAAAGCGCCTAGTTTTCGGTGCACGAAATCTCTGACTAATTGACTTGACATCTCCTGATATGACCTGCCAGTGACGCGTTTTATGTTTTCGGGACTCCGTGCTAGACATTTACGGCGTCAAGGTATCGGGCGCATGAGTTTAACTCAAAAGAAAGTGTGCTATATATTTCCGAGACGGCAGAAACTTTCTGCTTACATATACAAGAGCTTTTAATAAATTAAAAAAAAAATATTTACACAAAAAAACTATATTACCTATTCCGCCCATTAAACCAGAATATATACTGTAATATTTCTGGGAGGGTAAGGCCGCGTTCGATCATATAGACGCGTTTAACTGCAGGCGTGAAAAAATTCCTTCTCGATAGTAAAATAAACCCAGAACTTTAAACCAAAAGTAGATGCATTACATTTAATAAAGGGTGAGTGAGACTGCATTATATTTAAAAAAAAAGAAAGTGCAGTGTGTGTATTTCTTTAGAGTTCTCGCAAAGCCTCATGAATGAACCGCTATTGAAAAACAGTGAATTTACGGAGCAACCTCCGCTCTCAAGAACCAAACTGCGTTATGATATTGACAAGGCGTGTGGTGACGATGTGCAGCTCACGTAATGTAGCTATGGGAGCGCGAAATACAATATTCTGCTATGAAGTACTATGTTTGTGCTTTGTGCGCTGAATACATGAGCACACATAGTGTTTAATACAATGCTATGCAGCACACGACTTGCTTACTATTCTGTACGAGGCACGCTTTGCCAATTCAACACCCTGGTCTTGACTGAGCTATTGGAAGAGCGCAGTCTATCGGGGTTCCAATATCAGGTGCGCCAGAGAAGTCTTCTTGGAAAGTTACAGAGACACTCGTAATATATATGTTAACTCTGATGTAAAAGCGTATTTGAAGACACTATAGAACCTATATGTATATATACATTGTAGAGTTTCTAAGATGGCACATGTCAAAATGTTTGAATTGGCGAAAAGGGCTTCCCGTCTGATATACTACTATTTCAAGCAAAAGCAAGCCGAACAAAAGATCTGATAACATACATATTGATAGTTTGAAGAATAGAAAAACCAAGAAGAAGACATGTCGTTTAGAAAAACTAGAGGAAACAACAGTATTATTTTTTAAGCAGGCTTTTGTGGTGAGTACAAGATGTCTGAATATCACAAGCCCAAGGCCGAGGTACACGAAATATTGGAAAACATTAGGAAAGGGGCAGGCTTTCATTTTTGTTTTTTGCTCCTCGATTACAGGTTTTCATAGAAATGCGAGTTCACCAGCTCGTCTCTCTTTACTAAGATATTAAGGTGGGCTAGCTAGATATGCATTTATTTGTAATACGTCTCTGTTTACATTATTGTTTCTAGCCTCTAATATTCTGAAGCGTTAATATAATGGCAATGAGTAATTTTCGCTTTCTATGTATGCATCATAGAACATATACACGGTTAACTAATAGGTTATCATATATTGCGTATTCAAGAGTATAAATGAATTGCCAGTATACCGTAAGTATTTTCATTTAATTTATTTTTCTTTATTTTTTTCTCAAGCCCCAAAAAACTAGAGAGGAGTGAGTTTAATATACAATAACACTCTAGAAACAATAAAAAGGGAAGAACACACACAAAAACATTACGACGCATTATCTAAAAAAAATGTGAATTGAAACTCTAAAATCGTCGGTGTCAGTAATTGAGACGATGGCTGTGGGAACGCGCTTAGAGTCTATGGAGGTTTTTTGCGCGTGACAAATAGTTGGGTTAGAGCGATACATTGTGGAACAAACTTAGACGAGATAATTTTCTACGAAGTGGGAGATTGGGCAATAACAAGTATGATTTCATGGTGGTGACGCTATAGATGTGCGGTGATAGTTGGAAAAAATAAAACTATAGCGAAGCGGTTTTGAATAGATTCTACTGCAGATGAAGGGAATACGGGGTTCTCAGAAGTGACATATTCAAGTTTGGTACAAACGAGAGTTTTATAGAGACGAAGTTTTAATTAAAGGGGCGCAAGCTAAGAATTTCATTCGATGGAACCCAACACTTGACTACTTCACTTTTAGTGAAGTAGTCGACATGAATATTCCAGAAGCGATCATTGGTTATATGAACACCGAGATATGTATAGGACGGTACAGTAAGCTGGAGTTAATTATTAATGACGTATGAAGGGCACGTGTGATTTTGACGAGAGAGTCTCATAGATTTACATTTGGTGATGTTAAGTTCCATACGCCAGACATCGCACCGTTGAGTCACGTTGTTAATATCAGACGGAAGAGCAGAAATCTTGGAGTCGTTAGCAATTATTTTGGTAAATAATAAAGTCGTCAGCAAGACGGCTAATAGAAGAAGAAACCTTCATTAGATGATCGTTTATATAAATAAGAAACAGTAGTGGACACAGCACCGAACCCTGTGGAACGTAAGAGTTAACAGGTGAGGATGTGTAATTAGTCCCATTGAATTGAACAAATCGGGGTCGGTTTGTTAGAAAGGATTCTATTCAATTGAGGACGCTTGGGTCAATGTTAAGGTCGCAATGTTTATTATGAAGAGGCACGTGAGGAACCTTGTCAGAAGCGCTTTGAGAAATCAAGAAATATGCAGTCAGTCTTAGATCCCCGGTCGAAAGTGATGTGAAGATTATGAATAAATGATAGAAAGTGAATTTTACACAAAAATAAGTTCTAAAAGCGTATTGTGATCAGTTAAAAACAAATTTGAATCCAGAAAGATCATTAGTTGGGAGTAAATTATATAATCAAGGATTTTCTATAGAATACTTGTTAAAGATATAGGACGAAAGATAGAAGGAATTGGTTTATCGCCACCTTTGTGAAGATGAGTTACCTTACCCCCCTTCCACTCTTTTGCTACTAGTCATTGTTCAGGCTATTTGAAAAATATTTCTGACAAAATAAACCCAAATATATTGTAATATTCAGAATTGATGCTATAAATTCCTGCAGCTGAAGATATTTTCATGTTTGCAATACTATTAGCAAGTCCTTCAAAGTGTAGAATAACGGGATACATTTGTAAACATCCACAGGCAGGAAAAACAGGAGGGCAAGACATAACGGATTTAGAAAACGATTTGGCAAACACTTAATTAAAAAAAAAAAATAACTCATTAGCCTTCTCAACTTCAGCGTCCGTAAGGGTGACGCCAAAACTGGTAGCGGAGGTAATAACGTTCTAAAATTTACACGGATTGTTTAGTGCCATGGCTGGTAGAGGTATATAAAAAAACGAGGCTATCAACCTGTCGGCTGCTTCTTTGTGCATTTCAGCCGCAAGATGATACACTATTCAGCTTTGCTCATTTCAAGAAAACTTGTTGTCTGGAAGCAGATGTTTCTTTTGTTTTAGAGTGTTTTGAGCGTCACGCTGTACCATGGCGATTCGGGAGATTAATATACAATGCGAAGAGACATGTGTGAGCCTATTAGTGATGCAAACCTTTCCTTTAGCAGACACCTAGTTTTGCTCTACCAAGCGTTCCTCAAATCAGTGCACATAACCATATAAAAAAAGGCCAAGTTCGCTGTTGATGGCTTTAAAATCAGCCATAGCATAATCATAACTTTGTATAATTTGCTTAGACTTATAGCACGTAGGTACGTTTAATGAAACATGCAATACAGAATGATCGGTGAGGCCAGGCATTTGCGTTATCATAGAGATTAGTACGGGGATGTTGTTAAAATCAGGTCTAACAAGGAAGCAGTTGATGCATCTATAGCGACCCTCACGTCAGCACAAGCGGATCCTCAAAAGAAGATGAAGAAAAGGCGGGGCTCGCGCGGCACGGATACATAAAACGCAGTTCGAATCCTACCGCTGTCTGTACTGGTCGCTCTCATTCTAGCTCCTACAGATTTGGTGACCCGGTATCGGACTCACGCCTTCCACCCTGCTGCTGTTTTCATGGCTCACGCCGGCCCATCAAACGTTCCTCACGGCGACGCCCTCCTCACGGCAACGATCCAAAACATTCGGCTTCCGCCTTTTTGGTCCAAAAATCCCCGAGTATGGCTCATGCAAGTCGAGGCACAGTTCCGTCTCCGGCACATCACCAGCCAAGAGACGAGATACCTTCACACCGTCTCCTCCTTGACAGCCGACGTCGCCGAGGAACTGGCCGACATTCTCTCCACACCGGATCCGGTCAACCCCTTCGATCATTTGAAGGCAGCCATCCTTGATCGGAAGTCCGAATCGGAGCGCAGCAGGCTGCAACAACTTCTCACCACTGAGGAACTTGGTGATAGACGCCCGTCGCAACTCCTCCACCGAATGCGCCAGTTTCTGGGAGACCAAAACCAGGACCCCAACAACCATCTCCTCCGTGAGTTGTTTCTCCAACGTCTTCCGCAGAATATGGTTCTGATGCTAGCGGCTGCGGAAGACATATCACTAGACAAGCTTGCTGAGCTTGGTGACCGAGTCGCAGACTATTCGAGGTCCCCTAGCATCAGCACCGTTACTCCTCAGTCACCAACAACAACGGAAGACTCAAGATTTTCTCGTATCGAAGACCGCATTGATGCTCTAAGCCGTCAACTTGCCACCCTTGCACCTTTGACGCGGCATCGCCAACCACGGTTCCGCTCCCGTCGACGCTCGGGCTCTCGCTCCCGTTCCCTGGAGCGCACTTCCTCCAACAGAGGTGAGGACGACACTACCTCGGGTGTGTGCTGGTACCATCGTACCTTCGGAAACGATGCCCACAAGTGCGCCCTACCTTGCTCTAGGGCGGGAAACTAGATGACCGGGCACTGACGGCGGCAAGTGGCACCGGTCAACAGGAAAGCCGCCTCTTTTACGTCGTAGACAGAGTAGCTGGCCATCTCGTCCTTGTCGACACTGGAGCCGAGGTCAGCGTACTACCGGCCTCTTCTTTGGACCGACAACGCAGGCAAAAGACCTCCCCGCTCCAGGCGATCAACAATTCCCCAATTGCCACCTACGGTCAGCGGTCCGTCACACTCAACCTCGGACTGCGCCGCACATTTCGGTGGCTATTCATTGTCGCCGATATCAAGCAGGCTATCCTGGGCGCTGACTTTCTCAGCTTTTACAACCTTGCCGTAGACATTCATTCACGGCGCATCATTGATTTGACCACACACCTCTCCGTGAATGGCGTGCTCTCAACCACCACGACTACAGCCATTCGCGCGTTTTCGCCGTCGTCAGACTACGAGAAAATTCTTGAGAATTTCTCGAACATCACGAGACCGCACACAAGAGAGTCGCCGGTGAAACACACCATCACCCACCACATCGCTACCTTTGTTCCTCCCGTTTTTGCGCGTCCTCGTCGATTGTCTGGAGAACGCCTCGCCATGGCTCGTCGCGAGTTCGAGCACATGCTCGAACTTGGAATCGTTCGTCCATCGTCGAGTAACTGGGCATCACCTCTTCACATGGTCGCCAAGAAAGATGCAGGCGACTGGAGACCATGTGGTGATTATCGCGCCTTGAACGCCAAGACTCAACCTGACAGATATCCACTGCCTTTGGGAGCCTGCAGACATCCCAAAGACCGCCATCGTTACTTTCCTCAACCAACATCTCTAAAAAAGTTGCGTGAATTCTTGGGCCTACTAAACTTCCATCGTCGGTTCCTGCCGAAGTGTGCTGAGTTACTAAAACCCCTAACTGATCTGCTCGCCACCAAAAAGGAAGCCTCGGCGTCTCTGAATTGGAGCGAAAGTGCAGCGTCTGCCTTTTCCTTAGCGAAACAGGCACTTGTTGACGCCGCAATGCTCACCCCATCCTGCCCCAGACGCGCCGCTCCGACTCCTCACAGACGCATCAAGCGTAGCTGTCGGTGCGGTTCTTGAACAGAACGTTTCGGGCTGGCAGCCGCTTGGATTTTTTTCACACAAACTCAAAGACGCTGAACAGAAGTATAGTACATTCGCACGGGAACTTCTAGCAGTGTATCTATTCATCAAACACTTTCGCCACTTCATCGAGTGCCGGGACTTTTACGTTCTGACCGATCATAAGCCCCTGACATTTGTGTTCCATCGAAACCACACCGACTACACCGCGCGTGAGATCCGGCACCTCTGCTTTATCTCAGAGTTTACCGTTGATCTCCGACATGTCAGCGGCCAGGAAAATACTGCTGCTGACGCACTCTCTCGCGTAGCAAACATTACGTCAGCTCAACATTCAGTGGATTTTGAAGAGCTAGCAGCCGCTCAAGACGATGACCCCGATCTACAACGCCTTCGTGACTCTTCTGCATCTCTCAAGTTCGCTGACATTCCTCTACCTCTTTCTCCAACAACCGTCAGTTGCGAGACGTCAACCGGCGTTTCACGCCCGTTTGTACCACCAACGTTTCGCCGGACTCTGTTCGACCACTTGCACAACAGAAGCCACCCGGGAATCCGTGCTTCACAAAAATTGATTACCGCTCGCTTCTTCTGGCCGAACATGAATGCGGACGTCCGCCGCTGGTCTCGAAATTGCCTTAAATGTCAGCGCGTCAAAATCATCCGACACACCATCACCCCGATCTCACCATATCGCCCACCAGACTCGAGGTTCGCTCATGTCCACCTCCACTTAGTTGGACCTCTTCCTTCATCCCGAGGTGCCTGTTATCTGCTGACTTGCGAGGAACCGGTTCACTAGACGGCCCGAGGCAATCCCTGTCCCCGACATGACAGCAGAGACAGTCGCGAAAGCCTTCCTCGACGGCTTGGTGTCCCGTTTCGGCTGTCCTACAGTCGTAACTACCGACAGAGGACGACAGTTCCAGTCCGCCCTTTTCGCGGCTTTTGTCTCCATCCTGGGTGTCCGACACATTCACACCACCGCCTATCATCCATCAGCTAATGGCATGGTGGAACGACTCCACAGGCAGTTGAAGGCAGCCCTCGCCACCTACGAGCCGCGCGAACGTTGGGCCGACCATCTCCCCTTCGTCCTCCTGGGCCTTCGCTCGGCGCTCAAGGCCGACCTCGGCTGTACAACAGCTCAGCTTGTATATGGTTCCCCATTGCGCCTCCCTGGAGACTTTTTCTCTCCAACGTCCTCCAATTCTCAACACGAACCAAGCCGCTATGTCGCAGACCTTCGACAAACCTTTCGTGAGCTGCGACCAGTTCTTCCCGCTCAGAGGAACCCTCAACACATTTTCATGAGCCAAGACCTTGAGTCGCGCACCCACGTCTTCTTACGGCGCGATCGTATTCGTCGACCTCTTAGACCAGCTTACGATGAACCTTTCAAAGTGCTCGGTCGCCAGGTCAAGACCTACACCCTCGACATCAACGGTCATCATGACGTTGTTGCTACAGACCGCGTCAAACCGGCCTACCTGGACACAGCCCTGCCTACGCCCGCCTCTGCCATCACCACCCCACTGCCACCATCGGCGCCTCCACCTAGACCCCAGCGCGTCACTTGGGCCCCTCCGGCAGCCATCGCTCTACAGGGGGGAGCCTAATAGCGACCCTCACGTCAGCACAAGCGGATCCTCAAACGAAGATGAAGAAAAGACGGGGCTCGCGCGGCACGGACACATAAAACGCAGTTCGAATCCTACCGCTGTCTGTACTGGTCGCTCTCATTCCAGCTCCTACACATCTATGTGCGTTGGGTGTGAAACCATATGTGAAAAATTTAAATCGAGGCACAAATTTGCGAACTCACTACATTCTGAAGACAAGGAACTAAGGTTAGTACCTCTATCTGGCCAAACTATGGAGGGATAATTAAAATCACCCAACAGCATTATTGGCGCTTTTGGAAGCAGCAAAACAATTGCGTTTATTGCGTCGTGATGTTTCATAACAAAAGTGCTACTTTAGTGGGAGGGCGATAACACACGCCTTTAATATATATATATATATATATATATATACATATATACATATATCTAATTTTTCGCCAGCCCCCATTCCCTTTTCCTTCCCTTTACTTTAAAGCAATAAAGTTAATAACCACTCTCTGCCCTCTTATATTAAAAAAAAAATGATACTAACCCATGTTAGTTGAAGCTCCCGTACAATACGAACGTGAAACGCTGCAATACAGTCTGACACGATGATCAACACTCCAAGAACGTTTCTTTCTTCTATATCGTTACGATATAAATGAAAACGTTTCTCAAAGTCTAAAATTTAGCTCCTACGTATTTTGCTCGACAAGCAGGTCTCGGTGAGAGCAGAAATATCACCATCACAAGAGTCGCCAACGGAAGACAAATAATCCCGCTTGTTCACGATGCTTCTAATTTCTATAAAAAAAAAAAAAAAAAAAAAAAAACAGAAATATTATGTAGATACATGTTAGCATTAATTCTTCCACCCATCCTGCTCCGTTATGACAAAGCCGAAGTCCGATCTGAAATTCTTGCTGCATGCCCAGATAAAGCCTGATCCGGTTGAAAAACTGAAGTGCGGTTGAAAGTTCCGGTATTATGATTAGAAAAAATCAGATATAGCTCAAGGGCGTTTAATCCGTTTACCTTACTGAGTCGGTATCGGGCGCGTAGTTATAACATTTGTTCCCAGTGAGTAGCTTGTCAAAGCGTAGCTTCAAAGGCACACCTTTTGATTTAACAGCAATGCGCACCGACGGTATAAAATATTCACTCATGAAAAAATACACTGCCTTAAATTTTGACGCCTTTGAAAGAAAACATTTTTGCAATTATTGGGCGATTTTGTGCTGATGTTACACACCAAAGCGATGTGCTCCTTCGATAGATGACGTTGTAAGTTCTATTCCTAATCTTTCTAGACACATTCAGAACAGCCATTTTCTGATTGCGCCCAGGTTTCCTTATCGACATCCGGAAAGATTAAAAAAAAAATGTTACACCGGCGCGCTTTCCTCTCTGCGTCGTCGCAGCGGGCCCGGAGATCAACGCGTGGGATGGAAACATTAAAGGGATTTCCCCGTCAAATTTTGTGCTCGTGAAAACAATTGACTATCATTGTTATTGCCTCAAAACGCATAGTCTGTGCAATATCTGAATTTTATATGCCGCTGTGCATGAGTAATTGATTATAAAACTGCTCCAATCACATCCTAGACTAAACTGTGCTTTCGTTGGCAACATTCAAGTTCTGACATAAACTTTGTTAAGAAGCCGACATAAACTGTTAAGACGCTGACATAAACTTTGTTAAGAAGCTCCTCTTGCATTTTTTGTCATGAGCCCCAGGTTGGATTCGATATCTCCGCCGAGAATAAAAGCAGGCGGAATTTTGCACTTTCAACATATACCGCTGTAGACACAGGGCCACTACTACACATTTTAAAACTTTCGGCATACAGCGCACAATATGCCTTGGGGCCTGCAGGTTAAACAAAAAAAAAAAAAATCATTGCCTTTAAAGCGAAAATATTTGATATTACGAACCTGTAAAAGCACGACGAAAACATTAGGGGTTTACGCTTCTCAGTAATGCGAAATTAGAGCGCAGCTCTTGAGGTATGTTGATTTTGTGATATACCGTGGTAAAAAATTTGAGAGAAATATATATATTCAGAGAGAGAGATATCTCTTTTTGCTTTAGGGTACATCAGGGAGGACAATGCGGGTACGATATAAGCCTCACATTGCAAGGCGCGCAGTCTTTGGCTCAACGTGAACGTTTTTTGACTAGTTCCTCCGACATTTGTGAAGCCGCATCTCGTGAAGCCGTGGCCTGTGGCGCCGCATGACGTCACAGTTTCCCCGCTATATTTAACTGGGAAATTAACGCCATGTGTCCTCAACAACAATTCAGTTTCCCCGCTATATTTAGCAGGGAAAACGGCGTCCCATCACTTAGTGTCACGTCACCTGTGAACGAATTCAGTTTCACCGCTAAATTTAGCGGGAAAATTGACGTCACGTGACCTCAACACCAATTCAGTATCCCCGCTAAATTTAGTGGAAAAACTGAATGCGCAGTGGTGCATTATGGTTCATCGCAGACCTACACACTAATTCAATTTCTTCGCTAAACTTTGCGGTGAAATAAATTGGTGTATAGGTCTGTGACGTCCCATAATGCAATGCGTACGGTTACGCCGACGGCGACCGCGACGGTGACGGCAATGCCGCTATACGCGGAAACGGGAGCCTAAAGGCCTGACCCCACTAGCGGCAACGGCGCTGCCGGTCGGTGCCCCGGGCCGCCGGGCGGCAACGCCGTCCGGCGTCCTAACGCGAGGAGGGCACATTGACCTTCGTTTTGCGGGCGTTAAAGTCACGTGACCGAACTGGCTCTTGGAATCGCGCTCGCGTCTGCTCTTACTTAAATTCTTTCGTTTCGGCTCCGATGTTTCGCATATATCGGCATCGAAACCGCACTTGCTGCCTACATAATAGATGTCCATGATGACCTGGTGATCAGCGCGAATGTGATCATCCTACAATGCTCGTTGATCTTGCGACGTCGCCGCGCTCTGAAGGGAAGGAGGCGCAGGTTTTGGGTCCGGCCGAGTTGGTACTACCGAAACCCTGAGGAACAGGTCAGTGCTGTGCTGCCCCGGCTGCGCGCCAGAGATGAAGGCAACCTTCGAGAGTGTCACCAAATAAAACACAACATCCGTCACAACGCATGCGACATGCGACAAGTGCCACGGACAAACTCACCTGTTATTCCGAATTTATCTCCGATTATTTCCCAGCGGTTCTTCTTAGCGTCCTTATATAGGTAATCTGGTTCTATCTTGTTATATAAAAAGGGGAACAGTCGCACAGTTTCGAAGAACCGCTCCGTTGGGAAAGGCATTTAGGGAAATAGGGAGCAGACGAAACGAAACAACGCTACCTCCTGTGCAACGAGAAAGACGCGCGGAGAAGCGGCTTGCGCGTTGCAATGGCATCGCAACGTCACTATCTACGCCACCTCTCACTGGCTTCTTTATTCTGCGGCGAAGAACGGCGAGCTCTCAACCGCGCAAGGGCAGGTTGCCTTGGCGGCGCCCAGCGGCGCGCCGCTAAGGGCGAAAGCTGGTTTTGGTCGGCAGCCCGCTGCGGCCGGCGGCGCGCGGCGAGCCTCCGCGAAGCTAATCTGGTCGGGCCTTAAGAGCTGCGCTCTAAAACTTATGCATCCTGTCCCATCAGCGTCTTCCAGGCCCACTGGCGAAACGGAATAATGTTATCGCTTTTCTATCAGGTGGTGCTGATATCGCCGTGGTGTTAGATTGTGGTTGGATGAAGTCAAACAAAACCGTAGTAAGTAGCTCAGAAGTTGACTCGTGTTCAGGCACGCCCCACGGAAAGCATCCCTGTGACAATGATTGCAAATGGGCGAGTCGGTACACGGTCAAATAAAAAGCGAAAGAGCGCAAAATATACAGGAATTTATGGGAGATGGGCTGTGTGCGTGTCCTTTTCCCAATTGTCCCTGCGTCTTTTGCGCTGTTTCGCTTTTTATCATCCTTGTGATGACAAGCCCATTCTCATGGTACAATCCGGTGATGTCGCCCATGTAACGGTGCCTCCCATGATGCTGTTGTTTCTATTGACAGAAGGCGGATGCCATGACGGGGCCGCAAATAGTATCAGCTACTGTAACAGAACGACGAAAATTTTGGGCATTCTGTCCCAGCCGTTTCTGCAAGGCCGACTCTGCATTTGCATTAAACCTTTGTAGAGAAGGCTAGCACCACGTAAATCCTGTTCGCGTTTTGATGTATCTGATTACCGCTTCCTCAAACTTTCACGCAAGTACGCTAGTCCTGACGCTCATTGTTGCAAATGAAAGGGATCGAAGAAAATATAGACGTAGAATCGTGACTCCATTTAGTCCCTGTCAACTTGCTTAGAAGGTGCTTCCGTTCCCTATATTAGGAATGTCAACTATGTTTACAAATGCTAATGTCAGCAGGCGTTAGTAGTCGCCGCTGAAATATTTCTGGAGTAGAGAGGCTAAGGCCCAAAAGCGCCAATTTCCATGATGACACCGCGGGGCCACAATAAATGGGTTGACGCGGACGCGTTTGCCGGAAGAAACTTTCGATCGCTCGCGGCTGATGATGACAGGAAATCCCTAAACGGGGGCGAAAGAAAGTACTCAGCCTCCCACTCAGGCGGACCCGAGATTTTGTATTAATTATTAGATGCAGTGCACACACGATGAAACAAAGAAACCGTCTTTTCTAACGTGTTTCAATCTAGGTCAAGGTATGCCTCTTCTTTTAGACTTGGCCTGGTTTTGCCAGTTTTTTATTGATTGCTCAACAGTTTAACCCACCAAAATGAGAGGGGAAGTGACTTTATATGATATTCATAATCTAATATTATTATTATTATTATTATTACTATTATTATTATTATTATTATTATATATAAACACTGTTTGTCGCGCCCTTCGAGATGTGAGACCATCTCAAACGCCGCGCATCAAAACACATTTTGGAAAGTGCGTTCGCCTCTATTATGTATCCCATATTTTTAACAACCTCCCCTCTGTGCTCCTCGATGTAAGTTCTCGAGGAGCTTTGAAACGTAAATTGAAGACTATTTGCTTAGACATCATTTTTTAAAGCGCCGATTAATTTGTTTTGTTTTCATTTGTTTTTCTACTTGATGTGACTTCTGTGCGCTGAGCAATACTAACCCTGTTTGTATATACTTCTCTCTGTCACGCGTTCTAGATCTCTGAAAAGTTTATACTAACTTGCTTTGAGTGTGCCTTAAAGGTGCACTGAAAACCCAAAGGTCGTATTTTTTGTGTGATGTTGCTTCCTAGATTTGTACCCTCCCTCGGAAAACTTGGCGGCGCTCGTTGGCGAGTCGGGGAAAAACCGGTTTTTTCCCGCGCCGGCGCAATTCTATCCCGCAGGCTCACATCCTCCTCGCTTGGGGTTGCCGTGGCAACGGCGCCTTGCTTCAGAGCGTGGAGCGGAGGTCAGAAAGAAAGTCGAGTCGCAGCAGACCGCAAAATTTGACTCACTGCACTGGCGCGGATCGCGCGGGAACTTCAAATTCGGCATTTGGAAATAGTTTTTTTAATTCACAAATACTGAATTTCAAAGTTTCGAATTTTGAGGGTAATGTCTCGGCATCGTTTTCAATCTTTTCGGATAATAAAAAAAAAAAATATGATTTTGACGTGTCAGTGCCCCTTTAAGTAATTTGTAGGGAACTAGTCATACAAGCCTTTAGGGCTTTGACGGTTCCGATAGTGTATATAGTTGTACTTGGAGCACCCAGCTGCATTAAATATTATTATTATTATTATTATTATTATTATTATTATTATTATATCACGTTATCACGTTATACTGTTCGCTCTCCAGGTCGCAGTTAGAATATGCTTCAGTTGTCTGGAATGGAATTTCTAAAAGTCACTCCTTGGTGATCGAACGTGTGCAAAAAAAGTTTGTTTCTATCTTTAAACATCGCTACATAAAGGAGGATGTTCACTGCTTAACATATGAGTCTGCGTTAAAGCGTGTTGGTTTGCTTAGCTTGCACCGGCGTCGGGAGAACGCGGACTTACTATTTTTGTTTAAAACGCTGCATGGACTCATCAGTTCTCCGAGCCTGCTATCGGAAGTGTCCCTTAGGGTGCCACGTGTGCCTACTCGTCTTCGGTCATCTTTTTATGTGTCTAGAACGCTTAGTCCGGTAAACCCAATTGTGAGAATGGCACAGCGTTTGAATCATTACTCTGAAAGACTTGATATTTTCCACCCTTGCTACAGGACGTTTGTCCTTTCTATTAAAAACTTGCCCGTGCAGGATGAGCATTGCTGAATGGCTCTGTTATGTCTGAATTTCGTCATCTCCATGCCGTTCTTTCTGGTGGTGCACTTGTTGTCCTACGGTCTTGTGTTCCGTTTCTACTGTTACTGCCTCGTTTTTATTTTATTCTACTAGTTACTCTTGCACTACCTAGTATTATGCTTAAAAATGTATCTTCTTTCTTGCGGAGATGTGTATAATGTTTTTTTTTTGTTGTTTCGTTTTTTTTTATCCACCAGTGTACCAGCACCAAGACCTCAGGGTTGTTCCTGGGCACTGTATAATAAAGATTGATTGATTGATTGATTATTATTATTATTATTATTATTATTATTATTATTATTATTATTATTATTATTATTATTATTATTATTATTATTATTATTATTATTAAGAACGACAGAATCTTCGCCAAACGCGAATAAGGCTCACCGGTAGTGAGAATCGCTTAGCCAAACGATCTGGAGAAAATGATATAGAACCATTTCGTTATTTCCAGAACCATGTCTGTTCACTTTTTTGAAAGTTCGGATTTTAGCTCTTTTGGGTTGGAGCTCAGTCCAGCTCCTATTGATTCATTCGCCATGCTACACTCAAACATAAAGAGCCTGCGCAAGTACTGGGACCAGTTTTTAATTACGTTTGAGGACGTCAGGGAGTATGTGGATGCCTTTGGTCTAACTGAAATTAACACACCTGAACAAAGTTTGCCACAGTTTCAGCTGAGAGGTTACGAGGTTTTTTTTTATTACCAGAGATGCTATCAGAGGCGGTGGCATTGCAGTGTTTATCAGGCAATCGTGGGACGCTTCCAGGGTCTCGGTCGTCTTTCAGGAAGCAGAGTCTTTGGCCCTCTACATCTACAATGGGAATATTTCAATATACCTCCTGGCAATATGCAGACCACCCTCTTCGAACCCTACTCGTTTCTTGGCAGAACTGAGGGAGCACCTCCCTACGCTTCCTGTCGGTGGGTCCGTTTGCCTTGCGGGGGATTTCAATATCGATACGCTGAGGCCGTCCAAATCCCTAGTATGCGACTATCTAAATTTATGGGCAGAGTTTGGAATTGACAACACAATTCAAGCTCCCACAAGGGAGGAGTTTATGGGCAGCACTCTAACATCAGCCTGCATTGATCACATAAACATTAGATCACTGTCTTCGTGTTCAATCAAGGCTTCGGTAAACTCTAAAAAGCTCGCTGGCCACTTTTTTGTGGGCTGTCAGCTAGTCTTCAGCAAACGGTCGAAACCGCGCGACGTAGTGCCTAAGAGTGTCAGGGTTATTGACCGTAAAAAGCTGGAGGGGCTGATAAGCTCTTACGACTGGGTCTCCTTCATTTGTACAACGAATTGTTCCGACGCTTATCTCAAATTCGTTGAAATACTCGACTTCTTTAAAGACTCTAGTAAAATAGTTATAAAATTGAAACAGCGCAAAACAGGCCAACCATGGCTCAGTGATGATATCTTAGCCGCTATTAAGCTGAAGGAAGCATTATGGTTACGGTGAAGGCGGTCTCCCAACAGCGACGCGCTTAGAGCCGAGTTCAGATGCGCTCAGAATGGGGTCAATGCACTTATTCGTTCCTCAGAGCGCAAATACTTCAAAAATATGTTCTACCAGGCCCGTTTTGATGCCGCGAAGACGTGGTCTCTAATTAATTACTTTCGAGGAGGCGAGCCGAGAAGCATAACTAATACAGTCAAAAACAATTTCGGCTCTCTTTCGCCCTTACTCGCAGACAAGTTTAATAATTTCTTTGCCGCGTCGTGTGTTGTGGTTAGTGGCGATAGAGGTTATCCTGTGGCGACAGGTTCAAATGTGTCTTCGGTGTTTTTACCTTTCCTGGACGCCTCCGAATTGAGCTCTATTTTGCTTAGTATCAAAGTGGGGAAGTCACCGGGAATCGACGGAATCAGCGTATCCGATCTCTGCAGGAATTTCGATGCTCTGAAGGACGTACTTCTTTATCTAATAAATGGAATGATCGAAAATGGAGAGATCAACTCACACCTGAAAACCGCCCTGGTTGTGCCACTATTTAAAGGCGGTCCACCACGCGAGATGAAGAGAAACACATCTTCCGCACAACGACTAGCTTTCTGGACAGGTTTGACATCCTGTCATTCAACCAATACGGGTTTAACGCCGGCCGAGGTGCGCAGCCTCTTCTGGAGGATTTTTCGGATCATCTTCACGCGTCTTTCGAAAATAACTCAGTACTTTGTGCCCTTTTTCTGGATGTCGCCAACAATTTTAACACTGTAAGTCATAATATACTCCTCCAAAAGCTGTATTATATAGGCTTTATAGGTGCTTTCTATACGCTTCTACAAAGCTTTCTCTCAGACCGCACGCAAATTGTATCGCTCAACGATGTAACAAGCTCCAAGGTTAATTTTACTGCTGGAGTTCCGCAAGGCTCCATCTTATCTCCATTGTTATTTAATATCTATCTGAATGATATTGGTCGAGTTGTCTCTGGTTGTCGTATACAGCAATGGGCGAATGATACTGTCCTGTTCTCTCGTCATCTATGTGCCGAAGAGGCGGTACGTATGCTGCAGAGGGTTGTACTCAAGGTCATGGACTGGTTTGATTTAAACATTATTAAAGTTAACGCGTCTAAAACTAAGTTAGTATGCTTTCATAACCCACTAAAGGTGTTTAAACTACAAGTCCCTAGAAGAATCTGGAGTTGGGCAAGTTGGTACATCTTAGATTCGAAATGCGCCAGAAAACAAGGACAACAGAAAGAATAGACGAAACGATGCGCTTTTCGTCTATTCCTTCTGTTGTCCTTGTTTTCTGACGCTTTTTGAATCCACAAGTCCCTATTTTGCTTCATTCTTCAAACTGTGTTGCCTGTTGCTGTGTGCCTGTGGAATATGCCAGTTCAGTTAAATATCTAGGGGTTTTCTTCGACTCGGATTTATCTTGGACAACACACTTGTCTTATATCACTAAACGCTTAAGAGGTATCTCATGCTTGCTCTATAGCACAAAAGTGTTTATGCCATTTTCTGTTAAAAAAGTGATTGTTTATTTTCTAGTGTATAGTGTGCTTAGGTTTGGTATAACACTCTTTGCAAACTGTTCTCGTCTGTGGCGTTCTAGGGTGGATAGTGTCCTCAGGGGGATCTTGAAGAGCTTGGCTTAGAACTCTGCTTTTGCTTCAAGTGATAATTTATTTCAGTCTCTCGAATTGCCTTCGTTTTATGCGCTTTTCGAACACACGGCAATCCTTCTGTACTTCTGGTCTAATGAATACAAAGTTCCGCATACTACATCCCGGGCATTAAGAAATGTTTCCCGGTTTGAGATACCTAGGTGTCGCACAAGAGTTTTAGAATGTATCCGACGGTATTACATTCCACATTTGTTTAAAAACTTTCCCGACTCTGTTTATCATGTTGAAACAAGGAGTAAGCTGAAAAAGGTCCTGAACAGACTATATTACTAGGACAGGTCCTGTGTCTGTTTATGGGTTTTTCTGCCATTGGGTTTATTGCTGTCTGTGCGTAGTGTGATGGGTGTGAGTGTGTGTCGGGGGGGGGGGGGGGTTGAATGGGGTTAGGGTATTGAGGCAAGTTGACATTATAGCGTCGAGACGGCCTCCTTGAAACATGAAGGTATTGTGTTTCCACGCCACCTAAACCCTGATATTTGCATCCACTGTGTCTCAATTATTTAAGATGTCTTTCACCAATGTTCGGGTCAAGTCCCACAAGCCCTTGTAGGCTTAGACGGACCCGTTACTGTACACTGTTATTCGCCCTTGACGAATAAACATTATTATAATTATTATTATTATTATTATTATTATTATTATCACTATTATTATTTATTCACACTGCTGGCCTATTCGGCGTTACAGGAGGGGGTTTACCATGTTGGAACTTAACCCGAGACTGAATAACCGAATTTCTAAAGCACACTTCCGCTATGACACGGACATTAACGATTCAGACGGAGGTGCATTTAAACGTATATAAATATCAGCGAAGTAAAGAACACAAAAACAGGAAAATAAACTATGTATATTGTTGGGCGAGGCCTCTCAGGCTGACTTAAAAACCTTCAACGGTGTCACTTTCAAAAGTATCTTGCGGTAGGTTGTTGCACTCGGCTATGTTCCTGGGAAAAAAGGAATACATAAAAAGGTCGATCCGGGCTTTCATCGGCACCAGCATTTTAGTATGACTGCCCCGAAGTCGTTTAGTAGACGGACACTTTAAATATCGTAGCACATCTATATGTTTAACCGTTTTTTTTTTGTTATCAAATACAGCAGTTTTATTCTGGTTACTCCCCGGCGTTCTTCCAATGGCGGCAAGTTGAGTTGGGTGAGCATCGCACTACCAGGCTCAGTCCTTCGGTAACTTGATATGATAATTCTGGCAGCTCTCGTTTGTACCTTTTCTACGTTTTCAGTCGTTTGTTTTTTGTTTTCTGTATGGGTCCCACACGGTGCTCGCATATTTCAAAAGAAGGCGTACAAATGATCAGTAGGCAGTTAATTTGGCTTCCTTTGTTGCTAATTTGAGGTTGGTGTTTTAAGAACCACAATTTTCTTCCTGCAAGCAAATTGTTGTGTGTATGTTTATACAGCCGGAAGTTAGTCTGGCTCGGTGGGCGTCTGGTATCTCAGCTGTTGTTGAGCAATTTAGCCAGTGTGGTACAACCGCTAGCCTGGGGTTTTTAACGTGCACAACGCAGTAGTGGTATACGACCGCACGCCGGTACGATGCTCATCCAGATCGAAACGGGCAGGAGTAGGGATTGAACCCAAGATCCCTGGGTTCTACCAGCGCGAGCTTTTGCTCCACGCGCGTCGAGCTGGTGTGCGCTTCAGCCCACTCGGCCACCGATCCCCCTTTCTTCCTGCTGTGCTCGTCAAATTGTCGATATGGGTTTTCCAACTCATATCGCCAGACATGGTTACACCTAGGTATTCAAAATTACTCGCTAACGCTATTGGACCACCGTCAAGTTCATAATAAAAAGAAAAACACATTTTTAATATATTTATGATTCTTCATATTAGGGTTTTTTGGGGGAGTTAATTTGCCTTTTCGAGCGCTTGCGCCACTCATTTATAGATTGTAACGCTATGTTCGGAGTTATCTGATCTTCAGGACACAAAATTGTGGAATAAATTAAGCAGTTGTCTGCGAATGAGTGAGTGGTAACTTTATAGCTAATGTTATCTGCATAGCATTTATATAACTAAAAAATAATAACGGTCCTAGCACAAGCCCCCGAAGCGGCCACTCTCTTGGCAACAACGAGAAATAAAAAACATAATTTATATCCAGCCCGTAAGCCTTCAAGAATAAATTAAAAAAGAAAAACGCCGAGCAACATCTGTCGTTGTCAAAAATACAAGATCGGTTAGAGCCGAAAATCATTGACATACAACCGCGTTTTGCCAAAGATACAAAATTTATGAGAACTGAAGAACACCGATTTCTGAAAGTTCTTGCTCCAGCTAGGACTGGTTTCTGAAAACGTTATATTTTTAGACTTACTATTTCATTGTTTTAGAATATTTATAAACGATGATGCCCGAATCTGCGTCCGTATGAAACAAATCACCGGAATACACCCCCATTTGAAAAAAAAAAGAAAAGAAAAAGTTATAAGGATCACCAAAAACATCCTCCGATTATCATTTCATGTAAACACCAAGTCATATACGGGCTATGTCTAACCACTACCCTAAAGACGAAGTAAGAAAATACGGGACACAATAAAATATAAAATATAAACCCTTCCCGGTGAATTATACCGGTTTGCCACTGTGAAGAATTTAAAGTTAATCAAAAAGTAATATTCGAACAGACTGTCAAAAGAGTCCAAGTATATATGAGAACATTACAAGGAGTGCATACTCAGGGAGTTTAAGAAGGGGGGGGGGGGGGTGGAGGGGGAAGTGCTTTAGATAAAAATAATTCAAAATGTGGACTGACTCGGGGGCAGTCCGCTGTGGACTTTTTTTGTAGGGAGTGGGGAAGAGCAGACATAAAGGACAGTCACAGGAAAGAGGTTAAGTAGAGAGTTTTATAGCGCGGGTAAAATACTATATCATCTACACAGAGTTTTTACGCTAGAATGTGTCTAGCCCTGGGTGCATATTTAAAATTTAACCCGATTTATCACCATCTTTTCATCAATTAATTAATCGACTTATCGGTTTCGTTCATTCGTATACGTCATATACTTTAAAAAAGTCAAAATTTCATTTTATTTTTTGCTATTGCTGAATATCTCCTAAACGACACAATATTTAATTTTCGATTTTAAATCAACCTTGATGTGTAGTTGAGAACTGTCAAAAGACACCCACGCTCACAAATTATAACTTAACCCGCAGAGATAAAGAGGTTCGTTGATATTCTCCGGTAATAGGGAACTCCCTTGATTGTTCACAATAACCTATCTTGCGCTAAACGAACACTCGCACGGCAGTAAAGCAGCTGGGACACGTACAACTTTCTCCACTTGTTTGGAGTCTCGCCCCTACAGTTCACTCTAGGTCAAAACCTCACATAAAGTTTGCCTTCATATAGGGATACTCGTCCACGTCTGCATAGGGAAAGCGTTTAATGTTTACTACTGCGTTTAAAAATTTTATCGCGATTAAAGCATCAACCGATTAATCTGTAGGTTAGTCGATTAAACGCACAGTCTTAAGTGTAACCACTGGACAATCGGGAACACGGAAGGCGCTTCAAATTAAAGCATCAAGGCGAGGGAAGGTTGCCCACAAAATCCGCGTGGGACGCCCCTACGATGCACACCGAAGTGACGTCTATATCGGTTTGCGGCTACGGAGTGAAATCTTTATCACTGACGCTCCTGTAAACACTCAAGTGGAGTTTTAACGAAAAAATCGGGGCTCTTTTGCGGCGCATGTAATGTGAATTTAAGTTACGGTTTACATGATTTGAAATGACGGGTTCCAGTCATTTTTTCAGTTGAAATGCAGGCTAACAACACAAACGTGGTGTGCGATGTGCCTTATTGGTTAAGCATTTATTACATAGTGTTTATGTGAGATGGAAATTTTTAACATCCAAGTGCGGGACGGGCAGTTGGGTTTTCAATTGATTCATTATTTATTCGAACATGCGTATAAAGTGCAGGACTACGCATTTATTCTCCAACGAGGCGCGCAGAAGAAAGTGAGGCTCGTACTAATGCAAACGGCATTGGTCACAAGGAACGCCGTCACAACCGGGCGCCGTCCACAGCCACCTAATTGCGTGGCCGGTCGCCCGACGCCACAGGGAGCGAAGTATGTGCAGATGACGGTGCTCTCTAATGTTTTTCTTGAATGTTTTTCTAATAATGTTTGATCTTTTCTACGTAACAACCTCCAATATGCTTGTAGTGCGAAGACCCGGGGGGATGTAAGGAATGATACTTGAATTCAAAAAGGGCAACGCGCGTGATTGGCGGGTATTTTGTGTAGCGCGATGATAAAGATTGAGGGCGGCTACTTCCTTCGAGCAATGCAAGAAACTAAACACTTTCTATCAAAGTGGTTAGTCACTCAATACTCTCTAATGCAGGCTAGATTTGGGTCCAGCAAAGACATGCCAGGTTTTTGTGACTACATACGTTCGTGAATGAACCCACACTTTAGCCAGTGCTACTAATAGTCCGTGTCTCAAATGATACGAAAACACTAATACCAGCAATGGAAAATTCTTATCTAATTATTTGGTTATTCAGTGTTAGATATGAATTCAAACCTCCAACGTTTACACGCACCTAATTAGAAAACACTCGTGTGGCGTAATATTGACTTTCAGTGACATTGCAATCTAAAAGATAGGAGTAACAAAAAATATTCAGAGTAGATGTTCTGTACTAAGACAGTTATAACTGTTGTGTGGGTAATTACTGACCCTTGCGGGTAATTGTTATTCTTACGCAAGCTTTATGAGCATAACCAAACTGAAGTTAAGTAAAATTTGAACCGTCATTTTCCTGCGTATACCGGTTCTGCTTCTAGCTTACAGTTTGAAATAGAACAAACGTTTAGAAGTTTCGTTGCGTTAGAACTCATAAAACCTGCCATCTTAAAACATTTAATTTATAGCTAAAGTGTGATACGACATGTGTTGGCAGCCAAATTTGTTACTTATGTTTGTACAGGCATGAGTGCTTGCCATTGGTTTCAGCTCACATATGTGACTGATTTACTAGCTATGTGAATTGTCGCCACTCTGCTCGTGTTCTCTTATACGTATACAAACAAATACCTATTCCGAAAGTACAATATATTTGTAAAATAAATAAATAAGCTTATCTTGTCGAAAACGCCTTTAAATACAAAAGCAAGCTCTAAATGTACAAATTTCAACATCATTGTTTTTCAAGAACGGAAGCTTTAAATCTGTTTGTTGATTTACAGAAGGCCTAGCCCAGCGTGAAGCGCGAGGCGAGAGCTCTTTATCCGTTTCTTCTACGAGCTGTACATATATAGTGAGACTACAGCGCTATATAAGAGTCTGTATCTCACATCTTCCCTTTTCTAACAAGGGAAGATCAGGTGGCGTAACGTTTTGGTCGAACAACACATCTTCCACTTCGCGTGTGTCTGTGGCTCATGTCGTACATGCAGGAATGGACAGGAGTACATCCGCTGTACTTCTCCGATGTTGGGCGGTTTCGGCAGTCGCATCAGACATGGGGACTAAGTGTGTCTTGTTGCGGTGAATGAACGCATTGCCAGTGTGCCCCCAGTATGATCTCGATTTCTCAGCTGACCTTTGGACAGTGCCGAACTTCTCGAGGTCCACAACCCAGACGTCCGTGTCGATGTTTAAGTCGGGAAGATTTCGCACACCATGGCGAGAATCAAACAAGAGTTTCCGCTGCTTCCTGCTTTCTTCTAGGTAAGCCCTTAGTTTCTTTTTGTCTGGGAGACGAGAAAGCAGGCTCTTTGAAGAAGTCGGAAGAGTTTTTCTGATTCTTCTACCCATTAGTAACTCTGCAGGCGAGTAACCGTTCTTGAGAGGCTGGCCCTGTAGGTAAGAAGGGTCTGGTACGGGTCTCCCGACTTTTCAAGGGATCCCTTGATTATTTTGACGGCAGCTTCGGTTAGAGCGTTACTCTGTGGATAGTGGGGACTTGAAGTTATATGTGTCTAAACACATATTCTTTCACAAAAACTGCGAACGATGAATCGGGTCCTTTGGAAAACTGTGGTCAGATGTCACTGATGACTACCTCCGATATGCTGTGTCCTGCAAAGATGGACTTGCAGTGTGTTACGACTGCGTTGCCAGTCAAGCTAGTTAGCTTCACTAACTCGGGAAACCTCGCGTAGTAATCCGTGACAATCAGCCACCACGTCCCTCCAAAGAAGAATAGGTCAATGCCGACCTTTTGCCATGGTCTTTCCGGAAACTCCGCAGCCTTGAGTGGCCTTTTCCTGTTTCCTTTGCGTTGGAGGCAAGACCGACATGACTTCACCAGGTTCTCAATATCAGCTTCGATTTTTGGCCACCAGACTGCGTTTCTTGCCCTCGCGTAGGATTTATTTGTGCCAAAATGGCCTTCGTGCAGAATGCAAAGAGGTGCTTCCTGGAACTTTTTCAGGATGATGATTCTGGCGCCATGGATAAGAATATCTTCGACTTCGGTGACATGGTATTTATGCTGCTAGAACTCCTTTAGGCAAGTCTGCAGATCACGACGACTTGGCCATCCTTTTTGTGTGAAAAAGCGGAGTTCGCGGCAGAACTCATCTTCTAGTTGTTCCCTTTTCACCTCTTCCAACGAAGGGGGAGAAACTGGCAGCGTTAAAAACAGCTGGTTTATGTAGCCTTCGATTTATTTTTCCAGCTCGTTGTTCTCGATCTTCCCTTGGAGCGGAGACATTGACAGAGCGTCAGCTGCGGTAATGTCTTTGCCCAGAATGTACATGATTTCATAAGAGTACCGCATTAAGTGCATGCGCACCCTCTGCAGTAGAGGAGTCAGGTCGTCTATCGCTTTCAACCCAAGCAGCGAGAAAATAGATTTGTGGTCTGTTTTCAGGAAAACGCAGTTCCGCAGGCTTAGTCGTGAAACTTTTTGAAGGCCCAGACGAGAGCAAGGCCTTCCTTTTCGAACTGAGCGTAACGGAGCTCAGTTTCGGTCGGCACTCGGGAAGCATATTCAACGACAGCGTATCGACCGTCGTCTTGCTGCTGACGTAGGACAGCGCCCAGGCCATAGACGGAGGCATCCGCTTTGACTTTCGTTGGTCTCTTCGGGGAGTACATCGCGAGGACTGGACCTGATGAGAGTAGTCCTTTCCAGTTTGAGAATGCATGTTCCTGCGTGGTCTCCCTGACGGACGCTTGTTTTGATGACAACATGCTTGACAGTGGTTGTAGCAACTCTGCCATGTTAGGTACAAAACGACTTAAGTAGATGGCCATGCCCATCAATCGTCCGAGTTCAGTCTTGGAGGTTGGCCTAGGCATCTCAGTGACTGGTTTTATCGTGTTCTCATCAGGTCGTACGTGGTTGTTCTCGATGATGGGCCCCAAGTACTGTATCTTCATGACGCCAAACTGAGATTTGTCTCTGTTCAGGGTTACGCCTGCGTCTCAAACTCGCTCGAGAGTAGCGCGGAGTGGTTGTTCGTGCTGTTCCTTCGACGATACAGACAAGGATATCGCCCATACGGCAAGCAACACCTTCAAGAACATGGAGAATGTCACTCATGCGCCGCTGGAAGTTGCCACTGGAATCTGCTCCGGCGCAGAGCAGATTCCAAATGATAGGCGATTAAAGCAAAAGCGACCGAATGGTGGCATGAAAGTGGTCAGGGCTTTACTTTTCTCGCTTAAAGGAATCTGCCAACATCCTGATGTGGCATCCATTTTTGAGAAGCAGGTGGCTCCTTGCAGCGTCTCAAGGGTGTGTTTCAGAAACAGAATCGAATGCTATTCAAGTAGGGCAAACTTGTTCAGCTTTGTGTAGTCTACACAGATCCGCAGTGTTCCTGACAATTTGGGTACCACCACCATCGGAGCACAACAAGAGGTTGGTTCTGTTACAGAGTCAGGACGCCGATTTCTTGCATCCGTAGAAGCTCCTCTTTTGTCTTCTCATACAGGGGTAGAGGCACCCAACGAGGCGAAGTGAGAGCATGCGGAGTGGTGTCTGGTCGAAGCAGTATGTCACACTATTGTTGTAACTTGCCAATACCTTGGAAGACCTCAAGGAAGTCTTTTTCGACGTTCAACACCGAAACAAAGTTGAGAAGCAGAACAGTCCCAAGGGATTACGGGCTGGCTTGCCGAGGAGTGCGGTGCGGAGGAGCGGAGGGATGTAAAAGTCTTCGACGCTTTCTCGGCTGTTAAACTTGAAATGGAGCCTGGTCACTCCCGAAATGCGAAGAGCTTTTCCATCAGGTCCCTGAAGTCAATGCGTTGGGGGGTTTAGAGGAATATGCTTGAAAAGTCTGATGGTACTGTCGTTCTGGAATGACAGTCTCGTCCGCCCCTGTGTCGATCTTCAAGATCAGTCTTTTCGCTTCTACTTGCGGAGCGAGTTCCCAGGTTGACGAGGTAGTTTCATTCAACAAACCAAGGAATCCTTGCTCTTTTTCGATTTTCTGCAGCATTTTCCACCGACCGGCAAACAGTCGCATAGTGACCTTTCTTTCTACACTTCTTGGCGTCGGAGTCGTGTTTAGCAGGCTTATTCTTTCTCGCGTGTAGGACATCCACGGCTGCAGTTTCTTTGGGATGGTATTGACGGAGTTCTGCCTGTTGTAGCTGAACAGACTCGTTCTGACGCGCAACGGTTAGTGCCTTCAAGAAATTGAGGTCGGGGTCTAACTGAACAGTTTACGATACCGTGTAATTTTTGAGGCCTACGACTAGCCTGTCTCGGATCAGCTCCTCGTGGAGTTCTCCGAAGTTGATGATGTCCGCTAGAGCACAGAGAGCCGTAGCAAAATCTTCGACGGACTCACCGTTCAGCTGGACTCTGGTGTTAAATTTCGCCCGTTCGAAGATGACGTTTCTTCGAGGAATGAAGTAGTTGTCATAGCTCTTGAGCACCACGTCTAAGGTTTTCTGCTCATGGGACGTCAACTTGAGCGAGTTGAAAACGTCCTCTGCCTGGGGGCCCATGAGGTACACCAGCGTGTCGACCTGACTCTCCCTTGGACGGTCACAGAGTTCCGAAGCAGCGCGGAACCGCTTCTTTCATTGAGGCCAGTCTGACGGCGACGAAAACGTGATCGGGTCAGGTGGCGTCATCTGGAACGAAGTAAGGTCCGCTGGCGTTCGGCTTGGACGTTCCATCTGATTACGAGGGGGTCAGGTCCGTCGACAGTTGAAGAGAATAGGTCCGTAGTGGAGGCCGTAGAGGTTGAAGCCAGGTTAAGGTTCCAGGACAAGGGTCATTAGGGCGTGCTGACGTGTCATTCAAGAGGAGAGCAATGGTCAGCACATTTAACTTCTGACACCATCTTTCACAGAATGTGTAGCCCAGCGCAAAGCGCGAGGCGAGAGCTCTTTTTCCTTGACTTCTACGAGCTGTACATATATACAATGAAACTACAGCGCTATCTAAGGGACTGTGTCTCACATCTGTTTAATTTTTTTTTTAATCTGAGAGGCCCTCGGTATGCTCTAATACATACAATAGGAATCAGACGTAATATATGGCTTGGGGGTGGTATATATGTACATTTAACAACACAAAATATTGCATGTTCAATTTAAGATGCGGCGAGCTTGGTCGTCGTCATTTGTATTCATATTAAGTAATTATTCTTGACACATTGTTAGAGTATACGTTTGCTTTTGTTTTAACACATGATTAAATAAAGTACGTCTGATGCATTGGAGGCGATGTCTTGTTTAATATATGGAGGTTTTCCTACACATGTCCAATTTACTAACTTAAAAATACCTGAAACCACAAATTAATAGATTTTTTAGATACCTTTAGGAGAATTAAAAGCTTACAAATACTTTCCTTCGAACGCTTTATACAGCATGGTAAAGTAAGGGGGTGAAACAGAATATTTTCGATGTGTCGACAGTCCAGCACGGAATTTCAGAGGTTTTCAACTCTCCCTTCTATACGCACACAAAGCCTTGTAAAATGGTAGGCTAGTTTGAACCCACTGACATACTTTTCTTTTCTTTTTTAGAACAGGAATTCTTGCATTGACCGCGGAAAAGTACATACAATTACATGAAATATATTGTAACACAATTTCAAAAGATCGTTTAACCTGGCCAAAAAGCGCCGTTAAAGTGGGTTACAACACTACCCTACCCCCGATGCTTAGCTACTTTTTAAACATAGCATTTAGATATTCGTCGTTGTTCTAAGCTTTCACCTATAAGTGGCATGAGCGAATGCTCTTCATAGAACGTACACCAATCCGTTCGTGTTTATTTGGCGTTGAGGAATTGAACTATACGTGCTTTGACGGCATGCACGAAGTGTCACGTGCGTCTCGCGGAGTGCGGAGACCACTCACGCATCAAGCCTCCTTGCGCAACCACAGACCGACAGAACTTAAAACAACTGGACGTGCTGCACATTTCGTTCAGATAGTCGACCCTAGAGACTGGAATTATTCTTCCGAAAATTGAGGCAGCACATCTGGCCCACTGCTGCGACGCAAAAATAGCGGAATGCTCTTAGTCCTCTTAATAGCATTCAGTGCGCGACTTTTGGACGAAAACTCGAAATAAGGATAGTCATGTGGGTAAGCGCCAAAGAAAACACAGGCACGAAAAAGTAGACACACAAGGGCTTTAATAAGAACCGGTGCATCCATTTTATGATAAAACGATTTTCTAAGCCTCAAGGGTGATCCTTTAACTCATTTTGACGTCGCTTTTTTGGTCACGATATGCGTTCTTTTGAGCTTGCATTATATGTTTTATGTAATGATATGTACAGTGCTCTTTAAACGTACCGATGCCGCTTGTATACCCAAATATTGATACATTGCCGGCACCTCACAGCTATCAAAGACTGGCACCGAAAAAAACTCAACGACGAGAAGAGACTTAAAACTTACAGCTAAATCGGTAACTGCCGCTTCTTGAATGTCGTCTTCACCATGCTAGGTTGTGATCGAGGATCAAAACGACACAACGTGGCTGGACCGGCAGGTCCAGGAAGAGCATTAAAAGTTACCGAAACGAACCATCTCATAACGGTGTTAAGTTCGGGGACACTGTACTTTCGCACGGTTTATGCCAGGTTTTCGTGCTTTTTTATTTGAAAAAAGGCACAATGATAGAAATGGTTAAACGAGATCACTTCTCTGGATGGCCAAGCGGCTATTGGAGAAGGGCGACATTTTTCGCTAGGCGTTTCGGCGCATCAGTAATAATATCGTTTGTCTTTAGTACCACACTGTCCCGGATAATACTTTAAGAATATAATTTTTATAAACTATTAAGTTTATTTACTCAATTTAGAGAAATGTTCTTATCTTGCGATTTTTTCTTCTCGATGTTTTGAAAATAGACAAGCGGATGTAGAAAATATAGGAAGGTTGCAGACGAACGGGTGAATACTAACCGTGTCCAATTAATCTGAGACTGCTGTAGAAGAGAAATATCAATACGTAGAACGGACAGTATATAAACAGGACGGCGTCTAAAAAAAGCTGTGTTATTGTCCTGTCTATTTTCTGTCCTTTATACGGTTTTATGTTTCTCGGCTAGCCCAGACTCAGGATAATTCAACATGTGTAATCTGTACGTGTGTCTAAAGAATTGATATATTAAACATAACGGGCTTAATTATTTGTTAAATTAACCCAACCATAACCCAAAAAATGATTAAACACCTGGCAGAAACAAATGGCTACGACCTAGCTTCGCATCTTAAAATACTTCAATATATCGTGCTTTTGATTGCACGGATTTGTAAGTCCAATCCTAGATTAATCTTATATATATTGTATATTTTTGACCATACCAGGGATTCTTTACAACAAAATGAAAGAAAAAATATTTAAAAATTGAAGTTGAAATTTTTACATTTCTATTTTCCTCTTTTATTGAAATTCGTATTTCGCCAATATAACCTTGCCTTATAATATCATGGTGACTGCTGAATAGGTATTTGTTTAAGCTGCAATTTTATCTATAATTTGTCATAAATTCTAATGTCACAAAAGTTATCATCTTCCAAACCTGGCAAATCGTCGTAAAAGTGGATAGGTTCTAAAGTTTAGTAAAACTTTAGAACCTACTTGCTTTCTACACGAAAGACTTAACCTTTAAGGCAGTTTAGAAAGCCATGTAAAATTTATTTATAGTGCGAAAGGAATCCGAGCCCGGAGAGACTCCTAAGTACGCAACCTTTGACTCTTGTCATGTCATAACTTTTTACTGCGTCTGTCTACTGTGCGCAGTTTATGGGCATGTTCTATACATACCAACTCGCTCAAGTCACTTTCTTGTTACGATCCCTTAAATTCCAAAATCAGTTTTTGCTCTTTAGAAGTCATACACTAGAAAACTAGAATATGATGCCAACTCTTGAGACATAACCCCTTTTTTTCTGCCCGATTAGAAATGAAATTCCTCTATTATTATGGTGTGTGTTAAGGAAAAAGTTTCAAAATATATTTTGTGCTTTATTTAGCTCCAAGTTGCCACCCGTACATAAATAAATTTGTGCTGGAAAGCTCTCCAATACCCCACATGCTACTTTGTAATTGCCATTGGGTCATTGCAAGGCTGCGCACTGCTCCCAAATTTACAGAGGGTGGCCTCTGCAGAGCTTTCTTTCATCGCAACACTGAGGCAAGTACCGGCTCTACAGCAATATGATAAATGAAACTGTATTACCTCAAGAAAATAAAAAAAAATTGCGCGTGTATTGCGTTTTAAATCAGGTATTAATCTCTTTGCCTTGAAGACCTAATCCAAAAAATGTCAGCGCGATGCGGTGCAACCTTCTAAAACGCTGTCGGGGAGATTAATTTGCTGCTCGTTCGTTTATGCAAATTTTATGATGAATTGAACGAGACAGTTCTCGAATAATCAGGTATTATTAAGGACTGTACAGCAAAGATGTGTCTCGATACAGTTCAAATACGAGGATAGGGGACCAAACGCTTGTATGCTTGCTTCCTTTATGTGGAAATAAAAAAGTTGTTGAAATAAAATATGAGAATGACAAAAGTACAGCAGAGGGCACGAGACCGTACAATTACTGGTACAGGAGTGGAAGATGTACCATATGCAACCCACGTCCACTTAGTTATCGTTTAACTAATTTGCGGCAAACACCCGTGTAAAGTTTAACTACAAATGCGTTTTCAGCGGTAATCACATATTATGCTAAATTTCAGGTATATTCACCCATAAACTTGTTTTTTTTTTTTTTAATAATGTTGTTCGCCGCTTGTCATGCGAATTCTAAAGGAATACGGATACAAGTACTGTTTTTGACATGGATATTACTACTTCCGAGGTAGCGCTCTTCTTTGTGACAAAAGTTTGTTCTTGTATGGAGGCTTAGGGCCTTTGAACGTCCAAAGAAGCCGAGGCAGAACCAAACTTAACTTCTTTGGCCAAAACTTGCCCTAGTTTGGAACTAAAGTGCGAACGTTTGACTTTCCTTCTGGTAGTTTGGCAGCTTGTGGCTTAAATCGCAAAAACAAGTACGAGAATTAAGCTTTATTTGTGATTGTTCAGTTTTTATGTGGCAATTTTGGGACTAAATTTCAGAGTAAGTGCGAGATTAAGGCATCATTGCTGGTTCTGGTTCATGCGTGGTATCTTTGGCACAAGTCTGGCCCTTTCGCAGTTGTGTCGTGATTCAAAAATATATGCGACAGAAAATAAAAAAGTACTCTGGCCACTAACCAACGCATTGGAGTAAAACCTCTGTCTTCCAATAGAAAGGTCTGCAAAAAAACACAATTAAGTGGTGCGATGCTCATTGCCCAATGGTTTATGAGGCGCCTAGTTTCTATTGAAACGCTACCATGTCCTTGCAAAAGTATGAACAGGAATGTTGACGCTAGAGATCTCAAAAAAAAAACTTAAATTATTGACATTTTTTATCATGGCCAGCTTTCTGAGACACGCCGTTTTAGTTTCCGATTCTCACGACACGTGGCGTATCAACCTTGAGCAGGATAGAGTGCCTTCATACGCACGCGCGCTTTTGCTTGAGTGGTGACATCTCAGCCATTTTTCCGCCCAATCGTGTTTTTTATGCTTTTTGAAGCGCGCATAATGGTGTCAGTCAGCTCGAGCGCGTTGCTTTGGCTAATGCATAGACGCCATTTTACCGCCCAAGTCACGCACCGAGTGCGCGAGAAAGTCACGCGCTGGCACATTAAGGGCAACAATGGATGTCTTCACCCTCAGACAGCCAGACATGTAGGCACCCTAGAGCAAGATGAGCAGAGAATTCGAAGCAAGCGACCGCTATCTGAATCTCCTCTCCTGTGCATCTCTCCGGCCTCCGGCCCTTCTCACCGTTTGCGTCTGGCCAAATACTTTACTAGGGGGAATACACTCCACTCCGCTCATTTGCATTAGACAAAACGCCTACAGCGCCGAATCCAGCCCTGACGGAGGGGAGGTCCGCGCTGAGTCTTCTTTGTTTTTTTGTTTTTTTGGCCAATAAGCTATCATCACTATCAGTGACAGACATTTCACGAATACGCGCTATGCTGTGCCGGCGGTCGGTGCGCCAGTGCAAGCCACTGTATCGAGCTGTGAAACAACGTCAAATGTGTTGCGTGGTGTTTTCGTTTGATACTTCTTCGAAACGATGCACACGATATACCCCAAGTTTCAGCAAACATTAGTTTAGTTTAGGTTTCTGAATTTGTCTTTTAGAAACAAAAAATCTCCCCAATTTTGTGTATTTTGCCGTTTTGCGTTCAATAGACAATTTGTTATTTTCTGTATTGCGTATGTTATTTCAGTGATGTGCGCCACTAGTATGGTGTAGTTTTAGAATTTGTATCATCTAAACGAGGAAACACTATTGTTTTTTTTTATTTTAAGGCTCTACCGGTTCTTTGTCAGCAAAGTAGTTTGTCTTTAGTCCTTAGTTTTTTTTAGTTTTTAGTCTTTATTTATTTGGCTCTGGAGAGCCGCGGCACCGCGGAAAGGCAGCAGCCCGTACCATGGAGGCCGCGGTGCCGCGTCTAGTGAACATGATAATGTGATGAGTATATACATGCAAGATGACGACGACATCGATTGTTGGTATTGGGGAGGATGGCAGTCCGATTGGCAGAAGTCCAGATTTCGTGGAGGTGGGTTGGGTGGGTCAGCAGCGAGCCATGGGGATCTGGCACGCCGTTCGATCGGTGCATGATGGAGCCCCAGGAACATGATGGCGCTATTGCTCACTGGGATCCACTGGGGTCAAAGCATCAGGCTCCAAGGAGGTAGCCCAATCAAAGTAGAAGCTGCCGCTTCCGAGGAACCAGGGCTCAGATTGAGGCACCGCCGTCGCCCGTTGTGTCATCCTCTCAACGTCGTCGTCGTTGTCTTCTTTATTTATACGCGTATATATGCATAAATAAAATAAGATAGATTAAAAAACAGACAATCGAAGGACCAGCGGCGCGCCGTTCTATTTATATTTCTAGTTATTTCGAGTTATACACGCCTGAAAGAATTTTGTTCAGTTTGTGCCTGTAACCGAGCTAACACTTTACGTACACAGGCAAATTCAAAGCAAAATATATGCAATGCAAGTGTTTCTGACCCTACATAACAATTGCTTATATTTGAAATCCAGGGCACAAAGTTTGAATGTAAACATCTAATTATTATATAGTCATATTATAACCGCCACATTCTTAGTCAATATGCCGTCAAAACGCATTGTACAAATATTTTTTTTTCGATAAGCCTATGTAAAGGTAGCTTGGCCGCAAGCTTCTTGGTGCACGGCGGAGTGGTAACCTTACAGGGGCAAAAAGCGGGCCGAATTTGAAAGTCTCGAGGAATAAAAAGTATTAATTAAAATACCGAAATTTTAACTACGGTGTGTGCTATGAGTCGGCTGCTATTATATTCCTCGGGAAATTTACGATTCTTCATTTCAGTGAGAAGAAATTTAAAATTGTGTCAAAGTGGCCCAGAGAAGTCAATGCAAAAATATTATATCGGGCCCAGGAATAAAGAGTATACAATCCTGAGGTTCAAGTAGGTATTAAATAATAGTGTATTAGTGTCCTCTAGAGATATTCCGGGGAACTTAAGGACTTCTGCAGTAGTTCGGCTGAAATTATCATTTTATTCCGTTTTGCTGAGAATAGCCAAGAAAGGGCGCAAGGAGACCGTGTCCTGGAATGCTGGGGATGGATCTATAAATTATAGCTCAAGTGTATTTTATATGTTCTAATATTTTGTTCATTTTAGCCCTACAGGCGCGAGGGTTAAGCAGTTAATCAAGTAGCCTCATTTGCTTTAACTCATTACATTTTGTAAATTTCACACTGGCGCACTTCCTTAATAGGACTTATATTTCCATATAATTGAAAAGTTATAAAAAGAGCACAATAAAATGTATAGATTTCGTCAGCCCAATTAGGCAATGACACGGTATTAACATATCTGTAGCCTGATTCATTTTAAAATACTTATTATTGTTTGCTTCGATTCCTTTCATATGATATGGCAAAACCACAGAAAATTTAAAAGGAATCCTGTAAAGTTCATGTTAATTATCATTGATATTAAATATAAAATTGTTTTATCACGTAATGAATACCCCGCAGGGGGCACCTGTGAAAGCAGGTGTTTGGTGAGTGGCGTCACCACGGACCCCGAGCCATGCGTGTTCGCCCGCCCGCGTCTGGCTGTGCGTGGCTTTCCCGTGTCGGGGGAAAAGGGCATCCTGGTGGTTGAGTCGAGCCCGGGGTAGGTTTCGACCCTTAGGGGCCCCGCGGGTGGGGCAATACACCCCTTCGGCCCCCGCTTCCCGTAGACGGGTGTCCTGGCTTGGCTCGACCAGGATGATTCAGTCAGTCGCCACTTCTTCTACTATCCCCTCCCCTCTTTCAACCTTGTCTTCTCCTCCTTCTCACTATTCTCATTTCTCTTCTTTCCTTTTTCACCTTCTTTGGCGGCAAAGGCTAACCTTGGGTGGCGACAGACCCCTTGTCCAGAACCACACTTGGTTATAGTTCCTGGGCAGTGCTAATAGCATAACGTCTCCAGAAAAGTCATTTTTGTTATGGTGCGTTTATTCCCTTGTTGGGTTCCGTGGTGGACGGCACACCACAGGTACTGAACGAACTTCGCCTCTCATGGCAAACCCCCAAACCAAAGCCCCCAGTTCTGGACGTGCCGCTAAGAGGCATCATCCTGAACGAAAATTCATAGTGAAAAATAAGGAAGATTAAACTTTTTCAAGATTTATGTTGATCCAATCCGTGGTCCTTGACAAACCTCTCTCAAAGATGTCACCGTTTCTTGTAGCAAAGGTTCTTGACAGTCAGATAGGTGGTGAATACAAAGCAAAGAAACTGCATTCTGGTAATCTGCATGTTGAAGTTGCAAAAAAGTCCCAGAGCACTTCTCTTCTAGAATTGACATCCTATAGGTGACGTGCAGGTAAAAGTAAGCACACACAGAACCCTCAACACCATTCAAGGGGTGATTTCAGAAGATGATCTTCTTTTCAGTAGTGAAGACGAGATCTTGAGAGGCCTGCAGGCATCTAGAGTAGTGACGGTCAAACGCATTATGACGAGGCGGGACCGCGCAAAGGTGAAAGCTAAACATCTTATCCTAACAGTTGAGCGACACACGCTTCCTGCACTCGTCAAAGTTGGCTACTTGAATTTCCGTGTCAGACCGTACGTCCCGAACCCACAGCGATGCTTCCTTTGCCAACGTTTTGGTCACGGGTCGCGCAGCTGTCGGGGGAGGGAGACGTGTGCGAAGTGCGGGAGCTACGACCATGGGGCCGACGTCTGTAAAGGCTCAGTTGCCTGCGCTGAACTGCAGGGGTCCCACCCTCCTTACTCTCGCTCCTGCCCTCTGTGGCGACAAGAAAAGGAAATTCTTAGCTTACGAGCCAAAGAGAGCTTGTCATATCCTCAAGCAAAACAAAGGTTTTCCTTCATTTCCAAAGGCACCTACTCCGACGCGGTGCGCAGGGGACCTGCACCACGTACGGAGTTCAGGGCCACTCAGTTCTCTCTTGAGTACTTGGCAGGCCCCTTTCTGGCCCCGAAACAACCTGCGGGGAAGCAGGGTGCCCCAGGTAACACTGGGAGCACACAGGCACCCCAGTCGATTCAGGCACGACCTCCGGCTGACCGGCAGCATCGTGCCACTGGTTCTTCTCAACATGGGTAGCGAGGCCGCCGTTCTATTTTTTCGAAGGCGGCCCGCCTTCTTACGGAGCAACAGGGCCCACCTGCTGCTCCATCAACGTCAAAAGACATTGAAAGCGTGAATGTGGGAGGGTCCCGGCCTGGTACGTCGAAGCCTTCTTCGGCGGGGTCTGGCCGTGGCCGGAAACTCGTGGCTCAGGTCTCTGACCACGTCGGAACTGGCAAACCTGCGTCCAAGGTTCAGGATGCAGAGGGAGCTGTTGACATTGCCGACTCTTCAGGTCCTTCCTCGGATCAGGAGGACATGGAATGGCACACCACTAAATCAAAACAGAAGGGAAAAAGAAGCCGGTGGTTCCTCCTTTGGGTGTAGCACATGCAGAATTGCTTTAATTCGTTTATGAAATCTTTTATCCTTTAAAGTGGGCTCTGTAATTCTTCGGTAGAACTGCCGTGGCTTATTCACTAACCTTGCAGATGTTGAGTTCCTTTTAGAAGAGTATAAGACATCTGCATTATGCTTGCAGGAAACACATTTTAATACATCTCACACTAACATTCTGAGACGCTATATACAGTGTGTTTCGTAAAGATTGCCCTTGCACTTCCATTTCTTGTGGCGGCGTTGCGGTGGTGGTTCCAAAACATATTTCATGTGCAGAGGTTCCGCTTCAGACGCCACTCGAAGCTATCGCTGTTCGTCTCTTGTTGCATAAAGCCATAACTCTGTGTTCAGTGTGCTTTCCACCTTCTTTTTCTCTGAAGCGAAAAATATCTCGACTCCCTTTTAAGCCAGCTTCCAGAGCCCTGTCTTTTACTCGGTGATTTTAACGCACATAGTATCTGTATGATCACTTCTCTTTGGGGAAGTGATCATACAGATACACGCGGTAAGATAATCGAATTCATATTATTTTCACATCGACTATACATTTTTAATACTCTCAATCCTACATATTTTAGTCCTTCATCCTTTTCATCTACATGCATCGACCTTTCTATTGGCAGTGCAAATCTGCTACATGATTTTTCATGGACTGTTGATCAGAATCCCCATGGAAGTGACCACCTCCCCATTATTTTAAAATGTAAAGACACTCTTCAGTCTTGACCTACGCGCCATCTACGCTGGAAGTTTGAAAAGGCAGACTGGAGCATTTTTAAGCAGTCGTCGCTCCTGACCTATTCTCGCCTCGATCAGCATTCGATTGATGATCTCAACCATCTTTTAACATCCCATATTCTTACTGCAGCGTCACTTGCAATCCCTCGGTCGTATGGACAGCTTCCTAGACGACCAAAGCCATGGTGGAATGAAGACTGTAAAGCGATTCGCAAACAGCAAAACAAAGCTTGGCGTGTTCTAAGACGTTATCCAACTCGGGATAACCTGATATCTTTCCGAAATATAAAAGCTCGTGCTAGGTACATTCGTCGCAAAGCGAAACAGGAGAGCTGGCAAAAATATGCGTCCTTTGTCAATAGCAATACTTCTCCCAAGGAAGTATGGGACAGGATTCATAAAGTAAATGGATCATATCATGCTTTCACCACTCCGCTTCTTTCCAGAAATGGAAAATGCCCAAGCAATCTTGAAGAGCAGGGCAACATCCTGGGCAAGCATTTTGAAGTTATTTCCAGCTCGCAGCATTACCCGCCTGCTTTTCTGCAACATAAAAAGAAAGCTGAAAGTATGGTACTGGAAACATCCCGTGGTGAACGTGAAGCTTATAATGCCCCCTTTACCTTACACGAACTGAATATAGTGCACCAAAGCTCTAAGTTATCGGATCCTGGTCCAGATGGTATTCATTACTATATGCTTTAACATCTCCATCCTGCCACACTTGGTATTGTTTTATTCCTTTTTAATCGTATTTGGTTTCATTGCTACTTTCCATTGGACTGGAGAACGGAAACAATCATACCCATACTCAAGCCCGGTAGGGAGGGATCCTGTGCAGCTAGTTGTAGGCCTATAACTTTGACTAGCTGCTTTGGAAAGACTCTTGAACGAATAATTAATAGAAGACTCATGTATTTCCTTGAACTAAACAAACATCTAGATGTGAACCAATGCGGGTATCGTTCGTCTTGGTCCACTCTTGACCATTCAGTACGGCTGGAGACAGTCGTGCGTGAGGCCTTCTTTCATAGACAACATTGCCTATCTGTATTTTTTGACCTCGAAAGAGCCTACGATACAGCCTTGCGTTTTGGTACACTGAGGGACTTGTATGATCTGGGTATCCGTGGTCGAATGCTTGGTACCATTGAGAGCTACCTTAGCAGGCGCACCTTTCGTGTTCAGATAGGAACAACGTTATCTAAAGTGTTTGTCCAGGAAAATTGCGTTCCTCAAGGAGGCGTTCTTAGTGTCACTTTGTTTATTGTCAAAATGAACTCCCTTGCATCGGCTATCCCCCCATCGGTGCAATATTCACTCTATGTAGACGACCTTCAGATCTCTGTGTCCTCTTGCAATCTGCTACTGTGTGAGCGACGAATTCAGCTGACCATTAAAAAGCTATCAACCTGAGCCAATCAAAATGGGTTTAAGTTTTCCCCAGATTAAACAGTGTGTGTGTGCTTTTCTCGGAAAAGCTGACTATTTCTTGAGCTTGTTCTAGCACTAAACAACGCCACAGTTCGTGTGAAGCCTGAGCACAAGTTCCTGGGTCTTATATTTGACAGCAAGCTAACCTTCGGTGCCCATATTAAGAATCTGAAATTAAAAGCTCACAAATCACTTAATATTCTTAAAGTTCTATCCCACCGATCCGGGGGTTCTTGCCGGACGTGCCTTTTGAGGATATATCGCTCGATATATGCGATCACGACTCGATTATGGCAGTATTGTTTACGGTTCAGCTATGCCTTCCATTCTAAAAATGCTTGACCCTATCCATCATCTTGGGTTGCGATTGGTGACTGGTGCCTTTCGCACGTCTCCTGTGCCAAGTTTGTATGCAGAGGCCAACGAGCTGTGTCTTGAAAAGAGAAGATTTTCATTGGGCTTTATGTATTTTCTGAGAGTCCGGTCCATTTCTGATCACCCTGCGCAAATGGCTATGGAAGACATGCGCTCTGAAAGGGAGTTTCAACACAAACCCACAACTGTGCCTCCGTTTTTTTTGAGACTGAAAAGTGCCTGCGAGAACATGGGACTCGACTGGGGGGCTCCTGTAGTGCAGTCTACTTCTGCTGGAGCACCTTGGGAGCACCCTGTCATTAAGAGTGAACTTTCACTCACGCGATACAAGAAAGCAGATAGTCCCAATACTGTGTTTTTTCAGGAATTCTTTGCACTGCAAATCAGTATGGCGAATATATAAGCTTCTACACAGATAGTACAATGACTGAATCTGCTGTTGGGTGTTCCATGATTGGCCCGACAGTTCAACTTGTTTAGCGAATCAACTCTTCTGCTTCTATTTTTACAGCAGCGCTCTATGGTCTGCTTCTAACCATAGGCTGTCTCGCTCCATCGTATACACGGACTCCCTCAGTGCATTGCATGCACTGTCTTCACTGACAACCCTCAAGCACTTCCTGCTCCTGGAACTGCGAAACAAGGTTGTTGCTGCTTCAAGACAGGGGTACGAAATTATATTTTGCTGGATTCCCAGCCACGTGGGCATTCCAGGCAATGAGGCAGCAGATCGCGCAGCAAGTACTTGCGTGAAGCGAATAGTTGATCTCCACAACATTCCTTAACCAGACTACAAAGGCCTTCTCAGGCGTCACGTTAAGTGCAAAGGGCAGGCTGAATGGGATCAAGAAATCAGCAACAAGTTGATTATGATCATACCTCTTTTGAAAGAATGGCAAAGTGCACGCCACCAGGAATGCTTTTTTGAGGTTGTCCTTGTGTGAACAGTGTGAACAGTGTGACAGTGCCTTAAGCATTCTACAAATTATAGTTGAATGTCCTGCTTATCATGCAGAACGTCTTTTGTATTTCTCGCAACTGTATCAAGAACATATCCCACTACACCCAGCTCTGCTCTTAAGTGATGATCCTCTTGTGACACATACTAATGTTTTCAAATTTTTAGATAGTGTCGGCCTTCTGCACCGATTGCAGGCTTCTTAACCTACAGATCATGCCCATCACCCTTTTGCCTTTTGGTACCCCATTACCATCTTTTATCTAATCACAGGCTACTAAAGCCTCTTTTTTCTCTCTAAACCTTTTCGAGCAATAGTTTTGTTTTTGGCGCCCTATGGCCTTAGTAGCTTTTGCGCCATTAACAACAAATCAACCAACCAACGAACGTAATAAATAATAATTGATCGTTTTGAGCACTTATTGCTTTTTTCATGTAAATAAAATATAAAAGTATAAACTTGCAAGTAAATCTTTAGCCTCATATGGCTCCTTTACGTTACATAAAGGCCTGTCGCAAAAAAAAAGTAGAGGACGAAAGTGCACTACACAGTGAATCAGACATCCTTGTCTCCTTCTCTCGGAACATTTCCAAGAACAATTCATTCGAGACAAGTGACGGACCTCAAGAAAGTTTTAGAGGATGAATGCTCTCAAATTCTGGTATAGCTAATTTAGAAAAACTGCTCTTTATAAACTCTACAGCCAGATGGCCATACGGGAAGATAAAAACTTGATAAATACGTTTTACTCGTTTCATAAGTGTTCCGCAAAACTAAATGGAGTTAATAAGTAGCGGTCCTTTAATGCATTCCCGGCCTACACTTCAAACATTTTTTTTATAAACGTGCTTTTTTCCGAGACCCATTAGTTACCACGGAGAAATTTGATTATGCTACTTTTAACCGTATTATAGCTCCAAAGTGAGCTTTGTCGTTAACTTATATCATGTCAGGCATTCCATACATCTCGTCAATCCACCTCGGATAAAACAAAAATGACCGCATTATTTTTTAAGGTTACTTAAAAACTCCAGAATTGAAGGAACGGGTAATTCACACAGACAACTGACATATCTGAAATTTCTGGATATTGAAGGGAACTCTCTCGTTCAGTACTTCTCTAAAAAATTGTGTACGTCTTTCAGCCCTTTAAATGGGTACTCCGTCGATTTCTTCATGGTCCCCGATTTTCTTCATTTTTTTCTAAACTCGCCAACAGACATCGCTAAAATAGTGTCCCAAATATTAGGTCAAAATAATTTCTTTTCGCGAAGTTATTGAATTTACAGTTTTGGTCCTCACCATGTTTTTCAAACTGAAAGTCTCTACTGGCAACAACGAAAACGTGACGTCAGTGGAAGGCAGGGGTTCAGTCTTTGGACTGTAGAATTTGTTCCCAACTGATTCGAAGCAGTTTCATGGTGTCAAATGAATGCTTTGGAAGCTCGCTCTAGTACCCGCGCTCCAGCACGAAACAAATGATTGGCATATTCTATTGTTTAGAATGTTTGCTCGAAACAACGTCAGTGTGTTGCGTTCTTATGATTTTAAAAGGAAACCGATATTACTGCTGCAGATAAAAACTCGCAACGTACAACCTTGGCCTAAATTTTTTTTTTTGCTTCTGTTTGGTGTAAAGCGTGTTCCCCTCCTCTCCCCCCTCCCTTCCCCCCCCCCTTCCCCCCCCCCCCCCTCAAAGGAAAAGAAAGAAAAGCAAAAGCAGTGAAACGTTTTGTTTTAGGTCTCGGTGTTTTTTTTTTTGTTACAATTTTATAAGTAAGTCATTTATAAACGAGGTACTAGAAGCACCCTAAGTAGACCATATTGGAAAAGTGGAATAATAGAAGCGAGCAGGAACGTAATCTAGGCTTAAAAATTAGAGTTGACTCGGTGAAAGAAGCCTTCTACGACCATCCGGAGAAGGAGGACAGGGATACAAGTTTCATGGGCCCCTTTCCACTTTCCTAGAACCCCTCGTCGTCGTCGCGACGCGGACGGTTAATTGAGTTCCGGCTAGTTTTTGGGCCCGGGCGTGCTTGGACCGGGGTCCACGACCATCGCCGCTACTCCCAGATTAATGGCCAGGATCCGTCGGGGACTGGGCCCGAGGGGGGCGGGCTCAAAGGCGCCAAATAATTGAAGAGGCGCTTCCGGGCACGGTCCAGATTTCGCGCGAGTTTTCCCTCCCATTGTTTCTACTTTTTCCCGCAAGGCGTCCCTAACAACCCTGTCGTCGTGCGCGCTTCTCTATGCCTAGTCGTCGGATAGCGACTCCGGCCACATGTTCTGACGATCTTAGTGCGCTTGGTCGTTCCTTTTTTTTTTTTCTCGAAGTATCGGGGTTTTCGTTAGGACGTTAAATAAATGTGTAAAAAACGTTACGCTTTTTTTCGACGATAGCTATTGTTGCTTAAGCTTAGCCGCGGATCCCGTTTGTGTTTCACGTACTTTACTTTGCGGCCCGCTTAAAATTTACACCTCTACATTTAGCTGACACGCACTATGTTGTGACATTGTGACGTCACAGTGTAAAGTGACGGCATATGTTGCATGACGTTACACTTTTTTTGCAAAAATGAGAGGAGACAACAGGTAATCGTCACTCTCGAGTTTTCTTGACTTCACATTGTCACGTGACGTCATGCCACCTGACATAATTTGCCGGCTAAATTTGGTCTAATACGTTTTGCTAAATATTGTCACGGAGGAACAGCCAAGAAAACTAAAAATAACTGGGGGAAACTGAAACGTTTAATAGGGGCGAACTTGTGCCCAAAAATAAAAAGGAAAAACGATAACAACAAAAGAGAACAGAGCGTCGCGGGCGTCGAGGTTGGCGTGACAGCAGAGTCGAACGCTGGGGCGAAACTGATCTCTGCTCGCCACGCGGACAGCCTTTTGTATCGGCGTGGGTTTCTAGAACATCCGGCCTAGAACGTTCGGGGCGTAGAACATTCTTAACTCGGTGAAACGAGAAAGTTCTCGAACTTGCGAGAATGACAAGTAGAAAGAATAAATAAAAGACACTTCTCTCCCAGGAATCGAACCCTGGCTCATCGCGTGGGAAGCAAACACGATAACCGTTAGGCCACGGCCGCGCTGCCTAATTGGCAGCTGCGCGCGCGGCAATATAGTGGGGAATGTCTCCGCTAAAGTTAGAGGGATTTTAATCACACGTGAAGTCATGGTTTTACTTGACGACGCTATGTCACGTGGTGCCATTGGGTAACCTGACGTAATTGTCAGATTAACACCGTTCGCAGTATTCAACATGGCCCACCATCACTAAATGTCAATACTGTAGTGTGCAGCCCTCCCCAGCGTCTCGGCTGTTAGAGCATTTATTAAGCAAAACATGGAAAGCGACAGTTTGTTTTTATTTATTATTTTTATTTTGCTCTCGAAATGTTGTTTAGAATATATTTCGAAGGATTCTAGGTACTCTCTTCGTTTTAACGTATCAACGTGAGGTTGTTGTTGAGAAAGCTAGTCATGTCAGCGTATCACTCAAGACGCATTTTACTGCGGAACGAGTGTGCCCGCCCTTTTGGCTCTTTCATCTCTTCGAATAGGTTTGGGGACTCCAAACGATGTTAGATGTCAGCCGAGGCTGGGGATATAGAGTACCGGGCGCATTCATGGAAGGGACCGAAAAGCTCCAACGATAACGGCTCTTGCGCCCCAAGGTTTCCGCGAATGGGGCGGTAATAGGAGAAGGAAATGCTTTTTCGGCACGGAACTATAATTTTGTTAGACGCGTAACTTTTTTCATGGAGATTAGTTATCTGGAGAAGAAAAAAATAGTACATGGTATTTTTCGTTCACTGTAGGGTGTGAACTTTTGTGCTTATATATTTTGTTTATACGTGTATTTCTCGTAAAGAATTCCCAATGGATCACGGGCGCAAACGTGAAAAATGTAATCGAAATGGAAACTTGGAATCTAAATGTTTAGGCTTTGGTTCCGCACCTAATCTATCGCAAACTTACCGTAACGCAAATCTGTTAAAAAACAAAAAAGAAGGTAAAGGTTACGGGTAGTTTTGCATCAGCCTTGTTGACACGCTAAAATTGTTTTCGAAAACGTATGCTGACATTTGACTGCTGATAACAAAAAACGAAAACGAACCATTTCAGCTTAGCTCTTCTGAACCCAGCCGGTCATTTTCTAGGTGCTGCAAGTGCAAAAAAGTGTTTTCTGAATGCTTCTACATAGAAATATTTTTAGTGAGTCCCGAAATCAGTGTTCAGTCATCCATGGCATTTTGTGCCCTAATTTTCTAGATTGGAGGATTACATAACGTCCATTAATGCTAGGTCGTTTTCAATGTGAAGACGGACACGCGAGATCAGAGGTTGCGACAGCTGAGACCTATAATTTAGCAAACTTCGCTGCTTTTTTCTACCCGCAGGTGTATGTGTGGCCTTTACCCGTAGTCTCAGGTTTTTTTCATGCTGAAGATTCACCACCTTGTTTGCGCACTTACATTCAGTCCAAATGTCTCCTCTCTCTTCTTTCGACACCGCTCGCGTGTTCATTTTAAAATTGAGGACGACTGTGCGACTGCGCCTGTTTTTTGTTTGTGTGTTCGTTGTTCTTGTTGTCGAAATCAGTCTGTCCTGACATTCGAAGGATTGCTATTGTGTGCCCCTACGTCGATTAAATTTACGAATGTTAAAAAAAAAAAGAGAACATTCCGGGTTGCTCTAATTTGCATGATGTTCTGTTTTTTCCGTTCCGATGTTTTGCGTTCGTTCATTTCTAATAGTGGTTATAAAATAGAATTAATAAACAGTGAAGAGTTTTATTCCACAAATAGTTATTAAGAGATAAAACAACGCGTTTTTTCAAGGAACGCTATGCTCAATTTTGGACAAAACCTGGTAAGTCGAGAACACACCAATACCGTGTTGCTAGTGGCCCTTAACATACATAGTGTGTTCGTTTATGCTTCACAGATTTGTTCTAGAGAAGTCGTGAAAGCTAAACTAAGCCAGTCTGTGCAGGTGAGTCATGCGGCCAGGTGGAAGTAACAGAGATGGCTATTTGCCACGATAAATATAGAAATAATGAGCTAGACTCTGCTAATTATCTTTTAAAATAGCTAGAAAAACTAAATATAGTGTTCTAATTTAAAACTTCCTGAGCATCATAAAAAAAAAAAAATTGTAAATGTTAAAAAAGTTTGAAGCGCGAGGGAAGCGCGGTGGCGCGCTAAAGTGTCCACTCGTGGAACACGTTCCAGGTTGCAGGGGTGAAACCGCGCATCATAAGCGCGGGTTGGTGTTGTCAACCGTGTTCGTATGTTGTCACTGTCAACCTTGCGTAAAAGCCGCTTCACCGCGCCTTCTAACCGCTCTGAATCTTTCTAAAATTGCCGTATTTAATGTATGTAAGTGACGCCCAACAAGTTAGTAATTCAAACCATGCGTTCACTAATCGAAATGTTAAAATCAACGAATTTTGAGTAATTATCAGACTTATCGTTACGATTAGCCCTCTTTTATTTGCTCCCCCTGGTTCTAAAACGCACGTCTGCAGAGGGGGTCGGTGTAGCGTTCACGGCTTTGAACGTGAAACGTTCTTCGGCCAAGTGTTCGACATTTTGTGAAGCCTGGATAACGGTTAAGCCTGGTAAAAGCGTGGCTATTTGAGTGGAGGATAAGAGTCCACATCACAGTAAAACATTTTGTGCGCCAGGCGGGAATCGAACCCTTATCAGATTATAAAACGAGTGTCTTTCCAGCGACACAGTTCTTTTTCTTTATTGCCTGTCACGACACATTACCGTGAGTTGAGGTGCCATTTGTGGGAAAACCCTGCAGGGCATTTGCTCTGCCTGCGGCAGACAGCAACTTGACACACACCCACACGTTTTGAAAACCCGGATTAGCGCCGGTATCTGCACTTCAGGAACTGCTCTCGAGTATACATCCCACGCGTTAAGCCAATCGCTAAACTAACCGATGAAGAGCGCCGAGCGCTTAGAAGTCACACGTTTCGCGTCCAAGACGATTGCCCAGACATTTGCTAGGCAATTATTTAGAGATGTGGACATACCAATATTTCAACTCCAATTGGATTTTATTCAAATAGTGCAAAATAATGGCTAAAGCAGGGATGTCTAATCGACTACGAGCACGAACATAGTTATTCTAAATATCCACAACACTGAAAAAAGAAACAGGATCTATAAAAAAACAAAAAAACTAACAAAAAATTATGTATTTTTTTTCTGCAAGACACGCGGAACGAAGAGATTAGCACAAAATAAAGTACGTTAATAACCAGGAATAAGCTACAAAATGCACCAAACAAGTTTTCATACTACGAACCTAAGAACCAAGATTATGTTCATAGATCTTAGAGCAAGCTGCCGGTGACGCAAGATCCTTAAATTCAAAATGGTGACATGCGTGGTTTACGGGTTTTCGTCAAGCGCATGCAAGAAGTAGGACTGCTTCAATCAAGGAACGCGAAACACTAACCACTTTCTGTAAAAATGTATGTTAGTAAGGCTTCTCAGCACGGCCTTAATTTAGAACAAACACAGGCCTGTGAAGATAATTTAACCACATTAACAAGTTTTCTGATTGAAGTATGGCATTGTATGGCATTGTTCAAAAGCACTATTACTCGCAATTCAAAAGTGTAATTGAATTATGCGGACAATCATTATTCAATACGAAATTGACACTTGAATATATCGCACACCTTTACTTTTCGTCAACATATATGTAGAACAAAATACAAGGAAAAAGGAAGCCATAACCTAGCATGTTACCAAGAACAGACTTATACAATATATGGTTCCGTGTTTTTGGTAAATAACGATAAACCCCCAAACATATCCCCCGAGTCGGGTTTATGAAAATCGAAGACAACCGAAAAACCCAGAGCTGAAGCTGTCCTAAAATAGAACTCAAGCTGCACAGGAAGAAATTTTATCTCCAACTTTATTTCCTGCTTACCCGGGAGACTGCCCCCAATAAACTTTCCTCGAAGCTACTCCTTTTTTCTCGAATCACACACGTTATTTTTTTTCATAATCGGTACGGGGACATTTTCTAAGTATGCCTCCCACCTGTATGTTCCCCGAAGGTTGGGAGTGTCCTGTCCGCGCTCCACGCAATATTTTATAAATCAAAATCCCCAATAAGCCACAATTTTTTGTACGAATCCAAAGAGTGATACCGAAAAACATCGCCTGTGTTGAAAACGAAAAAGAAAACCTCGAAAAAACATTCCGATTTGTTTTAAAAATAAACACCGAAACCAGGGAGACGTGGTATCCCCCCAAAAATTACAGGGTTCTTTTCACCGGAAAAATAAACTACGCATCGCGAGAAAAGCTCAATTTCCGCCCGAAGGTAGCGATAGAGGTTCAAACCAGATGTCGAAGTTTCAGCGTTATCCGATATTCTATACTTAAGTTAGAAATGATTTTCTGAAAATGTGAATGGGAAAATGGTGGCCGACGGAGCTGTCGAATACATGGTGTTCTATAGAACCAGAGACCGAAAACGGGCAAAAATGGGCCCCATTTTCCCATTGAAAGTTTCAGAAAATCACTTTTGAATAAAAGGTTACTTTCTGCTGAAACTATGGCATTTTGTTCGGACCTCTAGCGCTACTTTTCGGAGAAGAATGAGCGTTGAGCCATGCATTGTTTGATTTTGCAGTGAAAAAAAACCCTGTAAATATTTTTGACACCCTGTAGAAATAAACAAGGTATACGGTGATGTTACAGCGTTTAATAAATAAGCATTTCGCTTACTCTTATTTAATATTTGCATTAACGATACTCTTCGAAAGATAAAAAAACAAATGACGGGCACCCAAAGGAAACTCTATGTCTTTTTTTCCGTAGCGCGTAAATTGGGGGAGGAGGTTTGCAAACTAAGGTTCGTGACGAAGATTTCTACAACAATAGAAGGGGAGCGTAAAACGATTACACTAAAAATCGTAAATCACTTGTCACAAAAAATATAAGAAATATCTTTTCTTCGTACAGTACAAAAACCTTCATTTTAAAATTTAAATAAAAAATGGTAGCCTTTAGTTTTCTACAACGAGGTAGAGGGTCCTAGAGCGAAGGTTCTATCAGGTAATTACAATCTTAGATTGAGTATTAGTTAGCTAAAAAGAGAACTGAATTTAGTCTCATTCACCACCAAAAGGAAGTGCATGCGTTTAAAGATGTATCACAGCATATTTCATAATTACCTCGGCATAAATAAAGCTAACTACATGCTGCCTCCCCACTTCACATCAGGAAGAAGAGATCACTCAAAAAAAGTGAGAGAGTACCACTGTAGGACGGATGTATTTAAAACTTCTTTTTTTTCCCCTCTACAACAACCAACTGGAACTTCATACCGGAAGATACAGTCAACATCACATCTACAACTTTGTTCTTCGATAATATCTCAAATGCTGACTTCCTCAATTGATTCGTGCGTTCTCATGCCCTTGCCACTGTTCAACTGAGTACCATGAAAACACTACAAATCTGTTTTGCGCGCTCATGTTATCGTGCCCTGTGCTTTTGTACAGTTGCTCATGTATGTGTATCCCTCCTTCGCAATAATGCCTTAGTTAGGCGCTGCGAGGTAACCTGAATAAATAAATAAATAAATAAGCTGGCAGCTGAAAGTGACCCTCTGTGTGCCGCCGCCATTTTGGACAGTTTTGAGCACTAGACACGAGACCTTATATTTTCACGTCTAGACTTTAACGAAGTACCACGCACAAAGAATTGCTTCTTGATCTGAAATAACAGTACCGAGGAGATAGCTTACGTTTCCTTTGTTTCAAGTCCAAAATCTGCTTTTACGACAAAAACTCGGACAGCTTCGCAATGCCTCCGCTAGTTTATCATCTATTTTTAGAGCGATCACAATAAAAGTCTCGGCTGAGTTTTTTGTAAAATCCTCAATATTTTGTAAGGTCATGTGTCTAGTGGTCAAAATTTTTCCACATGGCGGCAGTCAAGTGGGGGGTCACTTTGGCCTGGTGAACGGGATACCAGTTTATCGTACGAAGCCCCTCTACCTCGTTGGCTTTCTTGAACGAAATGAGCACATTCAAACACTGGCAGTAAAACAAAAAAAAACTGTTATCTTGACCATTTAAACTCCGTTTCACGCTAAGTCTGACCGCGGTCAAACCAACGATCCGATTGAGGCAATCAATCAGCGCCAAAAGTGCACCGTCCCGGTGCTCCTGGTCTGAGTGCATTCACTAACATCAGCTACACAAATCACGCATAGTGAATAAGCCCTCTGGCTAAACAAATCATTCACATACAAAACTGGAGAATCACGCCGCTTGATCACCGTCCGTGATTGGCTTATCCGACGATAACAGACACAGAAAAATGATGAACGCCGTGGCGATCTACTTTTGGCTCTGCTTGATTAGCTGCATCGAATTGACTGTGGTCGGACTTAGTGTGAAATTGAGTATAGCTAAACATTTTGTGACTGATTTCTGCACGCGTGTAATCCTATTCTAATTATGTGCGTTGCCTTTACAGCGGCCAAATTGTTTTTTTAGAGTAGGGGGCGATGTTCGCTGGTTGGATCATTGAGACAAAAGGAGCACCTAGCGTGCAAAACAGAGGAACAAAGTAGAACGAGTTCATACAGAACAAGCGCTTCTTTTACTTTCTCATCGTGTTTCGTGCGCGGTTTGCCCATTGCTTATACTGTTATCTTATTTTTTCCTTTTTTTTTGCCATGCGACTTTGATTTTGATGCATTTAGTTCGGTCGTAATGTAAGTCGCTTACATTACGACCGAAGAAAATGCATCAAAATCAAAGTCGCATGGTAAACAAAATGAAAGTGGTAAGACTGCGTCCAATGGACGAACAATTTGGTCGACTACAACATTTTACGAGAAGATCTCTCGACAAATTGAGCGCAAGGCTCACAAGCAAATCGCACACGGCTATTGATTTCCGCTATAAAAACATAAATATAAATTTCTATACTTTATAGCGAAGTTCAAGTCGTAATGACTCTCTCCTTGACGACTCTCAATGAATCTTTACAAAATTCTTATCTAAACATAAGCGGAGTCGGTACATCAACAATCCATACTGCGAGACATGCATACACATTTTTAGGTTATCTGCTTGCGCCAAACAATTAGGAGAAACGTTAATTATTCCTCGTCTTTTTATCTACTTGTGAAAATTGGAGAACAAGGTACATTTTGTTTTCGCTACTACTAACAATTTTGCTTATGCAATCAACATAATCTCTCTGTTTGCTCGATGTTTTAGTTAAACAATTTCTTCAGAAACTTATAAATAACACCACTGCGTTTTCTCGCATGGTACCTGGTGGAATGCTCCAGGCACCTTTCCTTCTTGATTTTTATAAAACCTTCAAATATACAAAATAACACAAAACCGTCGAGGACGGGGCGCGTTGGTTCAATTCTAGGCAGTTTTGCTTTCGAAACATATTAATTGTGTCGTGTTTCGTGTGTTTCTTTTCGCGAACTTGGTATTTGAGCGGTGTTTCATATTCACAGTATTTAAAAAAAAGGTTATTTCTGGGTGGGTTCACCTCATTTTGCATCGCAAGCGTCCTTGCAAGCGTGCTTGCAAGCGTCCTGTATGCGCCGCAAGGATTGTGGGCATCATGCACCAACCATTGCAACAATTATTGTTAAACGACCGTGGTTTGCAAACTCGAAACGTTTAAACATCTTTAGCTTATACCGGATCGATACTAGAACAAATGTTGTCATTAACCCAATGTATACGTTTGTGTACCCCGATTTTTCAGGGATGACCTGGAACCACTAAATATCGAAAACTAAAAGCTCGTTAGATGCTTCCTTCAAAACTATATCACTCCAAGATGACTCATTCTCGCAAGCACTTCTTCCACGCACTCTTTCACGCACACTCGCAACATTAAAGTGGCCGGTAGATTTGACTCTACTAAGCATAAAATTGTGTGCGAAACACTATGTCTTGTCAGTGCTTATTTATCCAGAATGGAGTTATTCATCTACCTCTTAACTATATACTAATGGAGCGTTCCTCTATTTGAAATTTTCGCGAAGGACTTACGGCAGGTTTAAAAAAAAAACAAAAAAACTCGACGGATCTCGCCATATTTCTTTTTCATAGTGTAGAAGGGTCTCGCCATATTTCTTTTTATATAGCTTTAGACCTCCATGTATTCTGGCTCACTGCATCTCATATCAACTTTAACTGGCGGCTCGTTTCAGTTCAATTTTTCATGGCACTTGCAGCAATGTCCAACTTAGTTCAAGTTCGCTTTTTTGTATCTAGCTTTAGAACTTCACATATAATAAATAGCTCACTGTACCTTGACGCTGTTTTATTTAAATTATCCCTTATAATATTAAAATTTCGAAAAAGTGCTTGAAATGCATCTCATAGTCCATTAAACAGAGCTCTGGCTGTGAACAATACGCCTCGATATGTATATTTTTTTTATTTACTGTGTTTCTGGTTATACTACAAAAGTGCCGTCATCAGTTTTCGTAATTTATTAAAAAAAATAATTCTACTTTTTCTTTCTGAATTCAGCTTTCAACAAATACATTCAATTGCGTAGCTAAATGCGATCACTAAACTTAAAGGTGGCTTGAGGAGTCAAGATATCACGAGGCACATAATATCATGACAAAAATGCCTGTTAAGTTGTGGAAAAAAAGAAATGGTTGTTAACCATTATAATTTGAGGAAAAAAGTTGGCAAGGTGCCTAATATTCAAACTTGTTTTTACAAATGTGCAATTTGAAATTTATATTAGTCTCTTGGAGAGGGGGAGGAAAGGGTGAAAGTATATTTATAATTTTTAATTAACAGAAGCGTGAATGCGAAATTGCTAAAATATACCTTTTTTTTCTATCCAGCTGCTAACGCTACTATGTTTATACTGCGCGAGTCGCTATTCGCCTTGAGATCGAATTAAAGGTGGTGCTAATATCGCGCTATTATCATTATCAATTTGTGAACAGGACGGTGCTTGTTTTATAGGCTATCTGCCGTCGCGGCCAAGAACCTTCTGAATATCGCGTTTATTACCTCGTACAGTATCATTGTGAACGCAATTTCAACAGAAAATGTTTCCATACTGTTCATTGTCTCAGTACAATACCTATTGTAGCGAGGTGGGGGTCAGTTTTCACCGAAATCCAGCAGTCAGCGCGCTGAGGAAAGAGTGGCTCACGAAGTTGAGATCTGATTCACGCGATGGTTTGCTCTAACCATTTCACCGCTGAATACTTCAAAGTTCAAACTAACAATGTATGACAACCAAGGTAAGTGGAAAAACAAAAACAGTTTACATAAGTGTCGCGAGTAGCCCACGCGTAAGGCGTGCGCGTTGATACTCACTCGCTGCAGGGCATTGTGATCGTCCTTAGGGCGGGTTCTCCCGCTGCGGTGTTTTTGGAGAGGATGCAAATGCAATAGACTTATTATTGCGTGAGAATCCGACTTTTGAAACATTGTAGAATTGTCAGTCCTACGAGCCCCCCTACACTATGACACACTAAAGGCTGGTTCACACAGACCCGTTTGCTTACGTTACGTTACGAAAAGTCACCGGGAAATCTGAGCTTCGTATTAAGAATGGGCTACCAATTCAAGGAGGTACACCTGGCACGCGACATTTGAGACACGAATGTTTCGGTGACTTAGACGCAACGTAAGAAGACGGTGCTGTTTGAAAAGTTGAACCGAGCTCAACTCCTTACGTTACGTTACGACGAGCCTTGTGTCCTTGGCTGCCACGGTAACTCACTGTCCTAGCTCGTCATCACCGAAACATTCATGTTTAGAATGTCGCGTGCCAGGCTACCTCCTTGAATTGGTAGCCACGCTTAATACGAAGCACAGACTTCCTGGGGACTTTTCGTAACGTAACGTAACGTAACGTTAGGCAACGTAAGAAAACGGGTATGTGTGGATCAGCCTTAAGGCCGGTTCAGACACTTGCGGCTGAGCGCGTTTGACTGCGTTGCGTCGAGAACCGAAAGCGAGTCACCGGCACATCTGTGCTTCGTATGAAGCGTGGAATCCAATTCAAGGAATCATCTTGGCACGCGACATAAGCAGCAGGGATGTCCTGGTTCCTCGCTGCCGCAACGCAGTCAAACGCAGTCAAACGCAACTGTCTGAACCAGGCTTTAAGGGAGGCATCGACTGCAGCGGAAGTGACTCGCCCAGTGCCATGCGTGTGAGTCGGATGCACTTGATAAATTTTCTTGAAGTTCGGTCGGTAGTACGCGGTAAATAGGGCTGATTACAACTGGCCAATCTACAGAAGGAGCAACAGGTACTATCGAGCCTAATCAATTACTTGATTATACTCCATGAATTTTGCTTACCCACCGCGTGACGAAGGTTTCGAGCCACTTCGCTTGAAAAACAAATGTTCAACGGAAAATCACGCTACATGAAAACGGCATGATTACATCTAGAGTTAAAAGCTCCCTAAAGTACGCGGGTGCCACGTACAAAACTCGGGCCATTCTTTTTCTGAAGTGAGTGCACCGCGTACTGCAAAACCCTAAGCGAGCCCCATAGTTTCGAGAATTACAAAATTAGCAAAAAATAAAGGCACGCGAATACCTCTCTTGTTTTGAGGCCAGAATTCAAGTCTTTAGAATTCGGGAGATTTAGCGGCCGCGAATAGGTTCCTATGCCTAATTTGCGAATAATTATGGTCGCCAAAATAAAGGGTTTTATGTAGGCAGCGTTTAAAACGATCGGGAGGACGAATCGTGCGGTTTTCTTAAAGACGTATCCGGGCGTTGGAGTTACAAACAATAGTTATTCGGCAGGGCGAGTGCACGAAAGTTCATCAATCGTGGCACCGTTCGTGAGTTTCAGATCCAGAGTGTGGGGATCCTTGCTGATAGCCGACGACTGCAGTACGTAACTCCGCACGTCTACGCTCGTCAACGTGGTCGTTGGGGCCACAACGCTGCAGTGAATAATGTGCCCGGCATTCACAACTTGTTCGCCTTCTACAAGGAACCGCTTTCCGTCGGCAATGTACTCCATGATAGTATGCAATGACACTGCAACTCAACAAATAACCGCATCACAACAACAACCACAGTAGCAGCATTATATAAGCATCCGGCTTGGCATTGCTTGCCTTTGCGAGCTTTCACTCTCGTGGAACGATACAATAGTTTCGAAGGAACAAGCATTTGCAACGTAAATAGCGCTGTTTACGCTAAAACAAGCTTTCATCATCGCGAGGATGCATGTTTCAACGTGCGCCAAGAGCAGACGACGTGCGGCGGTATCCACACTAGCAGCGTTTACAACATCGGCCGCACGGTGGTGTCTCACCTCGATCTCGAGGCAAATACCATTTTAAAAATATGCAGCGCCCTCCACCGGTCTCGAGAGATATTTTGGGAATCGGCTCGGCAGAACCCTTTCTTTCCAAAATATCCCGCGGTATTATAGATCATAGTCCTGGAACATATGTGTCCCCTACAGCTGACCAGTGCACACGACGGCTCATCAGAGCTTTGCTGGGATATGTGTTCAGTAAAAATAATAGTTTTAGTCGAAGGCCCTTACAGCCCTTTAGTTCATTCTGTGCCTTTCGGTGGCCCTTGGTGGGCGACATGAGAAATGCAGAGCCACGGCTCTGTTTTCTAAGAGGTGTTGGGTTGAGGCTGACAAAGGGTACAAAATATAAATCGTACTTCCGCTGAAAGGGATGGGGACGAAAAATAACCCCTCCCCCCCCCCCCCCCCCACACACACACACACAAACAAAAGTAAACGGATTATATGTTCTATTGGGCCCTTTCTCCGATGGGGAAACCCAATATTTCAGGATTGTACTGCCGTTCAAACCTATTCATTCAGTGAAACTAATACATTAAAAGGTTTCGAAAGCAATTGTCCAATTTCCACTTGTCAAGACGGCATTACGCCTGTTGTTATGCTCCGCTTTTTTTTTTTTTTTGGCGGCGCGAAAATTGATTTATTTTGATGAATTATTGCTTGACATTTCCAGTGTGTCTATCGACCTCGGACAATAACTCAACTCACTGTTACAAAAAGACCTATTCATTTGGGCACATCCACAACTCAGCTCCCCAGCGCCTACTTTGCGTTATCCAATTATTAGCGACGGAAGGACCCCGAAATGGTGGTTTTATTTGATCACTGACCAAGTAAAACCAACAAGGATTCAGAAGCTGGTCCCCTGATCGTTAGTTTTGCTGCTTGATGGCACCACCAACATTCACTTTATAATAAAATAAAATTATTTCGGACGCAACACACCCAAATTTCAACAGAGACAAACACGAAACCACAATAGATCAGAAACGACAACTAAAGTTTCTACACCCATTTCTCCGTAGAACCTTCGCTAGAAACAAATTCTGAAATAATTATTGCTCCCCTGATCAAAAAAATATTAAAAGTCAGCAAAACGAATTCTAGTTTTTCTCGTATATCTGAATTTTCTACACCACGCTCACCTTATTTATCCTGAAGACGACAGCATTATTTGAGAGGACATGTGCGATCGCCGAACCTGACGGACTGAGAATGTCAAGTGTATGCTGCCACAACATGACGGCTATGATGTAAAACAGGATCAAGACATGGCTTTAGTGCATATCCCATCGTTGAAATAATTACCCAGTAGAAAAAAAATCTAATCTAGGAACATAAATGTCGTCTTCCGGAACCTTTTCTCTATCATCGACCTATATGATTTATAAGACCCATACAAACAACTAAATATGTTTGATGCTCGGTTAACGAACAACCCGTATTAACTAGGGCCAAAGTCCTTGTGAGGACTATGTTCATTATAGTGAAATCAGTTATTTACATATATGAATATCTCACAATGAAGAAACAAAAATTATGCATATTATTCAGTAAAGCGAAAATTACAAACGTCTGGCAGCCTTTGCGGTCATCAACGGACCTTGCTGCGCAGGTACGTTTTATCAAAATAGTTCACGTGACGTCGCGATACTATTAAAAAGCCATTTCTTTGAATGCTGGGCCCCTTGGGTGTTGGAAAGCAAAATATACCCAAACGAAGCTCTATCATATCTTTGCATTTTGATCGCAAAACGTTAGGCGAGCTCAATGAAAAGTGCTTTAATTGCAAACACCGAGGGTGTTTGCACTTGAAGAATATGTGTTTTGTTTGTTTAGAATAATCTTCAATATAATTAAAATTTATTTCAACTTTCACTTCAACACTATTTAAATATTGAAAGACAAGCAGTCCTACATTTTTTTTTTCAAATGTATCAAAAAGCGCGAGAAAGACAGGAATAAAGAAGAACAAAGGACACCAACCGCGTGGATTCGTTTGTTTGTATTTTTATGCCCTCGTGTTTTCTTATCTGTTTAATTCGTTTAATGCATTCTAAAACATAATAAAATTATCTACTGCAAACGTTTAAATTCTAACTATGTTGGTGTTTATCAAAAAAAAGTTCTTGTTATGAAGAAGGCTGTAATGCGACCGCAGACTGAGGTGTAAAGTCAAACGCCAACCTGCACTCTAAAAATAATTTTAGAGATTTTTTTTTTTGTTTTGAAGAAGGCAGAGACAACAAATTATGGCGAACAGCAAACGTATTTCAGTGAATTACGAAGCTCGAATTGTGATTAGGACCCCAAGAACGCGAAGTGCGCAGGTACAACGTATATAACGTTATACTTGCTCTTGTGCCTGCGCACATTGCATTTTGTTTTCTTTTTTTTTCAGATGTAAAGTCGGTGACAGGTTAAGTCTGAAGAGAATGTTTCTCCCAGAAAGCCTCCACACTTTCCATTTAAGTAGACCGAACGTCGAAATAAAGGCAAGAAAATACTCGCTTCCTCTCCAGCTCGCGTTCGCTCTGCCAAGGTGGAAACGACAACGGTCATTTCCACCGACTGTAGCCGTATTCTGAAATTCGTCATCCGCGGTGTTATTTTTGTTGTTTACCAGCAAGGAATGCGTGTGTGTTTTGAGGAAAAATAGGTCTCACATAATTTCTTATAACTTGCGCTTTGCCGGTGATCACTTACGTGTCATTTCACATATTCGCTCCTTTTTCCATTGCAGTGTGCAAGCTCTTGGAGCAAGGCCTTCTCGCTCTGATCGGTCCGGGACATCCGACAACGGCGTCGCTGGCAAAAACTGCTTGTGCCCGGCACCGAGTGCCCCACATCTATCTCCATCGTGAACTACATGGTCGCGGCCCTCCCCCTGACTCGGCTTCCTTTACTGTGACGCCTAGCCCCGAGGAGCTGGGCTTGGCCATTAGGGATCTCGTCGTGGCCCAGCAATGGAGACACTTTACTCTCGTGTACGAAAAACCAGAAGGTAAGCACTTCCGTAAAACACTGGTAGAGTTCCCACTACAGGAATAAAGTTAGGCTTGAAAACTTACTACCGACGTTTGTGATGGTAAGCACAATTCACCAATGGTGCAGAGAGGCCTAAAATGCACGGGCACGCGCAGGACCATAACACTTATATTCACTGACAGAACTTGACGCGCAGGGCGTGCCCGTTGAGCGCCAGGCCACCAGCGGGCGCTATATGTCTTCCACCGTGCATTGGCTTGGTGTGCACGCTCGAGGTCCATGAAACTCCGAAGCGCTGTCGAAGGTAGAGGGCTCACACTGGAGACGGGACAACTGGGGCTCATTCCTGCCGTACTCACCTTCTCAGTGACCACAGCTTCTTGAAGTTACTTGAATTCAGTATACGACTCGGAATGTGTTTATTGCGAAGGTCTAATTTATACTTCATGAAGAAAGTATTGAACGTTTAAAAACGCGCTGCCTAGAGAAATATAGAGCTTTTGTGATTAATATCTAAATCAACTGTTCCATACAGTATTTAGAGCGCAGCTCTTAGGTGCTCGTTTCCGGCTTGAGCCGCTTCGCCATCGCCGTCGGCCTAACCGAGAGTTGCATTACGGGACGTTCCCATAATGACGTCACATGGCGCCTAAATTTAGCGGAAATATTTCCCCGCTAAATTTAGCGAAAACTATTTCGTGCTAAATTTTCGCGGAATAAATTCCCCGCTAAATTTAGCGGAAAACGTTCCCCACTAAATTTATCGGAAAAAGTTCCCCGCTAAATTTAGCGGAAAAAATTCCCCGCTAAATTTAGCGGAAACGTTTTCGTGCCTGATATAGAGGAAACATTTCCCCGCTAAATTGAGCAAAAAAATATTCCCGCTAGATTTAGCGGAAAAAGTTCCCCGCTAAATCTAGCGGAAAAAAATTCCCACCTAGTTAAGCGGAACAATTTCCCCGTTACGCTTAGCGTCCAAATTTTCCCACTAGATTTAGCGGTAATATTTCCTCGCTAACCTTAGAGGAAAACTTGACACGCTAAACTTAGCGGAAAAAGTTCCCCACTAAGTTTAGCGAAACAATGTTCCCTGCTAAATTTAGCGGAAAAAATATTTAGCTGAAAACATTCCACTAAATATAGCGAAAAACTTTCCCCGCTATATTTAGCGGGAAATTTAACGAACATTTCTTTCTAAATGGGAGGGGAGCAGAAGAGCAGGGGAGGGGCAGGAGGGGCATACCCTCCCCTCCTCCTCCTCAAGAGCTACGCTCTAGTTCGGCGTTACAGACAACTCTAAACGTCTTTAATTTTTTTGTTTTTTCCGGTAAGTTTTTATGACATAAATATGATGACAGCTCTTGCACAATATTATTCGTCGTGATGTGGAGGCAGGCCTTCTGATTCCACGGCCTTCCCATCCGCGAACTTCGTCACTGCCACTGCACTGACCATTTGTCGCCGGCACCTCTAAGCATAAATCTGCGACCCGCACGCTCGCCCCGCCGGCTAGGGAAGTAGACGTTGGCATACCCGCCACGGTAAGACTCGCCGTCCCTGGTGTCACCCCGACTGCTGTGTGTATCTGTGTAGCGTGGTTCTGGCCTGGCACGATCCCGTGACGCCACAAGGCAACGTGAAGGGCCTGTCGCATCAGGCCGCGCCTGTACATGGCAAATGAAGATGCACCGGACAGTTCATTAAAAGATACACCCCTTACCAACCAGAGTCTTGTCCCTGCTAAGTCAGACAGCTTATAGTCGCTCTGCGCTTGGTTCATCTGCTTCAGGAGTGTTTATGCATTGGGCCCAAACCTTGCCGCCATCTCTCATGAAGCCACAGATTACTCACTTTGAGGTACAAACGTTCTTACACCACCTCGAAGTAACAACACAATCGGAGTCATGTGACTGCGCTGTCTGCTCACGCACCGCCCGATTACGCCTGGCCTCAGCCTCAAATTTCTTCTGCAGGGCTACCGATCAATATTTTTTTATCCACCGATTTCTGCCACGTCGTTCCGCTCGCAACATAAACCAACGGCTAGTGCGCCACTCTTTGGAGCCACAACTCCTACAGCTAAAGGTATTGTCCTGCCCCTGCTTCATGTTGCCCTGCAGGCGACGGCAGTGAAAGGAGACCTATGCAGTGGTCAGTTGGTTCAGCGTTGCTGCCGACAAAAACATCCACGTCAAAACAAGTTCAGACCGGTTCACACATATGCGTCGATTGCGTCCGCAGGAAATTGAGCGAAAGCAAACACCGGGACACTGACGTAACCATGGCTCAAGTTTGCTTCACAAAGCTACCTCTTGCACTGCTTGCCATTTTAGGAACGGCGAACAGTTCACAATAAGGAGTATTCACTAGACGCCATACTTGTGAGTGCTGTTTAGAGCGCATGCTCAGAACGAGCTCACATCAATAGGCTGCTAAGACCGGCACTCTTGAAGGTGCGGAATGCACGTTGCAAAAGAACTGTGGAAGCTCACCATCAGCACGCGCTCAGCATTTGCGAACACACCTATGGCCGCCAGTGAATACTTCCTATATAAACCTGTGCATGCTTTCGTTTCCGTCGTTCTAAACGCAACCGACACAAATGACTGAATCAGGCTTGACTCGTTACTTCGAGCCCAACGTCACGAAATATATAAACAGAACGTCGTCAACTTTAAGCTCGGACTCGATCGCACCGTCTGTGCCGTCTCCTACATTGAACACCCTTCAACCGAAAAACTTGTGGACCTTTTGGGACTTTCCCGCTGGACTCCGTTTCAATTTAAGATGGACGACAGTGGACGCTAAGTGCCATCCTGCACCCAACTCAGAGCTGTGAACATCTCACGTGACTGTGTTCCCCGCGTTTCGCTGTGGCACTCCCGAAGTTCGCGTGACAGTCACACAGCATTCAACAAGCTCTGATAGTTCGTAGCGTCCGCTGCCAACCATTCAACCATCGTAAGGTGATGCGGTCTGTAGTACACATTTTAGCACTGATCAACCTGGCGAAATATGCCAAGTCAATGCGCTCTGCATGCATACGTGGCGTGTTTTATTTCGCAGAAAGCATGCAGTTACTTCGCATGCTCAAAATGAGTTCCACGGACCAGTACGCAAAAATGGCAGCGTTCGCTAAGCCAACATTCTGGAGATTTCTCTAGATTTTCTTCGCCCCGCAACACTCTCCGTCGCCCGCTACGCGATCAGGAACCCTATGCGGAGCGCAAGTTTGTCTGCTTCTTTTGCAGGGTTTGTGGTTTATGTCAGAACGCCGAACGCTCATTGGCTATGAGTGAAGGGTAGTGGGTAGACCTCAAGGGAGCTTGCTTTGTGGTCTACGCACTATCCTTCAATCAGACCTTGACGTTCTGATGTCACCAAACCCCTGCAAAAGAAGCAGATAAAATTGATCTCCGCATAAATAAGGCTAACCGCGCGCATGCGCAGTAGCGGGGTTTATGTTGCGGAATGTGCAGCGGACGGCCGACAAAAAATCCCGATTGGAAAGGTCTAAAAAACAATTAATGATTGAGTTGTTCCAGCCCTTATCCCCTCCCTTTCTGCCACTTTATTCCCACGACATCGACGACCGGGAAGAGGCAGTGAAACCCCCACTCTTCCCTCATCCCGCTCCCCCCCTCCCCCCCGGCCGCTTATTGTTTTTGTTCCTACGTTTCTCCGTTCCGGGCATTTGCTAATTTCACGCATGCAGGACCCTCCACAAATGTGTCCTCCGTCAACCCCACATGTTTCCCCGAGAAATTGATAGGTTTCACTCAGTCGCACCGACAATGCTTGGGTAAAGCTCGTAATCGCTCGTTAGCGACGTAACGGCGTCTTTGTTTGGACAGATGTCACTACCAGATCTATTGTACCGAGCCCCCTTGTTGACCAGAGTTCGATTCAGTTTATATAGCAGTTCCACTAGGGAATTTCTTATAGCCATGCATTACCTAAACGTGGGTAATAAACATACAATACAAAGTTATTGGAAGATATCAAATTATAATTATGAAATGGTTAATCCTAAATCTGCGTTACGATCAAATATATTTACAGGGACCTTTATTTTTAGTGTCATAAGGGGCACGAAATAAAGTATTTAGGAGCGATTGTTTAATTTTTTTGAAAGACATCAATAGTCGTCCCAGGAGTGAAGGAACTATATTTTATAAATGTTAGAGAAACGGAATTGGTGTGTCATGTAACCAGGGAGCGGTGAGGGGGAAGAGAGGCAAGTTAGGAGAGAGTGGCTAGTGAAGGCACTGTAGGGGAGAGGGATGCAAAGGGGGAGGGATGAGAAGGAATGCAGTGGGACGGTGGAGATGGCACTGAAGGAGATGGGCTGGGAGGGTGAGGTAGAAAAAAAAAGGAAGGATGGATGGGGAGCGGGAGTTGGTGTGTCACCTGACGTCGATATCCCCCGCTAAATTTAGTGCAGAAATTGAATTGGTGTGTCACATGACCAAGGAGGGGGAAAGGATGGGAAGAAAAAAAGTGAAAGCCGTTTACAACTCCCTGTAACACCGAATTAGAGCGCAGCTCTTGAGGAGGAGGAGGGAAGGGTACAGGAGGGGGGTGTCACGTGACCTTGGGAGGGGGGTCACGTGACCTTGGGGTGTCACGTGACGTCGGGGGTCACGTGACCGCACGTGACGATGCCGATGACGTCATCAGTGACGTCACTGATGACGTCATCAGTGATGATGACGATGACGATGCGGATGCCGGTGACGTCATCAGTGACGTCACTGGTGACGTCATCAGTGATGATGACGATGACGATGCGAATGACTGTGACGTCATCAGTGATGATGACGTCATCGGGGGTCACGTGACCCCCCCCCTCCCCGAGGTCACTTGACTCCGTGTGGGGGCTCGCGCGGTGCATTATTGGACATTTCCCATAATGCACCGCGCGAGCCTTCCCGTGGTCACGTGACCTCGGGAGGGGGGGGGGGGGGGGTCACGTGACCTGGGGGGGTTACGTGACCTGCCCCCCAAGGTCACGTGACCCCGGGGTCACGTGACTCCGGGTGGAGGCTCGCGCGGTGCATTATGGGACATTTCCCATAATGCACCGCGCGAGGCCTCCCGGGGTCAGGTGACCTCGGGGGGGGGGGGGGGTCACGTGACCTGCCCCCCCAGGTCACGTGACCCCGGGGGGGGGGGGCTCGCGCGGTGCATTATGGGACATTTCTCATAATGCACCGCGCGGTTACGCCGACGGCGACGGCGACGCCGCTCAAGCCGGAAACGGGCCCCTAAGAGCTGCGCTCTAAAATGAGGGAGGGGGAGGGATGGCATCATAAAAAAGTAGGAGTGGGATTGGGCGATAGAGGGAGGAGGAAAAGAGAAGGAGAAAGATGTAGGGAATTAGAGGTAAATGTGGAGGAAGAGTAAAATGAGGAGGACACCCCAGGACGGGGGTATTGAGAAGATGGAAAAGATGCATTGAGAGAAGAAAATGGTGTGTCACGTGACGTGTACGCATTTGCCCGCTACCTTTATCGGAGAAAGGAAATTGTTGTATAGTTCACGTAAGGGCAGGTCTCGTGAAGTCGATTTCTCAAACTAAATTTAGCGGGGAAAATGGATTGGTCTTTAGGTCACGTGACCCCAATTTTTTCTATACATTCTGCGGGGAAGCCAAGTTGGTGTTCAGGTCACATGACGTTGATTTCCAGTCTAAATTTACCGGGGAAACTGAATTGGTTTAATCTCACAAGACATGATTTATTTCCGCTAAGTTTAGTGGGAAAACTGCATTGACGTATAAGTCACGTGACGATAATTTCCACACACTTTCGCTTGGCACACGCTATGCCATAAGTCTGACAATAAATTAAAGGGGCCCTGCAAGGACTTTTTTCTGGTTTTTAGTTAGCACCGTACCTGAGCGCACTGAACTATAGTAACTTAATTAAACCTTTCTTTTCTCGAATTTCGCTTTATTTTAAGTTATACGCAAATTAAAATTACAAAGAAACAAGAAAAATTAACCCCCTTCATGACGTCCTTGGTCGCTTGAGGGGCCGTGAACTAGAGGAGGGTTAGTGAGCTCAGCGAGCGGTCACGGCTCCCGCACTCCGTGTCGACGGCTCGAGAGGGCGCCACTAAAGCACGTGTTGGATAGGTTGTATGAAGCGGGCAGCCAGGGCGGCTCGCATTGCATTTGCTCCGCGATTAAGCACTAATTCGGCATGACACTTCATTGGCCACAAACGACTGCAAACACGGGGTAAAGATCAGTTCAGAACGGGAGCCACTGCGAGCTGCCATACCGCCGAAAGGCCAAACCGCAAGCCAAAGCTGCTCGCTGAAGGCCTTGGGAACGCTTGGAACGGGTCAGATCCTCCAGTCCATAAGAACGCAGCGCCGCCGCGTACATCCGAGACTTTTCTACGCTCGCCGCTCGTTGGTAAATGATCACACTACACCTTTCTAGTATGTGCCGCCTTTTCCACCGCTTGGTGGCGGGTATGTCGACGGGTCATTCTTTCTTTCCGTACTTTCTAATCTGCATTTGTTTCTTTTCTGATCTAAAATAGTGAACAAAATCTACTTTTATAAATATTTGAAACGGTTCGGGCCACTTCTATTTAGTATTTTGACTAAAAGAAGCTTTTAATGCCTCTGACCAGTAGAAAACCCAGGACCAAAGACGTCACATAGCTCGCGCTTTCGGCACCGCGGGTCGCCCCGGAAGGTGGAGGAGGTTTCTGCGTCGTCCGGTTAAAATATGACGTACTGATATTTATTCACTCTCTGCGTGCCCTGCTGACTTGCCCGAACCCCAAGAGACGTGGAAACCGCAAAAAAAGTTTCACGCTTAAATATGATTGCAGGGCCCCTTTAAGGATTCAGCTCTCACTAATGTAGCGGGATAAACGTAATAACTACTGGAGCGTAGTGTTCTTTGCCACAGCCTTTTTATTATTTCTGCAATCTCCTTGTCAATAAGCAAACAACTCAACAGCTGGAATCTTCTGATCACGTGACCTGCTCCTCTCTCCGCTGCCTCTTGTATCAGATTATCGGCTATGCCAGGCTTTCAGCTGGGCAAAACCTATGAGTATGCTCATGCCTGCTGGTATTCTGGATAACATATTTTGGTGAAAGGCGAGATGTACAACCTAAAAATAAAGAAACGCATTAAATTACAAGAAATCTTGGTCTCACACAAGTTACCAAATACATATACCAAGTACTCGAACTATCGAAGTAGCGGGGCAACAGCATGCCTACATACGGCTGGTTGACTCCGCCAAAAGACCTTAGTTTGATAGACAAAATTGACCATTTCAATCAGGCGTCTCCCATAAAAGCTTGGAATTATTAAGATTTACTCTATAGACGAACACGCGGCCCTGACGTCACGCAGCTGCGATGGCGCTGTCGACGGCACTGCGCATGCGCAGAGGCCTCACTTCACCCGAATTCGGTTTCTGCGCACGCGCAGTGCCCACACCTGGTGTGGGCAAACGCGGGCTTGTTTGTAAACAGCGTGTCCGTCTATAGGACGTGAATGTATTTGAATTTTTATGTTTTTGAATATTTATTCAAGGCCGTGACGGCATACAGCACGCTAGAGAATGATAAATGGGACAAGTAAATCACACACATACGTTGCCCACATCTGTATTAGAGGAAAAAGCAGATTAGCGTTAAACAAGTTAACTATCACGTTATCGGGTTTGTGTTCAATCACGCTTTCATTCAAAGCAGTTCTGACAGATCTGGGAAAATTTACCACAACTGGGTTGCATTTTAAAAACGAAGGTGAACTATGCTGTGGTTTCACGCCGAAATGCGTAAAGCTGCTGCCTATTTGTGATTACGCAAAATATGCATATTGTAAAAGCCTCGCAGATAAATAAGAAAACATACTGCATCGGCAGAAGTGGCTTTTTAAGTTTCGTCGGTCAGAAGCCTTTACATAATTATCTCAGGAGGAGCACGGGCGAAGAGAATGTTAAAATAACACCGCTTCATTATACAGACGTGCCGCGCGTCTATTGTTCGAACGAGTTTCAGAGTTAGGAGAAGAGAGTTTCGTTTTGGGAACTTCCGTGGGTATTGTTTTTTTAAAACGTCGTCTTTTCTCACGGATGAAGTGGAGCCAGACGAGTGGTTTATTGTTCTTGCAACGAAAGAGTGCTAGTTAATTGGAGTACAGCTTTGTCGAGAAGCGCCACGAAGTGTTTTCAGCAATATCAGAAGACAATTTCCCAGAAATATGTTTGCACTTTCATCGTAGCCTCCTGGGTATTTCAATGAGAATAAATCACCTCCTCTCCAATTAACGTGCACTAATTAAGCTTAGGAAAATGCCAGTCGCGTGTAACACAACAAAAGCTAATATCATGTAAGCATTCTCCCTGGTACAAACTTTAGGAGAGCCCATATGCACTTTAACTGAATACAAGTAACTTCATTAACCATCAATTTCGGGTTTGTTAAGCAACTTATAAGAAAACTATGTACAGGATGCTTTTCTAAAACAGCAGATAATTAAAAAAAAAACTGTAAATAGAGAACTCATTTTTTTTTCTCAAGAACTTTACCCATCGCGGCGACCATCAGGTTCAGAGCAAATTAATTACCCAAAGTAAATGAATTAGGTATTTAAATATTCGATTTAGATGACAAACTCTAGTTAGAACTGTGTTAACAGTCTCTAAAATATGCCAATCGGTTGTTAAAATTAGCGCAAGTAGAGTCCTCTCCCATGGTATTCCCAAGCGATGTTAGGCAGTCAAGTTTCCGCCTTAACAAAACTAACACAAAAAGATGGCGGAAAGCTGAGAGGACAAAGAGCCAGCAGAGTAAGGGCGCGCCTTTTATACGTCCGCGCAACCCTTCCCTTCCCACCCCCGTCCTTTCCGGAGACTGAAGTCAGTACCGGGAGGGACTTTAGCCCTTGTCTTTTCGTCTTCTTTTGTTGTCTTTTCTTTTGGTAGTGTGGAACAGAATTTTATTGTGTGAATGCGAGGCACCACTATAGCATATTTTGACGACATGCAACACATTTGTTAACGAAATGTACAAACTGAAGCAAATATTTAAAAAGGTAGTGAGTAAATATGAGCTAAATGCTTTGTTAATTATCACAAGCAGAAGTCCGCCGCGGTTGGTAACATTATCCCGAAGGAATTAATTCTACATCTACAGAGTACTTTTCATTATTTGCCCGCTTAGAAAAAAATAACATCCTGTGTAATCGCTGGTAGTCTGGAATGTGCTAATAATTTCTCTAAAGCACGGAAGTCCAACAACTCCAGGCACTTCTTCCAGGTTATTTTTTTTTTTTTTTAATTTTTGCTTAGCTACGCGTACTTTATATGCAGTAAGCATATTTCTAAATGAACGAGCGAAGTCGCTTAATGCACTTATTTTTAGAAGAACAATTTTTAATTGTTTATTACGTTAACACATTGTTCTCGTTATATTTTATTAGGATTCTATTGTTATCAAGCTCGTTTTATTAGCTGTGTGGATATCTAAAAAATGCTGTAATGAATGATAAAAATTTAAAATGTCTGGTACGAGGCACGCGGCCTGTGGTTTAAACACTTAGGTGTTTTCTTTACGCCCAATCTTAGATGTGATAGACATGTCAACTTTCTCTGCAGCCGAGCCCTTAAGAAGTTGGGATATGTCAGTGGACTCTTAAATGCTCCACCAGGGAAGTCAAATGACAAGCGTTCTGTAAGAACCCTTGTTAGGCCCATTCTAGAGTATGTATCTGTTGTATGGGACTATTACCAAAAATATTTGTTTATTTGTTTATTTGTCTTGTGTCCAGAAACAGCCGAGGCCTTAGTACAGGAACACACTCACGCAGAACATACACTTTAAAAAGAAAAAGAAAACACGTACACATTGTGGCAGAACACATGTACAACCCGAACACTGATGTTAGTGAATGTGAATTGTTAGGGCGCTTTTAAAATCCCACTCACTACCTAAACGTCAACCACCACGCTCAGCGCACTAAAATTACTCTGAATTTGTAGAATTGGGGAAAATGAAGATATTTTCTGCACGTAAAACGTGTTGTGGTGTCGGCAGTTTACTCGGAGGACATGTATAGAAAGCAGAGAAACAAGCCTAGGGCAACGTAATCGATTATGCACTGTTTTATACAAAAATACATAATCACGAAAACTGCGACGAGCCTCCAGTGATTGCAAGTTTAGTCGATCTAACATTGACTCGTAGCCCTCCCTCCTCCCCCCCCCCCCCCAAGAAAACAAAAAACAAAAACGGCAGCCGTAATATTGGACGTAAACAATGCGTGGCAACTTTCTCTGCACGCGTTCTAGGCCATCAGAGTTGGTCACACCCAGGCAGTTCCAAACTACAGAGCCAAACTCCAGTTTTGAGCGCACAATCGAAGTGTAAAGCCTGACGAGACAGGACGGCTTTTTGAAATGACGGGTAATACGTAAAAACGAACCTAAAAGTCGCAAGCAAGAGCTAATCAGATTTGACACGTCATTTGTAAAACTAAGGGATGAATCAATATACACTCCTAAGTCACGTACGCAATATTCGCGTCGCGATGGTTGATTGTCGAGCTTGCACAAAAAATCAAACGAACACTTCTTCCTTGATAAGGAGACAACACATGTCTTTTTGGCGTTTAGACGTAATATATTTTGAAGACACCATGATGAAATAGCATATAATATCCTCCTGTGGCAGAACACAATCAACTTGTGATTTTATCTGTTTCAAGATCTTAATATCATCAGCGAACTGCAGCAGAGTTTAATGTTTTACGCAAAGAGAGACGTCGTTTTCAAACAAAAATATAAAACAAGGGTCCTAGAATAGAACCCTGAGGAACGCCCGATGATGATATGTATGATCTCGACAACACACCGTTGTCACGAACGTTGTTAATGCGCCCGGACAGATATGACTGAAACCACAAACATAGAAGCAAAAACACTTCATATTCCGATAACTTGTGCACTAATAGGTCATGGTGCACAAGGTCAAAGGCTTTACTCAAGTCGAAATAAATGGCGTCGACCTGCCCATTGTTGGCAACACTGGGGCCAACGTGACTCAGATACACAGCTAAGTTAGTTTCAACACTTTTAGATTTAACAAAACCGTGTTGAGATTCATTTATATTTCTTTGAAATAGCTGGAAAGGTGCACTTCTACCACAATCTCAAACAGTTTCGAGAATGTGGTTAGTAAGAAAACAGGTGTATAATTTCTAACATCTTCAGAGTCCTCTAATTTGAAAATGAACGCCACAATGGCTGACTTCCCCTTTTCTGGGAAAATACAGTTTTGAATAGACAAGTTAAAAAGGTAGACCAAGACCGGCACAAACGCATCAGAGCAACCTTTAACAATAAACGCTGGTACGCTATCGGAACCCGATGAAAGATTAGGTTTCAAACATCTAATACAATCGTGCACTACAGAGTGATCGACGCTAAATGAGGCGAGAACACTATCAATTTTCGCAACAACATGATTAAGCGCTCGTGGCTCTGAGCTCGCAGATTGCATATCACGCAAATTTACACTTGAGAAGTATAACCAAAACATTTCGCCGACAACATGGGGGTCAGAATGAAAACCGGAATCATTTGACAACGTAACGGACTTGGCTTCTGTGTCCAATACCTGACTTTTGTACTTCTAAATATTGTTAGGATTTTTCAGCAGTTCGTTCTCAGTGTTATTCCTGAAGTTTTTTTATCTCTCTGATAAAGAAACTTTACTTCGACCCTTGTCCTACTAAATTTTGCGTACCAAGGGTCACCGTGGCCATGTTTATAATGACAATGAAACCATGATTTTTCTTTCATTGTACGCTTCAGTTCAGATGAAAACCACCATGGAAACGTCTGCCTTTTACTCGTCTTAAGTGGAATAAAACGCTGAATAACATCTGTTACAATGTCAGTAAAAGCATTACAGTCTGAATTTATGTCAGTGTTTGTTATCACCGGAGGCCAATCTATGTTCGTCAAATGATGGTAAAGACCCAGGTAATTTCCCTGTTTAAGGTCGAAAGACACATGGTTGTATGCGGGCTTAAGCTGAAATGGCAATTTCACAGTTGCTACAAACGGATCATGCCAAATATCAGCTGGAAGCACTGAAGCGTCAACCTTCGAAACTACAACGTCACAGTCGTTAACAATACATAGATCCAACACGTTTCTCGCAGGGTTGGTCAATCTACTTGAATCTCTACTGGCTAATGCTCTGAGATTGTTTTAAGAGATATGCCCGCAAGCGTTTGCCTTCATCCGCTTTGTCATCTCTCAGGATCCAACCACTGTGTTTTAGGCGAAAAATCGTTGGACTCAAAATTTTCCACAGAATTGTGAATGAAAACTGTGGCATCGTGCGAACTTAATACATATTATTTTCTACAACTACTGGCACCAGACGATCTCATCTATTAATTGTTGTTTCATTTTAGTACGATATGAATTGTTTTAAAAATTTATTTTTCCCGGAAACCATTAATGACTGGAATGAAATTGATGACATATATGTATTATGTCTAGTTTTGATTTATTAAGCGCAATTAGAGCTGTCTTTCCCTAATGCAAGTCGGTTTCAGTGAATCATTTTGAAGGGCATGGTGTTTTCATGCGTTGTTTTGTTTATGCATATTCATTTTCCAGTGCAATAGCTTCATATGAGGTCGTAGTATGTATAAATAAATTAATAAAATATATTTCACGCGGCTATACAGTTTCAAGAAATCACACACACCTGAAATTCTTTACAGGTTTAAGGGCGGTTTTTTTTTTGTTTGTTTTTTTTACAGCGGAGCTGTTAAGGGCTAGTTTCCCCAGGATCGTGTCCGGTACCAAACAAATATCGACACCTGTGGCGGACACAAGACTCTGGTTGCCGTCGTCGCTCATAGATGGCGGTAGCTGTCCAGAGTCCAGAGGTCGACAATGCTTGCTCGACGCCAGAGAATCTGAAGTGCGTGGTCTTTACACAGTGCTAGATTGAAGAAAACAACAGATGTGTTATTCCTGCGCAGTAACCGTTCGTCAGACGTATCTGATGTAGGTTAAGGTTAAGAAACGCAGCGCGGGTTGAGCCTAGAACACATTATTATCGCTCCAATTCCAATACGATTAGCCGATGGACGACGAAATAGGAACGATAGAGCAAAGAGTGCGAACATAAAAGAATAAGGCTTTCCTTCGTCAAGCAGTCAGTGACCATAGCAGTATGTTTAACAGCAATATTTAATTTGTTGATGCTCAGCTTATTAAGTAAAATATTTATATAATGATCTGCCCCACAAAATAAAGCACGGCTTGTCAGTGTGTCCAGGATCGCCTTTGAGCACATCTCTGTAGAAGTAGTTATACCACTTCAGCCATGAATATATTTGTAATACTCGCTCACACCCAACAAACACATCACACAAAACAAAACACCTAAAGAAACATAAAATGCACCTAAACATAAGTTACTCTACATGCTTGTAAGTTACACCGGGATCTCCGAATGCTGGCCCAAAGGTTGACACTCGGCCCGCAGAGGGGTTCTCGCCCCGCGGGGATGGCTGCGGTCTTTTCATTGACCTCCGGCCTGTTAACCGCTGCTGCCAACGCAAAAAAAGCGCGTGAAAAAAAGAAAAAAAAAAAAAAAAAACTAAGAAGGAAAGAAAACGGGGCTGCCACGCGCATTAGAAGTACAAAAAAAAGATTGAAATAATGCGAGAGCACTTCACTAAAATGCAAGCTCTTTCGTCATGTTTTTTTTATTGTACATCGTCATCACCTGCATTAGTATTCGTAGTCACGTGATCATGTCTATGTAACTATGTCAAAATTCCTTTGCGTTCTCATGCATACTGTGCTTATAGTGTCTTGTGCCAAAACTATTGCATGATGTTATCCTTCTACCTTTATCCTTAATCTTCTGTCATGTGTGCGTATGCCAAAGTTTCTATGCGGTTCGATATATTCCTGATGCGTTTTCTGGGCCACAGGGTAACAATGTAGTAATTAGCAACATATTCGACTAAAGATATACTATACCTATTTGTCCAGCTTACACTCTTTTAATATTTGTATTATAGCTTAAGTTCCTGCTTATTTATGTTTGTTTACCTAGTATTTTTCTTATTTATATTGTGCTGGGTAAAGTACATCTAAAATGAACTTGATTTAAAGTGCAAACTAATTGAGAGATCATGTACTCCGAGTAAAGAAGTAAGTAGATGAAGTGCATAGTACTTAAAGCAAAGTACTATAACTACAATGTAATTTCAAGGTAAAGCAGAAGTACGTTGTAACACAATCTTTCATGATGCGCTTTCATTTCCTATACGGCGTGCGAGTCCGTGTGCTCTTTGCGCAACTCGTGCCTTTGTTTACCCTCTAGTTAGGCCCATGTGCTTTTGTTTCCCCTCGACCTCAACCAATGACGGGGCGCGCTTGGCTGCCTCGTCACAGGGCGTTCCTAGCGCGTTCTTAGGGCTGCCCTGTGATTGATGTGCCTTTCTTTGCACTACGATGCGTCGAAGACACATTTTGGAACACTTGCTCTACTTATACAGTTTTTTTTTTTTTTTAACTTCTTTGCATTGCCCCAGGGGTAATCGGACGTGCATCAGTTATTTTTCAGAATAGTGCCGAATATTGGATAAAGTCAAGAGCTTCAGAATCGACAAGCATAATTTTGTGAACTTTAACCAGATCAAATTTAAGGAATGCATTTTGAAGTCGGGATTCGAACATTCGTCGAAAAGTACCAGAAAACATACTTTAAGTGCAAGTACATGCTCAGAAAATGTACTTCAAGTAAATTACATGTATCCTAAACTTCGATGAAGTGGTACTTTAAGTACAATTTACTTAAAGTACTTCCTAATACTGATATTGTCTTATTTATTTCCGGCCGTCCAGAGTGCGAGAAGTTTGTAATCAGGCCCTTTAGCCAAAAAGTTTGGAGACCGCTGATTTTTACTATTATTTACGTTTGGTATGTCTGTTCGCATAAATTATACAAAAATTAAGTGGTCTAGTAACTTATTGAAGCAGAAAAGTATATAAGGGAATTATATCTGCGTACTTTTTTAATTTGCGTATCAGACCTTTTTTCATGCGTCTCTACACGATACTTTATTTTGTCAGGTTTCAAACGTTTGAACAATACTTACGCTTTAATATATGCTATTCGTATGGTTTATGGAAGGATCTTAGGCATTTTTCTGCAATTTTTGCGGTTATTGCTAAACTGCCAGATAATTCCAAATGCTGTGCTAACCAATATATTTTTAGTATTGTAAAGTCTGATTACGCAGAACCAAAAGTCTCCCTTGCTATGCTTGTCTCATTCCTGAACTTACAATATTCAATGCACATACTCCCGGCAGCTTTAATCCGGCTTCAAGGAATACTGGAGCTTCAATCTCCGGAAACGGGGTTGCCCGTTTCCGTCACCCTGAGGATCATGCCACCGGACCAGGATCTCAAGCCGGTGCTCAGAGACATTGCAAAGGCTGGAGAGAGCAACTTGCTTCTCGACGTAGCCGCAAGAAGACTCGAAGAACTTCTCAAATATGTAAGTTAAGATCAGCTTTGCGAATGTGTGTTCCCGAGAGCTACGTGCAATATCATTTGTTCGCTATAAATAGACAGATTTGCCTCGTCCAATAGAAAAAAACAATTGACTGGGGCATTACCTGTTGTAAATGTCTTGACTCCAATCGTTTCTAATACTTACAGCAGTATTACTATCGGGTACAAATAAAATACGAACAGCGGAGAGCGTAGCCTTCAAACCATGCTGCGCAACCCAGAGGCAGCTAGGAACTGATGAAACGACAGAGTCGAGAGGAGAACCACGAGGATGTGCACATCGAAGTAGGCGCGCACCTTCGCAACCCGCTCCCACAACGTAGTTTGATTATTTTCTAGTTTCTTTCAGGTAGTGCAACATGTATCGAAGGAAACCCGCTCTGCTGTTTGAATTTCATTGGTACTTGATACAACACCAGTAAAATTATTTACATAGAAGTAACTCGAAAAACGTTATGTTTTTACTTACTGTATAATTCTCCTATCCTAATTTATATAACATCAGAACCAACAGCTTGGTCGATATGGTGTGTAGCAAGAGCCACAACTAACTTCCTTCGGTGGGTAACCCTATCGAAAAACCCAGTATAACATTTCATTATTTTAATTATGGAACTGGAAATCTGTTTTTGGAAACCTGAAATCCAGATTGAAGACAAAGATATATAGATAGAGTCCGGATAGATTTCCAGTTCTATAATAGAGATTGCAAAAAATTATTCTGGGTTCTTCGGTAGGGAAGGCCTGTTCCTTTCTAAGTGTAGACTTTTTATTCGGCGCAAGGAACGTTTATAACAGCCCATAAATATTTTTATATACTGAAAAATTAATAGAAGTCCGAGTGTCTACCTGTAGCCCGAAATTCCACAACAAAAAAGCAACTCAGATTTGTTTATTATTATTCATGTGCCTATTATGTTAAGAATCACGTGAAGTTAGGCAGACAATTTTATATGTAATACTACTTTTCTTATTGTTCAGCTTTCTGCTATAGTACATTGCAATATTTTCAACTGCTGGCGTGAGAGGCTAACACATAGTTGGTACCAAAAGGATATATCTCTAGCTATTCGGTGCTGAGTCGGCTTTTCGTAAATGTTATGGACTCATACTTTGGGTAAAATATTAGATAGATTATAATTAGCTGTAATGTTTCTGAAACTAATTCACATAATATGTCAAAAATCAATTCATTTTTAATGTTTATTGGCTTTTTAGGGGAGAGTCAAACAACACAGTTATTTGCTGATATTTTTTGCAATGTATCAAATTTGAGGACAATAACGATACGTGAGACGCAGAAATGGAGATTAGGCACAGTAGAAATGTATAAAATCCTCGACGCCATTTTCAATAAACACACTTCGTAACATTTGCTGTCACAGGGGAACTACATATCCAATCCCCCGACACGCGTTTTTTTCTTTTTTTTTTCTTCTTTTTTAAGGAGGGGAGGTTAGAACGGCTCCCTGCGTGAAGTTCACAGACCTTGGCGTCCCAAGGCCTCGGATTATTATAGCTACAAATGTTCTATTCTTCGCTCACTATGAAGACTATGCGCAAAACCACGTTGTTTATGTGAGCTGTACTTCTTGATAAATTTTTCGCACATTTTGGGAACTCGATTTTTTTTGTGGATACAACCACCCAAGTATGAGACCTTGTTGAGTTTTGAAAACTAAGCTGCCTTGAAGTACGAAGTCAAACTATCAGTAATTTGTTTTTACCTGAATTTCGGCATAACATTTATGCACATGTTTTCTTTATTTTCTGCAGGCACAAAAGATTGGAATTGTCACCGAGTACCACAACTACATCGTATCCACTTTGGTAAGCGGTAGACATTAGACAATAAGCGGTAGAAAGGAGAGGTGGCAACAGTACCTTTTTTGCAATTTTCCCAAACTATCTAGTGTTAAGTATTTTTAAAATGTATGATTGTACGCGGCAGTGTAGCAAAGAAAAACACCGTATGAGATAATGCACAAACGTGCGCGAAGCACGACCAAAGGTTTTCGAGGTGTTGTTCTATGCTTCCTAGGTCTCTGGCGGAATTACTTTTTCGAAGATGCTTTTGACGCTGTCAAAAGTTAGTGAATGCGATTTTAGTAAGGTGCTCAGATCTTAGGAAAAAGGTCAGTGATGAAGGAACATTTGTATGGTTTCAGAAAGGAGTTTGAAGTAGCTGTTCTATCTAAATTCAGCTGCTGTCGTCGCCGAGAAATATGTCACGTTTCACAGTTCAACCGTTGGAGAAGAAAAATAGTGTACGATAATGGAAGGAATAAAGCTGTATTACACTAGGAGTGAAGAAATAAGAGCACTAAGAAACTAATGTACAAATGTACAGAAGTTATCACTACCCTCATATAATCGTTTGCACGTGACGATCTGATACTAGGTCTCTACTGTTTATGGATTAGCCCAGGTTGGTCAGGTCAGTCTGCGTCTTGAAATATTTGGTTGTGGTCTCGTTGTTTGTCAGTGCCGGGAGTTGCTGTCACTGGTTTGAGTCACCCCTAATACGTTACTCGTATTTTCGTCGGCAACTTTGTGGTTACTCGGGTCGCTGCCGAGAGTCGCAGCCACTGGTTTTGTTCACCACATATAACTTCATCGACACCCTTATTGTCCATCGGTTCTCTGTCGAGAGTTCTACGCCAGCGTCGGGTATATGCCGAGACCTCCTTTCCACTTCTTCGGTGGTCACCTAGCCTTCCCTGGGTCGTTGCCGGGTTCCTTTCAGTGTATCGGGTTACCCTCCCGAAGCTAGCCCCTCTTCGAGTGGTCGACAATATCTGGGCTCTGCTGCTTCGAAACGATGTTTCTCCTTCTCGCGCCCCTTGTCCGCTTCGTTCTTCTTTCGCTCCGCCGTGAACGTGACACACTCTTGTAAAAACACTATTACATACCATCACGCACCAATCATCAACTAAATGTATGAATCTTCCATTTATAAACCTATGAATCTTCCATTGCAGCATATTTACTTTTAATGGCTTTTTTTCACCGCAAAACTCAGTTTATTTGAATCACCTTCCCGCAGTCACAGTTTGAATGACTAACATTGGATGTTAAAATTCTAATTACTAATTTGTTACTAATTTTGTATTTTTGCCATTTTATTCATTTCTCTTACTTTTATGTTCATGTTACAGCGCCCACTCCTGAGCCATACTTGGGTAAATTACTCCTAAAATGTAATTTAATTAAAATTAGTTTGCTTCAAAAGTAGTGTAACTACAATTACAATTACTACTACGTGAAATGTAATTGATTACAATTACAATTTACTTTTAAGAAAAAATGCGATTACTTTAAAATTACTTATTTCTGAGAGCGACCCTACTTGGGCCATATAACGTTAAACGAGTTCTGTGGAACGCAACACATTTGTCCATTCCTTGTCCCTATCTTTCAGGAGACAAGCATCGCTGCATAAATGTCATGTATTGTACTTTCCTTTTATGGATTTTGTTAAATTCATAAATTCAATGAAGTGCTACGTTCTTATATTTTCATTGAATAATAATAAATTAGTTCATATGCTGGAAGACGTCAGATCGTTAAAGAACAAATTGGGTTGACAGACTTTTGTTAGCCAGGCAAATAGAAATGCGACAGTTAGTCATGTACGAATGTTTTACAACTGTGAATATAAAACTAAATCCACAAACGGCAAATACGACCACATTCACATACAAACGTCATGTTATTGTAAATTATTTACATTGAGTTGAAATTATAATGGCTCAGAGACATATAAAAAGCGAATAGGGGTAACAATATTCACAGGCGCGAGGGAAATCTCCAAAATTCTTCTGCATGTAATATACAAAGTAACACCCACAAAAAATAAACTTGAAAATAATACAAAGATACAAAATTGCGACAGTACAAAAAAAAAAGATACAAAATTGCGACAGTAGTAAAAAACGATTAAAACTGTAAAAAAAAAAAAAAAAAGCTTTTTGGACAATTAAAGTTTTCAACCTCGACTGAAAGTTGAAGCTCAATTTTTTTTTCATTCAATATTTTGGCATGTTTACGCTATTGTTTTCTGCTCTCACCGCAGACGGCGTTACCCGGCGCCGTTGAAGTTGGCTCCAAAGAGGATTGTCTCAAAGCCCGCGGTGTAAGCAACGAAAAAACAAACAACGCAACGCTATTTTTGTTGCGCGTGCGTGTGCGTGGGTGTCTGTGTGCCACCGGGCGCTAGGCAGCATCTCCGAGCGCTGAGGCTTTCAGAGAGGTTCCGTCGGCGCCGCAAAGTCTTGCAAAAGTGATTGTAATTGTACCTAAATTTTGCAACTACTCCCGCAAGAAAGTAGTTAAATTACAATTACACTTCCTTATGGCTGAAAGTAATAAATTACCACAAAAAGTAATTAAATTACAGTAATTAAATTATTGTAATTAAATTACTACCCAAGTATGCTCCTCTCTTAAGGCCCTGGGGCTCTAAGAGAAACATAAATGAAATAAAATAAACTTTATATAGGAATACCACCTCCAGTTGGATTTCAGGTTTGCAAATTTATGAAAAATAACTACTTAATAAATGAGAGGAATATAATACACAAACACTGATGCAAATAAAAAACGAAGCACGCAAGTTGATGAAAAAAGCTATTGACCTTCCTCAGCACGTCTTATATTCTTCGGGAAAATATTGGCATTATTAGTCTTTATTTTGCTTTCCGCGTTCAGGAGTTCAAAGACAATTCCCGATGAAGCAGTTGCACCCTCTACGGTTTGTACAGGCGGTAAAGCTTGGGCTTCTAATTATTACCTGTTTAACTGCTAAGAATGTGTGAGGCTCGGTTGCTACATAATTATGTTTTACATCTTGTTTAACGTAGAAAGCAGGAAATAATGGTATGTACGTCAGCCTCTATAGATAACCGGGACGCTGCATGCAAACAGTAAACCGCATTTGTTCGATTATATCGTATAACTTATCGTGCTGTGACCAAGAAGAGCCATTATACAACGGAATATGCAGTATTTCTGAGCACTCCACGAGCATAAGGCGGGTATCATCGCGCTATGCCGTGTTTTATATCACATTAGCGAGAAAATTGACGTAAGAAGCTGCGCCGCCAGAAAAATATTATGCCGAGACCTGCATTAAAATCTAGGACACAGAGTAACTTCTTCACCAAGTTCTAATTTCGAGTATATTATAGGAGATTGAAATAATTTTAAAAATTTGTTTGTCTTAGTAGATTTGCTTCCAAAGTCGCGCGCTTGGGGTGCTGCTTGTACTTATACAATACCTATACATATATTAGGTTTCTGTTCCACCTCTAGTATTAGGAGCACTTGCACTAACTCTGGACTGAACTGAAGCCTCCCACAAAGTATTCAGAAAGGAGGCAAAACCAAAGCGTATATTTGCACGCCCCTCGTTTCTTGTGTGTCCGTTCTGCTTCCATAGTATCAAAGTGGATAATAACTACGCAAAATGGTAGCATAACTAAAACCGGTCACCAGTTACGCGGAAAAGATAGTATGCTCGAAAAAAGTGCGCGAGTGTATTTTCTTCTAAAACATGAATGCAGTCAATCCCGGCGAAGAAAAGAAGGATCCCCGCGAATGAAGAAGCTCAGAAAAAGATTTTATGTGGTTAAGAAATGCAATACGCACAAGAACAACGTACAAGTGAAACGCCATGCTCATTGATCCTGAACACGTCGCAAATGTTTCAGATATAATCTTGTTCCCGACCTTCGCCATTCGCACTGGGTGCATCTGCTTTTCGCTGTTATTGGTTGTATCTGTGTACCCTAGTAAAGAGAACGCACATACTTCTTTTCGATCGAATGCGGTGTACATCTGTGTTGTATATCAATCTTGTGTTTACTCTTTGCTTCGTTGGTATCAGGTTAGCAAGTCCGCCTGCGCTCTTACTATTATTTTATATTACAGATTATTTCTTTTTACTCTTGCCCCTTAAGAGTACACATGCATTTACTTGAGAAAAGCTGTTCTCCGCCTTCTTAGTTCCACCCTTTTGCAATCTAAGTAATGTTAATTAATAAAAATGCGTGCTTTAAGGTCAGGAATATGTGTCTCCGTTTTAACTTTAACATAGATTTCGCTAATCCTAGGTCATTGCTAAACAGATTCAAACCAAAAGCCCGAAGTGACTGTTCCCATTTGAAGATTTCCGCCACTATTGAGACATTAGGCAATTTACCAGCCTAAAGACAGGTCACATCAGTACTTTGGGTATTTTAATTCTTATTCCTCTAAAACTTCCTTGTAGTGGATTTTATAATCAGCAGGAAGTTTCTCTGGGCATCTGAGTGGAGAATAGGGATATTTTAGGAGTGAATCTAAAGCCCTTTTTGCAATTAACAGCAATAAATAACTTCATTGTCAAAATAAATAAGGTTATCGTTACCTTCCACTACCGCTCTGCATATCCAAATTGATCGGCATAACAAAAAATGAACAAAGCATAATTAGCGCAAATTAGTGCGATATCAGGTCTGGGATTCAACTAATACGCTTACACAATTTGTCAACCTATTCAGGATCTTCACACTGTGGACCTGTCCGACTTTTGGCATTCTCGTACGAACCTCACCGGATTCGAACTGCTGGGGCGAGAGCTCTGGGAACAGGACCCCGGGGTAACAAGAGAGGCCTACGCCAGCATGGGCATCTACCCTGTTTTCCTCCGGACCAGACCCACCCGGAAACCTCTAAATGTGAGTGTTTAATTTCAGAGTGTGTGTGCTGTTTAAATCAAACGTGCGCAGAAAATTTAATTTACGAAAGCTTCAGGTCAGGGACCGCGCTATGCTGCGTCCTCCTGGGTTACTCATGTATACTTTGAAGTGCTCATGAGCGCTGATGCCTGACCAGACACTAGGCTTGTGAATATTTGAGTCGTTCAAGATAATGCACAGGGATACTAATCACAATGCTGCCTCATGAAGTGCAGTGCACAAATCAGTTTTAGAGCGGAGCATTTAGGCGCCCGTTTCCATGTTTCGTTTCGTCGGCGTCGGCGTAACCGCTCTAAATTTAGCGGGAAAATTGACGTCACGTGACATCAACACCAATTCAATTCCCCGCTATATTTAGCGTGAAATTTTTTGATGTACTGGAGCGTGATAAAATTTTCCCGCTAATTTTAGCGGGAAAATTGACGTCACGTGATGTCAACACAAATTCAGTTTCCCCGCTAAATTTAAGGAAAACTGAATTGGTATTGAGGTCACGTGCGTCAATTTTTCAGCTAATTCTAGCGGGGAAACTGTGGGAGGAGGGGAGGGTATGGAGGAGAAGAATGGGAGGGTACACAGGAGGAGGAGGGGAGGGTACGAAGAGGAAGAGGGAAAGAGGAGGAGGAGGATAAGGAGAGGACGGGACAGAGGATGAGAAGAGTAGGAGGAGGGGAGGGATGGGTGAGGAGGGGAGAGGAGAAAAAGGAGAAGGAGAAGAGGAGGATGGGAGGGGAGGAGAAGGAAAGGAGGGGATTGGGAGGAGGACGGGAGGAGGAGAATTGAAGGGCAGGAGGAGAGGGTACAGTGAAGGAGGAGGGCATACCCCCCCCCCTCCGTACCCTTCTCTCCTCCTCAAGAGCTGCGCTCTAATTTCGCATTACAGGAATTTGTATACGTCTTTCAATTTTAGAGCGCAGCTATTACGCGCCCTCTTCCGGCTTCAGTGGTGTCGCCACCAGCGTCGCCGTTGCCGTCGACATAACCACGCGTTGCATCATGGGAAACGTCCCATAATGCTCACGACGCTCACAATGCGACGCGCGGGTCTCACTCGCGACCCGCGCGTTGCATTATGGGACGTTTTGCCATAGTGACGTCACTGTGACGTCACGAGGGTCACGAGTGGCGTCACGACGGCGACGAGTGACGTCATTATGAGAAACGTCTCAATGCAAGGCGTGGATCACGAGTGACTCACGAGTGTCCCCAGTGACGTCACGAGGGTCACGAGGGTTACCAGTGACGTCACTCGTGACCCGCGGGTTGCGCCATAGGACGTTTCCCATAATGACGTCGCACGTGACGTCACGAGGGTCACGAGGGTCACAAGTCACATCACGGCGTTCACGAGTGTTACAAGTGACGTCACGAATGTCATTCGTGAAGGTAACGACCTTCATGTGACCTCCACTCGTGAAGGTCACGGCTTTCACGAGGCCTTCACAAGTGACGTCACGAGGGTCACTACGGTCACGGGTGACGTCACGAGAGGGAGGGAGGGGGAAGAGGAGGGGAGGAGAATGAGAGGAGGAGGAAGGAGGAAGACGGAGGGGGATGGAGGAGAAGGGATTGAGGAGGAGGAGAGGAGGAGGGAGAAGAGGAGGAGGAGGAGGAGGAGGGGCATGCCCCCTCTCCGTACCCCCCCTCCTCCTCCTCAAGAGCTGTGCTCTAATTGGGCATTAGAGGGAGTTGTAAACGTCTTTCATTTTTGCATTGAGTATTGAATGTTGCAGAAATATGCAATCAGCTTGCAGATTATCGTTTCCCGAGTTATATGGATATTAAATCATTCTGATATTTATTTATATCACATTGGTATATTACAAACCACTTTTGCGCTTAGTCTATTATCTACTAGTTCGCAACACTGCAATGCTTGTTGAACACAACCATCTTATGGTTACGACAAACAAGTGTTTGTTCGGAAGAAATGTCCCACGCGTGCCCGTTAGAATATATATATATATATATATATATATATATTATATATATATTGTTGAGACGTTGATAAACTAGATTTAATAGGAGATGAGAGGAAAATCCGACCAATATGAATCGCGGTTGGCGGTACAGCATTCAAAAAGCGCCCGTGCCGACCGCGCGCTTGGTAAAACCCCTGTCTGTCTGTCGTGCCACTTCTTCCTTACAATATCCCCCCGTGTTGTAAGCGCCGGTCATCCGGCGCGTGTAGATTATGAATCTTGGCGGTAGTAGGGCTTCATGCGGCTGATGTGTACCACGTCGGAGGACTTGAAGCGAAGGTCGCGGTGCGGCGTAACGGGCACGACTTCATAATTGGTTGGGAAGAGCTGTCGTGTGACACGAAAAGGGCCAACAAACTGTTTGAGAAACTTCTCGCACTTGCCCACTGCTCGCCGGGGAAACCACAGAAGGTCTTCGTCTCCTATGTTATAGGCAGCGGCGTGGTGGTGGTCGTCATAGCGCAGTTTTTGTTGTTGCTGGGATTTAAGGGTGCAGATGCGGGCGAGCTGACGGGCGTCTTCTGCTCTGGAGACAATCTCCTCTGCGTAGGGTTGCATAAAGTTGTCAGGTTGGTAGGGTAATATCGTGTCAAGAGGTGTTAGGGGTTCGGATGCATAGAGCAAGTAGTATGGAGAGTGTCCCGTGGTAGATTGTCGTACAGTATTGTATGCATAGGTTACGTACGGAAGGATGATATCCTAATTGTCGTGATGATCGGCGACGTACATTGAAACCATGTCAGCGATAGTATGGTTGAAGCGCTCGGTTAATTCATTTGTTTGTGGATGGTAGGCTGTTGTAACGCTGTGAACAGTCGAAGACAAGCGGAGGACATCTTCGAGCACGTTGGATAGAAAGGGAGTGCCTCGATCGGTGATTATGTATTGTGGAGCTCCGTGGCGGAAAAGTATCGAGTGGATAAAAAACTTTGCGACTTCGTGGGTGGTAGCGGCGGGAACGAACGCCGTCTCGACGTAGCGTGTTAAATGGTTGATCGCGACAAATATCCACTTGTTGTTGCGATTGGATTGGGGAAAGGGACCAAGGAAATAAATTCTCATGCGTTCAAATGCGTGGTGTGGTTGGGGAAGGGGTTGTAAGCAACCTGGAGGCTTTGTGGTAGGACGTTTCTTGGTCTGGCAGTGTTGGCACGCTCGAACGTACTTGCTGATGCTGCGGGTCATGCCTGTCCAAACGTAGCTGCCTCGGATGTGGAAGTAAGTTTTCGAAAATCCAAGGTGGCCAGCTGTAGGGTCGTCATGGTGTGCTTGGATAAGATGCTTTTGTAGTCGGCGGGGAATCACTAAAAGCTATCGCCTTCCTTGTGTGTCGTAGAGAGTGCCATCTCTAAGTTGAAAAAGGCGGGCACGGTGCTGAGTTTGCACAGAAGGATGCGGCAAAGCACCTTCAAGGCATTGAATAATGGGGTGCAATAAAGGATCGAACCGTTGCTCTTCTGCAATGTTGACGGTGTTCAGGACAGCAGTTGTGTCTTCGTGGGCGGAGGGGTTGGAACATTGCGACCCATGGGGAAGGGGGCATCTGGAAAGGCTGTCAGCATCAAGGTGTCGTTTTCCAGATTTGTAATGAATCGTGTAGTTATAGTCTTGAAGTTTCAGGTACCAACGTCCGAGTCTTCCTGAAGGGTTTTTTAAGGTGGCTAACCAGCATAGGGCGTGATGATCGGTTGAAATAGTGAAGTGTGTGCTGTATAGGTAGGGACGGAATTTCGATATTGCCCACAAAACGGCCAAGCACTCGCTTTCAGTTATGGTATAGTTACGTTCACTTTTCGTTAAAGTGCGGCTGGCGTATGCAATTATTCGCTGGACACCGGAAATGTTATGGGCCAGTACGCCGCCGAGGCCATGGCCACTGGCGTCTGTACGAATCTCAGTGTCAGAGCCAGGAACGAAGTGACTGAACACTGGGACAGTCGTCAGGCCTGTTTTCAGGGCCTGAAAAGCATTGCTTTGAGGGCGATTCCATTGGAAAGCACTGTTGTTACGGAGTAGCGTGTTGAGAAGTTCAGCGATGTGGGAGAATCCGGGTATAAATTTTCTGAAGTCTGTGCAAAGGCCGAGAAAGGACCAAACGTCTTTTAAATTTTTCGGGGATGGAAATTCGGAAACAGCTTGTAATTTAGGTGGGTCAGGGCGAATGCCATCTGCACTAATGATATGACCAAGGACCTTAATTTGGTGAGCTCCAAAGATACATTTTTTGTGTTTAGCTGCAAATTGGCGGTGAGAAAGCAATTCAGCACTTCTTGAAGCCTCTGCAAGTGCTCGCTGAATGAGGCAGAGAAAAAATTTAGATCGTCGAGGTAACAAAGGCAGATTCTCCACGTGAGACCCCGTAGCACAGTGTCCATCACGCGTTCGAATGTGGCAGGCGCATTGGACAGGCCAAAAGGCATCACGTTAAACTGGTATTGGCCGGAGAGTGTAACGAAAGCAGTTTTTGGCTTGTCGGCATCGGCCATGGGTATCTGCAAATAACCGCTTCTGAGGTCCATAGAAGAAAAGAATGATGATCCCTGAAGAGTGTCGAGGGTGTCGTCGATTCTAGGTAAGGGATAGACGTCTTTAGTGGTGATCTTGTTAAGTCGACGGTAATCTACACAAAATCGCCATGATCCGTCTTTTTTCTTAGTGAGAACAACATGGGCCGACCATGGGCTGAATGAAGGCTCAATTGTGTTTTTTTGCAGCACACCCCTGACGTGATCGTCGACGGCCTTACGTTCGGTGGATGAAGTTCTATAAGGGCGGCTTCGAATGGGAGATGCTGTTCCGGTGTCGATGTGATAAAGACTACCGAAGTTTGAGCTAGAGGGCGGCTATTGAAATCGAAGAGTTGTTCATACGAAACAAGAAGCTTTGCTAGGGCTTCTTTCTGGTGAGTAGGCAAGCTAGAGTCTACCATTTTAGCAACTTGTGTGGCAATGCTTTGGGCAGCTGATGGCAGTCTCGTAGGTGCAACTTCGGAGAGCGTTGCAAGCGTGGTATAAGAATGAGATGTTAGAGTGGCCAAACGCGCACCACGGGGAACAATTTGCGTCTCAGTAGATCTGTTGGTGACGGAAAGAGAAACCTGCCCTTTAGTTGTTGTGGCGATGCAGTAGGGAAGAATAACTGGCTTTTTTGCGACAAAGCTGGCGATGGGTTCAATGAGACCAGTGGTGCTTTCGAATGGACGGTCGGGCACGTGTGTGATAGCAATAGCGGAAAGAGGGGGCAAGATGTAATCGTCGTTGGTGTGAAGCAAAATGGGTGCATTTTCGTACGCGTCGTAACTAGTCTGCCGAATGTTTAAATGAAGTTCGCGGCTGGCGCAGTCAATGAATGCCTCGGTGGTCGACAAAAAATCCCATCCCAAAATGACGTCCACAACACAATTGGCAAGTACAGTAAACAAAATGATATATGAAGTGCCTCCGATAGAAATAGGGACGGTGCAGTAGCAGGAGGTTGCACAAGTTCACTGTTTCCCATGCGTAGGAAATGTTTAGCGGGTAGAGGGGTAAGCACTTTGTGTAAACGACGGCGGAGTTGATTAGAAATGCAGGATTTTGCAGCACCTGTGTCAACTAATGCTAAACGTTTCTCTTCTCCAATGTAGACGATAATAGTTGTAGAGCCAAGATAAGGAGGATTTAGGACCGGGGACGGTAGTGCAGCCTGACCTCCATTGTTAAGACAGGCTGCGCTGGTTAGTTTGACGACGGAAGTGCGGCAGTAGCGTCAGTGAACGGCGAGACGGAACGGTTTTGTCGGGGATTGGGGGAGAGTGATCGGTCACGTCGAAATTGCGGCGGTCGCTAGAACTGTCATGGTTGTCGAAATTTTGGCGCGTTTCATGGCCGTCAACATGTCGAGTTTAATTTTGTGGGATGCGACTGTAGGCTTCGGCATTCATGCGGCGTCGGCAGTAGCGGATGATATGACCTGTGGCGTGACAGTAGAATCATACCGGACGTTGATCTTCAGTGCGCCATGCCTCTGCCAGCCGGGGTGTTACGTAGCGTGGGGATGGCATGGAGACGTTCTGAGAAGTTTGCAGAGCGCAAATGTGTGGTGAGGAGTGCTGTAAAGAGCAGAAGGGCGGTGAGGAAGTCGATGGTGCCATGCATGTGAAAGGCGACGAAGTAATAGGAGGAAGGGCCGCACGAAGTTCGTCTTTGATTACCTGTTCAATCTTAGGCGCCTCGGGTTGCGATATTGAGGAACTGGTTGAGAGGCGCAGGGACCCCAAGAAGTCGCGTAGTTCGTCTCGAATTATTCGCCTAATGAGATTGGGAAGGTCGGTGTCGGCAGTTGTAGTTGAAACTTCAGGGAGCCGTTCAAATCCGGTGTTGGAGATCCGACCACTTTGAAGGTCTTCATAATGCCTGCATTCTGCAATGAGCTGCTGCACGGTCTGAGGTGACTTGGGTGCGACGATTGAAAATAGCTCTTGGGATAATCCTCTCAAGAGGTGCTTGATTTTTTCGTACCTCAGGCATATCTGCATTGACACGTCCGCAGAGGCGAAGGACGTTCTCGATGTAGGACGTGGATGTTTCGGAGGGGGCTTGGTACCTCCTGGAGAGTTTGTCCCGCGCTTGTTGTCTTCTGCGTTCAGGTGTGCCGAAGACGTCTGCGAAGGCGGTTTTGAACGCATCCCATGAATTAATTTCTTCCTCGGGATTGTCGTACTACTGGAGTGCAGTTCCTTTGAGGAAAAATACGACGTTGGCGAGTTTGATGGTGTCGTCCCAACGATTGTGTTGGCTCACCCGTTCGTAATTTTTGAGCCAGTCCTAGAACGTCAGCGTCGGCTGAACTCGTGAAATCCTGGGGGTCACGTTGGCGAGTTTTGACCGTTGAAGTGTTGGTAGGGCGCTGGTCTCTTACATTCCCGTTGTCGTCGTTCATAGTTGTGACAGTTGACCGTCCGCTGCGCAGCTCCAGGTCGGAATTACCAGATGATCAGGTTGGGAATCGTTAGCGCACCTCCACCAAGTGTTGAGACGTTGATGAAGGAGGTTTAATAGAAGATGAGAGGAAAATGCGACCGATATGAATGGCGGTACAGCATTCAAGAAGCGCACGTGCCGAGCGCGCGCTTGGTAAAACCCCTGCCTGTCTGTCGTGCCACTTTATCTTCCTTAAAATACATATATATATTACGAAAATGGCAAACCTTATTTACCCCTCCGCTTATTTTATATTCACCATCACTCACCTTAGAACGCCTGAGGGTAACTTCTATATTATGGCGGGCGGTAAAGTGCCCTGTAAAATGATGTAAGCCTTACTGCGAAAATTAAAGTAATATGGGACCTAGCCCATGCAGTGTAAAATCATTCATAATCAAATTAGAGAACGCGTTAAAGAAAAAGTGTCTAAATTCAAATTATTACATTAAGGGTGTAAGCATTGTTTTCATAATGAAGCGATTTGAAGCTTAGAGGATTGGCACGAAATTAATACTCTGCTTACAGATTTCAAGCAGGGGAATGCTCGACTAGTTCGTAATGCAGGCTTCCACGTTCTGCAACGTTCTTGGATATGTCATCTTTTGAGGGTACTATTTTATAGGCACCGTTAGATCTATCTATTCGGAGAAAACGCTGGTTGCACGCAAGTTGAAAAGCTTCAGGAGCGCCTGCCACCACCGTGCCTTCCTATTTTTTTTTTTTTATGTGAAGCTTGGTTCGACAAACGAAGCTTTACATTAAAAGCTTTAAAAACTGATTTACGGCACTATGTATTAGATTACAAGAACGCAAAGCGCTTTCAAACCACAGTGGTTGAAAATGCACAGCTTTCCAACCCACAAATGTGTTATGTTCAAAATATGGAGGTGGGCTAGTTGGATATGCATATCGAAATAAATAGCGCGAAGGTCAAGTACAAACTGAGTCAGCGCTTGTTCTGTCAGTTTGTACTTGACCTTCGCGCTATTTATTTCGATATGTTATGTCCAGCTCATTCTTAAGAACAACATACATCATTATTACCAAACGAACGTTTTATTTTTATTACTTTTATCATAATTTCTCAAGATTTACTTTTTTTAATCTTGAACGGTTATTTTTTAAAGGTTAAACGTCGAAGCTGGTAGTTAATTATCAGCACCACCAGCTAGAATAGGACTTTGTCGCCGGGGTTATCGCTGTTTCCGTTGCAGCGATTTAGTGCGAAATTAGCTTATTTAAAGTTCCCTCTTTGCGAATTCTCAAAAAATTATAGTTTAGTTATATTGATCGCTAGGCGTGACGATACTCGCTAGGGAAATCCAAAGAAAAGTTTAGAACAATTTCACAAAGGAAGCACTTAGCGTACGCCATGGAATTTTGAACGTCTACAAGGGAGCTTCAACCAATTACCTTGAATGGGTTCTGTTGGCAGTAGTCTCATAATGTGGCGGTGTAATTACATTAAACTATGCACGTTTGCCTCTGGTCTCGTAATAGCTATTGAGCAGCTGTGAATCAAACCATATTTTAAAACGTGTTTAGATATTTAACACAATTCAAAGAAGTAAGAAGCAAAGTTGAGCATATGAATAAAAATGCTGTCTTACTACAAAATTTAAATGTATAAGAATATATTTGTTTTGTAATTTCGCGTTGCACACTACCGCCTTTGCGAGCAATAATTTAACGCTAGTGTTAGGATTGTTTGCGTGGCAATCTTTGCTTGAATGAATGTTTGACAGTAATTATTCATCTGGGGAGAAACACTATTGTAGGAGCAGTAGTATGTAAACATAAATTGAACACGAAAGAGTATTGGAATAATATTCACAAGTTTGCGTAGAGGCTGCCTGCAACATTGTTTAAAACATTTATCAATAAAAAGTTAAGAATTTCATGTGGAGAGAAGCGAGTAGCTTTAAATAATATGTTAAATATACTTTGACTGGTGCATACTGCCTACGTTAAAAAAATAAAGTAGGTTCGTTAAAAGCTTCAAACATAAACATGGTCGGCGCTCTGCAGATTTCACCTCTAGCAAGAGGTTGTGTATGACAAATATTTGGGAAAGTATATCTTTCAAACCGTTAAAGCACCGTTATCATTTTTTAGACAGAGATATCTGTTTATTTTTGTGATTTCTAGTTGACCCTGCAAAAAAATCGTTATCCTTATATATTCTGATTAAGTGACACGATACACTGTCATTCGCACTATAAGCTTAAACAAATGAAATATCACAATTGAGTTCAAGACAAAGTCGTTTCCGAGAAAGTCGGTAGAGTTCAACCTGTTTCAGCTCTTCTGCAAAAATTTCGTTCTTATGAAACCTTTGCTCAAGGGATGAATTATCGACGTAAATATCAGCTGAAATGCGGCGACACGTGGCGAGCGCTACATTCAAAGCCCCTACCACATTTTCAGCGAACTGTGAAACATGCTGAGGTCAACCCCCCCTTTCCGCTCGTTGCGCCACTCGGCACCTCATTGTCGCCTGCTAGTGAGGCGATAGTTGTCAACTGCGACAGGACTGTCTGGACAAACGCCTCGGTCGCAAAGTTTTCACGAAGCCCTCGCTTCATTAGAACAGGGTTGACCGTCACAGCTGCGACAAGCTGGCGGTCCTCCTCTTCCCTCGCAGCTTGACAACATCTTATCTGTGGTGCATCTACAGCTTGGCCTTCATCCATGTAGGCGTGATTTATACAATTCACAATTGCTAAGAAGCTTCTCTGTACCACTGCCCTTTGCCAATACTCTCATTATTTGATGAATGGCGCCCTTCCGTTCGACGCTCTCGATAATTCGAATGTGTATCTGGGAGATATAAAGAAACATCTCCGTTTGAGCTACTCAACTTTCGATAAATTGTTGCGTAATTATTAACCCTCAAAAATTGTAAAAAAAGACAAAAAAAAAACGGCGAGAGTTTTATGTTGAAGCATAAATAGGTTCGAACTTTTTAGGTTCATTAAACGGAGATATGTCGTCTCCATTTGCTCTCTAACAGACGCCATATGGCAGTACAGAGTGTTGCCCAAGCGCAGGAGGGGATTTGTTTCGCACACAGCGCGCACGACAGTTTGCAGGCAAATACGCGTCTCAATAGTATGCGCGCAAGTCGTCGTGGCGTGTCAGCTCATATTGGCGGTGATAGCGCGCGAAGTCACATTAGATTAACTCAAAGCTGCCTTGACGACCCAATGAACACACTGCACTAGAATCGGAGCAATGCGACCACAATACTTATTTTAATTCTCTCTATTTTATGACAAAAACGCTAGAACTACTGTTAGTGTCAGCTTCTTCGATACGGATCCTAATCTTCTAAGTGTCCCAGATACTTTTTAGCTACATGGCGATTACGTTCTCATAATATGATAAGGTATTTTCCACGCATTATAACATTCGATATTTCGCTCTTCTGCGAGTAGATTGTATACCAATAGGAACGCGCCGGGTACAACAATGCGCGCATACCGACTATCACCTCGACAGTCTGCAGAGCATCCGATTTTAGGTATATATTTTTGCAGGCATCCTTTGGTCAATTATACGTTACAAATCTACGGTAGTATCAGTCGGTCTCGTGACCACAAGTGCCTCTACAGCCACCAGTGATAATAATTTCAGTGTACTCAGTCAAAGTAAAATTTAGTTCCTAGCGATTCCAGGACAAATGAAGAATGGGTTCGTTCTCTTGTTTCGGGAACTTCCGAACCTCACAGCTTCAGGTGCGAAACATGTCATGGGGTTTCGCGGGTTTAGACTTTTAGATGCATCGAAGACCACACAAAACGTAGTTTTTTGTGATAATCTATTTATTTTGTAATTTTGAGTGTACAGCGATACTTAATGCAAGCATGTATACCACGGGTATATGGGTTTTAGTGGACATGTCGTGCATGTATACCACGGAGTAACCATGCAGGTCACTGCTCGTAGTTTTTCACGAGGGATAAATATATACAGGTTGATTCTTGTACGTGAGGTTCATATTTTCAGAGCGGTATTATTTTTTTTAAGAATGTGATATGAGTTGCAACAAATTAATGTATGTGGTCGCTTTGCATTCGTATAATTATGACGAATGATATAGCCCAAACATATTCTCTTTTAGATTGTTACCCCGCTATACTGGATACGCCTCAGGTAAACTACGTGATTAATTAACTTCTAATGTGCTCATTATGTTTTGCCAATCAAGCGAAAATGGAGTGTTGCGGCAGAAGTGATTTAATTACGTACCATAGTTTCTCAAAAATTAAAGAAAGATATTTCCAAGTAGAATTTGTGCTGTATCAAATGTTTATGTTTGCCTTCTCTTATTCTGAAGGCACCTTCAATAAATGTAAGTTGAAATAAAATTTTACTCGCACTGATTTTGCTTTTTTTTGTGCACTTATGATAACTTGGTTGAAGCGCGTCAGAAGCAACTCATATTTGATTGTGCATTTAAAAGTGACAGACAAATGGATGAAACGACACAGCACCGTTTTCTGGCTTGAGTAGAAAAACCGACTAAGACTGCGAGCAGAGGCAGCGAAGTCTAAAGGAATCAAGTGCACCGCTTACGACTCCAGTTTTGCATACATTTATAAAACAAAAAAATAACCAGTAAACAAATACCGATCAGCGCTATTTGTTTGAATATCCGCCCAGCCGTATTTGTGAATTAACATATACATTATCAGGCCAGAAAATATTCGAACTACTCGTGTTGCTTCAAGATATAAAGGAGTGATATCTATCACCTATAAATATATTTTTAGTTTGAACTTCGAAGTGCTATTGACCATGTTTGGCATACTGTGACGCGCAATCCAAACTGGCGTCAACTGCTTCACTGTTGAGAATGATCCTTATATGACATTAAAAAAGTCAGTTTTTATTCGTTTAGACAAACAGCCCTTCCCGATAAATACAGCTCATTGGTGAATGCGACGAGATAATTTTTACTGCTGAAGTAGCGAAGGTGAGAAAATTAGGCAATACTTTATTAGAAACTTTGTGTATATAAAGGTATTGTCACATTAATGCCAGACACGCACAGAGAAGGACTATATTGCGGTGCATTCACTATACTCCCGTTATTAAGCCGGAGGTAACATACTCACAGAAAGGCAAGTAGTGCCTTAACTCGTATTTCGCGCGACTTGAATGGTCGCATCCGTTCGTAGCATGGGCTGCGTTCTGACTTACTCTGAAGCAAACTATAGTAGAACAATCAAAAAGTAAGCTCAGCTTAGTTATAACAAATATAAATCCAAGGATAGACAGCTGTGTTTAAAATACAGTTTTACCCCACACTGAAGTAAGGTGTGAATGTCAGCCTGCCAGCCTCCTGAAAAATATCATGTGGCCAGAGCACACGTAAAATAACCGGCCTCATGAAATTGTGCACCGAGGAGGAGCAGCGCTCAGTTGTGCGGTTTTTGGCTGCAAGGGCCAAAAAGCAGGTGGATTTTCATCGCAGGATGTTGAACCTCTAGGCGGGCGCCTGCATTTCGCTTCGACAGGTGTACGAGTGGTACAAAACTTTTCGAAACGTAGAGTCAAGTATGATTGACGCACCTCAATCTGGCCGGGCTCTCACTTCGACAAAGTCGCACTAAATATTAGATGCTAAACGTCTTATGCACAATGACAACCGTGTTTCCATCAATAAAATGGCTGTAGAATTGAACATTAGTCATGACTCGCTGCATCACATGATTCACGATATTGTGCAGTACGATAGAGTGTCCGCCATTTGGGTACCACTAAGACAACTTTCACCAAAGATTAAGGAGCGCCGTGTGGATGAGTAAGAAACTCTGCTCCGACGCCATCAAGCTGAGAGATATGACTATCTTCGAGGCATTTTCATTGGGGGCGAGTGCTGAATTTACTATGCCCACCCAGAGACAAAGCTTGCAAGCAAAGTATAGAGGAGGTACAGTTCGTCATCAAGATCAAAGCAGTTCTGGGCAGTTAGATCGCAGTGTAAGGTTGCTAATTGTGTTCTGGGACAATAAAGAAGCAATAGTCGAATGTTCTATGCCAGGGACTCAGTGCGAACAGCCCGTCATGTTGTGACCCACTTGAGGGCAACTTGAAGTCTGTGATCAGGTGAAAGCACCGAAGTTTACTTGCCTTTTATTTGTTGCTCTAACACGAGAGTTCATTCCGCATCAGCCGTATTCAAATGGTCTAGTACCGATAGGTTTTAATTTGTTCCGACCACTCAAAGCAGTCCTTGATAAAATGAAGTTTCGCACAAGGGATGAGATGAAAGCGGTGGTACATCCTGGGCTTCGGAGTCACCTGCAAGGTGTTTTCTTTCCTCGGCATCAGCGCGTTGGTGAGGTGTCGGCGTACACGGTTTGAACACGGGGGATTATGTTGAAAAGCTCTCAATTGCTTTTAAAATCTTTTTTTATTATTGTGGTGCCTGTTTTTACTCTGTCCTGTATTTGTGTGCCTACGTATGCCTAAAAGCGTACATTTCACATCTAAAAAAAAAACATCGAAAAAAAGCCTAAATCAACAAAGCGAAGTCTTGCTCTTTGTTTAAAGAAAGATCCTGCAGCCCCCGGGGAATTTACTGCAATAATCTCTGGTTGCTTAGTATATATCACTTTTCTGGACACAATAAGCAACGCTAAAAAATACCTTTTTGTTTGCAGTTAAAGGAAAAAAAAAAAAACACGTTGTTGTCGTTTCAAAACTTTCGGTGCCACAAATGTTTAATTTCGTATAAAATTAACTTCTGTGAATGAAGGTAGTTAACCAAATCACCAACTTAGGGCTAAACGTTGAACTTCGTAAACATTTGTAAAATGAAGTGTTAAAAAATTGATCTGATAAAATTATAGCCACGTTATCTGAGCCCGCACTGTGTACGCAGGATGCCCAAAAACCACCGGAGCAGCCACCAGCATATCATCAATGACAGCCTCAGAAGGCCTAGTTTTTCCAAAAAACGACTGAACGAATTAATCTGTTCAAACCAGCATCACCATGTGTTAGCTAAACCAGAAATACAAATTAAATATGTACTGTAATTACCACACTTGATGCTTGTCCCGTTAGCGATTTTTTTTCTAAGATGTCAAACAATGTGGAGTTTCAACAAAAATAACTGAAGAACAAGATAGTTAATTTAGCACAGCAAACACGTCTTAATACAGTCCTCAGTAAAATTCCGGATTTTTGACTCTCGCGGGTGGTATGACCTACAACAAAGTTGTCCAATAATCCAATCGGGGAACATTATATTTTTTGTCGAATTAAGCTTAAGTAAAGTCTAGCATACTGAATGGAACCTTTTGAGATGGATGGTAGAGAAACTAAAACTCGACGTCTGTGTTTCCGGGGGGGGGGGGGGGGGGGGAGGGAGAGGGGGGAGGGGGGTGTTAGACGAAATATATTTTGTTAAAAAATCACGTTCAAAATGTCGGTAATATTTCGGCTGCTTCCCAAAATAATTTAGGATGCCTCCAGCAATATACTTTACTATCCCTGGTCAGTGCACTAAATTGCCATAGTAGTCTAAAAACTTTTTTTTTTTTTTGGGGGGGGGGGGGTTGTCTGAATTTAGACATTTTTTTAATAATAAATGGGTATTGTTAATAGGTCGAACATAACAGAGCGATGGTTTGAAGGTTTGCCTATTTACAGTTTAACGACTCAACCTTTACCCACGATTTGTATATGTGTACCACACGCGCTAAAAAAATTCACATTTAATGATGCCCCCCCCCCTCCCTTGTCATCTCTACCTCTCTTTCTAGCCAAAAAAACGTGTGCACCTCCTCTTGGTTTTTGAAACTGCAGAATGATGACCTTGGTTTAGACCTAATTTGGAGACGATACTCCAGAAACATGCTCTCAACACTATGCGCATATCTATGTTCTTACTATTGTGCACATTGTGTTCGTTGAAGTAGTGTAATATTGATGCTTACACTGGCGGTGAATTTAATAAAAACTTGAGTTCACCGGAATCATTTGCGAGAACGTCCATGTATATTCCTGTGTTTTCGTCTGAGAAAGCCGACATTTTTATTATATAAAAAACTAAAACATTTGTCGGACGACAAATGAGAACAGTTTCGCATCATTATCTAAATTAAAAGCACACAAACACACGCACACACACAAACACAAACAATATTTGGGTTAGATATATGTAAACGAAGAAAACGTAAACTGAGGTTCAACTTACAAAAAAGCCGTTTTTTATTCTTCGCGTATTTCTTATGGTATGATCATTGTCTTCGAGAACACAAATGCATTCAAGGAAGAAAGCACATAAAAATTGTTTCATCCAGCGCTTTGTGAAAAAAAAAAAAAAACACGGTGCAGATATATTTTTTTTTAAATGTCACGCGCGATTTTTGGACATATTTTCAAATCCTGGTTTACGAAAATAAGAGGGTGCATGATGGTACAATTAATTGTTTTCGCACTATATCATAGGGGAGAAATGATCGTTTGGTTCTTCTTGAAGAAACTAATGCCTGGAATCAATTATGGCATTTATTGTTTTTCTCAGGTGCATGGAGAGAAGTAAAAATCATGCAAAATTCGATTCATGTGCATAGGAAAGTGTGTTTACTCCCTCGCGAAATGCGATTTGGTATAACATTTTTTTTAATTATTTACTTAGTTGGATCGAGTATATCAATTTATTTATAGACCCTTTCAGGCAACATTTCATGGGCGCCGCCATCTTGACGTCACGTGACCCTGCCGCCATAGCCGACCTTCAGTTTCTCGCCGTTGCTCCGCGTTGTGTGCTGCACCGGCCACCACCGGAGCTTTGTTTTCGTGCTCTTTACGTTCCGCGTTGAAATCGTGTGTTTTCTTTAGTTCTTTTCGATATTTCGGGCTTTCACTTAATCATTTGATATCTACATTTCACCATAGCTCTTGTATTTTCTTATTTATGGAATGGAATCGGACAGCGAATGGATCCACGATACAAGATTGTGGCCTAGGCTTCCGAGACCATGTAAGTTCATCAGATTCTTATGTTTTTGTCGCTAATAAAGGGCAGTCAACACCATTGCGGCCTATGCAAATTTCAACTGACGCAGTAAGGCTGTCGCAGTCGTGCTTCTCGCTGCATGTGCGCGCTCGTTTCCGTAAAGCCGAACCGCATGTAAGCGATTTAGCGTGCGACGAGTCGAGCGACGGCGACAACGACGGGAGTCATCGACGAGCAACGGAGATTTCTCACTGTCGCCCGTCGCATCGCTCGGTTTTCGGATTTCTAGAGAACTTAGCGCTCACCGTCTTCGTCGCTTGCTCCCGTCGCTTCCCTGCGGTTTGCCTCGTCGCGCGACTGATCGTGCGACAGCGAAGCGGGTCGCCGTCGCTTGTCTCGTTGCGCTTTATACTTAATATCAAGGCGCTAATGGTTCAATGCTGTGTGCATCGAAATTAATTAAGTATAAAGCGCATGCAAGCGATTTGGCGAGCAACGATCGAGACAAGCGACGGCGACCCGCTTCGCTGTCGCTAGGTCAGTCGCGCGACGAGGCAAATCGCATGGAAGCGACGGGAGCAAGCGACCAATACGGTGAGCGCTAAGTTCTCTAGAAATCCGAAAACCGAGCGATGCGACGGGCGACAGTGAGAAATCTCCGTTGCTCGTCGACGACTCCCGTCAGTGTCGCCGTCGCTCGACTCGTCGCACGCTAAATCGCTTGCATGCGGTTCGGCTTTACGGAACGAGCGCGCACATGCAGCGAGAAGCACGACTGCGAGACCCTAATTACTGCGTCAGTTGAAATTTGCATAGGTCGCAATGGTGTTGACTGCCCTTTATTAGCGACAAAAACATAAGAATTTGATGAACTTACATGGTCTCTGAAGCTCAGCGAATGGATCGTCGATCCATTCGCTGTCCGATTCCATTCCATAAATAAGAAAATACAAGAGTTATGTTGAAATGTAGATATCAAACGATTAAGTGAAAGCCCGAAATATCGAAAAGGCCTAAAGAAAACACACGATTTCAACGCGGAACGTAAAGACCACGAAATCAAAGCTCCGATGGTGGCCGGTGCAGCACACAACGCGGAGCAACGGCGAGAAACTGAAGGTCGGCTATGGCGGCCGGAAAAGCGCGCGGAGGGCGCGCCGACTGGTGGCAGCTCGAGTAACTGACTCGCTGAAAGCGTCTATACCGGCAACTTACCGCACGCTATCCTAGAAGCATAAGTTGTTTTAAGGCAAATACAAATAGAATGAATGAGTGAAAATATATATTTTCACGCTAGAGTATTCCAGCCTTAGGTGGACAGTCATAAATTTGGTCTAAAAATAAACCATGTGTTGCTAACGAGCTAAAAGTACCTATTCAAACGCATATGGGCTATATTATCTTCTCTTTCTTTAGCGACACCCCGCATAAAATAAACTAGCCATGCATTTTAAATAAATCTTGTACGTCTACTGTCCCGAAAGGTGCTTCCGAAGGCCAGCCGCCGCAATCTACAGGTTGAGGTCTGCGAATCACGAGGTTGAAAATGTGTTTATATTAGGTTTGTGCGCTACCTCGCATTTAATAGGGCTCCGTCAACACTAGCTTCAACAAAGCACACAGTAGCAGTACGTAATGGATCTCCTTATACTTTGTTTCAGCTAAGGTCCAGACACTGCCTTTGCTATGCGAGCTAATAAGACCCATTGAGCAGCGTACAAAAGCGCATATTACTTGGCATTTTCTGATTATGATTGGTTCACTGATGATACAACACTTACAGAAAACCGAAGAATGTCATGATGGCGCGCTTTTGATGCTTCCTACTCGGTCCCGTCAGCTAGTACCGTCTGCTGCGTTTCTGCAATTAAGGTGAAGCGAAGTATAGCACTGTGAGAGATATTATTGACGACTTGATATCGAAGTCGAACCACTAATCACACAACACTATTTTAAACAAACAAAAACGATTACGCGGTTACATTGAACACGGTGAAACGTCGTTCCTTGTGCCATAGCGCAGAAAGTATTTGTTTTTTTCTGATATCAATATTTTTTTAATACGATAACATTTCTAGTGAACCAGAAACGACGGTGCATGTGTATATTTGTACCAGTTTCCTCCGGCATCGGAAATTGATTATTGCTAAATAATCGATAGTACACAAGGTAGGTTTTTCATTATTTGGTAAGAGTCACATCGAACACGCTGAGCAGCAGTTAAGAAGTTCGTACAAAGAGCATGTAAAATAACGGCTTAATTGAGATATATATTTGATGACCACACTAATTGAGCGTCATGCTTAAATGCAAGTATAGACGCTTTCAGGCAGCTGTGCATGGGCGCCGCCATAACCGACCTTCGCTTTTTGTCCCATCTTATTCCGTTCGCTCCACTTCATCATTACCACAGCAGGACAGGTTATTGCCATTTTAAGTGTTACTGTGTCCTCCTCCCCAGCATAGGCCCTTGTGGAGACTCGTCAACGCCCGCTTCAGTGGCTCGGCCTCTCGGTAAGACAAGAGAAGGTCGGCTATGGCGGCTCAATCTGGCGCGCGCTGAAAGCGTCTATAGCTACTAAGATAAAGCCCTTTTTGCTGCGGTATACGCAGACACCTTTCTTTCTTTTTGGAAACTATTTCTACATTCTTGTTGAAAGCTATTTTGCTACTCGGGCCGCACAATAAAAAACACTCTCGTACACAATCGCGAGGTTTTAATGATATCAGTGATGTGATTAGCCTAAGGCATTTCGGAGCACCTTTCCGAGCAGCCAAAACAGTAATTTGGAGCAAAAAATATGGTTTTTGGAGCAACCAAAACCGTGTTTTGTAGCAGCAAAAGTGTTTTTTTTTTTTGTTGTTTTTTTTTGAGCAGCCGCAAGACAGTGTTTCGCAGCAGCAAAAGCGGCTTTTGGAGCAGATATTCTTAGAAAAATAAAATATTCTTTTTGAGTGCTGTAACCGAAGGGCACTTTGTGTTGTGTTGTGTTCTGATGTGACGTGTTGTGACGTAACTTGCTGCTTGTGTTTTTAGTGCTGAGACATCCCTCAAGTGTACAGTGCTGTAGGCATTGCCGAGCAATTCCAAAAAACGCTTGCCACCGTTTTACTCGTTCCCGACGTGCCACATTTTAGTCAAAGTAAGCAAACGTAAAACAAAAGATTGCAAGCGTCCCAACTGGTGCCTCTGTCGTGCAAACATGCTCCCATGCACGTGAGGGCAACTTCGGCAGGCTTGCAGTAGCGTGTACCTTGTCGCGCGAGCGGAGACACCGGCTGTTCGATCGAAACCGAAACCATGCCACTCCTCTCCGTTGGCAATTGAGTCCCAAAATTGTATGCAAACTGTAACTGTCGAGCATACAACAAAAAACAGTCCAGCGGCGCGTGCTTCGCAGGCCGGCAAACAGGGTACGAGCTAAACAAACATTAAAAAAAAAAAAAGAAAACTGAGCGCATTGATGAAAGACCTTGCGAGCCAGGATCAAAAAGATCTTGGAGCGCTTTGTGCAACGACTGAACTTGTGACAAACAAGCGCGCTGTTCAGGTTAAGCGTGCAGACATTGCCTTATTTGCTTTAGATCATTTCTCTTCACCAACTTTCTTTCGCGGCAGATTTTTCACGTACCGGGGTCCCCCTCGAAAGAAAGCCCACCGAGAGAAACCTAGGAAATCAATACTTCAAGACAGCAGTCGTCAGGATAAAGAGAAATTTTTTTTAATAACGTATGCTTTAAACAAGAACATGAATGTTGATGAACATGCGGCGGTACTTAGTTTCATTTTAGAAAGCGGCATATCTGCATCGTCGTGGGGACGGCAACACCCGACGTCGCGCGACCACGGTGACTGGAAGGCAGGGACCAAATGTAGTTTTCCCACGGCCGTTGCTTTCTCAAGCGAGTGCTTCAGCTCACAAAGTAACTCCCGCCATGTAAAAACGTGGTTTTGTTTCAGAGCATGACGGCATGGGGCTGGTACCCGGCACGCTAGCGTCGGAGCGTCCGCACACACCCGCGTCTATCGTTGAAAATATTTAAAAAAAGACGCGAGACGAGACCCACGAGACGACGAGAGCGCGAAACGCGAGACGGCGGGAAAACCATGCAAGACCGGATGGACAATGGATGCAGGGTACTTTTTGTCGGGCGACCGCTTGCGCCACATAACACACGCATGCTCGATTACGATACTCAGTTTAGTTTCGGTTTTGAAAGAAGACTGAAAATGTTTTTTTGGCGCAGGCTTGGCGCAGTGTACCCATATTTTGGAAAAATGTAGAAGGATGTAGCGCGGTTAGCCCCTTGGCGCGGTTCGGCGCAATTGGCGCGGCAATCACATCACTGTGATATCGTTCTTAGAATGATCCTGTCACTTCACCCATTTGCATGTAAACCCACAATGACTTAGCAGTGATAAACGGAAGATATGCAATCTGGTACTTTTTGATAAAGTAAATATCCAAATTTCTCTTGGCTTTTTTTTTTTTGCAAACCTGGAGTAGTGTATACATATAAAACGAAAGTTCTACTACTGAAACATCAACCTGTCAATGTTTCCATCGCCTTAACATTATTGATAATTTTCGGAAATTCAGATCGGATACGTCTGAATTAGCAAGACCAATAGCATATTGGTTGCCGTAGATTACAAACACACACACATTTATTAGAAACACATATATATATATACGAGGGGCGTTCATAAAGTTCGTATTATCGGCACACAAAATCGAAAAAAACGGAACAAAACAGGCATCAGCTTGAGCGCACGTCCCTCTAGTTTCCGCACAGTATAAACATCGCATGCTATAGTAGCTCGGAAAGCCGCTAGGGAGTCGAAACAATAATGGCACCGCCCGTCGGTGCCAGGCACATGCAGTGATCCGTTTTCTCCATTTGAAAGGAAGCAATGCCAAAGAGATTCATTCCAAGCTGATGGCGGTGTTCGGGGACAACGCCGCAGTTTATGACACTTTGGTTAAATGGCGCAGACGCTTCCAGTGTGGCCAAATAAGAAAAAGCGTTTCAAAGACGGCGACCAAGTGACTGCTGAAGTGGAGCGATTCCTGAACACTCAAAACGAGGAGTTCTATAACAATGGCCTCCGGCATATGGTGCATCGCTGAAAAAAGTGGGTAACTTTTGGTGGCGAACATGTAGAGAAAGTCTCAACTCCTACTCGAGTTTGATTGCTGAATCTCTATTCCTTCGGGACAATAACACGAACTTTATGAACGCCCTATATATATATATATATATATTTACATCTGTTGCTTCGTTTTTTTTATGGTTTGTTACTTTCCGCGTGAGGCCGTTTCGTAACATGGCATTAAAATAATCATTGGAAAGACGTTTGCAAGAATCTCCTTCCGCGCGCTGTCATCTTTGTCTGCTAGGCTGTAGAACGCCTTCTGAGCTTGCGTTGTAGCTCTGCCTTGCAGTGAATCAGACGCTGCGCATGCATCCACAGCTCAGTTACTCAGCATTTTTCCCCGGGGAATAAGCGCTGGAAAGATCTATAGGGGCCTATTTTAATGCTGTTGTGTATTTCTCTGCATTGCCAGTTTTACGTAATTGCGGGTAGGGCTCATTCGGATATTCGCCTTGAATCGGCAAGCAATAGTTTGTGAGTCAGTTAAAAACGAACTGGCCCGTATGGACAGATTGTTATGAGATGTAAAATGTGTCAGATGTTCGCGCTACACGTAATTCTAACTCATTTTTGATTTTAACAAGTCTCCTTGTCACATGTTTTCTCAAGGCAAGTGATGCCTTCTAATGTGTGTTTTTTTTTTTTCAATCGTCACTTTAGCCATATTTTTCAAACTCCATATAAGGATTTAAATGACTGAAATTATTTGTTTATTGTAAATTATGTTTAAGTATATTATAATTTAGTTCTCAAGATTTTGAGGAAGGTTCTGAGAAGTGATATAGAAGGAATATAGCATACCCTATATTACGAGAATCTAACAATTTTATACTCGTTTGTAGTTTAGACATTTCTTTTTAATATTTCCAATAAACACAAACATAATCTTGAAAACTAAAGAATACAGCTGTTCGTCAACCCGATAAAGCGCTATTCTAAATTTCGAAATTATTGGTACTTTGTATGAATTACCAAGGGACATCAAAGCGCGTTAAGTTCAACATGAAAATGTTGACCCGGCTAGCAGTGGCCACTACTGTAAATAGGTTTGTTAAATGATAACTGAATGATTTAGTTTAATTTAAGTGTGAAGTATTTGAATATAAATTAAGATGTTTACACAACTTTGAAATTTGGTTTTGTGCAGTGCTCCCCGCGCGACACCACCACGAGATGACCGTACTTCCTTAGTTTTAACTCTATTCCAGCCACTATTTTTTTAACTACATAGGGGTATTTTAAATGTTTAATCTCTACCCTACCCAGGAAATGCATCCTTGCTAGTCAGGTCACTTGTTTTTTTTTTTTTTTTCTAGTTATTTGCAATACTCATGCAATAAAGTGGCACCGTTAAGTTTCGGCAGTACTTTACATACCTCCTAGAGCGGTTCGGTGGGTGCAATCTATGGTCGCCCTACGATATAAAGTTTTGAATTTACCTTGAATGAGCTTGTAAGATCAGTGCTGGTTAACTCCTAATGCGAAACCGCCCACATATAATACACATTAGATTGGTAACGCGGAGATCAAAGCTTTTGCAAATGAACCACTGATATCTTCTAACCGGAAATCAGTGCAGGATCAGCTACGTCTTTTTTCATCTTTATTTCTTGATTCATATGCGCACTGAAACGTTTTGAAGCGTTTATTTTATGTTTGAAGTTAACACAATGATGTATATATGCTACAAATTTATGCATTGCGGACGAACGAATAATATATCCAGTATCTTTCCTTTTACCGCCCCCCCCCCAAAAAAAAAATAAGCAACTTGTAACAGCCCAAAATATTATTCATTAGTGTAATTTGTTTAGACAGAAATACATTTCTCGATACCAAGAAGCCTATGACGAATTTTAGTTTAGAAGTAGCGATCGGAAGCTTTTTTGGCGGTACTGTAATTGTGTAATTCGTTCCAGGTGAATTCTGCGCTCGCGCAAGACGCCCTTGAGATGCTTCTCCAAGCCACAAAAAATTCGTGGCCCGAACCAAGTCTCTCGGATGGCCGGCTAGCGTACGCTGTCACAGTAATCCTGAAGGAAAAACCTGGGTGCAGACGAGAGCACTTATTGAAGCCGTCAAAAATGTAAGTGCCTTTTTTTTCTGGGCAGATGAAATAGATTAAAATAGTTTCATGTGCGCCCTAAATATATTGCCGTTTACGAAAAAAAAAAACTTTATTACCTTGTGTCACAATAGGCTAAAGCGTTCCTAAAAATATATCTGCGTCTTTCCCTCTTTTTCTCAATGTTGATAAGTAGTCACTCAGCTCAACGTAGAGTCCTGGCACGTGTTCTGCAAACTATGAGTCTTTCAGTATAAGTAATAAATATATTGATGACATTTCAGCTGCGGAAAGTTGACAAGAAACTCTATAAGTGAATGAGCTCTTGTTGAATGAAATGTGTTAACTTTTGGTTTCAAGCTGATGACGTGAACTCCTAAAAACATGTAAAAGAGCGGAATATTTTTGGCAACATACATTTGTAGATAATAAACTATAATCAGGTTCGGAAGACGACATGATTACCGGACAAAGCAATCATCGGTTTATTTCTGCCTGTTTTTTTCTTACAACTGAGACTGTAATTAAAACAAGCATACTAGCGCTTTCTATGGTGCTTGTCCGGGCACCAACTTAACGAGATTTAGTGTCCGTCTATATCATCTACAATGGAAATGCGAAACGCGGCTGTACCCCGTTCGTACTTGTGGTATCTGTGTCGCTGGAAAAACTGGGCAGGAGCGCCGGTTATTTACCTTGGCTCCCGAAGTCATTCAATTTTCGTAGTCACATTCTGTGAGTACCAGACGAAAATAAGCAGGGATGTCTTCGGGATGATGGCTGAATTCACCACAGTCAGCGTTTATGCGAGTGAAACGACAGATTTGAAGATTGGAGCTTGTCACAAATAGCATGGCGCTTACTGCTGTGCATAAACGATCAGTGCCTTGAGAGAATTTATTTTCACCCGGCTGGAAAACCTGTAACTGGTGAATTTATCTTTCATGGCCATCCTTTGAAACGTCCTTCACCTTTTGCAATCTACATTTTGGGGACAGTGCACGAGGATCTCTTTTAACGTGCCGATGAACAGCCCCTGGAGAAATAGATTTACATCGGTCAGAGAGGATTATTCGAAAGGATTTCTTACACAAGAATGTTCTTCTTGCTAATTATTTTTGGCATCAACATGGGGTTCGCTTTTGTCTCCAATGAGTGATTTTGTTTTTGCCCGCCTCAACGAATGTTTACTCGGAAACTCTACACTGGTGTATAATCAGCGTCGAAATACATTGAAAGGTTTGTTTTGAGAGGAGCAAGGGAGACCTAATTTGCCTAAATTGACCTGGGCGTAAACATTGATTGGAGATAAAGGTGGGCAAGCCTTTCACGCTTCAAGACAGACAACAAGACCTGTGGTAACCAGAGACAAATATCCCAGCATTCATATCCTCTTCTATGGTCCTCTCTTGAGTATTACACTGTGCCATCACTGTGCCATTTTTTGAATACTTGTGTCAGTGTCTGTAAATGGTGAGTGAATGGTGCTTGTGGTTTTATTTTTTGTATGAGTACACCCGTCTATGTTTTTCACTGTAGTCAAATGTAACATTGTTACTTTTTCGCTGAGACAGTGTTTTTTATTTGTCAAGTGTGTGCAGTTGTGGTGTTTCTTATTATGCTGGACTTATAATATGGGGATGAATAATATTTTTCAAAAGTTTAGAGCCCACCGCGCGCATGGCCGGAATGTGCTCGCTCCCGTGCAATGGCGCTCTTATCGTCGGCTCTCGCTGCTTGCGAGATTTTTCAGAGCGAGGGGAAACTTCGCTCTCGCGTCCCGCTCGCCTTGATAACAAAGTGACGCAAAATAGCGAGAGCGAAGTTCCCCCTCGCACTCGAAAATCTAGCAGCCAGCGAGCATTGACGATAAGAGCGCCGCGGTACGGGAGCGAGCCCGCTGCAGCCACGCGCGCGGTGGACTCTGAACATTTGAAAAACACAGTAACTTGTAAACCTTTATTTAAAATATGCAAACATAAACAGCAAACATTAAATATGCAAAAAATCTGGACAAAGATTCGAAGATATATCTTTAAAAATTTCACATAAATATGCAAATAATAAAAAGAAAGTAATCTTTAAGCGGAATTTTGATCAGGTAGAAGCAATTGTATATATACATTTTTATTTTCCTTCGATTTCAGTTTAGCGGTAAGCGGGGGTTTTCTGTGCTTCATTTAACAACCATTTTTTTTTCTGTTGTCTTCTTAGTTGTGTTTACCGTGTGATTCCGTGCGTTCTTCTGACTTTATTTCATCGATTGGGGCACTAGTTCACTGTCATAGTAACCGACCGAGAAATGAACAGACTGACGCCTCATTTACAGACTGATCACCACACCCCGTCCTTTCCGTTTGGATAAGAATGATTCCGGCTATATTTATAATCTCGGAGCGCGATGATAAAACAAAGTCAAAACAGAGCGGTCAGCACAGCGGTTGAGAGGTATGTTTTCTCCTGAAGATCGTAATTGCGCTCATTCAAAAATCGCAAGCAACGGGAATCATAGCTTATGCCTAGTTTCGAAGAAAGGCTTCTAAGCCCTTGCCGACGCCATCTTTAAAACTGTTGTCGCTGGCGCTAGGTGCTTTTTCTCACATGGAACCTATGCCGTAACCACAAAACCGCTTATACCCGCCGGGAGGCATGGTGGCATTCATCAGCAAACCACCCCTGATGTCAGAATTCTGCACATTACTAAAAAAGAAGTAGAGGACGGCCTCCCGGGACACTACAGCTCTCCTGGACCTGGTGGACAAACACTTCAATAACTAATATTAATGTTGTATTCCTTGTGAAATTGATAAGTTATTCCCGTGGTGAGGAAGAACGCTCATGATACATGCCGCCGCTTGGATTGTTTTTATTCCTCAGTTTGAGGCTTTGTCTAAATTGTTTTTATTTTATACGAACCAATCACAAGGTCTTATACAAACGACCAAAACTGGTGGTGCGCCAAAGGCGAGAGCTACGGGATTTAGGAACACCGATGGGTGATTTGAATATATAAGGATATTTAGCATTCTTTAAAACAACACACGCATCTGGCCATAGCCCTCCTTTGGCGAATCTTGAACGTTTTAAGACATCCGAGAGTGCTGCCCCTCATGCAGTCCTGCACTCGCCTGTTCGTCATAACCTTGCTGGGTGTGCAGCACGTGAGCAGGATTTATAAAAGTTTCAACCACACTAGATCATGGGGGTCTCTATCGTGTTGTTGTTGTTTTTTTCCAGGTAGGGGTGTTTGTCAGGGGGATACTTTATCCCCGATTTTATTCAATGCCGTATTGAATAAGCTTTTGTGCGCGACCCCTGCGGCTTTTGGGTTTGGGTTAGAGCAAATGTTCGTTCTTGGCATTCGTTGACACTTTATATTTGATCCCAGAGACTGCCAGTGGGCTCCCAATTGCTTTTTAGAACGCAACTCTTAGGCGCCCGTTTCCGCGTTTCGAGGTGTCGCCTTCGGTGTAACCGGCGCCGCTAAATTTAGCGGGAAATTGAATTGGTATTGACGTCATGTGATGTCAATTTCTCTGCTAAATCTACCGGAGAAACTGAATTTGTTCATGCGCGACGTGACACGAAGTTAATGTCACGTCATTTTCCCCGTTAAGTTTAGCTGGGAAACTGAAATGGTGTTGAGGTGACGTGATGTTCATTTGCCCGCTAAATCTAGCGGAGAAACTAATTTTGTTAATGGGTGACGTGACACGAAGTCAGGTGACGTCATTTTCCCGGCTAAATTTAGCGGGGAAACTGAATTTGTGTTGAGGTCTAGTGGCATCAATTTTCCAGCTATATTTAGCGGGGAAGCTGTAGGAGGAGGATGGGATATGGAGTAGGAGGAGGGTAGGGTAAGGTGGACGAGGGAGGAGGATGGGAGGGTACAGAGGAGGAGGAGGGGAGGAGGAAGAGGGAACGAGTAGAAACGGATGGGAGTTAAAGGAGGAGGGAAGAGCAAGAGGAGAAAAGGAGGAGGGGAAGGTTGAGCAAAGGAGGAGGGGAGGAGTCAAGGGCTGCGACCTAATTTCGCGTTACAGAGATTTGTAAACATCTTTCAATTTTGTACAGATTTAATAGGTTTTTGCTAAAGAAGTTTTTAAAGTAAATCTCTTCAAGTTCTGTACATTTCGCACAACGGGCGATGGAAAAATCGAGGATGCTAAGACCTGCCACAACAGGCTCTAGCATTTATGGTGAGCCCTCGGTCGTGATAGTTTGCGCGGAGTAATGGAAGCACTTAGGTGTCAAAATTGGCACTTCTGGGGAAATCACATTGAGGGGCTTAGTATGGAGGGCCTTCTGCGCCGATTAAAAATTGTCCCCTCAAATCTCAGCTAACGCTGAATATTTTTGTATTTTATAATATTTCACAGCCTTGGGTTACAAGACATTTGGCAGGGATTATCAAACGAAAGAAAACAGCTATCATCTCCGATATCGAAACAAAAAGTGTGTATCCAATGACGGGAGCTTAGGGTGCATGAGCGCTTTTTTTAAGGCTAAAATAATTGATTTCAAAGCCGTGTATTCTAAACTGCTAGAAACTAAACTTATGATGGAACCCTGAAGATTTCTGGAAGTTTGTAAAAGCAAATAAAAAAATGATACATCTGTCCCACCATTTTGAATAAACTACAAACTTATTGAGGATGATAAAATAATGATTTTCAATTTTTTTTTGTTTTGTACCTTCTACATAAATATGTTACTAAAATGTGCAGCAGACAATGAAGCATGCTATGACACCAATTGAGATAACCTACAATGGAATAGTCCTGCTGTTACGAGAACTTAATGTGCAGAAATCAATATGGCCAGAAAACTTGTCTCCAGTTATACCGAAAAACTGCTCTCAAGAGTTGTCGAATTACTTAAGTGTTCTTTTGAACAAATCAATATTAGATTAAGAAAAAAAATTTTTCATTGTATTGGAACCTGGCAAAAGTGCCGAAACAGAAGTCTGGTGCTAAAAACTTTGTGGAAAACTGTAGATTATTCTTTTAACGTACATTTGATGCAAACTCATGGAACACCCTATTTATAGCAACCTCATTGTTTATTTGAACGTTGATAAATTTCTCATTCGGTATCTACATAGATTCTGTTCTGGAGCCTTCTGTAGCACTGTACTACTCGACATTTTTCATTTTCTTTCTGGAGCCATTGACACTGGAGACAAAGTTTACTGTTTCTGCTTAGATTTTAGGAAGGCGTCTGACCTTGTCGATCAATACTTGTTATCATATAAAGTTAGCTTACTCTTAATAGATAACAACGTTTTGGCTCCGATTAAGAATTACTTAAGTCAATGAAAGCAGTGCATCCTACTTGGGGGGAAAATCCAAATATGTAAAAGTGGAGTCTGGTGTCGCCCAAGTATATGTGCTGCTTCCTCTGCTCTTTCAGGTCTATATAAACGACATATTTAGTGACATAATTCAAATATAATGTTATTTTCAGGCGATTGCATTATTTATAGATTAATTACTAATTCCAGCGATGTTATAAATTTACAAGGTGATCTATACAAAATATCTGTATAGTGTAATATTTGGAAAATAAATATAAATGTAAACAATTGCGTACTGAAGAAATTTATGAAGAAAAATATCCCATTGTTTCCGCTTAATAAAAAGTAATGAAATAAATAAAGTTACTACAAGTGTAAAACCTCTGTCTGTTATGTTATCTAGTAATTCAACATGAAAGACAAATGCTAAAAATATAGCTCGAAAGTCTATATGTATAGTGAAATTCATACGAAGAAATTTTCGACAGGCTTCAAGGCAACTGAAGGAAACCTTATATTTTACACTTATTCGTCCGTGCATTAAATACGCTTCAGTTGTCTGGGATTCGCATTGAAGTTTTTTAAGAAACAAATTTGAAAAATACAGTATACATGTGCGATATTTACATTAAACAAATATAAACTTAGGGCCAGTGTGACTCTTATGAGATGGGTCCTACATCGGGAGAAACTCAATAAACACAAAAAGCTTTAGAGGCAGAATTTTTTATTTGATATCTAAAACAATAAAATATTAATCAATAGAGATACCTTTCACATTAATCTTTTTATGTGTCCGAAATAACAGATCAGCCACACAATATCTGACTATATCCTTGTGACACTGATGCTTTCGTTTATTCCTTTTTCCCAAGAAACATTGAAGAGTGGAATAGGTTGCCGATACATCTGTCCACTGCAAATTTTCAAGATGTTTTCTTTTTCTCAGTAATGCTTTTTTATATTATAATAAGGTCTTCACAAAAATATACTGCATCTCGTTATTACTTGCGTTCCGAAAAAAAGATATATGTAACCCACCCCCTGCAACGCTGCCTCACGGCAATGCAGATTTTTCTATAAAAAAATAAATAAAACAGCTGATGAGCTTGTAAATTGCACGTGGTTTACAGTTTTTTCTGCATTTCATTAACGACAAAATAAAGGCAGGTGTTAAATATTATTTTTTTTTCACATGCCCAATTATGCAGACCCCTTACATTTTTTTATGCAACAGTAGGGGACGGGAGACTCGGTGTTCACTGTTCAGCAACTATGATACCTCTGATCTGTCGATCCACCCTACTGGGTGTTAAAGAGAGGTGTGGTCCAAATCTGGAGGCTCTGGTTTCCATGAGCATGAAACGATGAGGTAGAGAGTGTCGGTAATTGCCGATTCACACGACGGACCGAATCGCGATTTTCGTCCGCGGACCGTGTACCACGTGACCGGCACGTCACCGATTCCTGCGATCCGCGCCTCGTCCGCGGACGCGCGGACTGATAAAGTCGAGCGCCTTTTTCACTCGCGGGGTATTGGCGGGTGATAGACTTGAAAAGCGTTTAGTCTGGCAACGGTTCATTGTTTTCTCTTTTTTTTTTGGTTTGTTTCTGGACGATGAAAATAAAAATGGCGCATCGTTGTGTTTTGTGCGCTCGCTAGTTCATTTTGTTGCGCGTTTCTCGGTTCCACGTGTGAAAGAAACTGCAGAAACTTGTCTGGCTGACGCGACGCAGGTTCCGATACTCCTCCGGGTCCGGGTCAAGAAGCTCCCGTCAAAACTCGTCTAGCACGCCGCGATAATTCTTGCACGTTCAATCAGGATTTCACCGAGCAAGACCTCTCTTGTGGCTGTGTTGTGCACGAGCGCGGCGTGCGTGAAGGCATCTTCGAACCCTCCGCGAGCCCAGAACTTCGTCGCTTCTACGCGGAACCCTTCTCGAGCTGGACCATGTTTGTGTCACTCTCATGCTTTGGGTCAGTGAAGCTAGTGGCGCTTCGCGCGAAGCCTGTCACGGTGTTTTGTCTCGATCTGTACGTAACAGCGGCGTACGATTCATTATAGCGGTAGCAAACGTTGATTTCTCTCTTGGACAACGGTGCCACGGTGCGATGTTGGAGTTTCGCGGCACTGTGGGGTGGTGAACAGGTTCGGTCCGTCCTCGCTGGCGTCTGCTCGTTGTGTCCCTTGTGTGGATGCGCTTGGGAGACGGACGAACCGCGGACATGTCGTCACGTGATCAATCCGTCCGCGGATCAGTCCGTCGTGTGAATCGGCCATTAGAGGGTAAAATTTAAGGGCATTCAGATTGAATCGACAGAAAAGGAGCTCAGTGGCTTGCGTCAGGTCTTGGCCTCTATGCTTGACATCCGGTTTCCATGGGAGGTGTGGTCATGTGCGGTGTCGTTGTTTGTGCTCAACCCTCCTCGCTTTCTTTTGAGAAGAGAATACGTGCACCAGATGAAACTCAGGGCTTCTGTGCTCACGAACGGAATGAGCTGTTCCACGGGAGGTGCAAAGGAGATACGCTGTCGTGCAGACTGCTCTTTCGAGGAGACGACCACACCCTGCACACATAACTGTTCAAAGACATTTGCTCCCGGAAGGGGAGGGCTATGAGGTCATTGAGATACAAGAATGAGGGTGTGTGATCAGACGGGATATCCGGACTTGGTTCAATTGCAAAGGAGGAGAACGCATGGGTATTGGGTATCTTTGCCGTATGAAAATATAAAATGTGTAGCTCAATGAACAATGACGTAATTCGTAAGTATTAAGGACACGTATTATTTTAAATGTTAACGATGTCTTCCAGGTGTTCAATGTGAATGCCTCTTGTGATAACAACGGAGCGGGTTGTAGTGTGCTCGCTCTGCCGAATTTCTATGTCTTTTCGTGTTTTTTTTTTGTGTGTGTGGAGGATTTTTACGGAGAGACGTGTTCTCTGTGCTTCATGCTGCTACGTGGTTCTATCTACACCTTTTATCCCGTTATGCATGGCACGAAATGTAGCATCTGTTCTACAATGCTCTATCCGAGTGTACCTTTCTTGATTGGAAAATGGATTTTGCCCGTTCCTAATGAAAATGTATGAGGTAATGCATAATTATGTACTTTTGTGCGTGGAACTTCTGTTGTCCGGGAGTGGCTTTGTAATGCGCCTTATTTGCATTTAGATAACTACAACACGAGAGAAGTAAGAGAACTGGTTAATTTCCCAGGAAAGAATGTCCCCTAGCCGTCGAGAGGCAGACATTTTCACTTGACTAGGAACTGCTCTTTCCCAGCTTAACATGATTTGTCTTTAAAAAGATACATGTAAACAGTGCGCAACTTTTTTTTTTTTTTTACCAAGCTATAAAATCTTAGTTTTCTAAGTCATTTGAAAGTGTTTTATAATCTGAATGATTATCTGAGATCAGTGAAGATAATATTTTTTTTCAATTATGGTATGTTATTTGTTTCGTATATGACAAAGCGGACATAGCTTGCAGACTAACGCACACAAACACACCAAATTTTGAAAATGTAATAAATAAATAAATAAATAAATAAATTGTTAATTTTTTCGTGCGCACAAACAACCTCCCGGTTTACAGTGTGTTGCACTAAACATAATGGAGTAAAACCTAAAAATACAGGAAACAACAAAGTTAAATCAATAAAAGTCATACAACAATTGCATAATGCAAAAATTAATTATTGATTAATTCGCAGACATCCCGTCACGTAGATTTAACATAAACTCATGAGTGGATAAAACGATGTCGAGGTTAAATTGTTGTGAATCATAAGCAAATTGTATCCTTGACATTGGGATCACAGCGGACAAGCAAGATGAATAAAAAGTTGAAATGTTTGGCTCGGGCGAGAGGGAACATGAAACTGAATAGTTTATAATAAAGCCGCCCTATTTACCCTGCTATGAACAACTTTATGAAGAAATAGCAAATCTCTGTACTGTCTTCCAACGGCCAATTTATGCAACGAAAATTTAGGAAGCAATGTTTCGTAGTGATAAAAATATCTCCTTCCAATGTAGCCTTCATATCAAATAAGAACAGATATCAGCCAAACCAAAATGTAGGTGTTGCGTCTAAAACACGACCGCCATTTTAAATGTAAAACTGCGCTCGAGGTCAATATTTAACTGTATTTCCACCCTTTTGGAGCGTGTTTCTTATGGATCGCTATGCGCTTGCTTCAGCTGGCTTTCTATTATATCAGAGTGTTCAATGTTTTGCTCTTCTTTAACAATTTTCGAACGTTTTTGGTCGGTTTCATGATGGTTGGCACCGACACTTTCTAATTTTTGTTAATCACGTTTAAGAGGAGTTAAAGTGCTGCAAGATAAAATATATATTTTGATAACATTTGTAAGGAATACGATAGAGCAGTTATTATCTCTGCGGTGAGTTCTCACAAATGTCCAAGTACAATGGGCGGCAGAAAAAAATCGCGTCTCGCAGCAACGTGGAGGCGCAAGAGAGGGGGAGGGGGGGGGGGTTTCCATTTATTGGGAGGGTGACTTCAACTTTCCTATTTATATCTCCCAAACTTTGTGCGGTCGCGGCTTCTTATCGATTTTCTTTATCTATAAAGCGGTGTATGCTCCACTATTTTTTTATTCATCGACTGCTTTTGAAGGAGTTCAAACAGACATTACAGGAAATCCTTGCTGGTACAAAAAGCAAATTGTCTTCTTTGAGACATGAAAACAAAAGCGTAGTTCTGGGTCAAACCAAATCAAAGTACTAGCTAACAAAGTAATCCCCGCACTATTAACGATGCGCAAATACAATCGTTATATCTTGCAGACTTAAACGCGCGTAAACTGTTCTAAGTTTGTGAAATGGGAAAGGGGACAAAAGCTGTTCTACCATGACGGTTTAGTAATCACTGCTGTTTCCCCGAATGACTGATAAAAAAGCTGAGAAACTGGCGAAGGACACTCTATTATACTAAGCACGGTTTTGTACGAGCATTAAAATTCACAAACTTGGGACGAGCTGCTAGTGTATGAAAATTCATACCGAACCACAAAGAATGTCTTTATTCACAAAGAAAATACAATTTTAGTGGAGGGATGAGGAAAACGCTGTGTAAACAGCTTGACTAGCCCAAGCCGCAAAAAAAAGGTTACAGCAGTAACAGTAAAACGTGTGAAAAAAACACTTTTACCACCACACGTGTGTCCGACGACAGGCCGCAATTGAATTGGTGAGGCACTGCAAGGAAACACGTCATTAGCATCAGATGTGAAAAATAACTGCCTCTCTTTTGGGCGGCACCAGCAATGGCGGCAGCGCAAGCAACGTTTCACTCATCCAGAGGATTAGTCACGTCCACTATCGTTGCAGGTTGGTTAAATTGTCATTACGATTATACGCTTGTTGCGCGTGCTGCAGCTGCTGTGTCTGTGCATTGAAAGTTAGAGGTATGACAGATGTTTGTCCAAATTACAATGAAGAAGCGCCCGAACCTTAATCAGGGTTGGCATACTCAGATTGTTATGACACATATCATTTACACCCATGCTCAGATGTCTTTGAAGTGGCCATTATATCACAGGGCAGTGCTCTGCGCAAGTCCTGGAGATGCCCAAAGTGACAAATTGTAAAATTGGTGATTGGCAGCCAAAGCGCAAGGGATGGAAAAAAGCCCAACATAGCTATCATGGTTGCTTTTATAAACACCAAACTAGAGAGCCTAATGAATTTCAAAGAGGCGGTGGTTGGTAGAGAGACATCCATTCAAATCATGGCTAATAAGTACGACGGATTATTGTAGCAAATCAGAGAAAAAAAAAACACGGAGGTGAAAAAACAAAAACAAAAGCGTATTTAACTGGAAGCAGACGCTTAGGCGGAAATACACATGCTGAGGCAGGAAGTAGCGACCTTGAAAGGCGAAGCCGTCAGCATAATCTAAAGATCCACGGCATTCCAATGACTGACAACGAAGATCTGTTGGCGAAGGTAAACACTCTTGCTGAAAAACTCGATGTACCGGACGTAACAATTAATGAGGTTGCGGCAGTTCATAGGCTACCGTCAGAGCAGATAAGATTCCGGCATCATCGTTCGATTTTTTCACAAGACAACGAAGGATCAATGGCTGAATAAACGATCGACTCTAAGTAAGCTGAAGGGTGGTTTCTACATCCAGGTAAATCTAACGAAACATGACAAAGCTCTCCTGTGGGAAGCAAGGGTATTGACCAAAGAAACGAACTACCACTATGCCTGGTGTAGATAGAAATGGCAACGTTCTTGAGTGAAAGAGGGACCGGGAACAGGTATACATAATTAGGTCTTCCGATGATTTGCAGAAACTTGTCTGATGCATCTATTTTTTCTAAATTTCTACTTTCTAAGGCTTGTTTCTCAAATGGCTGAAACGGTTATTGATTAAATAATAAAAATTTCGTGCACAATACTGCAATGGGTGATACTTGCTTTTCTCCATCCCATGTAGAGCCTTTGCTTGGAAGCGAGCATAAAAACTCCCTCAGCTGCTTACACTTAAATTGTCGATCAGCAAGGAATTAATCGGACAAACCTAAATTATATTTTGTCCAGTTTCTTTTTTTTGTGTGTGTGATAAACAGTTGAATTTTTATTTAACGAAACACGATTTTACGAATTTCCCGATTGAACGAACAAATTCGGATTCCCCGCACAGCCTATGCTCGAGGTCTCCATTCCTCGATTTTTGCGAAGTTACAGATTTAACGAAATAATAAGCGGGTCTCGTTGACTTGGTTAAATTGAGGTTCAACTGTAATCATGCTTTCTGAAACTTGGTTCACGAATGATAATGAGGTATTAATGTTACAAATGTATCATACTTATCCCTTAAACCGTACTGAAAATAATGGCGGAATCGTTGACCTTTTGATAAAAGAAAATGTTTCCTCAGAGGTGCTTTCTGATTACTGTGGTGTTCAAAAGGATTACGAGATGCTGTCATTGTAGATAGGAAATATTGTAGTTGCGGTTTGTTATTGTTCAACGAGTTAAATCTTTCGTCATTATTGGCTTATTTAGATTGTTAGCTGGAGTTCGCGAATGAAAATAAATATGATATAATCTTGAGTGGTGACTTAAATTTAAAAGTGTTACTTGAAACGTCAAGCAAACGAAATACATATGTGCTGATAAAAGCAAGTGGAGGTGTGAATGTGATATATTCGCCTACAAGGATAAGAACTGATTCTTCTACTCTACTTGATTTGTTTCAAACAAGCTTTGATGCAGCCCAAATTAAATCTGGCGTCGTAATAGCCGACATAAACGACCATCTGGGCATATTTTTATGCATAAATAACAAAGTCGTCAACAAAAACAACGCAACCAGTCATCGCCAACGCTCCAGATTTTTAATCCTGAAAGCAAGAAAGATTGAAATGCTTGATGATTTTAAACGTTACCGAACCAGTTAAATAGAACTGCTAAAAACGCTCGGTAATTTTGTTTTGTAATTTTTTTAGCGTGTGACAACACAGCGACCGCCATTTGAACAACAAAAAAAAACTCGCTTAAACCGTACGTGGACCCCAAAACATGTAGAAAAAGTCTCGAGGTACACCTAAACACTTCTTATAAGTTGTGAATGCGAAAGCATGAATGTCCTTCTTCCACGCGTTCTCGAGAAGTTGCCACGATACGCTCCTCCAGCCAAAAGCTTCCTTTTCCGGCGCACTCTGGCGCGGGCACGCAGCGCCATGGGGTGGCAATACTTGAAACTGGCGCGCCTCGGGCAATGGAAGCCTTGTTCCCTGTAACTATGACGCGCGCCAGCCAATGGGATTTCCATGAGATTCGGCTTCACTTCGAGAGGTGAATTTACTTGTCCTTTGGCTCGGCTTTCTGCGCGGCTTCAAAAAACTGGGATGCCTCAGATCGCGGCGTCACGTCGCTCAATTGAGAGATGAGAATTCATCTGCCGTTTGGCGCGGCTGATGAAGTCGGCTCGCTCCATGGGAAAGTTCATGCTTTTGCACGAATAAACTCCGATGGTCTGGAAGTGACGAATCAAGCACTAGCAAATGCGCTCAATGAGTATTTCGTTAATTCAGCTAAAGGGGACGAGTCAGATGCTTGCAAATTATTAAACCTAAGAATATGCACATCAACGTTTTTTACGCCGGTTATTGATAAGGAGGTTATATCAGTCTTTAGTACATTGATAAATAGTAAAAGGAGTCTGCGATGAGTTACATATCAAATCTGTTAAGAAAGTGATTGATCTTATATGCCCCTGCTTAACCCACAGTTTTAATCTCTGCTTGCTCAATGGAAGTTTGACCAGACGAAAACAGCTGGCAAGGGTTACAGTGTTATACAAGAAAGGCGATAGCTATGTCATGGTTAATTATAGTCCCGCTTCAATATTGCCCGTGTTTTCTATGAATCTAGAAACACTTTTACCGTCTGGAGTGACTGGATTTGCAGATAACCGTAAATTATTAACCTCTTCTCAATTTAGGTTTTGTAAACAAAGATCTAATGAACTTGCCCACCTTACACAGAAGGGACATATTGTTAGAAATTTTGAATAAAAAAAATACCTCTTGGCTTATTCATCAACTTTACGAAAGCATTTGACAACCTTGATCACAATTTGCTGATTCACAAATCGGAACTGTACGTATTTCGTTGTCAATTGTCACTAGTCATTAACGTCCTCCCGTAGACAATATGTACACATAAATTGTCATTCTTCGGCAGTAAAGCCAATCAGATCAGGCGTTCCTCAATGAAGCATTCTGGATCAATTCTTATTCAAAATTTACGTATACCACATTGTTAACCTAAGCCAGTCAACAATGTTTACTGTTTAAGCCGACGACACTTGTTTATTATATACTGGCGATTGCGCCTCTGAACTTATTGATAACGCAAATAGTACTCTTAAAATGCTAGATAATTGGAGTAAAAATAATAGTCTAAATGTAAACGTGACTAAGCCAAAGCCATTTTTATTTCGCCCGACAAACAAGCAGATTGATAAAACTAAGGATTTAATATTTCGGTCTTCTAAAAAAGATTTAGTTCCAACTTTTAAAACATTTGCTGTGTGTTTTTGTTTTTCCACAGAACATATTGTGGAATGTCCATATTAATTACATTACATCAAAATTGTCCAGCAGAGTTGGCATGATATTTCAGCAAAAATATATTTTGCCGCTAAGAAGAAAATTGTTATTATATAATTCGCTGTTATTCAACTATGAATTATGGTCACCTGGTGTGTCACAACTACACGAACCGACTTTAAAAGATATTAATATTACAAAAAAAAATATTAAGAAATGTTTGTAATGTGGCATCTGAATATCCAACGAAGAATTGATAGCTAAAAACTCACACATGATTATATCATATATAGATTACATACAAATATATTTGGTGTTATCATAGAAACTACTTGGCATCAAAGAATCACGGGCGAGCATTAAGAAAGTACTTGGTGCCACATATACACATCACAAGTAGGAACGCGTATAAAACTGATTTTCAATTTGGTAGAAAATCTAACAAATGTGAAACTTTAACGTTAATGTGAGCTAAAATTCGATTAACACGCATATCTCTGCAACATAAAGAGCAATCGAAGAACAAGAAAAAAACATTGAACTGTCCTTTGCTTTAGAAGAAAACAAACCTTCGTAATTCTAATTAGTTTTCGATACCTACATCTAATGACTGTTTTTAGCTTCTCCAGAAGGCTTAATTGAATAGGGAGTTTTCTACTAGTGCACGTTAAAGCTTTGCGTACGCAGAGAATACTGTTGTCGCCACTGCGCATGCGGTGAACGCTAACCACGTTTTGCGTTTTGCGCACGCGTACGGAAGTTTTTGGAAAATGCGTGCGTACGCAAAGAGTCCTTGCGCTCTTCCAAGGAGGTTTCGTTACGAGAGGTTGGCTAAAGCCAAGACGATAACAGTTCAAAAAATGGCGGCTTCCAGGACCATGTTGGCGGCTGCTTTGGTGGCGTTGTGAGGGTGACGTCGGGGGCATTCTCGCGACTGCGATTTTCAATACGGGACGACACTGCACTCGGTTTCGCAACGATCACTGGCAACTTCATGCTTGTGACGCGCGAACATTTCTCGGCGAAGGTACGATGTGCGAAGGTCAAAAGACGAGACCTCTCTTGCCGAGGCGACGCAAGCGGACACGACCGGTCGACCGCTCGCGTCGCATTCTCATGTTTATGCAAACCTAAAATATTACTCTGGACCAGAAAACTTTTTTTTTCTCAAGATAAAGCATTTCGAGTGTGAAATAAAAATTTCGACTGCATCTTGGTGTCGTCGCAATCGTGAGATGCTTGGGCTTTTTTCGTCGCGGTGGAGAAAAGCTATTCTAAATCTCTCTGGCGTAAAGTACGCTAACGCAAGCGCCAAATTTAGCGCTAGCGTGCACTAAACTTGCGTACGTTATTTTAAAACTCCCTGATGGTGAAGGCTCACAATAATGTTATGCTAAGCATGGGATAATATCCTCAATTATCAAAAGTCTACTAAATGTAGCAAACTCCACAATTTCAAGTTGTATATAATTAAACACAGTAAACGGGACGCGTCCTCTAATGCTACTTTACACTGCAACGCATCTGTGGGGCCGAGTATGAGTTGCACACGAATAATATATTGCAATGCCGTTATCGCAAATTGTAGCCACGTTCTGTGAATTAATTGAACGGGAACGACCGATCGTAACCGGTTAGTAACGTTTTTTTTTATTTTTTTTAGCATTTAGGCGATATTAAGCACCAGAAACTCAAACTACGGTTGTGCTCGGAAGGGACGTTCCACTACTTCTCTTGTCTTCCCCGCGCGGCTCACCTGGGTCGCGGATAAAGCAGGGGAGGTAGCAAAAATCTTATTCCGGACGCCAAATGTAGTTTAACCTTTCGCCGCCATTAGAGGAGGGCAAGCTCATCCTCAGAACTGTGCTTGCAGTAAAATCATGATTCATTCCACTCTGTGAAGGTGGATGACCAGCGAAGCTGTTTAGCACACGAAACAGACGTGACGCAGAATTTTGAACAAAGGTACGAAATATCGCCGACCCGAAGAGTCGGGGGAAATTAGAGACGCGCGACGGGACCGCCACCCGGCAGAAACTAGACACGAGCGACGGGACCGCCGCCCCGGAAGAGCGGAAGGAAGGTAAACCAGGCACGCAAGCTCTTGGAACGACGACAAAGAAAGGACGGTGCGAGCGCAGACATGGCCGACCCGGGTCGCACAGTGGCAAATTTTTGAGAAACCTTTATAATCTATACCTCAGAGTCTACTGATCTTGAAAATGGTGCCTATTGGTAACTAATCTACTGAAAATGCATATGCAAGTGATGAGACGTATAAGCTTTTGCATAGAATGAAGCGATTTTGCATCAAATTCGCGACCTGAGTTTTTGTTGACGCACATAAAAAATCCACGGAACCATAGCAATAAACAGCTTTGCTGTAAAATCTCAATTTGTGACCCTGCTCACGTTCAACCCTGCAGCTTCAGGCGCGAACGTTGAAGTGCTTGGTCAGTGCCGCCGTAGCAGCCCCGGACGCCATGAGGACAATGTATACATCAAAGGAAATTGTGGAGAGCTCTCCATCCCGGTTCCCGCATTTAAATTAGGAAACACAACGTATGCGGTACAGAAAAAGGTAATTTAGTGGCTGGCAAGATGTCGCCAGCGTTCAGGCAACCATGACTGTATTGGCGTTCCCCCCCATTTAGAGCAGGGCCGACCTCCAACGCTGTCAGCGCAGTGAGCACCGTGGCGATGCTAGATGGCGCCGCCATAGTACAAATAGCTGTATATATTGCTTGCTAACATTTTAAATGCTAAATAAAAAAAAAACTAGCAGGATTTCTTTATTTTACACCAGAAACACCTGGGAAACCCCTTCCTTATGACCACAGATATACATAATTTATAAAATTTGTTGAGAGTCACATTTCATATGTGCTGAAAGGACAAAGCAAAAAGACTCCTTAAAATATGTCTCGGAGAACAGAGTTCTGGTTCAGCGGCAGCCATCAGTGGACCACAAGTGAATGTAGTACCAGTCGCAAGCACAAGGTAAACACATATGCTTGCGTAGCGAGAAAAAAAAAAAAACTCTAGCACGACGTTTGCGAACCTCCAAGTTAAGTATGTTATCTCAAATACATTTAGACCCCAACCGGTTTACCACATAGGCCCAAGAAATACTAGTCTTACCAAGCACGTAGTGTCGAAGCGGCAGGAAGGTTTGGAGTACCCGCATAGGACCCTCTGTGCTCGCCACACATAAAACAAATACAAAAAGGTTTTTTTATCAGTGCTGAATTGTTTCTTGAGCGAGGGAATCGTATTGTGAATGCGGAACTGCCAAGACTGTATATAACATGATTCGGCTGCACTGTTCGGTTTATATGTCCATATCTCGTTTTATTTTATTGCAAGTACAAATATATATATATATATATATATATATATATATATATATATATATATATATATATAGATATATAGATATATATATATATATATTACTGTGAAGCCTACCGTTCTTTCAAGAATACAATGCACATAATCCTATAATTTTATTTTCTCCACCTGTATGCATTTTATTCCCCAAAAGCACTCAAGCTCAAAATGCAATTCTTATTTAGGCCATTGAAACAAGACCGATTGTTCAGAAAACGGTAACTTTAGCAGTTCAGTATCTTTAGGGCATTTCTAGCAGACTATCTGTATGATATTACAAGAACCGCAAATGATCCCTTTCAGGCCCCCCTCAGGCCCCCCTAGTGTCTCGGCAGCGCTACTTTGTAATTGTTTCTTTCGGTACGTTTTAGTTTGTTGTGCCTCTATGAAGGTGCAACTAACAGAAGTATAGCTGCTAAAAATATAATATTCATTTTAGTACTGGGTGGTTTAACGTAAAGCCGAACAGGCATGGGGGGTAGGTATTTAGATTTTTCCTAAATTTATATACTATAGCCCCATTTTCGCATGAAACAAAGCCACATTTTAATGTATTTTAGCAAGATTATTTTCTCCACATTAATGTCGAAGAGACACAATGTGAAATACTACAATTCGGAATCTTGTTTTTTTACCCAGATTTGACAGTTCTTGAAAATAGGCAGAAATTAAAAAAAGAAACCATATGATACGTACTTGTAGATCAATGACCCATGGCCTATTTTTTATTTTAAACTAAACTGCATTGGCATATTTTATGTGAAAAAAAAAAGCCAAACATCGCTTTTTTTGCGTTTTCGTGAAATATTTGGAGCATTGTACCTTAGGACTCACTACATTTTGATTACTAAACATTAAACACCTATAGGGCTATACATAACACGTAGCACGAGGACGTTCTAACAACATCCTTCATGACGTCCTTGGTCGCTTGAGTGGCCCCGAACTAGAGGAGGGGCATAGTGAGCTCAGCGAGCGCTCACGGCTGCCGCACTCTGTGTTGACGGTTCGAGGGGGCGCCACTATAGAGCATGTTTTGGATAGGCTGTACGAAGCGGGCAGCCAGGACGGCTCGCATTCCATTTGCTGCGCGATGAAACACTAATTCGGCATGACACTTCATTGGCCACAAACGACAGCAAACACGGGGTAAAGATCAGTTCAAAAAGGGAGCCACTTCGCGCTGCCATACCGAAAACGTCCAAACCGCAAGCCAAAGCTGCTCGCCGAATGCTTAGAAACGTTCGGAATTGGTCGAATCCTTGAGCCAAAATGCACGGCAGAGTACATCCTGTACCTTTCTACGCTCGCCGCTCGTCGGTGCCTGATACCACTACCTCTTTCTATACTTCGTCTGGCCCTACGATGGACTAAAAGCACAAGCTACGAACCGCCAGATCCAATCATAAGTCACTTAATTGCCCGCTATTTCGCTTCGATGGACGTATCGGTGCCCGCGTCTCGGATCACTGATTGAGATGGGCGGACAGTGGTTCAAATCAAATAGCATTGAGTGACTCATCAGTTTTACATGCGAAGAAAGCCACGGTATACAGGCTCGTTACAGTGTCGAAGCTATAGAAGTGATGCAGCGATTTTCGATTCCGAGCATTATTTGTCCATCCCTAATCAATCTCAGGCACGTTATAGTTGAGCGTGGATTGTGATTGGAACTTTCGGCCCGTGGCTTTGGACCTCCTTTTCCAACGTGTGGTGGCGGGTATGTCGACGGGTCATTTCTTGTTTCCTTACATTATAAACTGCATTTGTTTCTTTTCTGATCGAAAATACTGAACAAAAACTACTTTCATAAATTTTTGAGACGGTTCGCGCCACTTATATTTTGTATTTAGAATAAAAAGAAGCTTTTGGCGGCTCTGACCAGCAGTAAGCTGAGGACCAAAGACTTCACATATCACGCGCTTTCCGCACCGCGGGTCGCCCCCGTAGGTGGAGGAGGTTTCCGCGTCGTCCGGTTCAAATATGACGCACTGATATTTAGTTACTCTCTCCGTTCCCGCTGGCTTGCCCGATCACCAAGAGATGTGGAAACCGCAAAAAATGTAGATGCTTAAATAGTATTGCAAGTCTCCTTTAAGCCTACTGTAGCCAAGCCAATATTTTGTTTATATTATCATACGGGATTTTGTCGTTCTGTGTCGTGTTTCGCTCGGTAATATCGGGTTCGGGCATTCGCATCGAGTACGTTAGCACGGCCAGCTAGGCACGTTGTGAGAAGTGTGACTGGATCGACCACTGCGTGATGCTGATACATACACAGGGTACAGGTAGCGCGACAGCCGTGCTTAGATCTCTGAGTTGACAAGCTGCACGGAAGAGCGGCTTCTTTGTTGCCTGCACGCGTGCAGTTGCAGTGGGTAGTGTTTCTAGCGCCACCAGATGCAACGCCTCCACGAGCAGCGGAGAAGTAACGTTTCCGAACGACACTCTTGTTGCACAAACGTTGGCGTACGCTTCATCTTTACCATAAAAAATCACCATAAACTCGCTTTCCACCGCAGGCAACGTGCATTTAACGTTCCACCAGCTCGGTCGCTTCTGTCCGTAGGGTAGCCGGATAATGTAGCGAGCGCCACCGAGTGCACTCGCCACGGAATCGGCACCAGGCGTTCTAGGAAGCTTGTAAACCGACTTTGACCTGGTAACGTTGAGCTGAAACTTCTCCCAGCAGTTCTCCTTCTATCGGCGACTTATTCAGTTCGCAGTCGTCCAGGGGAGTATACTATCGCTCGCTTTTTTCTCCCTTTCACTGAGCTTTGCGAACCCAATAGACCCTTTTCAAAAGTCCGCGCCAACGCCTCTCCTCTGTTGCTTGATGACGCATTCTGAGCATGTATTAGACCCGAGCGCTGCGTCAACGTTCGGCAAGGACTCGGATCCAATCACGTGTTTCCTGTCTAAGCAATGGCGACCGCCCTTGTTACTGATGGACTTTTGGAAATGGTCTATTTGGAAATACAAATAAACGTGTCTTTTGTATAGATAAAAAAATGCAGTTTTCTTTTAAACTTTTTTTTTTTGCAATATTCCGATGAAATAGAATATGCCTCAATTTTCTAAACGAAAGAAACAAAAAATACCTGACGGCAGGGACAGAGTTGCTTTCGCTGGTTTTAGCTGTTTCACCCCCAGCGGGAGCTTACTGGTTTCGATAACGCTTCGGCCTCTCGTGGGCACCTAGAGTGCACGCGCAGCCAAAGGACGGCAAAGGACGGTGATGGAGGCCGGGCGTTCGTAAGTCATGTAAAGCCATTCTCACCTTACTACTGGCTTTACGCAATATTACGAATCTTACAAATCCCGCTGTTTCTTCTTAAAGGGAAGCTGAAGAGCTTTTCGAAAAAAATGAGTTAATGGTTGATTCTGACGTGTTAGTGCCTGCTGAGTCCAAATATCACAACCGTTTGACCCAAAATAATCCCTAAACGCGAAAAAAAGCGAAGAAATCAGAAGCGATCGCCGCAGCGGCACGCCATTGGCTAGTGACGCGTGACGCGCCACTACGTCATAAAAGGACCATCTCGATTCTCGCTTGCTCCGTCGCTTGCGGAAGTAGCCGGGCGCCGGGTCTTCTGCTCTTGTATATCGGGTTCGGCTTCTGATTTTTCGAAATCTTTCGGTGGATCCGAAAGAGGAATGTGTCCAAACGACCCTAGACGTGACAAAGTACGCGTTCCAGCCGTTGGCAAAGTAGGAAAATGACCCCCCGCAGTAATAAACGCAGACACGAGGAACCGCTTTCGCGGGCGCCGACATAGCCGGCTTCATACCATCAGGAACGTACTGACTGCTACTTATTGTAACCTAAAACGTTGACAATAAACGGAGTGCTTTTGACGGGACGCCTCAAGCCGGATTAGCGTGACCCTCCCCAAAACGGTCGTCCGAGGACAAGAATTCTGCACACATCGGCCTTCGTTCCTGCCAGCTGCTGGACGCGTAAAGGGGTGTCCAAACAGGACACTACAAAACGCACGACTCCGACAAATCGTGAAAATGGAAGCGTTGAGGCGCCCGCTTCAATTTTCACGATTTGTCGGAGTCGTGCGTTTTGTAGTGTCCTGTTTGGACACCCCTTTAGCGTGCAGGCTGCATTGTTCTGAAGTGGTTTCAACTTTGAAGGGATAGTATAATCGGCTTCGGGCGACGGGAGAGCTTCCCCTGAGATGAGACGGGTGATAAAACAGGGTCACCGTTCTGCCATCGCCATGTCCTTGCGCACTATGCGAATAACTGCGCAGAAGGTCCATCCCTGTGATAGCGGTACACTCCGCTGCGTTTAGTTTGTTTGCCACAAACTATTACGCCATTATAGCTTTAGAAAAATCGGAGATGTGTGCCCGGCAGCCCTTAATTTGATGTCAAAATCGTGAAAGCTTCCTGGGCCTCTATATTCGCCTAATTCTACCAAGATTTGTTGACTGCATCACACCACCACCAAGCATTATCATCGTCCGATCGCATTTATATGGCACAAAGAATAATTGCATAACACAATCTTTATACGAAAAACACTGCGTAACTTGTAAAAAAAGAACTCAATTCAGAAGAGAAGGTCACATGCTTTGTATTTCCAAAAAGCTCTCCTGAAGAGAATATGAACCTTTGGAAGGAAAATTTAACAAAATTTATGTTTACGTTTAAAAAATATGTGACCTCAAATAATGTCAGCAACTGTAAAAAAACTGTTTATGCTAAAACAAGTTGCACCGTGAAAGTCGCATTATGAATTGCATGACCACTTATTAGAGCAAGCCCTCCTCTCCCAAGTGACTGGGTAGCCGAGTAGATTAAAGGCAAAAGAAAAAAAAATCTTTGGCTACCCAAGATTGTTTTCTTTTGTTTCCCAGATTTCCCGGACCGGAGTCGGTCCGGAAAATATGGTCACTTCAACAATATAAGAAACCAACTCCAAAACACTAATATAAGGCGGTTAACACAAGAGAGCCAGTAGAAACCCGCTACTCGGCTAAATGATCGCGGCTTTTCTAGCACACTGCACAATTCTAATAACGTAATAGCTTTTTTCTAGAACAGTCGACCTACAATTCCTACCTAGTTATGTTTCCCCCTTTGCTTGTGACTTTTAATGCGCTGAATTGCCTTCTTACCTTCAAAGATGGTCGACAGAGCGTCGGGTTCAGGCGAGACTTCTTCAGACCCAAACCCATACATATATAGTTTTCATATGCGCCGTCCGAAACACGTTTCGAACAATAAACGGTGTACTGCTCAAACCCACTCACCCCTTTAAAATCTCGGTGACGAAGTGGAAAAGACGGTAAGCGGGAAGAACAACTGAAACGAGCGCTGTTCGTGAAAGCTGGCGGCTACACATGAGTACGGCATCCTGCAACAGCACTAGTCAGTTGGTTCGGTGCCACGAGAATTCTGCAAACACGTGAACAAACAAGAGGAACAATCAACACGTCATGCGATAGAGTGAATAGCATGACCGGTCAACGGATCAAAGCAAGCGCTATGCAGCGGCAGAACGACGACGGCTCGAAAAGACACTAGAGCAGCCTACGAGGAAAGCGCGGCCAGCCGCGGCGGGTCCCAGCTGGCTTCGATAACGCTTCGGCCTCTCGTGGGCATCTAGCGTGCACGCGCAGCCAAAGGCCGGCAAAGGACGGTGATGGAGCCGGGCGTTCGGAAGTCAGGTAACGCCATTCTCACCTTACTACTGACTATAAGCAATATTACGAATCTTACAAATCTCGCTATGTTTCTTGTTAGGAATTGAAGCTGGGTCTATTGAATACATAAACAGATATATAACGGAAATCCCACGGGGTCCAGAAAGTGCTTAATTAATGCGGGCATTAATCACTCGTCGGAGAATGTGCGTTCTGCGTTTCCGGGCATGTTACCCCGTCCCACTAACGTGAATTATGACATAACCCCTTTCTTTACTTTCTTTCTTTCCTTCCATCTGCTTTAGACGCTTGCGAGATACGGCCTACTGGACGCCTTCATCTTGCTGCTGGTGCTGGTAGATCGTCTGATAGTCAAACGTTTCTGAGGCCGTGGGTAAGCATCTGCAATGCTCGACTATCGGATAACCTACCCAGCCCGCTAACAAGATGACGGTGCCCAGAGGCTGTACTTGTAAGCGTGCATAGACCCCCTTCTTTTTCCCTAATCAGGATGACGACGATTACCCCCCCACCCCCCCCCCCCCTTTCGGAGTCAGAACAGGCCCTTTTGTTACATTCGTCTAAACAATAATCTTTTACTTCTACTTCTACTACCAGGATAGTTAGAACGCGTAAATTACGTATCCTCCAGTTACACCTAAAAAAAAAGAACACTGCAAATATGTAAACATTGGGTTTTAAAACAAAAATGAAAGACAATCTAAAAATATGCGAAATGTCTGAGACCGCCAACACCGAATAAAGTCCAATCAGAACGACATAAACAAAGCAAACGCATACTCTTTTCCACCGACTTGATGCTGCGGCCTGGGCGTTGACGGACAAGTGGGTGGGTGAACTTTTCAAATAAATTTTATAGACTGCCGTTACAGAACCTAAATTGAACAATGAATTAGGCCGATCCGATCGTCCACCTCGAGTGCCGTGCATTTCAGCTCATCAAGAATAATGAGCCTGCACACAATGCGATGTTTCCAGTAGTGTCCCGGAAGCGTATGGCCGGTGGTGCGTCTTTCGAATTCCGTCTTGTCACGCATGTCTGCGATATCACGCCGGGCGAGACTCTCGGCGCACCTAGTTAAGGAGAAACAGCGCGGCTCGGTAACAAAGACGTCGCTCGCCGCACAAAGGTAGTGCCATTTCATCGTTCTTTTTCCAGAATTACGTAGCAGCGATGCTCAAACCAAATACCTTGGTAGTTGCTCAAATAACAGAACAAAACTACAGGAGGACGCTAAAGCTTCGCCTTTAAAAGTGGAACGCGATAGCTGAATTTATAAAACCCCCGCTCGCTCCCGAACCGTGCAAGAGTGGCTGCGTGGCCTATAAGAGACGATAGGGTTGAAGACAAATGGGAATTATTGAAACAAGAAGCCTTTGTCCCTCTTGTTCCCCTTCTCCAGGGATTATTTTCATCATTCTTGTCCAGCTCGCTTGCACCTTTGCATTTAATTGCATTATAATTAAAGCCAAGATGAGCGCCATCGAAAGATCTAGTTGTTTGAAACACGCCGATGACAGAGAAATTACGGAGTTAAATGATCTGCTACAACAGTTACTTCACGCTGAATGCCTGTCACCCGGTCTTCTCTCAGACAATATGAGTAGCCTAAAGAAGCAACTTTAAACTCCTGCTACAAAGCGATATGAGGGGGCCATGGTTCGAACAAGGTTTTAACGATTATCGCGTGGGGAGACACCGACAAAACGAGTTAACCGCACGGAAAAGAAGTATGTTCGTAAGAACGAAATAACCGAGATATATTATCAAGAAATTTGTCTAGTGACAAAAAGTTTTTCGAGCGAGGTTTTGTGATTAGAAAGGACGTTTTTGTTATCGGGCTCCAAAGAGACCGGAGTGCCAAAGAGTATTTTTGCCGCTAATGCCGCAACTCGATAACGAAATAAGAGAAAGGTTAGAACAACCAGTAGCATTAAAAAAGTGGAAAGGGCAAATGATAATTTGAAACTGAGAAAATCACCCGGCCCATAACGGGCTAGGAGGCGAATTTTACAAAACTTTCAAAAACCAAGTTGTACCTGTCTTCCATCGCGTATTTAAAGGGAAGCTGAAGAGCTTTTCGAAAAACAATGAGTTAATGGTTCATTCTGACGTGTCTGTGCCTGCTGAGTCCAAATATCACAACCGTTTGACCCAAAATAATTCCTAAACGCGAAAAAAAGCGAAGAAACCAGAAGCGATCGCAGCAGCGGCACGCCATTGGCTAGTGAAGCGTGACGCGCCACTACGTCATAAAAGGACCATCCCGATTCTCGTTTGCTCCGTCGCTTGCGGAAGTAGCCGGGCGCCGGGTCCTCTGCTCTTGTAAATCGGGTTCGGCTTCTGATTTTTCGAAATCTTTCGGTGGATCCTAAAGAGGAATGTGTCCAGACGACCCTCGACGTGACCAAGTACGCGTTCCAGCCGTTGGCAAAGTAGGAAAATGACCCCCCTCAGTAATAAACGCAGATACGAGGAACTGCTTGCGCGGACGCGAAATGGCAGGCTTCATACCTTCAGGAACGTACTGACTGCTATTTATTGTAACATAAAACGTTGACAATAAACGGAGTGTTATTGACGGGACGGCTCAAGCCGGATTAGTGTGACCCTCCTCAAAACGGTCGTCAGAGGACAAGAATTCTGCAAACATCGGCCTTCGTGCTTGCCAGCTGCTGGACGCGTGAGCGTGCAGGCTGCATTGTTCATCAAGGCTGAAGTGGTTTGAAGGGATAGTATATTCGGCTTCAGGCGACGGGAGAGTTTCCCTGAGATGAGACGGGTGATAAGACAGGGTCGCCGTTCTGCCACCGCCATGTCCTTGCGCACTATGCGAATAACTGCGCAGAAGGTCCATCCTCGTGATAGCGGTACCCTCTGCTGCGTTTAGTTTGTTTGCCACAAACTATTACGCCATTATAGTTTTAGAAAAAGCGGGGATGTGTTTCCGGCAGCCCTTAATTTGATACCGAAATCGTGAAAGATTCCTGGACCTCTAGATTCGCATACTTTTACCAAGATTTGTTGACTGCATCACACCACCACCAAGCATAATCATCGTCCGATCGAATTTCTACAGCACAAAGAATTGTTGCATCACACAAACATGTTACGGAAAACACTGCGTAACTTGTAAAAAAAGAACTCAATTCAGAACAGAAGGTCACAAGCTTTGTATTTCCAAAAACCTCTCCTGAAGAGAATATGAACATTTGAAAGAAAAAAATTAAAAAAATTTATGTTTACGTTTAAAAAATATGTGACCTCAAATATTGCCAGCAACTGTAAAAAAAAAAAAAAGTTAATGCTAAAACAAGCTGCACCGTGAAAGTCGCATTATGAATTGCATGACAATTTATTAAAGCAAGCCCTTCTCTCCCAAATGGCAAGGTAGCCGAGTAGATTAAAAGCAAAAGAAAATGATCTTGGGCTACCCAAGATTGTTTTCTTTTGTTTCCCAGATTTCCCGGACCGGAGTTGGTCCGGAAAATATGGTCACTTCAACAATATAAGAAACCAACACTAAACCACTAATATAAGGGGTTAAAGCAAGAGAGCCAGTGGAAACCCGCTATTCGGCTAAATGATCGCGGCTTTTCTAGCACACTGCACAATTCTAATAACGTAATAGCTTTTTTCTAGAACAGTCGACCTACAATTCTTACCTAGTTACGTACGGCATCGCGCAACAGCCCGAGTCAGTTGGTACGGTACCACGAGAATTCTGCAAACCCGTGAGCACACAAGAGAACAATCAACACGTCAGGCGATTGAGTCAATAGCATGACCGGTCAACGGATAAAAGCAAGCGCTATGGCAGTGGCAGAACGACGATGGCTCGAAAAGACACTAGAGCAGTATACGAGGAAAGCGCGGTCAGCCGCGGAGGGGTCTCCCAGCCGGTCCTTTTGTGACGCCGGCTGACGGGCTTCCGCCTCTCTCCCCTTTCCCTCTGCTTCGGAGAGGCGTGTCTTCGGCGCTACTTTGAAGGCGCTTTTCCGGTTAATCCGCGCAGAAAATGACCAAACCGATACGATATTCGTGATGGCTGAGGTCTGATTAACTAGGCTCAGGTGTTTTTTCTCATATTTAAAACCGCTTCAGCTTCCCTTTAATAAAGCATATTAACTCGGCGTTTCGCCTCCTTCCTTCCTGTGTACGCACACGGTTTTCATTCCAAAAATTGACGACCGCGTGCGGCTCCGTTCTGTTGGGTGCTATAAACCGATAACTTTAACAGATGTAGATTTCAAGATTTTAATAAAGGTATTGACTGAACGGTTACAAAGTGTTATAAACTTATCGTCGGCCCGCATCAAACATGCGGCATTAGGGGCAGGAGTATTGTCACCAACGTGCAGGTTTCAGCTAGCATTCTTGATTGTTGTGGTGCAATGCAAAGAATGGTTGCAATGCTACAAGTCTACTTAAAAAAGGCTTTTGACCGTGTGACAAACGAAATTTTGTTATCTATTTTATAACACGTGAATGTGGGTTCGCTCTTATGTAATGGTGTACGTGTGGTGCACCGTAACTGCGTCACCAGTCTAGTGTTGAACAGATCAGTCCGTGAGCGCATTCTCTTTTTTCTTCGGTGCGTCAAGGTCGTCCACTCTCACCACTTCTGTTTGTATTTTTGCACAGCCCTTTTGTTTAAGTGTAATTCATAATGGTCACATACGTGGGTTTAGGTTGCACGCAACTGAGGTCCGTATATTGTCATATGCGCATGACCTCGCGATTTTGTTTGTGCGAACAACGAAAGCGTTTGAAGAGCTGTACAGTTAACAGAAAGATTTTTGTGAACACACGGGTAGCGTAGTTGACTGGCAGAGGTGTTTGGGCTTTTGGAATGGCCATTGGACTTCAAAGATTGTGGTCTTTGAGCGTATTGTGGGGTCAGACACTCCAGCACGTTATCGCGGAGTACCGTTGGAACAAGTCAGCAACAACGATCAATATTGGAGGGATGAAAAGGAAGCTTTGCGCGCTAAGTCAGAAAAGTGGAGGGGAAAAGGTATGTAAATGTTTGCGCGAGCACCTGTGTGCAATGCGTTTCTTGTGGCAAAACTGTGGTACGTTTTGCTAGTGCTTTATTCTTCAGAAATAATATTCTACGTATGCATCGGGTTTTCGCTGTTTTTATTTGGAGCTCAACGTGGGAACAATCGAGCTGAAGAAATAATTTCCGTAGGGTCAAAGCTGGTGGCCTAGGTCTTTAGCATCTGCTCTTGAAACAGCTAATCAACAGGTTTATTTTTCTTAGAGGCCAGAAAGACACGTTTCCACGTACTTTAATTCAAACTCGACTGCGCACTCGCCGGATTCGTGGTGACGACAACTGTAGACATAAGTCCTTGTTTACGCGGGTATTTAAAGAAGTGGTTGATGCATATCGGTTTTGAACAATGCGTTTCTCTCTGGAGTACTTGTCTGTTCTGTCGCGTAAAAAGTTGTCCAAAGATTTCAAGGATTTGCTTTCCCCAGTGCCTTTGTACCGTTCTGAATATAGTGCAGGCCCAGGGTAGAATGGTTTAAACTTGTTAAAAAAATGGTAATCCTCGCATATATCAAAACCTTTTTTAAAGCTACACAGGCAAAACACTTCTTGTTAAAAATTGATTAAGTGAAAAAGAAAACAACATACCCGTACCATGGCCAGATAACTGCTTTCTATGTAAAAATATCGGAAACGATTGAGCATGTAACTATTTAGTATTGGGACAGTGTGTTCTTCTGGAACGTCCTGCAAAGGACTATAAAAAGGACCTCCCTTTAACCCCTCAAAGAATTCGTGTTCTGCCAATGAAAGGATAGGACGATGTACCGCACGTACGACATGATAATGCTCATGGGCATACACAGTATATGGGGAGTCGTATAGCTGCACGCCACACTGACGTCGATGTTCGCACGGTTTATAAGTATTTCGTTGAAAACATGAGTTATCTGAAAGAAGGGTGCAAGCCGCAGCAACCTCGACCTGAAGGGTTGTCGGTAATCGAAATGCTGTCTAGCCTGAAAGACTTTTAGCCTTTTGACATCAGTCAAATCGACTGGTGTTTTTAGCCTTTTCTTTAAATGTTGAGCATGGATTGTTTGGTTATGAAATATAAGGCAATAAACAAAAAGGTGGCTGCGTGGCCTAGTCGGTAGCGTGTCTAGCTCGCAACGGAAGGGTCTCAGGTTCTAAACCCGCCTCAGCCTAAAATACTTCACAATTTGTCTGTAAAGAAAATCACTTACTTTAGGAAGTGAAATAAAATGACATGCGGTTACTTTTACTTTGCGTTACATTTCATGTTTTAATCCCTTTCATTCCACGCGTGACGTCACTTTCCACGTGAGAGTTGTGGGTTGTTTGAAATTCCCGCGCGAGGTCTTGTGGCTCTGACGTCATGACCCTATCGACCAATCAGTATTTCCCCATAACAACGCCGACGCCGGCTTCTCTGCCACACGAGCCCCTTAAAACTGTTGCTTTAAAACTTCGTAGCATTTTTCTTTTCAGCTTAAGTTGGGAGGCAGCCGACGCTGCGAGCTAATGGTACCAATCAAACAGAGACGAAAGTCCAAGTCACTAAGCCTTTTTTGTTTATGATTGAATCAGCGATGATAGCACTCATATATAAACATGACGAACCTTATGATGATGCGCTTTTGATGTTGTTAATGGGTCCCATTATCTCGTAGCTTCAACTGAATCTGGGCTTCAGTTGAAAAAAATCTTTTTATTTATTTATTTATATTTTTCACACGCCTGTATATTTTACAGTCCTGTGTTTACGACTGCTATAGGAGTAGAAAAAGAACACTTCAAACAAAGTATGCTGGGGTAAAACAACAAAGTCACTTGTATCCGTACACACAAATCTAAATTTCAGAAAGCGTGCTCAAAGTAGAAAAACTTTCCTCAGTTTTTCTGCAAGACACAACACTTACGGCGAGTGCATTCCACTCACGTATTGTGCGTGGGAAAAGGAATTTCTAAAACACTGTTTATTGTATCTCTATTCTTGTAGATGTCGACTGTGCTTATTTCTTGAAATTCTGGACTAGGGAGGTGTAACATATGATGCTGTGTCGATATAAAGGAGATCAGTAAGAACCATACAAAGAATATTTAGACGCTTAGGTTTTCTCCTGGGAGGTTTCAGAAAAGATCGAACAACCATGTCCGGTAAACATTTTTAATTTTTACGAAAAAAAAAATAATTTGCTGTCTCCATGCCCAGAAGAATAAATCCAATCCTTTTTTTGGAAAAAAAGGAATTGTCTTTGCGAAAAACATTTGTAAGCACCCTCTCGGTCACGTGCGCGTTTTGCGTATCGCGCGATGTTGGCATTTCGGGCGGCTTCCCCAAACAAACTATTCTGGCTACGGGTCTAGAAATATTTACTGACAAATTACGCATAGAATGAATTGACAAAACGTATTAATCACCAAGCATTAGGGTCGCTATGTTGAGAACCAAAATCGGAAATACCGCACATTGCGCAAGAACGCTCTGAATTATACAGGGTGGAACAAGGAGACGGCAGGCTCTTTAAATCGACCGGAAAATTCGGTTTCTTAACCTATCGTGCTACGACTTTGTGCAGCGTTGCCCACAGATGGTGCATTTTTTTTGTAAAATTTTCAAAGAGCGAACTTACCTGAGGAAAAAGTAAAGAAAGAAAAAGGCTTAGCTCCTATGGAAACGCAGCGACGCCACCGGTCTTCAAAGAGCACGGCGCCGTTTCCCACGGGACACAAGAGGTGGCGCAACGAACGCCGCCAACGAACGAGCATACGGCGTCGAGAGCCAGCGTCTTTAGCAGACAATCTTTTCGACTCAAAAGCGGCGCGCGTTCCGCAGGCGGCGACAGTCGCAGAAACAAAAACAGGCGCGGTAACAACAAGCAACTGCAGTTCCTTGTCTGCTAAATACGCCAGCTCTTGGAGTCGTCTGCTCGTTCGTTGGCGGCAGTTGGCGTCGCGACCGCTTGCGCCATCTCTTGTCTCCCGTGCGAAACGGCGCCGTGTTGTTTGAAGACCGGTGGCGTCGCTGCGTTTCCATAGGAGCTAAGCCTTTTTCTTTCTTTACTTTTTCCTCAGGTAAGTTCGTTCTTTGCAAATTTTACAAAAAAAATGCACCATCTGTGGGCAACGCTGCACAAAGTCGTAGCGCGATAGGTTAAGAAACCGAATTTTCCGGTCGATTTAAAGAGCCTGCCGTCTCCTTGTTCCACCCTGTATATATATATATATCTACCGGGTGAAACAAGGAGACGGCACATTCTTTAAATCGACCGGAAATTTCGGTTTCTTAACCTATCGCGCTACGACTTTGTGCAGCTTTGCCCACAGATGGTGCATTTTTTTTTTGTAAAATTTGCAAAGAGCGAACTTACCTGAGAAAAAAGTAAAGAAAGAAAAAGGCTTAGCTCCTATGGAAACGCAGCGACGCCACCAGTCTTCAAAGAGCACGGCGCCGTTTCGCACGGGACACAAGAGGTGGCGCAACGAACGCCGCCAACGAACGAGTATTCGGCGCCGAGAACCAGCGTGTTTAGCAGACAATCTTTTCGACTCAAAAGCGGCGCTCGTTCCGCAGGCGGCGACAGTCGCAGAAACAAAAACAGGCGCGGTAACAACAAGCAGCTGCAGTTCCTTGTCTGCTAAATACGCCGGCTCTCGGCGTCTGCTCGTTCGTTGGCGGCAGTTGGCGTCGCGACCGCTTGCGCCATCTCTTGTCTTCCGTGCGAAACGGCGCCGTGTTGTTTGAAGACCGGTGGCGTCGCTGCGTTTCCATAGGAGCTAAGCCTTTTTCTTTCTTTACTTTTTCCTCAGGTAAGTTCGTTCTTTGCAAATTTTACAAAAAACAAATGCACCATCTGTGGGCAACACTGCACAAAGTCGTAGCGCGATAGGTTAAGAAACCGAATTTTCCGGTCGATTTAAAGAGCCTGCCGTCTCCTTGTTTCACCCGGTATATATATATATATATATATATATATATATATATATACATATTTATCTCCGGATTTATAGAAGCTAAGTTTTTCAAATTGTGCCAGTGCGTTGCCTTGTATATATTTCGTCTTTGAATGAAATATTGTGGTACTGGTTAGCGGGAGAAATTTAGAAGAATTGCTCACACAGGGCCTTTTAACAAAAGATGCATTAGTTTGAAAATCATTTGGAAAAAAGGCCATCTTTAATATTTTTTTAACTCTCAGATATTAACCTTTATAATATGTTCTAACAGAATCTACAAAAATATTATGCAATATTTTTGTGGAGTTGGAGTTATCACGCAAGAATAGGGCGTGCGCATACCCGTTCTTTACAGTTTCATTATTATTAAAAAGCGTAAAACTGCTACATGGTGGTCAGGAAAAGACGAATTGACAGCACAGAGGTGGACCGTAGTTTCGAAGAAAGAATTACCAATACATTTTCGTACAACCGACCCAAATATGTCTATGGGCCGGAGCGATCGAGAGGCGCCACCTTGTAACATGCTTCGCGGTGCCTGTTTCAACAACCGGCGTGTAGCGTCTTCGTCTACGCGACGTAAATCAAGCGACCGGAGCGACTTTGCAAAGAGATCAGCCTACAACCTTAGCGGTAACATGATACTGTCATGTCTCGTTAATATGGACCCCGTTAATATGAATACCCCGCTATATGGACACCACTTTCGTGGACGAACTGGGAAAATACAAGCATTTTTGTCTCGTTATTATGGACAACTCACATTATGGACGATTTTTTACAAGAACAGAGTTGTCTATATTAACGAGACGTCACTGTATAGGAGGTAGGGCGTGGCAGAACCTGAACCTGCGCCACCTGTGTGCACCAATAGATCCGCGACCGTGAAGGGCCGCACAACGCAAAAAAACTGAAAAAAAAAACAACAGAAATATACTGTCAAAAATAAAAGAAAAAATAATTCTGATATAATGAGATTGCGTGTAATTTAATTTATATGACAACGGTTTGGAGAATCATGAAATTCAAATTGGGTATGCTCATGTGACCTATGTCAGTGATGCCCTATCAAACCCCTTTAAGAACAAATACCAACTACACGAGCTGCAGAGGAACAAGTAAACGTCAGCGAAGTGGGTTGTTTCCGACACTGGACATGGCAAGAGTGCCTGCGACAGAATCGGGGGTCTTGTCAAGCACCAGGCAACGTTCCGCAACCTCCGACGGCCCACCACGTCGGTGATGAAGTTGGCGCCGAGATGGTTGCCCCGCTGAACACTAAACTGCCGAGCGTAAAACTAATATACCTCCCGAAAGCTGACGTCAAAGCGTTCAGGGACATGAAAACAGAGGAGTAGAACTCTGTTTCTCTTGTGCGTGGAATTGTCCTGTCACTCTTGGCACTGTACGCGGTTCGACACTTCGCAATCACAGCTCTTTTAGCAAGAACAGTAGACGCAGAAAAAGATATCTCATTGAAAGTAAAGTCTCCTATGGCCGCGAAAAGCAGATCGACGTCGCGAGCTTGCGGGAGACCACTGAGAAGAAACGAACAGTAATCGCTACAGGCAAAACGGGAAACAAAATGCTCTTCCTCGGTGGCGTCGCTGCGTTTCCATAGGAGCTAAGCCTTTTTCTTTCTTTACTTTTTCCTCAGGTAAGTTCGTTCTTTGCAAATTTTACAAAAAACAAATGCACCATCTGTGGGCAACACTGCACAAAGTCGTAGCGCGATAGGTTAAGAAACCGAATTTTCCGGTCGATTTAAAGAGCCTGCCGTCTCCTTGTTTCACCCGGTATATATATATATATATATATATATATATAATAATATATATATATTTTTTTTTATCTCCGGATTTATAGAAGCTAAGTTCTTCAAACTTTGCCAGTGCGTTGCCCTGTATATAGTTCATGTTTGAATGAAATATTGTGGTACTGGTTAGCGGGGGAAATTTACAAGAATTCTCACACAGGGCCTTTTAACTAAAGATGCATTATTTTGAAAATCATTTGGAAAAAAGACCATCTTTAATATTTTCTGAATTATCAGAAATTAACCTTTGTAATATGTACTAACAGAATCCACAAAATCGTTATGCAATATTTGCGTGGATTTGGAGTTATCAAGCAAGAAATAATCCTAATTGACGCTAACGCGGTTGCAATGAATAGGGCGTGCACATTCCCGTTTTTTTACAATTCCATTATTATTTAAAAAGCATAAAAATGCTACGTGGTGGTCAGGAAAATACGGATTGACAGCACAGAGGTGGGCCGTAGTTTCGAAGAAAAAATTACCAATACATTTCCGTACAACCGACCAAAAATGTCTATGGGCCGGAGCGATCGAGTGGCGCCACCTTGTAACATGCTTCGCGGTGCCTGTTTCAACAACCGGCGTGTAACGTCCCCGTCTACGCGACGTAAATTTAGCGATCGAAGCGACTTTGCAAACAGATCAGCCTACAATCTTAGCGGTAACAGGATATAGGAGGTAGGGCGCGGCAGAACCTGACCTTGTGCCGCTTGTGAGCGCCAATAGATCCGGCAGCGTGAAGGACAGCACAACGCAAAAACAAAAACGAAACAAAACACCGAAAAATACTGTCAAAAAGAAAATAAAAATAATTACGGTATAATGAGATTGTTTGTAATTTAATTTATATGACAATGGTTTGGAGAATCGTGAAATTCAATTTGGGTATGCTCATGTGACCTATGTCAGTGATGGCGCATCAAACCACATTAAGAACAACTACCAACTCTACAAGCTGCAGAGCAACAAGTAAACGTCAGCGAAGTGTGTTGTTTCCGCAACTGAACATGTCAAGAGTGCCTGCGATAGAATCGGGGGTCTTGAGAAGCACCAGGCAACGTTCCGCAACCTCCGACGGCCCACCATGTCGGTGATCAAGTTGGCGCCGAGATGGTTGCTCCACTGAACACTAAACTGCCGAACGTGAAAGTAATCCACCTCCTGAAAGCTTATGTCAAAGCGTTCAGGGACATGAAAGCAGAGAAGTGGGACTCTGTTTCTGTTGTGCGTTGAGTTGTCCTGTCACTCGTGGCAGTGTACGCGGTTCGACACTTCTTAATAACAGCTGTTGTAGCAAGAACTGTAGACGCAGAAAAGATATATCATTGAATGTAAAGTCTCCTATGGCAGCGAAAAGCAGATCGACGTCGCGAGCTTGTGGGGAGAAGAAACGAACAGTAATCGCTACAGGCAAAACGGGAAACAAAATGCTCTTCCTCGGGGTTCCAGGAGAGCGCCGTGACCGACTCAGGTCAGCGTCCGGCAGAAAGAATGCACGCGACAAGCGACGAATGTGCGCATAGGATCTCGAGTCATTAAACTCGTTTCAATTGTACGATTTTAAACATATCCTCTTTCCTATCACTATTTAAACCTAGTCGCCAGCAGCCTAGCGTCCCTACAAAGTGTAGGCTCCAAAATTCACTAATCCGAGAAATCCGTATTTAAATTGCTGGCTTGTGCTTCAAACTCACCTGTAATCGTTTGTAGGGCTGGGCAATTGATCGATTAACCTACCGATTAATCGATTAATGCTTTAATCGCGATTAATTTGTTTAACCGGTTAATCGGTAAAATTTTGACGAACCAAAATTAAATAAAAATGAAATGCTTTCACTATGCAAACATGAACGAACACACCTATTTGAAGTGAAAAATTTAGGTGAAGTATTAACTTAAGGTAAACTGTAAGGGGGAGATTTGTAACTTCAGACATGTGCAGAAGGTTACACATGTGCCAGCGACTTGAACGCCGTGCGAGTGTCCGTTTAGCGCAGCAGATACTACTGTGAGCAATCAAAGGAGGTCGCCCTTCTCGGAGAATATCAACGAACATTTTTGCCTCATGGAGCTGAAGTAATAATGTGTGAGTGTGAGTGTTTTTTAACTGTTCTCAACTGTATATTTAAGCTGATTCATAATTACAATTATTGCGTCGTTTAACACATATTCTGCAAAAACAAATAGATGCAATTTTTATTTTTAATCAATATTATTATGCGTGGAAATGAACGGGACCGATTAATCGATTAATTAATCGATTAAAGGGTGGCGAATAATCGGGTTAAAATTTTTACTCGACGCCCAGCCCTAATCGTTTGTATAAATTCTTATTTTTCACCAACTCCTGTCACATTGCTTTCTCTTCACAGAGTTCCTGCATTTTTCAACCACTTTCTTGCCCTTGTTTTAAATCGGCAACGTACTATCTTTCACTACTCCCGTTACGGCAATTCTGTATGTTTAGCGCTCTGTAAATTCAAAAATACAAAAATATTGCAAAACATTTTAAAGGGCCTGATATGACAGATGTTGAGCCTTGATCTGTGAAGCGGAGAAGGAAAATGAAGGTGGCCTTTAATTTAATCTGATTTTCCCATTATTTCAAAATCGGTAACTTGTGTACATTTCAGTGTATTTAAAAAAAAAAGGCAATCGTTTTCAATTTTAATAACAATTTATGCGAATTTGAACAAAAGCGTCCAAATCATGTTAAGCAAATTGAATTTCTAGTCTTTTAAGATCCGGATCTATAAAGCTCTGAATTGCTTTGTAATCGATAATACATGTTTACTTCCTTTATTTTATTTACAGTTTCTTCACACCAAACAAATTAAACCTACGGCGGCAACAGTTTTTCTTTTATAAATATCCAAATGGACGTTTTCACGCAGGTCGCAAAAAAGTTCGCGTATACCGACAGCGACTTTGGGATTTTCGTTCCTCAAGAGAAATGTTATTTTCCGCAAAAAAAAAAACGTTCGAATATAATTTTGCGGTTGCACAACAAGTAAAATATATACTTTGTTAAAAATAAAAAAATGTCGACCGGACGTGGTCGTTCGATCCTATCTCAAAACGGCCAATGCAGGTGAACTTAGTCAATCAGAGTTCTTTTTATTTGCACTATCTTTATTTTCTTTGCGTTGTGTGGCACTCCACGGCGGCGGATCTATTGGCGTCCTACCTCCTATATCATGTAACCACCAAGGCTGTAGGCTGATCTGTTTCCAGAGTCGCACCGGTTGCTTTCTTTACGTCGAGTAAACGGGGACGCTACATGCCGGCTGTTGAAACAGACACCGCGAAGCATATTCCGGGGCGCCTCTCGATCGCTCCGGCCCATGTTCATGTTTGAGGTCAGTTGTACGAAATTGTATTAGGAATATTCCTTTCAAAACTACCGTCTACTTCTGTGCTGTCGATTTGGCTTTTTGTGGGCACCACGTAGCTTTTGTACGCTTTTTAATAATAACGAAATATCTCGCTTTATAACTTCAAAGAAACACAGATATTGCATAATGTTTTTGCAGATTGTGTTAGTACATATTATAAACGTTAATTTCTGAGAGCTTAAAGAGTATTAAGGATGGCCTTTTTTTTAATGATTTTTAAAATAATGCATGTTTATTTAAATGCCCCTGTGTGAGCAATTCTTGTAAATTTTCCCGCTAACCAGGACAACAATATTTCATACAAAGATGAACAATATACAGGGCAACACACTGGCGAAGTTTGAATACCTTATCTTTTATAAAAATGGAGAAAAAATTATTTAATCCAGTGCGTTATTGCGCGATGTGCCGTATTTTTGATTTTGTTTCTGAAAATAACGACCCTAATTCTCGGTGTTTAATATTTTTGTCAATTCTTCCTATGCCTAATTTGTCAGCAAACAGTTCTAGACCAGTAGCCAGAACAGGTTTTTGGTAGAAGCCGCCCAAAATGCCAACATCGCGCGATACGCAAAGCGCGCACGTGACTGAGAGGGTGCTTACAACTTTTTTTTTCGCAAATCCAATATATTTTTTCCAAGACCAGGATTGGTTTTATTCTACTGGGCATAGAGCCAGCAAAATACATTTTTTTTTCATCAAAATTAAAATTGATCACCGGACATTGTTGTTCGATCTTATCTGAAAAAAAGCCATCCTGCTTGTAAGCAACGGTATTCCGACTTGAGAACAAAGCTGTGTGGGGACTGAAGTCAGTGGTATCTAGAAAATATAAAGCGCACAGCAAGGCGTTGAACACTTTCCGATTCCTGTATAAGATGGATTACGTAATTGTCCCATACGTCTGAAACCTATTCAAGTAAGGGTCTCACCAACGTTTTATACGCTAAAAGCCTTGTTTCAATGGACGCGTGTCTGAGGGGTGTGCATAAGAACCCAACCCACTATTACCCTTTTTAACTATATTACGGACATGCGTATTTCATCTTAGATCGTTTGCTACAGTGACGCCTAGGTATTTAAATTCTTACACACGAATTAACAAGGTGTCATTAAGATTGTAGGGAAACGCCAGCGATTATCGTTTGTGGGTGTCGGTTGTGCACACTGTCTTTTTAAGGTTCAAAAACCTCGGCCACGTGGTACACCATATACCTAGTTTGGCAAAAGAACGATTTGATTTTTCTTAATCGGAGACCGTCTGAACTTCAGTAAATGATAAACAATCGTCTGCAAACAGTCTAGCGTGCACATTTTCATCACATATTTGGCTGATTATAAATATTAAAGATAAAAAAATAGCCTCAACACGGATCCTTGGGGAACCCCTGATGTTACTTCACACACGTCGGAATGGGCGTTCTGAATAATAACAAACTGTCTACGATCATATAAAAATGAAGGAATCTACCGAAGTAAGTGCTATTTGAAAGCGCAGCTCTTAGACGCCCGTTTCCGGCTTGAACGGCGTCGCGGTCGGCGTAACTGTGCGTTGCAATATGGGAAGCGTCAAATAATGCAACGCGCGGGTCTCACTCGTATTCCGCCCGCTGCATTATAGGACATTGCCCATAATGACGTCACACGTGACGTCACGAGGGTCAGTAGAGTTACGAGTGACGTCATTATGAGAAACGTCCCATAATGCAACGCGCACTAACGAATGACGTCACGAGGGTCCCCAGTGACGTCACTGTTGACCCGCACCAACGTTACTAGATTACCTCAGTTGTGGAACTCCCACAGAGGGGGGTACCCCCCCTCACTCACCTCAACCCGCCTAGAGTCGTTCGAAGCGCCATCTATATTTTCGTTTCATAACTGTGCATTCTAAAGAGCACAGCTGAAGCGCCAAATGGCGATCACAACGCCGCCAATTCTCCCGCAGCGGCCACTCGAGGAACTGCACGTGACATCTATTTTTGGCTTCAATCGGGTTACAGGGGTCCACCCCCGTCTCCCTTGCGGACGCGCCGCGAAATACCCCCACAGTTAAAATGCGCCTAGGTCGGGACGCGCTACCTGAAATCCCCGCTGAGGCATGGTTGTATAAAAACAATATTAATTGTGCTGCAAAACCTTGAAAACGAAAAATTTTAGAAAACATCACCCGCCCCCATTTTGTACTAATCTCTAATAAAAGTTACTACAAAAAGAGTTTTTTTCGTTGGTTTTTGCGTTTCTAGTGACGTTGAAACGAACGAATCCCGATTCAGTTACCAAAGCAGCCGTCCGGCGGCGCGTCGAGCGAATCTGGGCGAGTCGTGGTGAGTGAGGGGGGGTACTGTTCGTACAGGCAGCGTCTATGAACAGTTCCGTAACTGAGTTAATCTAATAACGTTGACCCGCACCAACGTTATTAGATTAACTCAGTTACGGAACTGTTCATAGACGCTGCATGCACGAACAGTCCCCCCCTCACTCACCACGACTCGCCCAGATTCGCTCGACGCGCCGCCGGACGGCTGCTTTGGTAACTGAATCGGGATACGTTCGTTTCAACGTCCCTAGAAACGTAAAAACCAACGAAAAAAACTATTTTCGTAGTAACTTTTATTGGAGATTAGTACAAAATGGGGGCGGGTGTTGTTTTCTAAAATTTTTAGTTTTCAAGGTTTTGCAGCCCAATTAATATTGTTTTTATACAACCATGTCTCAGCGGGGATTTCAGGTAGCGCGTCCCGACCTAGGCGCATTTTAACTGTGAGGGTATTTCGCGGCACGTTCGCAAGGGAGACGGGGGTGGAACCCCTGTAACCCGATTGAAGCCAACAATAGATGTCACGTGCAGTTCCTCGAGTGACCGCTACGGGAGAAATGGCGGCGTTGTGATCGCCATTTTGCGCTTCAGCTGTGCTCTTTAGAATGCACAGTTATGAAACGAAAGTATAGATGGCGCTTCGAACGACTCTAGGCCGATTGAGGTGAGTGAAGGGGGGTACCCCCCTCCGCGGGAGTTCCACAACTGAGGTAATCTAGTAACGTTGACCCGCACATTGCATTAAGGGGTGTTTCCCATAATGACGTCACACGTGACGTCGCTTGTGACGTCACGAAGGTCACGAGAGTTACGAGTGACGTCACGACTGGCACGAGTGACGTCATTATGGGGACCGTTTCGTAATGCAACGCGCGTGTCACGAGTGATGTCACATGTAATGTCATGAGGGGAACGAGTGACGTCCCGAGTGTCCCTTTGACGTCACGAGGGTTACCAGTAACGTCACTCGTGACCCGAGCGTTGCATTATGGGACGTTTCCCATAATGACGTCACACGTCACAACATGTGCGACTCACGAGGGTCACGAGTGACGTCCCCAGAGTCACAAGTGACATCACGACTGTCACGAGTGACGTCACGAGTGGCGTCACGAAGGTCACTCGTGCCCCTCATGACGTCCTAACGGATGTCTCTGTATATTTTTCTTTTTCCCGCTTTCGCATAATATTCTTGCTGCCGAACGTTCCTCTGCTCTATGATGTTTACTCTATTTATTGTTACAGAAGTGCATGCCTAGTTGGTAAGACAAACTCTATATGTTGTACAACGAGGCTTTTCAATGTATCACACTTTTCTGAAAGATTGCTATGCTTGTTTTGTTTTAGGACCCCAGACCCAGTCAAGTTACCATATGGTAGCTTTTTGTCTGGAGGCCCACCAGAGTAAATTTCTGGAAATAAAGATTTCACTTCATTTCATTTCGAAGTCACGACCTTCACAAGTCCTTCTCGAGTCATGTCACGACAATCAATAGGACCACGAATGGCGTCACGAGGGTTACGAGTGACGTCACGAGGGGAAGGGATAGAGGGGGAGGAGGAGGAGGGAGTGGGATGGGGACGATAGGGAGGGGAGGAGAATGTGAGGAAAGAGGAGGAAGATATCAGGAGGAGGGGACGTTGAGGAGAAGGCGAGGGAGAGGAGGAGGAGAGGAAAAGGAGAGGGTAGAGGAAGAGGGGCATACCCTCCTTTCCGTACCCTCCCCTCCTCCTCCTCTAGAGCTGCGCTCTAACTAAGCCTTAAAGGGATTTCTAAACGTCTTTTTTTTAATCAATCGTAATTTGGTTATAAACTTCTGATGGCTTACTTTATCAAAGGCTTTCTTGAAATCTAGAAAGACGGCATTTACCTTATCTTTGGCATCTAAAACGGGTGAAAAATAATGTGCGACTTCAGTCAGTTGCGTCACAATGAATAGGCCCTTTCTAAATCCGTGTTGCCTATTATTAAGTATAAAATGATTAGCTAAAAAAATTTTAATATGCTTCGAAACTACATTCAAGAAGAGTGCAGCAGCTTGAAGTTAGTGAAATCGACCGACAGTTCGATACATCGTACACAACACCTGATTTTAGGATTGGAATAACTTTAGCCATTTTTCAATCGTCTGGAATAGAAGCAGAAAGCAATGATGCCAGAAAAATAATAAAGAGATATTTGGCAGACAATTCAGCGTACCTCTTCAAAAATGAGTTTAAGTCTTCGTCGGGTCTTTCTGACTTGGAAGGGTCAACGTTAAGTTGTAGCGAAAAATTCCTGCATAAGACAAGGGTACATCATCGATCGCTGGAATATCAGAGTATTCATTGAACAGTGGTGACACACATCATCGCTGGAACATACCATGAAAAAAAGGATTAAACGTATTGGCTATGTCAACTTTTTGAACGACTGGCTCGCCATCATTAATCAAGTTGGAAATGTCATTCCTCCTAGGTGAAAGATACCGCCAAAATTTATTGCGATCAGTCAGTAGCAAACTAGACGCTGTGATGTTGTAGAATTTGTGTTTATCGTTTTTCATGGCAGTCTTTTGGTTCGCGTTTCGAATTCTAATATTTTCACGCATGCCTTCACAGTGAGTTTCGCGGAAGTTTTCTCTTTATCTCAAGAATTTTCGCTTTTGATAGACCATATCTTTCGCAATCCACGTGTTGTTGGTATGCCTCTTTTTTGTTTTAGTGTGAATATACTGGTTAATGCATTCGATTGTTGTTTCCTTAAAGTTTAACCACAAAATATTAACATCGTTTGCAGGGTCAAGGCTCAATCGCCTAAAACAGTAATAATAAGATTCCGGTTTGCCTAAAACGCCAATGCCATCCGAAGGAAATCAAACCGTCGTGTCTTTAGTAGCTAAATTAAGAACTACATCGAAGGGCGACAACAACATAACTTATTTGTTTTTGTCTTTACGCTGCTCAATCCAGGGAGCCAAACGTTGCGTCAGCGGTCGGCTGGGCCTCGTGTTCAATCAGTGATGACGAACGCGGACGAAGCAAAAATTGTGCACGAGTCGTGCCCGTTCTTTGCCCTGCGCTCGTTCGAGAAAGATGAAGTAAAGAATCCAGTGCACGTTTGTGCGGGTAAACACAGAACTCTTAGGAAATCAAATTAGATGTAGCGACTCCTGTAGTTTGATCCCCTCGCCAATAGTTAGTTTGGACTACACTCTAAAAGGGGTTGAGTTAACGTTTCTGCACACCACAGAGTCAGTCAATGATAGCGATGAATACACCTTTCGACTGCTTATCACCCCGACGAAAAGTGACGAGCCACCGGACTTGGAGGTACGGGCGGCGTATCATACTCCGGAGAAGAGAGCTACTGCTCAGGATCAGAAGTCGTTTTATAGCCCGGAAGACCATGATGACAGCGCAAACAAGGCTATTATTAGAAAGGTTTGTAGAACGATATCAGCAAACCACCAAGCTCATGGTACGATTAGATCTCAAGATTGTGACATGTGCAGGGACAGTGGTCAAGCGGGACGTCGAGCTCATACCCCTGCGCACATCGCATTTTTGGGTTGAATCATTTAGCGTTGTCATTTGCTTGGATCCTTTTTATTGTTCGCCGTTATTGACTATATCCGTGTTCTGTACGTATGGGAATTCACATACTTTATTTAGAATATTTACTATCATGATCATATTCAACCAGTGCGTGCAACGTCGCAGCTTTCTCTGCCGGACATTATAAACTAGGCGCGGCCTAGCACATCTCTGTTGCCACTGTATCTAGATATCTTGAGTTGGTGATGTAGAACATAATACCTCTTCCAAAAATAGGTATGGACGTCATATGTCAATACTAATGCCATTCTATTAACCCTCTGTCCATCCTATGGATTCCTGTAGACAGTTCATGAACCATTTATGGGCCGCTGGTTTGCCACAGAACGGCCATGACAACGATAAAGGTATCTGCCGACACAAAAACACATTTCATTTCCTCCTATTGCCATGCTTTGGCCCTGGTGTGAGCTATAGATTGGTAGGTTAATACAGTGATGCCGAGTAGATGTTTTCTTAGGTGTATGGAGGTGTCCGAGTGAAAGACTAGATACTTAAGCGCGGGGCATCAATATGTTCCATTAATGTCAAGAGACATGACCACCTTCAGGGCATATTCAATGTGGAGTTGGAAGCGTAGCAGTATGTACCGAAATAATTCTTACCTGTTGTTATATTATTCTGTTATCTGTTATCTTATCCCAAAAGGGATAACTGCGCCACAATTTAGCGACGAGTTAAAACATGAAAGTTCCTTTGTATGGCTAATGCTAGAGTCACTGAATGTTCCCAGTGTACCGGAACTCCCAGGCTCGAAATGCCATAATGACGGCTCATTCCTCTTTTTTTCTTTTTTACTGTGGTTACCCTGAGCTTTAAGAAAGCTCACGGTGACCACCATGGGCTTTGAATGTTGTTTGAGTAAAACAAACAGAAAAAGCGCTTATTGTAGGAACGTTTATTTGATATTTGTACAAATCGACCGGCGCGTGATGTTTTCTAAAATGTTTAGTTTACAATGTTTTGCGGCACAATTAATATTGTTTTATACAGCCATGTCTCACCGTGGTTTCAGATAGCACGTCTCGACCTAGGCGCGTCTTAACTTCGGTATTAATTCGCGGCGCGTCCGCTTGGGAGGCGGTGGTTGGCATCCCTGAAACCTATTCCACCGTATATGTTTCGGCGCCAAAATGTCCGATTAAAGTCAAACTTTAAGAGTCGCAGCGGACGCTCTAAATTGCGATACTCCAGAACCAATACAAGTAATCGTGCAGCTCCCCGAGTGTTCACTGCGGGAGAAATTGTGGCGTTGCGATTTCTATTAGTTCGGTTCTCGAGTACGGATCGGTGCCACATTTTCAGAGCAGGCTCTATCGCAGTTCTCCAACTGAGTTGTTCTAGTAACGTTGATCTCTGTGGACCCCGTAGCTATACCACCTGCAGACTGTGGCTTCCCTACGGTCCCCGTAGGGACTCCGTGCGGACCCTGTATGGCTTCTGTGCAGACCCCATAAGAGCAATGTGTAAACCCTGTATGGCTTCCCTGCGGACCCCGTAGGGGATCCCTATAAACCTTGCGTGGGTTCTTTGCAGACCCCATAAGGACCCTGTTTAGATTCTATATGGCTTCCCTGCAGACCTTGTATTAGTCCTTTGCGGACCCCATAAGGACTCTTGTAGACCCTATATGGCTTTCCTGTGGACCCCGTGGGGACTCCCTGGAGACCTTGTATGGGTTCTCTGAAGGCACCCTATAAACACCATATAAATCCTGTGTAGACACCCTATAGAGTTTGTATGGACTTTATAGGGTGTCGTAGTATAGAGAGGCTATAGGATGACCTTACATCGTCACTAGATTAGGACGTCCATAGAATGTCCGTTGGCCAATATTCTATAGGGCGGCCATAGGATGCTTCCAGGAAGGCAACAGTAGTCATGGTCTGCCTACAAATGCCTTCTGTTCTTCCTAAGGATGCTGATCTATAGAACGTCCTCGGAGTGTACATACATACTTTTGTAAGGGAAAGTTCGAGTTGCACAATGTCGCACAACTAAATTTAGGAAGCCGTGTAGTTTACTGCAGCAGAAGCGTGCGTGGCACAGTAGATATGGACATTCTCACCTAAGTACCAGAACATGCACTGAAATTGAGGACGTGATATGTATTTTTTAGTGTAAGTGTAGGACACACAGATACAAAAAAAGCACGCATCGATGTTCCCGAGTATTTTTTCGCTTTTTTGTCGTCACATAAATTATATTCATGAACACTGACTCCTTGAAATTTGTTTTTTTTTTGTTTTTTTTTTAATCATTATATGCAGCTTAAATAATGACCCTCTGTGATCAGGACGTAATTCCAGATTACGTCTGTCCGAGTAATGTTTTCTACCTTCTCTAGTCATGCTCCTCATTCCGAAAACGCCTTTGGATCTAAAGCTGCAAATTGAAAAAAAAAATGTTATTATTGGAATAAAACAAAAATCGAACCCAGTGGAGTCAATCCGAAAATATATATGCTGGCGATTTCCCGCTTTTTTCGTAAGCACTTCTCGCTTGCACCAAGCATTCTTTTTATCGTACGCTGATGAGGCAGCATGTATCATACAACAAATATTAATTTCACATGACATATAATGCGCGCAATCAGCGACCCAACGTAAACCAGAGTAGGGCTATAAAAATATAAGATCTTCATGGGACAGAATGGTCACGTAAGTGCCATTCTGTGGCATGAAGGTGGTATGCTATATATGAGTTTTTTTGTTATACATCCAATTCGGACTGCAAAAATACCTCTACGACGGCTCACTGGTACTGCATTGCAAAATGTTTTTAACAGCGCCATGGTCAAACAAAAACACAGTCAGAACGCTGGTGGCAGCATCATATTACAAACATATAATATAGATTTGTGTGTCTTGTTGACAAGAGCGTACATCACCATTAATCTTTACAGCAACTCGCGAATCCACACACATTGGTGAGCGCGGAGAGCATCCATTATGTCATTTTGCCATTTGGCATCATTAAGGCATGCCATCGGGTATTCGTTTTCCTTGTTTATTTGATGACGCTCTAGAATGATTCTCGAAGGCTCATGAAAGAGTGCATTCTGAGCTATTTAATAAATTATTATTACTTTGAGTGTTGCTTAATGAAAAATATAAACGAAAATGTTTTTCTTACTCACGTAACAAGTACGAAACACCGAAGGAAATGGCGGTGCCTCAGAGCTTCGTTCTCTAGGTTTGTAGATTGGCTTCTTATTATTTGGAATAATCATATACATAACGTACTCCCAATATTCAGTATCTAAGCATATTTGAGAACACATTTGAAAACAAATCTTTTTTTTTTTTTATTCCAGGACAGTCTATAATATTACCTCTTCTTTTCAAAGCACGGAACACGGTATTTTTCGCCAATTTAGTCGAAAATACTCACAGGCAGCACTCGATTGCTTCATGACGCACCTACATATTTCCTGAAAGAAAAAAAAAAACACTTGAGGTGCTCGGTCCCTGATATTCTACCTCCCCGTTATTATGTTGGAACGTGTGTTGTAAACGGAGCAATAACATTATCTCAGCCACTGCACTTAAATTTGAGGTGCCATTATTCTAACGCTTGATTTGCCACAGCACTCCTTGAGACAAAGTTGTCATTTTCTTCAACCCATGATCATCGTACTGCTATCATAAATCTTAAATTTTATCTTATATTAATATGTCGTATACACATGCCAAGGACGCAGCATAAACTACTTCGCGCCTGTGAAATGGGATAGTTATCGTTTGTTTTTGTTTATCACAATACGACGCTTCGTCATGTTGCATTGAATTACCCCCTAAAGCGACATTCATAATCATCTTCCGATTTTGAAAATTAAATCTACGAGCACAAAGCATCGTTTAAAAATCAATATTTCAATCAGGCGTGATCGTTTATTTTATTTAAAAAAATGAAAGACCTTTACAACTTCCTGTAACGCCGATTTAGAGCGCAGCTCTTGAGGAGGAGAGGGGGAGGGTACTGAGGGGAGGGTATGCCCCTCCTCCTCATCCGTACCCTCTTCTCGTCCCCTCCTCCTTCCTCCACGCGCGAAACACGCGTCGTCACGCGACATTCCGGTGTGTTGCCGAAACGTCACGATGACGTTTTGTCACGGTGACGTCACTCGCGCCGAAACGTCACTCGTGACTTTCTGGCACCGTACCGAAACTTCACCGCGGTGCATTTAGGGACGTTTCCCATAATGCACCGAGCGGTTACGCCGACGGGGATGGCGACGCCGACGCCACTCATGCCGGAAACGGGCGCCTAAGAGCTGCATCTCTAAAACGCGACCAACCATTATGACACGCGATGTTTTCTTTGATTTAACCAAAAAATCGCCACAACATTTCTCAGTGGTATAGTTACCTGTCCCTTTAGAAGTTTTTAGAGCGCAGCTCTTAGGCGCCCATTTCCGGCTTGAGCGGCGTCGCCTTCGCCGGCGCCGTCGGTGAAACCGCGTGTTGCATTAGAGAAGTGTCCCATAATGACGTCGCATATGACGTCACGTGTGACGTCACGAGGAACACGAGGGAGAAGGAGGTTTAGAAAGAAATTTTTTCCGCTAAATATAGAGGAAAGAATTCCCCGCTAGATTTAGCGGAAACGATTTCCCGCTATATCTAGGAAAACATATTTCCTAGCTAACTTTACCGGAAAAATTCCCCGCTAAATTTAGTCGAAAAATTTTCTCGGTATATTTAGCGAATACAATTCTCCGCTAAATTTAGCAGAAAAATTTTCACCACTCATTCTAGCGGAAAAAAATTTTCGCTAAATTTAGCAGAAAATATTACCAGCTAACTTTAGCGGAAAAAATTCCTCGCTAAGTTTAGCGGAACAATTTCCCCGCTAAATTTAGCGGCGAAAAAATCCCTGCAAAATTTAGCAGAGCATTTTTTCCGGCAAATTTACCGAAAATGTTTCCCCCGCTAAACTTAGCGAAAAAATTATCACACTAAATTTAGCGGAAATATTTCCCGGCTACATTTAGCGGGGAATAGTTTTCCGCTAAATTTAGCCTCGAAATTTTCCCGCTAAATGGGAGGGGTGCAGGAGAAGAGGACGGGGAGAGAGGAGGGGGAGGAGGGGTAGACTCGCCCCTCCGTACCCTCTCCTCCTCCTCAAGAGCTGCGCTGTAATTCGGCACTAGAGGAAGTTGTACACATCCTATACCTTTTTTAGTTTTCCAGCGCAATAATTGCAGATCTGAAACGAAAGTATTTCAAGGGTTCTAAGAATCACCTTTACGACAAGAAATCTAGAAGGCAAAACATACTCGATTTCACCCTCTCAAATAAACGCAACTTGAGCTTAAAAAGATGTATGCATATGAAGGTCGTATATGTGCAGCGACTTGCTGACTGTTAACATCAGAAACTGGAATAACTTTTCTTGTATTTAACATTTCTTCCTCAAAGGAGATCCCAAGTGCACAAGCATTGCGGTGTGTTGCGGTGTTTATATAACTCAAAAAACAAGGTACTTACAGATTGCACATTAACGGGCAGTGATAAATTATAGAAGGTTCTTATAAACGTGACTTTTTGCCTGTGTTTCAGCTTTGAAATATTATACGATGACAAAATGTTAACTTACTATGGTTGTAAAGTAAAAGGTAAAATGTACGTTGAAACAAGTATAAAGTAACTGAGGCCTAGTCTAAGCCCCAAGGACATAGGGTAAGTGGGGCACCCGCTTTGGACAGCTCCGTGAATGACGGCTATTTAATATATCGCAGCAGGCGGCGCTGATAGTCTAATGAAAAATTAAGGTATTTTCGACAATGTGAAATAAACCCTAACGTAAGCTCTTCTGCCTTTTTGTCGAAATATATATTTTTTGTGTATGGCTGCGGCCAAAACAAATTACCAAGAAGTAGGGTGACCAGACGTCCCGTTTAGGCCGGGACAGTCCCGTTTTTGAGGTGCACTTCTGCCGTCCCATACTTTTACCCCAATATAGAATCATGTCCCGTTTTCGCAGGAGTACTAGTTTCGAAATTGGCACAAAGGGAGTAGAAGCAAACCGAAACTATGCCTATACGTTAGAAGTATATTTTACAAAAATAGCCGTAGGTACTTTAAAATGTTTACCCAGAGAGACAAATTTAGAACTGTTCTTGCCCACAAACACCTTTACTTTCGCGAAGACGCGTGTGTAGAAAGATTTTTTTTTGAGCTACTGGATATAGCACGGATGTACAATCCTGTAGATATAGCACGCATGTAGAATTTCATTATATTGTTTTTCTCCTAATCTCAAACGTTAATACGCCCCCCTCCCCTCTCCTCACCCTTTTTCCGCTAGGATGTGCCGTTTTCTAGCTTGAGGAATATGGTCACTCTACCAAGAAGCATATTTGCACGTCTAATCCGAAACAACTCATTAAAAAACACACACACACACACTTTGCTTTTTTAAATAAATTTACTCGTAACAGTTAATAAACTTTTCGCTTTGCAATAAACGACGTGTTTATCACACGTTTTAGTATTTTGTTTTTCTTTGTGGTTGTATTGAGATGTAGAGTGTTTCGTCCCCCCCCCCCCTTTTCTTTCCTTAAAAACATAGTTTGGGGGTTTGATTATTAGCTTTAATATCCCACAGTGTGTCCATGAAAAGTAGAACTAAATGCGTAACATTTATGCCTCACTTCTCTATTTTGAGACTTAACATTTTAGAACAGATTGATTTTATTTTGTAGCTGATGCAATCCACGAAACATTGGGTGTGCTGTGAAGACAGCCGCGCCGCTCTTTGACACGGAGTGCAGCCCCCCACGTTTATTACAAATCTAAGTTTTACACAGCAATTTTGTGAGTTTTCTGCAATTACAAATGGCCAAGGGAGAACAAATCATATTGTGATATTGTCAGCGCAAACTCCTCCGTCGTGTCCCATAGGTAATTACTCTGGCAATGTGAATATGCGCGTACTTTCAATACATATTTGTTGTGAAACATCAAAGGGCCTTTTAATTACTGTACAGTGCCGTGAATGCACTTTTGGGTACAGAATTATATTGTGGACCTAGAAGAAGCCAGATTCTATTTTATAGTAATATACTCAACGGTAACTCTCGCATAAGACATAACAAATCCTTGAATAAAAAAGACACAATTTACAAACAAACGCTGTTATGACATGTGAATGTGAACTATAAAAACATATAAGATTCTTCTAAAAAAATCACAACCTCACGAAACATTTTGTGGAAGGGCAAGACCGCTCAGACGTCGAACCAAAACAAGTGCCTGAAATAGCCTTAGAGTTATAAAGTACAGTCACCTCTAATGGAATAAGTAAAAATGATGTCACTACACCTTCTGAAACTGTCGTCAAAACTGCTATTACCAGCTTCTTAGCGGGACGACAGACGCATAATTGTAGCTGAAATAATCCTGTACAAAGCGTTACACTATGAAGTTACATTCGTTCAATGTGGCGATGGAGACGAGTTGGTTCATCATTACAACTGGTAGCAGCGCGCAAAAAACACAGGGACAAAGGGAGGAATTCACAAGACGAGCGCTGAACTTCAACTGTTTAGTTGAAGTTGAGGGCTCGTCTTGTGCATTCCTCCCTTTGTCCTAGTGTTTTTGCGGGCTGCTACCAGTTGTAGCTACATTCGTGCAGTCATATCTGCTCATATGCTTTTGACTGCTAGCTGTCTCAGCCGACGATTAGTGCCGCTTCTTGTGTTCCGTGCTTTTTTTATGTTCTGGACGCTGTACTTAACCTCTGGCATCGTTTTCTATAGTATATAAATTTGTAAGTAGCACTGTGGGACCGCGCAGAAGAGTACAATTATCTGTGTTTTAGCTGTTCGCCGCTTCCTTACGTTCGTCTTCGAGACTCGCCTCATTTTTAAATGTCGAGTGTGACATGGGCTGTCGGTTGCGCAAACAATACGCGTCGCAACGTTGCGACGTTCCAACTAGGATATTTGCTTTCGGCAGCTAAAACAAAGCAAAATAAACACTCAGTTTTGAAAATGTGGTTGAATACAATTAAGTAGACAGACTTCAGAATGTTCAAGTAAAGACACTAGGCCCCAAAATCGACTCTCTCCTCTGATCATTTTAGGCCCGCCACCTACGTACTGGATTGTCAGTAACTAAATTTTTCTGCCTTTCCTGCAAAAAATAAAAATAAATCAAAATAAAACCGGTATAGAAGAATGATGTTGCGATGGCGTTGTTCCTTTGTCACCCGCCCGCTCATCCAGCTAATGAAGTATGCATGCTGCATGCTATGCGGCATCCATTAGCGTCAGTCGTGTTCTACAACGAAGTCGTTAACCTAACGGAGAATTATCGATATATATAACCAGCTGAATGAGCTGAATCTCGTGCATATTACACAACTCGCCTAATACACCAACCGTCGTGCTGTGCGGAATCCCATGCGCCATATAAATAGTTGCACGCGCCGATCGGTTATGAACGCAGCCGTATAAACCTCCTAATCGGCGTGCAGAATCTAATTCACCAAGAAAAAAATAATAATACAAGAACCATGCAGTTACGCTTGATGCATGACTTTTCCAGTACTGAATAAGTGTGTGTGTGTGTGTGTATGTGTGTGTGTGTGTGTGTGTGTGTGTGTGTGTGTGTGTGTGTGTGTGTGTGTGTGTGTGTGTGTGTGTGTGTGTGTCTGTATGTGCGTGTGCGTGTGTGTGTGTGTGTGTCTGTGTGTGTGTGTGTGTGTGCGTGCGCGCGTGTGTGTGTGTGTGTGTGTTTTTATTCAGCGTAAAAAAAAAACTTGCCTTTCCATGGGACACTATTATTGCATACTAATGTCTAGAAACCTTATATATTGACAAAGTAATGCAGTAAACAAAAAAAACTCTTCACTTCATTTTTGAAAATTGTCGTGCAACTGAGCAAGCCGAATGTAGTGCGGAACGAACGTGACGTCACATGGCTGCCTCGATCACCACGGTGACGGCAGAAATCATCACCCCAACAGTTTCAGCTTCGCCGTAACCCCCCCCCCCCCCGCCCCCCCCCCTCCCCGCAAAGAATAAAAAAATTATCAAATCAAAAACTTAAAAAACTTGCACCTTACGAAAAAAAATAATAATAATCCTCGGCATACCGGGTTGCTGAGTTTGTCAAAAATTTTAAAACTCGCCAAATCGCTGAAAAATGAAGAAAACTTGCTCTTTAACTATTGCTTACTAACTAAATTTCTCGTAGTGTCTTATATGATCAGAGAGTATGAACGCTACTGTTGGTTACATTGTGCCTTAAAGGTAAACTGACGCGGTTTTGTATTTGACAAAGTACACTTATATCACCTTCATCTAACCTACAGGCTCACGAATATCGATATTATATTTCAGAATACTGCGCCAAGTAGCCGCAAAAGCGCTCTCAAAATAGCGTAAGCCACTCCTTCTCCGCACGTTCGATGACAGGAGGGAATCATGACGTATTATATAGATATCTCACCATTCCCGCGCATTCCGCATGTCTTACTCGAGCAGTCAAACACGATGGACGCGTTCTTTTAAAAGGGACACGCGGCAGGCATTTGAAACTTCTGGGTATGACGTCACACCCAACGTTTGATGTTTTTTTCCCCTTTTTTGTTTATTGACATGTTCGGGTCAAAGTTTGTGATATTCAAATCTATAGGACAAAAAGACGCCAGATTTAATTTTAACTCTTTATTTTCAAAAACCCCATCAGCTTCCATTTAAACGATCATTTTACATCACTGATGTGGCAGTTTAAGTCTGACAGTTGATAGCCTGTTAGGCTCAAACCGTTATATATATGTTAACCTGAAAACACTCAAAATTAGTAGGGAGCGTGTTCAATGCCAAAGTCGAGACAATTATAGAACATTAGCATAGTCGAATATTCAAGATTGGCCTTCCGTTGATAGAGAAGACTTGTCGTTGGATTGAATTCAGGTGGCTATGAGGGCGAGTTGGTTCGTGCTTAAGCAATACGTGAAACAGCGCGCAAAGCAACGAGGACGGGAGAGAAGCACACGGGACGAGCGTCGAGCGTTGTATACGGCGACAAACTAAGGGAGAGGAGAAGACCATAGCGCTCGGGGAGGTCAGAGCGCCGAGTTCCGGTTCGAATGATTAGTGGGTAGACCTAAAGTTAACTGCGCTTGTCTCCACTGCTCTCGTTGAACACGTTCGAATGCGAGAGCCAAACGCCGGACGGCAGCGTTCTGCACTCTAACGCGTTCGATAAGTGCATTGGGAACAAAGGCAGCTAGCTTCATGTATGCCCACTAATCAATCCAGTGAGCGGTTGGAGTTCTGGCGTCCCCGCGCACTCTCGTCAACTCCTCTCCCTCGGTTCCTCGGCGCATTGAGTCAAGAAGCTCGCCATATTTGTTTATCTGTATTGCTTTCTGCGGATTCGCTGCTTTTTTTGTCCAGGTGACCTTCCTGGTCTACATCGACAAACAGATATCGTCGTAATATGAGTTACATTGTATTTGAATCGAAGGGTTGTTAAAAACGTTGAAAACAAATACGTGTACCACATGTTACCTACGACGGGAACGAATAAGAAAAACTGCAGAGCGCGATGCAATTAGTGCGAGTACGTGATCACCATATGTTCATCAAATATGCTTAAAATAACGAACTGAAGGGTTTTCATTCAAGGTCGACTTTAGAAGGATACGCTTATCAGCGTCCCAAATTCGAAGGTAAAGTTTGGTGCTTACCCAAGCGTGCTAATAAGACGGTACAATGACTCGTTGCCGTGATCGTCCTGTCTGTGTAAGTCTTTGCAGGTACGAGATATGAATCACTAAGTAAGGCCTATAGGCCTTACCTGATAAAGTTGGTATACCACAGAAGGGTTTGCGCTCACTGAAGATAAGCAGAGTCACCATATACACTTCGGTTAACATAATAGGCGTTTTCATACCACCTAAAGGGGCATTCATGGGCTTTTCGTAGAGGCTTCTTTTTGATGGCATATCGTTTGGTGGGGTTCTGGGGAAAAATAAACCGTTCTAGATGGCAACACGGCCTAAAAAAAGTCACAGCAATAGAAACACACGGGCACTTTTTTCTCTTGGGGGTGGCCACCCTCGGGCTTCCACCACCTCTATTAATTTTGTCAGGTGAAAATAGTTAGTTTGCGTGGAGATTCCGAACGTTAATAATATTGGTCTTTTTAGGCTGTTATAGTACCTGAAAGTAAAGCCTCAGTTAACAAAAAAACTAATGCGATTCATTCAGTCTCAGAATTTTTCTTGCTGGCTGCATGACGCCCTTTTTTGGGGAAAGACACCGGTTAACGTGGCTAATTATGGCATCATTTTTGAGCATAAGAAACTCCAAAGAGTATAACTTTCAACAATAAAATGTGCTAATTTTCTATATTACCGGTGGTGTACCTGAAGGTTCCGGGTCCTGAAGGTCCTGGCCGTGTCATGCAATCTCAAACCCGGTGTCTGGCGAAAATATATGTAATCAACTAAAAACTAGAAATATTTCAAGACCCTTCTAATGAACAACTCACCCAGGTCTGCATTAAAAGGCAATGCGGAAAGATATCATTTTGAACGTTTCTTTACTTAAAAAGTTTATTACGAATGTGTCAACATCTATTGTAAACTTACCGTTTGTTCTCTTTATCAGGAACTCCGTCGGAAAAGTTCTAGCATTTTTGTGGTTACGATACGCCCCCCAAACTGCGGGTCGCCTAAAACAATATCCAAAAAAATATTTAACGCTCATATATTATATAAAATTTAAAGAGTCTATAGTGTGAGAAACTGATGGAGAGGAGGATATCTGCACGAAAGTACACCAAGTGCCGCGCACTGATTGGAAGCATTAGAGGGTAGACGCGAAATTTAATGTTTGAGAGTGTGAAAAATGCAACCGGGGGCTCTACGTTAAGTCAAGCCCACAAAACGCTGTTTTTTTTTTCTACGCGTGCTTTGTCTCCAGTGTCAGCAAAGCCGCCAGGGGAGACCAACTATATGAAATGCAGTTATTTTTTGTTTATTTTATTCATTTTTACATACTCCAGCCCCAATGCGAGGCTATGGCAGGTTTGGCGATTATATACAGGCAGTCAAGGTATCACAATCAATCACTGTCAAGGGCACGCGGAAATTCTACAGGCTGTAGTGACCGGACGTTTCCTGCTAACAAATTCCAAAGTTCAATGGTGTGAGGAAAAAAAAAAAACTGTATTTAAACATGTCGTAGGTGGATGAAATGGTAAAATATCTAAATCGTGGTGGCTCCATGTTGAAGTTGGCTTTATAACATTTATGTAGTTATCTAAAGAGGCAAAACGTGATGAGCTAATCATAGAATACAACTTCTTTAGACGCCCAGTACCACGACTCTTAGAAAGATGGTTTAGGCCTCACACGTGAAGGTCAGAAGAAGAAGAAAATGTTCGGACATGCGGACGACAAACAAAACGTACTGATTCCTCTTAAATTGATTCAACTTTATTTAAGTCAGATTGTTTGTAAGGAGATCTCTCTTACATATCTCCCTTACTAAGAATCATTCCGAGGGTTTTCAGTATTCATGACACTATTCAAAGGGACGTACACATCTTCCGCTCCTCGTATCGCCGCAAGGAGGTCCAGTGTTTGAAAGATCAATTTGAGAAATTTGCACGTCCCCTGAATTTGCTGCCTGGCTTGATAGTTAAATCAGGTATGTTCTGTTTCTGCGAATGTGGGCAGGGGAATCAGTGTTAAGCAAGTATGACCTAGGTTAATTCGCACTGCTCAGCATCTCTCCTTATCGTAGCAAGTCGACTATCCACACATCTATTCCCTCGTCCAAGTCACTAAGGTCTGTGACCCCATGGTCACAAAACACCCTTTCCCCGCCGGCAAAAAAAACAAAAAAAAAAAACAATGGAAGAAGCGAATTACCGCTTGTTGGATGGCGAAGTTGTTTGGCTTCACGCGTTTTTTGAAGTCTCCTGTTTAGGTAGCCGTTAATTCAGCTGAACGTGGTAGGATGAAGTTTAGATTTCTTCATAATCCTCCAGACGGACGATTTTGGTACCGCTACCTCAGCGCTCACGTCACGCACAACGGCGTGGAGTAAACTGCCATGTAAGTCAAGATCCATGTGCGGAGGTCTTCGCCTTCAAGTGCTAGATTTTTGCCAATCCTTCGTGAATCTTCCAGCCGGCTTCAAGGTCTTGTAGTTTCTGATAATAGGCGCGCGTTTGGTTGAGGCCCAGCTACACCATGTTCGAAAAATGCTGGCAACACTCCCAACACCTTCTGGAAATTAAGCCTGCGCACCCACCCCGTGACCTCATGGTAGCTAGTCCAGTGCGCGTAAAAGCAACAGAGCCGGCGGGGCTTGACAGTGCCGGCTCACAGGCTGAATGGCTAGTAGCATCAAATGGAAATCCTGTGTATCCTTATTTATGCGTCCAAGACGAGGTACTAATTAATATAATAGCAGGTTTTATACCTAGGAGTTCAAATGAAAACTCTGACTTTGAGGCTTCGCCTTTCGAATAAAAGTGAGTAGTCATGATAAATATTCTTGAGAAGACCCTTGCCGCAAATACTTAATCGACCCTTTTGAAAAGGAAGAAACAAGCTTGCAATCATTAATATTTTAGTTTGAACCACCTTCGATGGTCGCCCCAGTACTGCCAGCAATTGGGTTTGCTTGAAATAAAGGGCTCCTGGAAGTGTTGCGCACAGAAAGACGGACAAAGAACTTTATTGACGTCCTGAGAAGCGCCGACCTTTGAGCCGCACCGCGGGCTGCTCCCACATGGGGACGGGGAGGCCTAGCCTCACCGCCGCATCGTGGGCTCTCTGAACAGCAGCCCGGTGTTGCGCACATACGAAAAAAAAAAAAAAAAAACTTACATGTTGATTTTGTAAATACAATTAACACATTTTTATTGTAGTAGTAAGCAAGAATCAATAATTAACTCTGACATTAAAATTATAATATTATGTAAAAAACGATAGAAAAACATGTATTCATATTTCTGCGGCAGACATTGAACTACACTCCTTGCTACGGTTTTGTAAATTTATTTGCAACGAACTGCGTCACAAACGTTGATTACTGAGAACAAACAATAATTTTCTTCTGCAATTCTGATTAGAAAAGGAAATATGAAAGCGCAGTAAATCCTTGTCAAATGCTGTTTGCGGATACCCATGGGCGCTTGGATATTCAGGGCGTGCGCATTTGCGAAATATATGGTTTTCATTGATGCAATTAATATGTTTGCTTTCAAAAACCTTAGCAAAGCATGCTGAAAATATTAAAACTAAAATTATTGAATAATAACTAAAATAGAAAACCTAATACCTCAGAACCTGTGGCTTCTGAACTAGAGTAAGTTTATGTAATAATAATAAACAAAGACTTGCGGTGCATAAAAAATCTTTCAAAACCCTTCGGAAGCCGTAGCTATCCTTTGAGATACTTACCATGTCCACCAGAGAGTGCAGAAAAGAGCGTAGTTGTTTAGAACTACAAACGTTTGCTGAGACACAGTATTTATATAAAAAATACAGGGATAAAACAAAGCTGCGAAGGAGTGTGGCGTACAACATGATAAAACAGCGCACGGGACAATGAGGCAGAGAAAAGGACAGGTAGAACGAAATATTTCAACGCTCTTTTGTTCTACCTGTCCTTTTGTCTCCCTCCGTGTTCTGTGCGCTGTTTTATCATGTTGAAGTACCAATTAACTCAAATTACTACTTTACTACAGTTAGGCATACCTTCGAATAGGTCGTAACTTGGAAGTCTTTTTGGGGTGTTACAACTTTCATCCCAATTCATCGATCGCATCCCAGCTCGGCCGTAGGGAAAAAGAAAACGTCAGCCTTTGGTTCCCTGGTCCATTTTCTCCAACACCTCGGCACACAACACAAGTGTTACGCGCCTCACATTATATGTAAGCACTCTTGTTGACGAGTAAGGAAGTGAAAAGCAAGGCGGGTATTTCGCCTCCGTACATCCAGCGACCTTCCCCGTCGGAAATTTCCTGTCTTGTCTTTCTTTGATTGTGAGACGCATTTTCGCCAACCTCCGCGGTCGTTTCTTCCCCGAAATTTATCAGAAAACTCCCTAGATCTCCCTAGCATTTTTAAAAAAATGTGTTAATTTGCGTCAATATTGAGATTATCGTTATGGACTAGCTTAAGAATATATTCCTGTAGTTGGGTGGCCGTTTAAAGGTTTAATTTGCTTCGTTAAGACCTTTTTACATAAATAAACTTTGTTTCTTTGGCCTTGTTTGGCCCCCCGAAATCGATGTTACCACCGTAGATTACCTCTGGCCCCGAGAATATACAAAGAAGCCTTTTTCCCGCTGCACTCGGCCGGAACGAGGAGGAAAAAGGGAAGGGGCGTGTCTCTAAGGCCCTCTGAAACCCATCAAAAACAATCCCTAGATATTAGCAAATTTCCCTTTGCCCCTAAACGATGACGGAAATCCTTAGATCTCTAAGATTGGCAGCACTGGTGAGACGTCTGGCGCCTGATGAAGTTCGGTCGTCACGTCGCGCTTTTTTTTGTATCTAGTGGTTACAACCTACAACACACATCAACGCCCCTTGAACAAAGACAACGAGAATATCGACGCGAAAAAATCAGCTCTCCCTGGAAATCTCGGGATCATTATCGGCATCGTCACAGGTGCTCGGTGATGAGGACTCACTGCTGGCTCTCGATGCTTGGTATAAACTCCGTGACACTAGTTGCGTGCAGTACAGGCGAAGGCAACTCCAAGCGAGGGGAGAAAGAGCAAGCACTAGGAAGGCTAGGGAGAACCAGAGAATCCTCCTCTCTTTCCTAACGTTCCCAGTGCTCTTCTTTCCTCCCCTTGCTCTATATTGCCTTCCTCTCCCGTCCAGCCTTCCTAGTGCTCTCTCTTTCTTTTTTCGCCTGGTGTTGCCTTCGCTTGCACTGTACACAACTAGCGACACGGAGTATAAGTCACGGTGGGGACTAGGTGCCGCTGACATCTTTAAACGAAGTGGGCACTCTTTAGTTTCTAGAAGGTGCTGCCCTTTCTGGTTTTACTTCCACACCGCACTTTGTGGAAGAACCCATATCGCTCTATTTTTTTTCCTTAAAAAACATTATTGGCGTGTTCAGTGAATATAGACAAATCTGCACCCAACGCAACATCAATTGAATAAAATAACCCACAGAAAGACACGCGCTTACAGGCGACGTTCAAAACAGCAACTAAACAATACTTGTGAAATGCTCATCTCGGTATGATCCAGCCGGAACGCAAAACAATTGGCAAACAGTTAGACTACCGGTAAGGTGAAACACAGCGACAGCTGACGTGGGACGTCGGAGCTGCTAAGGGGTTATTTCGGAGCAGATGGACCTAATGAACGGTACAGGTGCGAGCGCGCAGCATAGAGTCCTCATAGGCGTTTCGTATCAAACAAAGTAATACACCGGACGAACATTCCTTAGCGTTTTGGAACCAATGAGGTTGTATAGACCTTTTCAGCCTACGTGGCATGGGCGCTGCCATTTTGGAATCACGTGACGTGGCCGCCATAAGGTGGCTTCAACTCGTCGTTCCCCTTTCCCCTCCGCGCCTTGCCGAAGGTGTTGCATTCGCGGTTTTCGTCACTTTTCACCGCGTTTCTCGTCTTATTGTAAATCGCTGCCCGATGCTTACATTTACAACTTAATTGCATACCATCATAATGTGCACGGCGACATCTGCAGTTAATTTTGTAACAGATATGTACTATTTTAATCGTCGGCGTACCGGATACGTGTGAGAAGGGAGGAGGTACAAGAATCAGCGTCAGCCCTGGCGCATATTGAGCCCAATTATTTATGACAACTGAAGTTTGCTCAGTGAAAGTGGCGAAATGTTCTAAACAAGTGTAGTGCAATGTATATGTATAACCGCGCATGTAGTATCTTAAGGAATGTGACCAAAATACTCAGCACAGGAAGCTATGTGTGTTTTCTGAAAGTCTCCCAGCCTTGCCTTCATACCAAATTTAATATAGTTGTTTTTGATTATATAGGATATACAAGATATATAGGTAACGAAAATTTAACCCACATTTTATCTAATGCTCGGCATAATGGTAACATCCACATCAGGTGATTTGTTTGTTCACGACATTACACCTTAATCTGCTTGACTTTCGAAATGGTTTTTGTAATATATGTGTTTGCTGGATTTATTTATGAATTTAGAGGAACTGTACACCATGTTCGATCCCATATCTGCTGTCATTATAGGGTGTTGACATTTTTTTAACACAAAATATTATTTATCTATTTTATTTATTTTAATACAAAGACTTCTGTGAAAAAGAAAATCTGTCAGAGGCAGCTTGAGAGTGCCTAGGGCTCACATTATGTTATGCCGGAAAGACGCTATCAATATAGAAATCACCCAATTTCCGCGTTGCTGATCCTAGATCGCATCAGTTTCAAGAGATTTGTTTATACAGGTCCATGAAGTCGTGCCTAGCATCCGACTTCAGCGAAACGTACGGGAGATCACTTCTCTTGGACCCTTTTATTTTATTTGGCAAAGTTTATACATAGACAACTTCTCAGACTTCAACTGAGGGGCCTGTCACTTATCTAATGTGCCAAGCACGTTGTAATGAAATGTCATTAAAACAAATAGCTCATTTTCTAACGCCAACGTTGGGAAATGCTGTTAATAAATACTTTAGCAGGGTCAATAGCTAAAGGAATTTCCCATGCGACTTAGGACGGACTATCGAAGTATTTCTCGAGTACTTAATTATTTTTAAAGAAAACAGCCCGAGACCATATCCCTTATTTCTTAGGATGTCTGCGTTATTATAGGATCCATTTCCAATCTCTAAATTTCACAAAATGTTGGTGTCCGAGAAAATCAGACAGTGAGCAGTCAACTGGCGACTTCATGTGTTTTTCGCGATTCAAGAGGTTTTTGATCAGGTTGTGGACCTGCATTTTTACTATATACATCTACTCACAAGTCTTTTTATTAGTTCATTTTTATGGAAACTAAGGTCAGTGGGTACGGCCGTAGACGATTGAAATCATCCTTGTGCATCATTGTCGTTTCACCGCCGAACCTGATAAAAATTAACGACGAACATGACCAGATGCATCGTAAAGTGTCCGTAAGAAAGTCCGCGAATATGACCCGAAACCATCTTGTGCTTCTCAAATTGGCACAGTACCACAGTTTTATCAGTTGTGTGCTATAACCGGCACATTTGTGTCACAAAATTATGCGAAACTGACGTAACATATAAACACAGTCACGAGCGTGCTGAAACCGAAACCAATCAAATTGAAGCCACCCAATGGCGGCGAGCGCGCCAGCGCCCTCTATCCGCCGGTCGGGTAACTACTGAGATGAAAAGGTCTTTAAAGTAGAGATCATTTGTTGAACATGCTAAACAATTTTATTGGACACAAACGAGGACAGACTTTGGGTAATTGAAAAACACTTCGTAACTAGCTCTCCCAAGTTTGAGATCCAGGGAACAACGAAGCTGGGTGATTCCACGTGATTTCATGCGATGATGGTCCGGGTCATAATTTAGATATTTTTGTAAAAATATATATGAAAGCCATGTTCTTGGGAGGAACATTCAGCTATATATGAACGCCGTGATTTTTTTTTTTTTTTTCGCTGAGATATATAATAGAGAAGCTCGAGGCGTGGAACTGAGAAGATTTCACGGTGCTATTTTGCACAGTCCTCGTTTCCTCATCGAAGCTTTCACATCACCATAACTTTTTAATGCATTTTACAAAAGATATACAACACATACACAAAAACTTAAAAATATCAATAAAATATTTCTATGCTAACAAAATGATCAAACATGGCATAAAAACGCGTTTTAGAGATATATTCAGAATTTTTGCAAATAAACTATCTTTCATAATGCACCACAAAACACGTCAAAATGTGCGTCTTTAAATATTCTTTACGCATATATAAAGATATTATTTTCACCCTTAATTGTCTTCCTGTTATTAACGCATAAATGCAGATGATTTCTCAAAATGTGGCAATATTGGGCGTCGATATATAAAAAAACTCTATGTTTTATTTATTTTTTAAACTCCCCTTGGCACTTTGCAGTGACTTGAACTAACTTGTGATGGCAAAACATTGCGTAACATATGACCTCCAAACGGGAAAAGCTACGACAAAGCTCCACTCGGAGCGAGCCGACGTCTTCGTCATAGCGGCTTTGCCGCACAACACCAAACATTTTGAGCGTTAGTTATAGCATGCATTTTAAATTTTTCGGATTATTTTTTTTTTCCAAAGGGGTGAATATAACTGACGCGAAAAGGGACTTTCAGCTGGAATACCATTACTTACCTTAAAATTCACAAAAACCAAACGGCCCCACTCTGCAAATTCGCTAATTATGCATACATAAGCTTAAACTCTCAGTTGCGCAAGTGGCCATGTATACATCCGGCCTCTCGGCATCTGATGACTTCCACAGATGAGATGCCTAATTCCTCTCAGAGGTTTTACGGTGGTCCACTCCGCTTGCTTCACCGCACGAAACACTCGAATCCGTTCCGCTGACAAGTGGAACATGCAAACATTTGTTCCTTTTTCACGTAGCACTTCCACAAAGTCTTTAGTGGTGACAATTGTTGAGTTGAGTGAAGATCCCAAGTTGGTGAGCGTTGCGTGGTGTTTAAAAACACAATCTACTCCATCACAAGCGCTTTTTCTGTGTCCAGTGACTGAAAAGATCCATCTTGCCGAAGAGTACGGCTTCCGAGACAGTTCGTGCAATTGGAAGCGATTCTTGAAATGCGCCGCCGCTCCGTCTGATGCAAAAATTATTTCAGAAAATACTGGGTAATTTTCATCAACAAACTATTTTATGGCATTTATGGATAGAAGAGCGTGAGCTGGGTCACGTGTGGTGTCATCGCTGACAACGGCAAAGCTTCGCGTGCCTTGCGTGGACGTAACTACACATGTGAAGAGAAACACTTGAGTTGTTTTTCCAATGAAAACTCTGCCCTTCGGTTGGGAAGATTACTGCCCCATTTTTCGCAAAATCGAAGTGGAACGTCACAGCCTTGGTTGGTAAGGCGGTTCTTGTGTCACGTTTCAGGCTTCGATGAAGGTCACTGATGTAAGAATGCCTCATTTACTTTTCGCTTCATGACTTCAATTTTCGCAGGAAGGCGGAAGTGATAATAACCTTTTTGACGAGTTCGCCTGCGTCTCATAACGCGAAACAGATCTCTTCGTCTTCGTCGAGATGGAGCGACTGCAGCGAGAAGCTCTGCGTTTTTGGGCACTTTTCGCAACGGCGCAGGAAGCAATCGTTTTGTGGAGCGCTGCAGAGGTAGATGCGCTTGAGGTCGTCTTCAGTAAATGTCTTCTTGAGGCAGTGGTTATTGCCGTTAAAAGCAACTAAAAATTACGCAATATATGCATGCGCACACCTCGTTCTCGGGACTCTTTTTTACCTATTTTTGTAGTAGGGAATAAAATTTGGAGATGCCTTGTTCTCGATGGGGATGGTCCTTCCTAAACAGCTGGTAAGCTTCCTTAATAGAGCGGGCCATAAACCTTTTTACGACTTTGGTCTTGTTGCCGTTGATCATGGCTTTGACGACGTCCTTTTTTTGGGGGCTTTGAACAGAGCATGCGAGGTCGTCGCGTGTGTAGTATTCAAGTGCAACCCTCACGTCTTCGGCATTCGCCTTTTTCCCCATGTAGGTATCAGGGGTTGCCCATACACCCCCTTTACGCTTCAGGTTTCCTGTTTCATCATTCATGTTGGCACTCGCTTCCGGTACCAGACGCAAAATTTCTTTCTTCAAAATGCTTGGTGGCAGAAGCATGTACAATCGCTTGCGTTCCTAGTGGGAACTGCATGCCTTCAGCGCTTCGCAGGAACGCGTCAAACCACACCGTGCAGTGCTCACAACTGTCTTCGCCGGTTTTCACGTCATAAACGCTTGACAGAGCTCTTTCTTCTAATCGAAAAACTCACTTGAGCTTGTTTTTTCTTCAAAGGCCCTTCGCGCTTTTTTTAAATGGTTTTACGTGGTTTTAATGAGGTTACCGACGGACTAGCAGCACACAAGTTTTGACTCACTTCGGCCAGAATTTCATCAGAGTCCTGGAAAGACGAGTTTTATGTACTCACGTTGTGAGGAGCAGCAATCTCATTCTTGAGGTATTTGTAGCAATGCTGGCATAAAACGTCAGATTCGTTCACGTGTTCGTGAAGCCAGTAGCTTTTCCAACCGCACTTTGTTGAGTGCGGTTGGAAAAGCCGGATGTACACATGGCCACTGGCGCAACTGTGAGTTTTAAGCTTATGTAAGCATAGTTAGTGAATTTGCAGAGTGAAGCCGTTTTGTTTTTGTGAATTGTAAGCTAATTAATGGTATTCCAGCTCAAAGTCCCTTTTCGCGTCAGTTATACTCCCCCCTTATGAAAAAAAAGTTTAAACATAAAATGGATGCCATAACTAACGCTCAAAATGTTTAGTGCTGTGCGGCAAAGCCGCTATGACGAAGACGTCGGCTCGCTCCGAGCGAAGGTTTGTCGTAGCTTTTCCCGTTCGCAGGTCAGATGTTACTCAAAATTTTGCCATCACAGGTTTGTTAAAGTCACTGCAAAGTGCCAAGGGGACTTTAAAAGAAATAAAAGATCCAGTTTTTTTTTTTTTAAATATCGCCGTTCAATCTTGCCACACTTGAAAAGATCAGCTGCATTTCTGCGTTAATAACAAAAAGACAATTAAGCGTGGGCATTATATTTTTACATATTCGTAAAGAATATTTAAAGACGCGCATTTTGATAATTTGTAACGTATCATGAAAGATGATTTATTCGCAAAAAAATTGTGAATATGCCTGCAAAACGCGTTTTTATGCCATGTTTGATTTTTTGGTTTGTATAGAAATATTTCATTGATATTTATACTTTTTTGTGTATGTGTCGTATATCTTCTGTAAATTGTGTTAAAAAGGTTATGGTGCCGCGAAAGCTTCGATGAGGAAATGACGACTGAGCTAATTAGCATCGTGAACTCTTCTACATTTCCACGCCTCCACCTTCTCCATTTTATATCTTAGCGAAAAAAACATGTTACGGCGTTCATATATAGCTGAATGTTCCTCCCAAGAACATGGCTTTCATATATATTTTTAATAAAAAGATCTAAATTATGACCTGCACAATCATTACATGAACTGACGTGGAATCACCCAGCTGCATTTGTACGTATGAACCTTAAACTTGGTGTGGTTGCCGGAAGGGCGCCACGAGAGCGCACGACACGAGAGCGCCGACGGGAAAGCGCGCGACAGGAGAGCGCGCGACAGGAGAGCGCCATTAGAGCGCGCGTCACGAGAGCGCATGTGCGCGCCTTGGGAATGATCGATATTGGAGTCTTCAAAGGCACGCTTTCTCTGATACCGCACTTTTTTGCACGTAAAGTAGTTGCCCAAAATATTGTTCGAGTACTTCGAGTGGACGCACGTGGGCCCCAGCATTAGAAGGAGCTGCTCGCATAGGCCAGCACTTTTCCCGTATGATTTCTAGAGCTGTTACGAACGGGTCTCCGAAGGGCTCCCGAGTACCAACAATCACGTGGAGTCCTAGCACAATGCATTCCAGAAGTCCTTGGTTCTGGATCATCCCGACACGTATAAGCTAGGGCCCGCATTTCAAAGGGATCAGAGCTTGACAGAGCAGAAGCTGGCGGATGTACTTCGTGGAGAGGCTCAAAGGAGCAGCAAGGCCACCTTCGTTCGCGTAGCGAAGAATCTGAGCAAGCTAGTTTAAAAGTACGACCTAAGGTGCATGCTAGACTACCTCCGCGGTGTCTCGCAATCATTCAGGTTTTTTGTTTTTTTATATTATAGAACGACAATCGATAAACAACTATATTTCCGAAACTCCTCTATCTTGCTTCTTCATTTCGAGTTTACGAAAATTGTATTTTTTTAGACTTCCCACAGGTCTGCGTACTGAACCAATAAAATGACGTAAAGCGTTCGATCCGAGAAAACATATGTCTGAAGACTCAAACATCGATCATTCCAAAGGCGCGCACATGCGTTCTCGTGACGCGCGCTCTAATGGCACGCGCTCTCGTGTCGTGCCGCTCTCCCGTCGTGCACTCTAGGTGTCGCGGCGCTCTACTGTCGTGCGCTTTCGTGTCGCGGCGCTTTCCCGTCGCGCGCCCTCCCGTCGGCGCTCTCGTGTCGTGCGCTCTCGTGTCGTACAGCCGTGGTTGCCTGAACGTCTTATGCAATGTTATTGGACACAAACTAACACCATCTTCTGGTCGCTGAAGAATACTTCTAAAATCGCGCCAACAACTTTGAAACCTGCAGCTCCACCTAATTTCACGCCCGTGGTTTTGCCGGCTTAAGACCCACCGAGATTTATTCGTTATAGCGCCCGAAAACCTTTCTGGCATAATTAGCGGAAACGCCTTGTTTTTACTGTTTGCATTATCACCAGTTTAGGTTTCTCTTTCTACGTGCAATCATGGTGTCACGTGACGACGTATTGTCATGTGATGTCTGAATGTCACATGACGTCACACTGTCACGTGACGTCCTGATATCACCTGACATACGATGTCACCTGACGTCAAAAATTCCTGTGGCGTTACTGTGCAATGTGACTTGACATGACGACGTCAGGTCATGGTGTTCATTGACTTCGGGTAGCAGGTGACGTGATGCGCGGCGTGACATCAGAGTTCTGTCGAGCGGCGTGACGTCAATGTGGAATCTTTGGCGAACTGCCGAAAAAGGCCCGCGTGAAATGGAGCGTGGTCGACGGCACGAAACCCGCGAAATGTCCCACTAACTGCTATCGTAGTAAAATCAATAAGATAATGCTAGCGTTCTCTAGCGGCAACTAAAGTCCCTTGATACTTCTTTACAAGTAATGACAACCAATACAAATGACAAGGCACCTTCCGCTGAAACAAAATGGCGGAATTCAGTTCAAAGCTATGATGTGCGCCACGATTCGCTTCCTAAGACCTGCACCGTCACGCAGTTGGTGCTCTTATCTAGGGACTTTAGGTACAACAGCCTAACTGCGTGCACTAGTTATCGCGAGAGACCTGATACGCGTTCTTTTTCCACCTACTCTCTCTTTTTCTTTTCGTGATGTCATGCGTAATTTTAAAAGTGAACGCAAGGCAACCTCTTCACGTTTCGCACATGATAAATATGCAGTGGTGGCATAGTGGGATGTTCGTTATCTTGGTGAGCGAACACGCCAACGGTATGTTACAGCAGTGAGAGTGCACAAATTGTATTTCCGTGAGGTTGAAGAGTTCGCTCAGCTCAATTTCCCTGATTGGTTTGACTGTTGCGCTTCCCATGGCTGCTCCCAAATTAAAAGCTCGTCATTGGGCGAGGTAGATGCACTCCCCTTTTCGAGGTGTCGCGTCAAGATAGCTTAATAACTAATTGCTGCCAAGTTTCTTATACACCTTTTCGCCAATTTTTGAATTTTATTTGACCTTTAAAACCTTAATTGCACATTACAGTTTAATCCAGTAACCAAACGTTTTCAAGTTTTAGTTCGTTTACTACTGATTGTAGAGGCTAATATCTCTGAGTGTATGTATTATCGCTCCTTGCGGAGATGTTACAATATTAATGTTAACGTCATTAGGAAGGAGAAGTTTTATAACAATAACTTTTCTGTTGCTTTCGGTCAAAGTAAAAAGCATTTTTAAACTTGAAATACAGATGAAATATTTTGATACGTACGCTATTGAAATATTTAAATATCTATATGATTTTGCACTAAATGAGGTTGTTTGTTTGTGTTTTTTTTTCAGCTTCGCTTCTCCGGACTGACTGGACCAGTGTTCTTGGACCCCTTTGGGAGAAGGTACAATCTCACGCTGCACGTCCTACAACTAAAAAGAGCAGGACTGGCGTCGGTAAGCAGATTATATTCCGAATATACTAAATGTTCCAGCGAAGACAAAAAAAAAGGATTAGAAAAAAAAACGCTACTCATGCGTTGTATCGGTTTTATGCAAAAATATGGTCGAGGTTTTTCCCGCTCTGCAGCGTGGCATAAGGATTTTTTCTCCGCTTTGTTAACATATATGGGATGGCCATATTCGAATCCATATAAGGTTTTATCAGTTTTTTTAATTAGTATGTCTTTTTGCAATGCCTAGTTTCGCCGTGGTTGGCAGTTTGTTTACGAATTGAGATTCGTTTTACCTCGAAGATTATTTTTGTGACATCCAATAAGACGTTAAAAAACACCCGTCTAACAGCACAGTGTATTCCTGCAGAGTTCGTACTAACTCCACACGCTTCGTAGTGGAACATATATTTTCGGGTAAGAAAAATAATTTCTCAGGGTTAGTAGAAATCTCGTGTCGCCAGAATGACCTCGCCAGAGTGCAATGGGAAGAGGAAAATTACCTTCTATTATGTCCGCGTTCCTTCCTGCAATATTTCTGTCACTCGAAAAAAATAGCTGGCATTCTGTTGAATAAACATAATAAACCCTAGAGAAGGGGAACAAAGGGACAAACGACAAACACTAATCCCAAAACAGCAAACATTTCTGCTTAAATGTTTGCTGTAGTAAATAGGCGTGGAAGGACAAAAAGCGCGCAAAATTTATCACGCAGAGTTGAACATCTTAATCCTTGAATATGTGTCAAGGATGGCATTTGAAGAGGTATGAAAACTGAAGCAAATTAAACATTTAATGGGGCGAACCTATGCCGAAACAATATAGAAAAAGGCTAGCGTCGCAGGCGTTGATGGCGGCGACACAGCTGGATCGAACGCTGGGTCGAGACTGACACCGGCTCGCCGCGCGGAGCACCTTTTGTACACGCCAGTGCCTCTGAAACAATCCGCATAGAAGGTCCGGCGCGTGGAACATTCTAACCTGGAATAAGCAACAGGGTTCTTGAATTTACTAGAACGCGACATTTTCATAACTAACAAATATATACGTCCGTTTCCGGTAATCAAACCGTGGCCCTTTGCGTGCGAGCCAAGCATTCACCGTTCAGTCACGAACGCGCTTTTTTTTTTTAATACAATAACAAGCAACAATTCGCGTCAATGACTGTTAAAAATGCACACCAAGGATTTTGCAGTCCATATTTAAAAGCAAGCATTTCGAGCAGTGCTTTACTCAAGCCAAGCCACTCTGGCTTAAGCTCGCGTGTGGCAAACACACTTTCGACCAGTTCCACGAGTGAAAAGAAATATAAGAGTACTTCTTTGGCTCTGAATTCCGCATGCGCAACTGCCATGCGAGACTGCCAAATGCTATACAGCCTTAAAATTTGCAACATGTCATAGGCACACAACCATCATTTGTCACTTTCAAGCAACGTATGCCAGATGGTGTAAAGCAGAAGGCCTTCTTCAAGGTACGTTAGAGGACATCCCAAAATACAATTGCGTCCAAGCAGAACATGAAAACGTGCTCTCTGGTATCAGCTTGTTTACACAACCTAAACTCCACCATCCATGGCACATCAACACCCTTTCCTCAAAGCAAGCATTTGTAGGTAAAATATTACGGTGCAGTTTAAAGAAAAAAAATCTTTACTGAAGGGGGAGTGCACATACGTTTCACCCGTTTTAGTATTTCACGACCCTCGTTGCAAGCAACACTTTCACAAAGGCGCTGGAAATATACAGCAAGTCACGTTTTAGAGTTTTCTTGCATACCATCGACAAGTAGTCCAACGAGAAGCCAGAAGTAAAAAAATGTAGGCCATCGACAACCTCTTTCTGGATCCCGGAAAGTCCTAATGGCTCGCCGCCACGAGATGACACAAGGAACGATGGCAAATGAGGTGATAATTTTGTTTGGATGAACACGCGTATGAAGGGGTGATTGTGATGGCGTAGAAAAAAGAACAGTGACAACCACTGTCGCACAAACAAATGTGATAACCCTAGTCCTCCGTTACTCATACGATGAAACAGATTATCACGCCTCATATGCCCCCGAGACGATTCCCAGATAAAAGTTGCAACCACGCGATGAAGCTTTTGCACATTCATACGAGCACAATGAATGACTTGCAACACGTACCATAAATTGACAATAAGAAAAACATTACAGACAGTCGCACGGGTGAAAATGGACAGGTCACGCATTTTCCAGCGAGAAGCGCGCCTGTCGAGGTCAGTGGCGACACCCGACCGGCAGTGTTTGTTTTCGCAATAGCAATTGAATGGCACGGCAAGTTATTGGCAGGGTTCGAAATCCCCGCTAACGCCTTCATACTCTGAAGTCATTGTGTCCCTCGCCGCACGCTAAAAACCACGGCTCTTAGACCAGTTGACGACCGCGCTTGTGGCCTCATAAAAATAACCCAAACTAACTGCTGCGCTGACGCTCTGCTTATCTAGACAAAAACCGCAACGTCGTCTGCGCAGCTTATACCTTTAACTTGAGCACAACCCAAAATAAACCTCAGACACTGTTCGCTGTTGAACAAGCTAAAACAGAAATGTTCCAAGTATGCATTGAAAAATAAAGGCGACAAACGGCATCCCTGCCTGACAGAGGAATGAACACTTATTGCTTCCTTCAGTTAAATGCTTGTTAACTCTAAGACTTGTCGTACAGTCCTTGTAAGCCATTTTGGAACCCTCAAAGATAACTGAACCAACATTGACTCGATCTAGAACGTCAAGAAGTACGTCGTGTTTACCACGATCGAAAGCTCTGTCGTGATCAATCTGAAGTATGGGAACTTGGTCTATGCTGTCATGACATGCCTCTAAACCAGTACGTGCCACATTAATGTTTGTCGTTATGGGGCAGCCCTGTATGCCAGAGGTCTGCTGTTCACCTACAATTTTACGGGTAACGCCCTGAAAACGTCGTGCTAAGATTTTCGCAAAGATCTTGTAGTCCACGTTACACAGCGTTATAGTTCGGTAACCTGTGACATTCCGTAGCTTATCGGGATCCTGACGTTTGGGGAATAAAACAGTGTACGCTCGTGTGGACGAAAGTGATAGCGTTTTACGTTTATTCGCTTCAGAAAAACAACGCAAAAAAGTATCTACAGTGCTTTTGAAGTTAAAAAAAAAAAAGAACTGCGCCCCTAAACGCTCTGGGCCCGGCGTCTTTGAGTTGCACAGGTCGGCAAAGGCCCTTTCTATCTCCTATGTTATGATAGCGTTCTCGAGCCTTTCCTGCTCCTCTCGGTCGAGCTGAAGAAAAGGACTCAAGTAGTCTCTCGCACGCGGGGTCTTTCCTTCCTTCGACTTGGCTATCGAAGACCTGCTGATAACACACTTCGGCAAACCATACTCATGGGAGCCCTCATTCACCCTCACTCATCCTCATCTTCACAGGTGAGGGGAGGGTGAGTGAGTTTCTGAACCAAGAAAATTCTTGAGTGTTAGGGTGAGTGAGGACCATGAGTGCGTGAGGGCTATGAGTGCGTGAAGACCGTGACGGCGGTGAGCGCGTGAGGGGCGTGAGGGCCGTGAGGTTCAGTGAGGGTGAGTGAAGAAACAAAAGTGAGTGTGACTGTGAGGATTAGGGCGAGTGAGGAGCTGAGGGTGAGTGTAGCTGTGACGGTGAGTGTGAGTGAGGGGCTTAGGTGAGTGTGGCTGTGAAAGTTAGGATGAGTGAGGGCGAACTCTGGCTGATAGTGCTCGACGAAAACTTTTTCAACCCTACATATGCTCGAGGTGCTGATTCCCCGGTACTCCATTTTCCCAATCTCGTTACGTAGCGCGTACGTCTCATCAGCCAAGGCGCGTCTCGTCGGTCGCTCTCCGAACAAACACTTTTCCGAGCGAGATCGGACTACTGCACTCCGGTACTGTTCAGGTCTCGACAGTACTCTCAAGTCGGCGATTCAGCTGCTTTCATCGCGTTTGAGCCACAAATGCTGTTATTTTAAACTCTTGCTTGAAGTGTTCCCACGTCTAAAAAACGTCGTCCCCCGTTTGTTCACGCGAACTTTGGAAAATGCTGCCTACTGCTTCTAAGAACGTTTCATCACTCAGCACAGCAGCTTTAAGTTAAGTTTTGTAAGTTTCCAGTTAAACAGCTTCGATGGCGCCCTGTCACCGATAGTTGTTGATACGAACAATGGTCCGAAAAAGAAAAAAAAGACGTGACGCTGTACCTCCAAAGCATGGTTGCTACTGAAGCCGACACGTACACTCGATCTAATCGCACGTGCGAGTTTGCTTGGAAATGTTTGAAACGAATCTCTGGCGTTTCGTTCCTCACGGTTCCGGCAGCTACCAGATCAAAATCCTCGAGGAGCTCGCATAAGATGGCAACACTTTTATCAACTCGCCGCTGGTGCGGCGACCTATCTGCTGCTGTCGGGACGCGGTTAAAATCACCTACAAAAACAACGGTCTTCTCGCATTCTACAAAACGGCGTCAGGCAAAAAAAAAAAAAAAGATCCGTTCTTTTATTGTGTTGGGGAGCACAAAAATAAACCGCCAGCGAACTGTTCCAGCATAAAAATCGCACAGAATGAAACGCCCTTTATCGGCAGTCATGACGCTCAGGTTCGACAAGGGCAAGTACTTCCTCAAGAATAAAAAACAAGCTCCCGAAACACCGACAGCATAGGAAACGCAAACTTCATACGTAAGTAAAAATGGTTTCAGTGCGTTGGCTACCTGCTCCTATAAGCCATCTTGGTTTCTTGCACCGCTAAGATTTCGGGTCCATCCTTAAATAGCAAACGTCGTACTTGGCACTGTTTCTTGCCCGAGATAAGACCGCAAATATTTAGCGTTGCTACTTTGATGGCGGTATCGAACGTACAAATAGCAGAGAGTCACTACGCAGCACTTGCCTTCACGATTTTTTGAAGTCCTCGAAACCTTGTCTTGTCCATGACGAGGCTGCCTTCGGGAGCCTTCTTCGCCGGCGGGGGACCGGCGGTCAGTAGGACCGCAATGGCCTCGGTCGACATCATCACAGGGGGTGGGGGTACCAGTGTGTTGCATAGGGACAGCAAGTGTAGACCTTTCGACGTCTACTGCGGCGGTTACTTGCAGTGAGGCGTCGTCTCCGCCAGGGAGCCCCTGTTGCTTTGCAGACGGTGGGACGTCGCGCTGCAGTCCTCAGAGGGCCAGCTCTGCCTCGTCAACCTCTATGCTCAGCGGCGACAACTCGTCCGTCTCAGTTCAGCCGGTGACACGGGCGTACGTCTTGGCGCACTCTTCCCTGCCGTGTCCAAAGCGGTTGCACCCGAGCACTTCGGTGCATGGCAATCGCGTTTGATGTGCCTGGCGCGGTTACAACGCAGAGACTGGCGCGTGTCGTGGGATGACGATGAGGACGTTCCTCAGCGTCATGCAGACGATGCGCGTGGTCGACTCGATGGCCTCGAATCCCTTAACGCGCCACTTCTCGCGGGAGACTTCGACAACTTTGCCATAAGGCCCAATATGTTTACTCGTCGGGCACCGGTCAGGGGACTCAGTGCACCCGAAGGCGTACTTCGGTGGAACACGGGTCGATTATGATGCACCGCAGTCTTTTCACGCTCAGTTCCTTTGCATTCAACAGTCTTTCCTTGGCGTCCGGCGTCCGAAGCGTGGCCATTCAAACATGGTTTATCTGGTCCACGCCTAACGAGGCGTTGTGAGACAACACAGCGATTCGCTTTAGTTCCTGGCGAAAGTCTTCTATTCGATATGGGCGCTCCTTGAGGTCGCAGTGAAGCAGCACCGTGCTTAAACATGTTTACCCAGTGGGTACAGAAGGCAGGACAATCGTCTACTCTTCCGAAGAAGTGCCAGCAAGAGACAAGGAACCATTGCCGGCAAGGGCCGCTATCGCCGCTCCATCGCAGCTAGCCATCCTGCGACAGGCTTGAGCGAGCACACAAGCAGACTTCCCGCCACGGACGCGCTCGCTCAGAGACACGTGTGTCATTATTCCCCCTTTCAAAAAAGCATCCTCTTGATGCACCGAAACAAAACAGATCAAATCGAAAAAAAGAAGGGGAAACTTTGGAGGGTAAAACGTGGTCCTATCGAGCGCCGTACGGGATCACAGTACGACTTGGGGTGCACGATGTGGACGACTTCAGGTCATGATGGGCAGCGTGATAATGTTCTTGTTCCGACGGGCATCCCTTCCTAGTTCAGATCACCAAGTCCGCGAAGTGCCTTGTAGGGTCCAAAGTACAGTTTCACGAGTTTCTCACTGAGACCGTGGCGGCGAATCGGTATCCACACCCATATCGTGTTTGCGGCTTGGAAGTGGGCGCTGCGACTACGAAGGTTTTATCGGCGAGCTTCAACATGTTGCTTACCCTGAAGTCGGAGTCTGGCGAGCTGCCGAGCCCCCTCGGCTCGTTGAGTTATCAACTTGATGTCGTCGGTTTCGTCGTTTGCTGGGTCGTGAGGTAGCATTGCCTGGAGCATCGTTGTGACCTTTCTGCCGTGTGCCAGCTTGAGTGATGTAACTTCGGGGGTTTCTTGGACTGCCGTGTTGCAAGCAAAGGTCACATACGTCAACACTATGTCCCACGTCTTGTGCTCTACGTCGACGTACATAGAGGTCACATAAAATTGAAAGAATAAAGCACGGAGGACAAGCACAGGACAACCACGTGCTTGTCCTCCGTGTTTTATTCTCTCAATTTTATGTATTCATGTTCAACCCGCTCGCCTTTACCAGTCCAATGGAGGTCACGTTGGTGATAGTTTTGTTTATCGTTTCTCTTAGTCCATTTGTCTGCGGATGGTACGCAGTGGTTCGACGGTGGCTGGTGCTACTGAGATCAAGGATTTCTTGCGTCAGATTGGCCATGAACGATGACCCCGATCTGTAATGAGGAGTTGAGGAGCGCCATGTCGTAGGACCATGGACTCGAAGAAGAACTTGGTGACTTCCACAGCAGTTCCAGACGGACGGGCGTTTCTCTCGGCGTGTCGTGACAGATAATCAGTGTCCGCGGTTATGCAACGGTTTCCTAGTGTCGACTACGGAAAAGGGCCAAGTAGAATCATTTCTATCTGCTGGAAGGGTGCAGTTGGCGGAGGAATTGACTGCAGGAGGCCTGCCGGCTTCTTCAGAGGTTTCTTGCGTCGCTGGCACTCGTGGCATGACCGTGCGTAGAGGTGAATGGTTTTGGGAAGCATGCGCCAATAATACTTTACACGAATACCGGCCAGTGTCCGGCTGCAGCCAAAATGTCCTGATATCGGGTCGTCGTGACGTGCTTGAAGTATATCCTCTCAAAGGTCGGTCGGAATTACCAGCAGCCACGGCAAGTTGTTGTCCCCGAAGTTCTCTTTGTAGAGTATAACCTGTCGTATCGCGAAGGTAGGCAAGAATCGTGACAAAACACTTGGCATGAAAATCTCGCGCCCTTCCAGGTGATCTATTAGTGCGCTCAGCTCAAGATCGCCTCGTTGACGTTGTGCCATGTCGTCGGTGTTCACTGCGCCTAGGAACAGCTCGTCGTCATCGTTCGCTACTGCCGGAAGTTCTCTCGACAGGGGCTCTGGCAGTCGGCGTCGCTGAGCTTGCGGCCTGACTTGTAGACGATAGCCATGTTGAGACCATGTAGCCAGAAACTCCATCAAGCGAGGCACCCTGAACTGTCGTTGAGGTTCGCAAGCCAGCAGAGCGAGTGGTGATCTGTGACTACACGGAACGGACTCCTCTACAAGTACGGGCGAACATCGTGATTGCCCAGACGACCGCAAGACATTCTTTTTCGATCGTGGACTGATTTCACTCCGTCTTGGACACTATCTGACTTACGTAGGCGATGACTCGCTCGTGTCTTTCTTTCGCTTGAACCAGTACCGCTCCAAGACCTGCGTTAATAGCGTCTGTATGAATATTGGTTTTCGCACCCTGATCAAATTGTCCAAGAACGGGAGGTGTCTGGAGTTTTCGCTTCAGCTCGTCGAATGACCACTGCTGGTCCTCAGCCCATTCGAAATTCTCGGCGTCCTTCGTGAGGTTTATGAGCAGTGCGGAAATATTTTCGAAATCTCGAACGAAGCGCCGATAGTAGGTACATAGTCCAAGCAATCTTCGCACAGCCTTCTTGTCTGTCTGAGGTGAAAATTCCATGATTGTGTAGTCTTCTCTGGGACAGGGTGAACGCCTTCCTTACTAACCACGTGGCCTAAGAACTTCAGTTTGTCATAGGCGAACCGGCACTTCCGCGGCTTGAGGGTGAGTCCTGCGGTCTGGATAGCTTGGAGAACAACTCGGAGTCGTCGCAAGGGCTCGTCGAAGTCGCTTGAAAACACTACGACGTCGTCAAGGTAGATGACGTCGTAGTGTTTTCAAGCGGAAAATATTTGTACCAGACATAACTGGAGCTCTTATCTTACTGGCGTCACTACCCTAACATTTAAACGTCCTGATTACCTGAAGTGTGATATGCTTGTTTTGCATCGAATTGTGTTTTTATTAACAGAACATTTAAAGGAAACGTATAATTACGGTGTATGTTACTCTAAGATTAAAAGCAAATTTCGAAAGTTTACTTGAAGTAAAACAATAATTCATTCGGAATTACGATATGGACCGAGGAGGAAATAAGGGAGCTAGTATAAGATAGCAATTAGGAGGGTACTTACAGAAATTAACTGCTCAAGAACTTTTTTTTTTCAAATGTATTTGGCTTTTACTTTTGAATGTGGTTTATTTAGCCTGATATCAAAACAGATCATCAACGTTGATAGACAGTAAAGCCAGTAAACTATTTTCTGGACAATAAAATATCTTATTGATCGCACATTTACAGCTTGTGCATATCGACAGGAATATTTCCGGTGCGTATGCAAGTAGCCAAGGTTTCTGTTTTGCAGAAGAAGGGAGATAGGAATGAAATTAGTAACTAGACCTGTGTCAATACTACCAGTATTTTCAAAGTGACCTGAAAAAGTAATTCATAACCGCTTGTCTAGCTTTTGACAAACATAAGCTAATAACGAGATCCCAGTTTGAATTTAGAAAGAATCAATCATCTGAACTTGACTTACTCGAAGAGGAAGAATTTATTTTAAGAAATCTTGAGAAACGAAAACTAATGCTTGGTATTTACGTTGACTTTCCGATGGATTTTTTTTTTTTTTTAAATCATGAACTATTATTGAAAAAGCTGGAATATTATAGAATTCGCGAACAAGCTTTAACTCTTCTTCAATCCTACCTTGGAAACCGTAACAATACGTTTCTTGTAGTAATTTCATCTCCACAATAAAATTGGTAATATCCGGTGTACCTCAAGGTGGTATTTTAGGACCTCTTCTTTCTAACGTTTCTGTCAATGATAATGTGAGTATTGACCAGGCCACTCAATTTGTTATACATGCTGACGATGCGATCCTTCTTTTTACTGCTGATGAGGCACATCAAACTATATCTATGGCCAACACAGTACTAGATAAATTAGGAATATGGACCGATAAAAACGCTTTAAAAATAAATGCCAATAAAACAAAGGCCATAATATTTAGGCCAAAAAATAAAATTATTGCTCCATTAGGACGCATTTACATGAACACGGTAAATATTGAATTGGTTGAATCTTTAAAAATGCTTGGCGTTGTGTTTTCGCAAAACATGACATGGGACCATCATATTGAGTATTTAAAAAATAAATGATCAAAGGTTGTAGGTCTGGCATGTCGAAATCTATATATCTTTCCGAGCTCAGTTAGAGTATTACTATATAAATCTCAATGTTTGCTCATCTAAATTTTTGCCACTTGGTTTGGCGTAAAACCACGGCAACGAATCTTAAGATAATACTCTTACTCTGAAAACGAATGTTAAGTACAATTGCAAATGTGCCGTTCTGCTCGCATACAGAAAACCTGTTCAAAATGTACAACATACTAAGCATCAACAACATTTATAATTATAGGCTTTCTGCAAAGTATAAGCATGTATTGTTCATTAACCATACTAACATAATTGGACTATCTGGTGTAAACCAATGCGTTCTGAATAATGAATTTCGCAACCCTTTATACTATAATATACCTACATGTCGATTAAACCTAGGAAGAGAAATGTTATCCTACAAAACACCTAAACTGATTAATTGTTTTATTCTCCGTGATGTTAACTTCGATGCCATCAAAATGAAAGAGTTGCGTGCGTTGATGTGCCATTTCGTTAAAGCCGACTGATTCTTTTGGTGTGCGTGTGTGTGTTTTATTTCTCTCTCGCCCTGTCACGGCTGTAGATTGCAATTTGGGGGCCGAGAGCTCGTCAAGCCGTTTCGTGCGGCTTTTTTTCTCGGCCTCTACCTTTGTAAGTAGAAAATAAGGATGTTATTATTATTAATATGTTGAGATAATATTTCGCTCTTCACAACTTGTTGGCAGATCTAGTGCGTGTAGACTCTACGAAAATAAAGCAAAAAATAAACGCCGGAAAGCCGTGCGTTTGAAGAGAAGTCAAAGTGTGACTCGCCTTTACTACGTTCACGTGACCGTAACGGGGTTTAAACCAATTCATACTAAGGTTCCGCCGAGCGGAAACCGTGATTTGTTTTGTGGGCTCTGGTGCCTATACCTAGTAAACTTTTACGGTTTGGTGCCGGCAGCCAGTCAAACTCAGAAGCGGTCAGTTAGGGGACGACACGGCGGTTCCTCAGGTGAAATATCAAAATGAAGCTGATATCACGCCGGTCGCCTTAATGAAATTGCTTTGTTATGCGCTTACCTGCTCTTTCATTTACTTTGCGAAGGCTTTCACGTTACATTTTCCAGGTTTTGATTATATCTCATAAAAAAGGTCTGTGTTCATCAGACCTTTTTGAACTGTCACTGATGACGAGGCGTCATCAGTGACAGTTCCGTGTTTGGCGACTCCCATCCGGCGATCCTTCTAGGGTGCGGCAGAAGAGTCGCAAAGCTAGTCAAGGATTTTGAGCAGTTCGTGCCTCCGCCTTGATGAATGCTTCGGCTCAGCATTGAGCTCATGCCGCCTCATAATCAGGACAACCTTGATGATTCTGCCTGCGCGACAGACTCAGTTAAGTTGATAAATACTTCAATAACCCTACCGTTCTCTTTGCCAGGCGTTGTGGCTCGCCTAGAAAATTAGTTATGGGAAACGGTGCAGACAACTTGAAGTTTCGTAACGCATCGTGCTATAAAATGTTCTCTTCAGGGGCACTACCTTTAAGAAATTCCACTCCGCCTGTAGAGGCGTTAGTCTCGACAAGCACACCAACACTTGACCGAATTGAATGACTCCCGCCCTCAGCAAGGAGTGGGACTGCGCCTGACGCCGCTCTTGAATCTTCATGTGTTGCGTTCATTTTCTCAAAGATTACAAACTTTTAAAGCAAGGTCGCTAACAGTGCCTTATTTGCGCAGAACTTGTGTGCCAAATATAAAGACACTCGCACCTTTATGCTGAAAGACGGCGCCTTGACATTTCGAAGGCCACAAGAGAGCCTCGTGTAGACGAATGCGCTGCTTCGGGGCCCTCAAGAGCAGCCTCGAGGTGGTGCGGGACCATTAAAGAGGCGTCGTTACCAGGCGTGCCGTCGTTAGATAGAAGCTTCCCGACGGCACGTCGGAGAGCCCCTCGTCTAACGACGCCACACATTTTACCACACGTTTGCAGAGTCTCCAGGTGTTGCAGCGACTAGTTTTCCCGACGAGACTGTGATGACACACTTTCTGGGTGAAACTATCAAAGGCGTGATTCTAGATGAGGAGACTGTGAACGAAACACCAGTTGCCCTGTTGGCAGGCGGAAATGTAATCGTCGAGATAGTCCCAGTTGTCCGGTGGTCGCCCTTTAAGTCGTAGCTGGTGCACTTTCTGCGTTAACCCTCGTAGCAACATCTGGCGATGAGGAGAACTTCCCTCTACGTAGTTGAGCTGTCAACATTGAGCTTAGCAATATATCGGTGAGCATCTTACGGGAAATGTTTCTTTCAAATGTTTATTTCGAGCCTAATTGTCCGAAATAAGCGCTAAAATCTCTTGAATCGATGTTTTCTTTCGCGTTTATTTCAGTGATGCTTTAACGTTCTTTGTATGTTCTCACTATTGTGTAAATTGTATCAAAATGCTACTTATCTTGTATAGTGTTAGTTATTCTTTTGTAATGTTTCTCCAACATGTAGTACACATGTCATGTTTTATTTCTGTATAATTTCTTTTGGTGCCTGCATCGCGACTGCTGGTTTAGGTGGCTCGGGGCTCGTCAAGCTGTTTTTCACAGCTTTTTCCCGTGTCACCTTTTCAACATATTTGTGTTGGAAAAAATAAAGGTACTATTATTATTATAACAGTACAAACACAGGGCCGGAGGGGGGTTAGTTGCAGTGCTGTGTTTGAATTACATGCTGCCAAAATGTGCTTGTGGCTTCGCGCTGCGCGACCTTCAAGTAGAGCGTGCTCTATCTGATGTGCGTTAGCATGAGTGCCGAACGGGAACGGAACCGAATAAAAAACCGGAACCGAACCGTTATTTTTAGCAGAACCGGAACTGAGCCGAAACAATATATATATATATATCGGTAACCGGTTCAAAATGGTTCACGATATTTGTTTTAGAGCGCAGCTCTTAGACACCCGTTTCCGGCTTGAGCGGCGTCGCCGTCGCCGTCGGCGTAACCGCGCGGTGCATTATGGGTACATTTTTCCGAAGGGACCCGATGTCCTCCCGAAGGACCTCGGGTTCCTTCGGGAGGACCTCGGGAGGACCTCGGGTTCCTTCGGGAGGATCTCGGGTTTCTTCGGGAGGACGTAAGGTCACGTGACCCCCAGACCACGTGGCCCCAGGTCACGTGACCGCCCAGGCCACGTGACCCGCCCCCGAGGTCACATGGCCCCCAGGTCACGTGACCCCCTCCCAAGGTCACGTGACCCCCCATCCCAGATCACGTGACTCCCCCGTGCCTTACCCTCCTCCTCAAGAGCTGCGCCCTAATTTGGCGTTACAGGGAGTTGTAAACGGCTTTCATTTTTTGTTACCTTATAAAATAATATTTGACAACACAAAAACTGGCAGCCAGCTGTTTTTCTCTGCACTGATCGAATCGTAATATATAGAGAACATCAATGTGTAAGAAATTCTGGGTTTTTGATGCGCTTTTTGATTGGCGCTATGATTAATCATATGCCACGTGGTCACAAAACGTCATGGCGTCAAGACAAGTTGTAAAGTACTGTCACGTAACGTGGCCCCATGATGTCACGTGACTGACTGCGCCAAGTCGGTTTATATTCTGAATACCACTAGATTCATTGGCGTTGTTGACGCCGTGACGTCACATGACATCACAACTTATCACCGCCAGTCACGTGACACTGTGACGCACTTGACTGTCATGCCCTCGAGCAGAGTACTGGTGTTCATGGCAGTCAGCATCACGAAACATTCTGGTAATGGCTCGTGTTCAATCAAAGATGAAAATTGCCGAACTCTAACAATATCTGAAGGTGAGCCCATGCTTTATGCTTTGCCAATCCCAGCGCAGGACTCTGATGAACACGGACGGTATATAATTAGCGTCAGATCACGTGGCTGCGTAGTTTAATTGCGAATTAAGAAGAAAGCTATTTCTTTTCTTTATGTTTTATGTCTCTTTGCGCGGAAAGGAAATCTAATGGGTGCTTTTGCAAGTTGTAAATGTCAGGGATTAGTTCTTACCGGGATTTGGTAAAAGTACAAATATTGTAGCGCGTCCCATTTTACATGTACTCGTCAATGAGGCACCCAAACATGCTTTCGTTGTTGCTAAACCGCCTCAGGAAGCTGTCCCTGAAAATAGTAGCATTGAAAGGGCTAAATGTGACCTATCTATTATACGTTACATAGAACTACAAGTGTGTACGGGAGGGATACCCGAAAAACAAGATCCTAGTGGCCTCAGAGGGACAGCCGAACGTTGAAGGCCCATCTAAGTCTCACCGGTGTGTGGTTCTCAATTTATTTTCTAGGCTTCGTTTAAACTTTACACTTTTTGGATGCGAAATAAAAGTCATGGAGGATTAATGCTGACAAGTGACAGAAATAGTATCGTCGAATTAACACCCCCAAACGGAGTAGTGAGTACCTCCTGAATGAAAAGTGTTGGAGGAGCAACGAAAGGAAAAAAAAAAACAAGGGGAGGGGGGGGGAGAGTGGTTGTTTTAAAAACATACTGTGTTGTAAATGTTTCTCTTCCCCGCATCTTTGACACAGACCGGAAAACGTTGCCCTGAAGACTACTTCGTTTGCAAAAGCACTCTTGCCAGAAAGCGCGTTTTTGTGGTAGCAGACGCTCGCAGATACATGGCTTGCACTGAGGGCGAACCTCCTGCTGCGTGCATTTCGCACCCCCAGATTTCATTTTCTCAGCAAGAATAAATCGCAATGACCACCAGCATAGAGTGATATGACGTCACGTACAAACCCTGCTAAACAGTTGTGTTTTCCGGTAAAATGCAATGTTGGCAACACTTGCACGATTATATGTCCAAATTGTAACGTTGTGCAGTACATATAGCAATCTCGCGATGATATACGGCTGCCTCATAAAATGTTAAAGCGCATGACTGATAGAGCACAGAGTTGTAAAGTAAGGGCCCAAGACAAGTGCATGTAAAATCGGCTTCCAGACAAGTGCATTAATCGGCTTTCAGAGGCAGTATTTCAGGAAGTTTCGACTTCATTCAAGCTATTCCAGAATATGATTTTTCATGGGAGTATAATAACCTTCATCTGTCCTCCGCGGATTTTATGTTATTATGAATATCATTTCATCTTTGTGTATGACTTTTTGCAAGAAGGCATCGTGTATGGGAGTCTTTTGAAGATTACCATTTATTGAAAATATCGTAAGGGTGCAGGCAAGCTGGTGTATATTAACCATGTTAGATTAGCCTTAGACTGGGATAGAGAAAAACACCACAATATAGAAGAAGCAGAAAAAGATAGGACGACGTTCTGTCTATTTTTTCTTTCTCTCTGCGAAGTGTAGTTTATTAACCTTCAGACCTATCATGTGAGCACAATTTCCTTTTTTTTTTGTTTGGCATATCCCGCTACCTATGTTTAATGCTGCCAAATAGCGAACAAAAACATCTCATTTCCGCCGATTGGCTCAACAGCTGGGGAACTTTGAGTGCTCTATTCCCATGTCTGTCTCAAACGGTTACGTGAACTTCATGCAGCCAATTATATTGATGATGATTGAAATATATTTGATTACTGACTGAAGATCTGACAACAAATATAAGGGGCCAACAATTTTAAATGTATACCTCATAACTGCAAGGTTTTGTGTTTTCGGATAAATCCGATAAACTCCGAAAAGCGCGTGGCGGTAAAAGTTCTCGAGAATTCAGATTTATCAGAAAAAGGGAATATTTTTTTCAATAAAGTTTGGCAGAGTACAGAGTAGAGTTAATAAAAAGGCCAATTAATTTATTTTTTATTTTTTTATCTTGTATTATTGAATAACGTTTTCCTGTTTATTTCGTCAAGGTTCGTTCAGTATACGCTAAAAAAATGCATGCGCGTCTACTTACACGCAAAACACTCAAATAGCCAATCTCTGCGATCTACGAAATCAGCTCAGCGAATGATGAGGCAGAACATCCGTTTAGACGTAAAAATGAAGTCTGCGCTGTGGCATTAGTCATTGCAAGCATGATGCTTTGCATTGCGTAATGCCACAGCGCATACTTCATTTTGATGTTAAACAGATGCTCCGCCCTATCATTCGCTGAGCTGATTTCGTAGGCCACAGAGATTGGCTCTTCGAGTGTTTTGCGGGTAGGTAGACGCGCAGGCATTTTTAAGAGAGGGCAATGTACTTGTGGACCACGAGAAAAGCCACTGTTCCGGTTTCCAGCTTGGACCATACTCTTTGTGCTCCTTAGAGATTAGGAGGGGTTATCTTTTTGTCAAAGTGAAAGATTTGCACCATAAAGTTATTATAAAAAACGCCAGAGGTTCAGCTGGCGCAAGTGTCTACGGGACTTCCGGTTGCAAACTGAAGCAAATTGCAACCAGCCTACTTCTCCAGTGTTCCCGTGTATTCACATGGGAAAACGTACATGCTATTTTTCTCTTCGCCAGGGAATAATAGAAATCAGCGTTGCTTTTTTTTTACTCGTAACGGGTACTATGTAGCTTTATTAACATTATAAAAGTGTAATTTATTAAGTTAACGTTTTTTTTAGTATTACTGAGCGATGTTTAAGTAGGCAAAAGTTACTCGTTTCACGGCGGAAATATTTCGTATAGCCAAAACAACCCTGAACATATATGATCGAATTAGCGGTTCAAACCGGTTCGAACCGGCTCGAACCAGTTTGCTTCGTTATATTTGGTCCCCGAAACTAAACCGTAAATGAACCTAAATCCGTGAAACTGAACCGAACCGAACCGATTAAAGTTTCAGCTTGACACTCTGACTGTAGCATCATTCACTTGTTTATTCCTCTCCACTACAATGCCCTTGCGGGCACTGCGGGCCGGGTACCTGAAATGAATAATGAAAGATTAATCAGCGTGACAGGATTACTCCGCAACGACAATTGCAAGTAAGTATACGTAGAAAGGTGAGCGTGAGCAGGCCACGTCCGCCTCTTGTGAGAGATTCCTTTCAGTTAGGCAAAGGTGGAGCTCCCCCTGTAGCTAACTAGTGAAAACGCATGTTTATTCCCAAGTGGGATGTGTGGACGTTCCAGGTGACGTTCTGCTTTTCGGGTTTGTTTAAAAATGTTCAAAAAGTTTTGTTGAACGTGATGGTATAACCTAAAAAAGGGTGCCTCAAACGCCGTATAAGCCATTTTTCTTTGTCACGCCTACAGTGTTTTGTCTTCCAGCCCAGTCTCGGCGTATACCATCACACTCAACATTCGCAAAGTCGCCTGCACTTGAAGCATTTTCTTGTTATTTGAGATTTATGTTGCAAAATAAGGTAATGGGTAATTATTTTAGATCATGCCGCTTGCCTAGTATATGTAGGTTATGTGGTCATTAAAATTCATAGTAATGTTTATTTTTTTCCCCTATTACGTGTGACCACTAACGTATCGCTCGCACTCCCCACTCACGTTTCGTTAATAATTACGGTAAGGTTCAATATCTTTGAAGCGTAAATCTCCAAGAATTGGAAATAGTTTTCATATTTTTACGTTCCCCGAATTCTAAAGGATCAAATGTACCTCATAAAGATTGCAAAATGTTTTTAAACGCGAGATATACAAAAATGAGGTACTTTTGAAAGATATTTTATCATATGTGAACATTGACGTCAGTTGTTTTTTAACACCAACTTTTATGCAATGTTTTTTTTTGTATAAGGTGCTTGGCGGATTAGTATATCAACTATTGACGCTCTCAATTGTTTTTTTTTTTTTTACGTTTGGCGGATTTAAATATTGTTCAGCGAGGCACCGCGTGCTATCTAGAATGTTTTATGCATTACAAATATTTGAAAATGTATACTTTCGCTACTGGCCGGACGTTAATAGAGCGTCCATGTGATTCTGGCTTAAACGAGAGCGCGCTGTTTTGCCTTTTATGTCAGAGGACCGGAGTAACATCCCGGGCGATGCCAACACTTGGTGCCCCTTGCTGACGGCACCGTCGACGCCGGCATCGCAGACACGATCGATCCTTTAGTTGACACGGGAGTGGAAGCCAGGCGCTCGCATCACCGACAAATCTCCTACCTTTCATTACCACCCTTGTATGTCTTCGATCGACTATCCGTAGGGATCGGGATCACGTGGTGCCAAATGGGCGGTTGAGTGTATATATCCCACGTAGATTCTCAATCTCGCGTAACGTTCCGAGCTCGAGCAAACGGAAGTCACACACTTATACTAAGCGCTGAGTCGCTGGCGCAAACAAGATGGCTGCTGGCACACCAAACACTTGAGGGCGCGTCACTGTATATTGTTTTGGCGACTCTGTAGAATGATGCACGTGACATGTTTCTAAGGTTTCCTAATTTAGTGGTACTAATAATCACCCCCAAGTTTTCAGTTTACTTTACGTGCGCCCAACGTTTTACAAACCCGCACTCTACCTGACTGTAAGGAACAACCGAAAATATTATTATCAATTAACGTGAGAGCTAAGGACGAATGGGGTGATTATTAATTTTTTAACGACTTGTTTATGTGTATAAGTATATGTGATATTTAAGCCAATTCAGATAGCAAGTCATGGCGACGTGCGCGTTTCCAGCATTTTACGCATCTTTTATGTATATTGAGTGAAGCTCCTTTTCACTCTTTCGAAATGATGCTACTTAAAAGCGGATAACGGTTTGCTAATAATTTAATGCCCAGTCGCACATTCGGAAAGAGTATATTTTCGTGAGGAACCTAATTCTAGCTAGATATAAAACTGAAATCACAACATATGGCGTAAAACAACGAAGTAAACGTTTAATTAACCTGCATGAGCTAATTATGTTACTTACCGTTTGGGTTATTCTCCCTGCAATGTTCACCGGGCTCTCTCAGCGGAGAGCATCTTCTCTCGGGCAATCCTGCCCCTCGGGTCTTATACCCCTGTCAGACGGTTAACTCAAATGCCATTGAGGCGAAAGGCCTTAGAAATTTCCGAAGGTCATTCAAGCTTTCGGTTGTCACACGTGTCGGAGAGCAGCTCGAAGGTCATTTAGGAGATGTTTATTGCAAGTGTTGTTTTCGATTTGTTGGAGACAACGGTCCCCCATTTAGCATAGTAAATGGCTCGATAAAACAACGTTGCTGATGTGTTACCATTTATTCTTGTAAAAAATATTATGGGTTGTGTTTATGTAATTTTTTTTAACAATTGCACGTGTTTTTTTGTGTGTTTTTTTTATTTTGGAAGCGGTGCAACTTTGCTTGGTACGTGCTGGTACGAGTCGCTCTAAAGGCAACAATGATGTTCCTGCGCGAAAACTCTTCAATGTTCCTCGGCTGGCGAATTTGTTCTCTGTCCGGCTCCTCGTCTGATCGGTCTGCTCTGCTTACCCCACCGATCCCGGTTGTGTCGACAATAAAGCCTTTGGAACCGGCAGAGACTCAGTTTGTTGTTCTTTTTTTTTTGTATTCACGCGCAGCAGCAAAGCTCCTTGGCTGCCATCCAAACTAGCCGTGTCATCGACAAGAAGTTAAGCCGATCGCTTGGAGGGCCAGTATCTGGCTCTCCATGCGAAATACAAAAGAACTCTGCGAAATTTAAGCTAAGCTATGAAACGAAACCACAAGCAAAGGAGAGCGAACAACGCACAAAAAGAAAGAAGACCTAGAGCGAAAAGATAAGGAGAACCTATAGCACAGTGATGAGCAGTGACCAGTACGAATAGGAAGGAACAAAGGAGGCCGTGATTGCTGTGCCCGCGAGTATATATATATATATATATATATATATATATATATATATATATATATATATATATATATATATATAGAGAGAGAGAGAGAGAGAGAGAGAGAGAGAGAGAGAGAGAGAGAGGGAGAGAAAACGTAGCGCAGAATGACGAAAAGTATAGACAGGAGAAAACGCACTTGAGACGATTGTTGGAGCTTTTAAAACATATTATTCGTAAAGTTCGTCGACGTTTCGGTCTGAGACATACCTTTTTCGAGACAGCCTCGAAAAAGGTCTGTCTCAGGTCATATATATGTTTATAAAAAAAGGACGCTAAAGTCGCTCTAAAGTAGGCAGAGAGCTCCATAAATTGTTTTAAAATTTATTCTAACTGATGAATACCTATTTAAGAGTATCTATCTTTCTTAATATTTTCTTCGTCATCCGTGATCGCTTTAGACGAGAGTAGGCAGTTGAGGAGTTAATGGAGTTGTTGAAACTCCGTTGGTAGTAAATGTAACCCTACTGAAAAAAAAAAAAAAAAAAACATTTGGCACCTATATGAAAGTAAACGGGTTCATACCGGTAACAGTTTAGCAATACCGGTCAACAGTTTGTCAAAGGGGTCACCAGTAAACTCAAAAGAGTCCCCCATATAAGCCATAACGGTCACCTATTTGGGCGAAAAAGGTCAATTCCTTTGGCAACCGGGTCACTCTTCTGGGCAAATGGGCCACTCGTTTGGGCAAAGTTGTCTCAGGTTTGCTCAAACCGGTGACTATGTTGCACAGACGGGTGACCGGTGACCGGTAAACTGTACCGGTTTATTCAAACGGCTCTCCGGAGCCCGTTTGATACTGAACGTACAGATCGGCGGCATGTGCACGCCAGTTTCAGCCGTGGCAGCCTATGTTTCCAGAAGGCCGGGAGCGCCGGTTCATCGATTTCAAATCGTCCGCGTAATGCAAGTAATTATATTTATATTTTGATTGCGCTGCTGTTCGCTTATACTGCAACTGCAGTAACCAATATATATATATATATATTTTTTTTTTTATTATTATTCTTTTTTGTTACGTTAACGCGCGACGTTCGCGAGCCGATATTTTTGACAGAACTTTCAAACATTGGCTTTGTTTATTGCCTCAATTTACTTATTCAGCTCGAATCTCTCTCGCAGAAGACGCGACCGCGTGAAAAAATATACCTCGAGACTCCGTTTTACCTCAATTCAAGGCGCAGCGAAGGTAGCGCGCGAACATATTGCTGCAAGAACATCAAGCATTGCGAGAGCACACCCACCGTTGCAGCAGTCGAATTACGAGCGCGCGCTGAGTGCTTTCTTCGCTTGGGCGCAAGCCAAAATTCTTGCCGGCGCCATTTCCAGTGTTCGAGCTTACTGAAATGCGCGCGCGATTCGCTTACTTTCCGAGGCTGCAAGCGGGTCGTCCTAGGCTATGTTCCAAATCGTACCCGAGTAAACTGCCTCTACGTCAGCGGGTAATATTACGTGACATCGCCAGTAAACGATCCGCGACTTGATTTTGGAACGGCCGGGATAATCACCTGGATACTATGCGGATTGGTTTCGTCTTGGGCTATGACAAGAAGAAAACACAGCAGCGATGGCAGAAAATAGCAGACGATCCTTTTGATCATGAAGAAAGCACACGAAGAGACGATAATATTAATGACGACGCGGTGTTGTTTGAGGTGGATCCACCAGGCTCCTTTTACTCACCTTCCTTTTGAGCTCTATATTGAGATAAAAATTACTTACTCATTACAGTTATACATCAAAAAATGTGTTTTTATTAATCAGCGCGATTGCCCTAAACGCATATATTCCACGACTTGTAATTTGCATTGATCATGTTATGCAGAAATTGATTCCACACGGTGTAGTGGTACAGCGCGAGGGTGCTTTCTCAAGAATGATATGAAACATACGTTCGCTTTGACGCGAATATAATTGCAATACAATTTTTGAAGCCTTCACTGCTTTACAAGCGTTATCCTCTCATTACACACACTCTGGAGGAAACAAAAATACTACCTTATCATTTACTGCGTTCAAACATTTTCAGCCTTGAACATGAAAACACGGCATTCCTTCCAACGCCGTGGACGAGAATGCGGAGAAGCTTCTGTTTACGCTCACACTTTGATAATAACAAGTATACCTCCACGCGGAAGGTGCACGCTCTGGATCTAATGCAGCCAATTTGTGCGTTGAAAACAGCAATTCGCAATAACCACACATGCTGCACCTCATTCTTTGTCATTTCGAACGTCCTGCCCGGCCGATCCCCCACCCACTTCCCTCACGCGACTCTTGACACAATGAGACACTCAGTGGACGACCCTGCTGCTCAGCTCCGACTGCGTTATCCAACTCGCTGCGGTCACAAGAGCCGAGCTAGTTGCCGCCCGGCCCAGTCCGTCCGGCCAATCTGCAAGGGAGGCACCACGCCGGCCGTAGGAGAAGGAAACCAACGTTCTGGATCTTATTAGGCTTTTATAAAGTTTATTTTCTCTCTCTCGAACGTCCGCCCCTAAAACCAACGGAGCAAGCGAGCTTTGACGGCTGTCGGCGCAGAAAGCAGACGACGAACAGATCACGTGACGTATTTACTCGATTTGATCCAACGTTACCCCCCGACCGAGGAGGTAGCCCGAGTAATTACTTCAGAGTAAACAACCCGCTTCTGGAACGCGAGTTCTGACGTCATCGAGTAAGCTCGAGTAAGTTTTGGAATGCCACGGTGCCAAACATTTACTCCGGAGTCGGATCGAGTAAATTTTGGAACACAGCCCTTGAATGTTTCAGGAGAGTGTGAGGGGGGGGGGGGGTCCCGGTGTCCTACGCCTTGACCCAACCTTAACTGCGCCCCCTCAATCCTCTCTGATCACCTCTGTCACGTGACCCAAGGGAGAGGAGGGCAATATACGCGCGCGAGCTACACGCTGATAAGCATAGCCTCCGAGATCCGGAAACGCCCGTGCTGGAAGCCGCTTTTTTCTTTGTCTGCTTGTTGTCCGTTGCAGTTCGAACTTCGTTCGTCCTACCTGCTTCCATCTGCCCCTGCGGTCTTATTATGATGCCTCTTGACAACGTATTGGATGTGCACCAATGCTATCAGTGTTCGAAAAATCCTTCGCGTATATCGGCAACAAGCGATTCTTCAAAAATTTAAGAATTCTTGCGGTGTGGTTGGGTTCGGCAAATGACAGCTTGTGTACCGCATCGTGTTGAAACTTCAAGGAGCCTTCCTTCTAGTTTTTGTGTTTGTGTGGTTGTCCTGCTTTGACCGTGTCGACAAATATCTTGGATTACATCTTTCAAGTTCGCTATTATTATAGTAAGTGCACTGCGACCTATTTGTTGGCCACGATTGACCGTTATTCTTGGCGTACTCTTCCAGAATATGTTTATAATTATGCAGCGTCTCTTCTCGCGGCAGCCGGAAGAATAATTTCCCCAAAACTCTGCCATTATAGTCTGGAATTAACTCGGTTCTTGTTTGCTTTGCCATCTTCTCAGCTGTATAAAAGCTTAGAGTGCATCTTCACATTTCACAGATCGCTTGCACGTTTCTACTTGTCTACGGAATAGGTTGTAATAAAATTCTTGGAGAATTGAAAACAATCTTTTGTGTCTGTTTTCCTGAACATTTCCAAGCACCCGCGCGAGCATATTTGGTCTACGTGTTTCCTCCAAGTTCTAATTAGGCTTGCGAGTTTCGGGACGTCTTAAATAAGTTTAAGATAACCAACCTCCCAGACCCCAGGCAGCACACCATTGTTGGACCCCCGTTGGCCTAATGTTGGCAAAAACTGGTTCCAATATTGGTCTGACGTTGGCATTTTCAAAAACGCCACCCGATCCAATGGTGGTCCAACATTGGTGCCAATGTTGGACCACTGGTTTGCCAACGTTCTAGCCCACGTTGGACCAACGTGGTTTGCGCTTCTTTTATCCAATATTGGCATAGAGGTTTCACAGTTGGCTGAACCAACATTGGCATCCAGCGCCTTACACGCTGGCTCATCCAACATTGGCCGAAATATTGGTTATTCCCATATTGGCATCCAATCTAATACACTGGCTATTTTTTGCATCCATTGTCAATGACATTATTGGATGTCATTTTTCAGTCCGTGTTCTAACCAGTGTCACAAAAACAGTGCAGAGAACCAAGCAAGTCCCTTGCCCTTTTTCCTCAAGCACTGTTTTGTTTATGATACTAAAATCTAATAAATGCAGCAATTTTACCAGATTTGGACACTTTAGAAATCAGTAACGAATGCAAATGAATTGCTCATAACGTTTGACAGTTCATAATTTATTTAAATCGAATAAAAATATTAAAAAATTGTGCAACCAGGGGGGCCTAGGCAGACTCGGCGGCAGGCTCGGTAGTGGACAGGGCAGAGGGCTGGGCGAAGAGCTGGGCAAAGGGATTCCACGCAGGGGCCTGGCCACAGGATTCTGAAAGAGACAGATGCGGGGGTTTTAATTCAGGTGAAGGGTTTCAGAGGCTCTCAGTTCTCTCTTACGCTTGTCAATAATGACTATCAAACTAAAACATAGCGTCATTATTATTCGCCGCCCTTTAATTAACTATTCGATTAATCGGCTCAGTTGCTCTGCAAGTATAAAATCCCGGAAAGGCCTACCGACATTTTTATGTTTACTTTTCCATATTATAAACTTTCTATTCCAGTGAATTATTTTTCGTTATTTTGTATGTAAAAAAAAAACTTGTACTGCCTTCTAAAATAAATAGATGCGCAGGTAAGACACCGGGACCGGCTTGCTGGAATCAGTGTCTCAGCTTAGACTGGGTGAAGGAAAGCACTGTAAAGGCTGGGACGCGTGAGCGTCTTGAGTCGAGGTTTGAGTCCCGTTCAGCTCGTACGCTGGCTTTGACAGTGCTTCCTTTACCCCCGTCTCAGCTGAGACGCTGTTTCTAGAAAGACGACCCAGGCGCTTACTATTGTTTTGTTCGTCCGACTTGTCCTTACTCAGAGCTCGATCGATCTAGATTAAAATATTTATAGTGGTTTAAAAAAATCAATGAAATAGTACGAAGGTTATTTCATAAATTGCTTAGCTCTACTCTTGCAACATCATGGCGTCCCTCAACCTTTCATCTAGCTTTAAGAAGTCTTAAGAATTACAATCTCGCCATTTAGGTTAACACCAAGATTTCTACGTTGATCTAAAAAAAAAAAAACGTTTTTAAGATTTACGGTATTTGCGGCACGGAAATATGTAGTTAATAATGTACCCATATTGCCTTCATAATATTCACAATTTATAAATGCAACTGCTGGCCTCCCTCTTCAGCTCACCAGTGTCAAACGCACTACTAAATTAACAGTTCAATAAATACCCCGGTATAAGTAACAGCATGACAGTTGAACAGAAGTTGATGCTGGAATCAATCAAGAGTTTAAAATAAATCGCGCACATAAAATAGCTTGTCGTGTAAAGACAAATTACACTCGCAGAGCGCGGAGACATAACTGACACTCCACTCGCATCCAACAAGCCGAACCTTGGTAAATAAGGACTACACAACGCTTTGTGGTATTCGGCTTTGGACGTACCGGGAGAACTTTTTATTACAGCACACATCTACCGCCAAGAGGACAGCCATATTTTAACACACAAAAATAAAAGTAAAGAAAAATGACTTCGAACACAAAAATAACCAATCAGAACGTCTCTCACGGTCTATTAGAATAAAAAGCACTTGCAAATAGCGCTGTACAGGGCCTTTCGGGCCGATCGCTCTGGATTACACGTTGAACCCCTGGGACAGAGTTCGACACGGTTCAAACTCATAGGATAGGGCCAAACCGTACATTGCGTACCAAGAATACCTATCCCCAATGGTCAGGAGGACTTCTTGTCACTCACATGAAAGAGAAGGCGGTCCGTCGTGTCTTCGGTCCGTCGAAGCCAGTGATCACATGTATGCCCACAACAAAGGAAGATCACCGGTGTGTAGGCGCTGCCGAAAGAATATCCATGGTCTTGGCAATCCGCATGTTGAAGATCGCACTTGGCACTAAGACGAAATGCGCTGCTGGTGATCGGAACTCTCGAACTAGATTTACCACATTTACCACAGAAGCGAAATCTACAGCAGGCCCGCAGGCCGCATCACACGCGAAAGTAGGTCCGGTCTTCGCAGGCATTCCGGGTTTGTCAACGTCTAATGCGTCATCCGTCAAACAACGTGATAACGCTTCCACCGCGCCTTCAGCTTAGGGAGAGGGAGAAAAAGAGAGAAGTAGAAAGAAAGCAGCCCAGAACGGGGGGTGCACTTACAAAGGCTAATCTTCAGGCCCATCTCAACAATGAACCCAACCAGAGGATTTGTCACTTGTACCCAAGGTTGATAGTGCAGTGGATGTTATGCGTGGCCTTGGGCTTTTAGGCAGGTTCCGTGCTCTGCCTTATCACTTGCTTCGAGACTGTAGTCACGTGACCCTAACCGGAGACACGATTGGTCTAAAACACGCATAGCGTCTACCCTGCTGCCTATACTGATTGAACAGAACAGCTCTTTGAAGGCCAGCTTTTGAATTTCTGAAGAGGCTGTCCAGCCCAAAAGTGATTCTAAACGGGGCAATTTTGAAGACACTATTTTACGTCGTATAACTCACATTAAAATTTAGAATGAAGAAATAAGCGCGACTATATTTTGCGCACGATGTCCACAAATAAAATATATATATATATATATATTTTTTTTATCAATAAATTTAAATTTATTTTTACACTGTTAGGTTCGCGTTTTTAAACTTCAAAATTTTTTTACGAAAGAGTTACACATAAAATACACCACGGACAGCACATCGTCCGACTTCCAACGCACGATGAAACGCCGACGCTCGCTGACAGAAGGTTGCGATGCTGCGCGAACAATTTCGGAAAGATGCTGCGTAGGATACGCCGGGCGCAACGGCTTCGCGACCGTTCGAAGAGCAAAGGATTCGCGACGACATAGTAGCGTCTTCCAACTTCAGTAAGCTAACGGGGCTCGAGAGTACCACGCTCACATTTCCGCAGAGCGAGCGCGGCCGGCCAGATGGAGGCGCAGTATGCACTCGCGTCGCGATTGCTACGTCGCTGCTCTGCCTACACTGATGACATGTGCACTGGCAGTCGAAGCAGCCCTCCCGAGACTTCATTCGAGTCCAATAGACAACTTTCTAGCGCGATAGACTCTCGTAAAAGTGAGAGTAGAAGTCGCTTCGGTTGGCGGTGTAAGCGGCGGACAGAAACATTAAATATAAAAAAGAAAGCACGCAGAAAGAAATACAAACTTGGCAGGGGCACGGGAAAAGTAGGAGACGTTAACGCTACGGAATGCATATACATACAAAATAAACTGGAAAAGACAAAAATAATTAAATCTAAAAAACGGAATTAAGTTTTCAACGCCGAGGTTAGGCAATGCGAAGGGAGAGCAGCAGGCAAAAAAACTGCCATAGTCCTATAGGCAGCTAAGGACGTATTTGTGATCGCGGTGATAAAGCACCGGTGACGTATGCCCCATGAAGTTGGGTAAATAAAATTCTCGCCACGAGCGAGCGCGTGAATGACTCTTTTTTTACTTTCCTACCTCTTCAATGCGAAAAAAGTGTCGCGGGTTTATAGCCTAGGCGACACAAATACCGATAAGCCATTGGCTATGGCAGTGCAATATTGACCAGCCTATACCATGACATCACCAATATTGGAAAACTCTTGGCTTTGACAGTTTAATATTAACCAGCTTAAGCCAGCGTATATTCAATATCGGAAAGCCATTGGCTCTGACAGTCCAATATTGGACAGCTTATGCCGGCGTATAGCCAATATCAGAAAGCCAGTGGCTCCGACAGTCCAATATTGGACAGCTTATGCCGGCGTGTATCCAATATTGGAAAGCTATTGGCTTTGACAGTCCAATGTTGACCAGCCTGTGCCAACGTATCATCAATATTGGAAAACCACTGGCTTTGATAGTCCATTATTGTCCAATGTGATTCCAATATTGGGAAACAAATGGCTCGTTGGGCCACTGATGGGCCATCCTTTGCCACATCAAATCCAATGTTGGCCCAATACGGTGTGCTGCCTGGGACGATACCCATTTAGGGCTAGCGAATAATTTGCCCATCCGAATGGCACGTTCAAATGTATGGTCTCGTGCCAGGTCGAACGGGCACCCGTATCAAACGGGTATTGGTTCAAACGGGTACCGTTTCAAACGGGTACCCGTATCCCATAATCACGTTTGATCCAAACGGATCGACAAGTTTGCCACCCGTTTTATTCAAACGGGTGGACCAGTTTGCCATCCGTTTGCATTTCAATTTTTTTTTCAGTAGTGCATTCAGCCCGACTGACATCTGGCTTGCGCGCCTGATACCGCCTAAATGACATTTGAGTTAAAGGACATTTACTCCAAAGGCCTTCTAGACGCCCGTCTGACAGGGGTGTAAATCGCGTAACGTACGTGCGCCGCCACGCGTCGCACGTGCATTGCTCTTTTTGGCCACAGGGAGCGGGATTGCTCGCGTTGAGATGCGCTCCGATAAGAAACCGAAGCTGAGAGACGCGTCCGCATTCAGGATTTTTTGGAACGCCAACAAATGCTGCGCGTGACATATCATTGTAATGTGGGTGCATTTAGTATAGTTTTAGATTATACCCAGCAAGATTCTAATTGAGAACATCGCTTCAAAAATCAATAATTAACAATTTAATTACTCAAAACTAATTAATTACACAATTATATTGAACGCACATAATTTTCCATAATGGAACCTATGACACAAACCACTACGGTATCAACCTTTTCTCTGTGCGAGGCGTAGTTTTCGCAGGAACCATTTTGACCCAGCAGTGATGGAAGCAATGTTCCAGCTTACTCTTCGTAACTCGAGCGACGTGATTTGAACCGCTTCATAATGTTTTGCGTTTCGGCCGCTAAGCTGCGCCAGTTCTCGCTGCGGAATTGTAAAGATAATAGCTCTCCCCCTTTTCTTATTCGAGCCTTTCTGCTGGTCAATGGCTCCTCTTGAATTACGAATAGTGTTAAGGCACCAGTCTGCGAAATTATAAACACTGAAAAATAAAAATCACCAAAGCCTATGTTTCTCATACGGAAGAATAGCAGGGCACCATGGAAATTGAAGGTTAAAGGTCAAAACTGTGAAACAAACTGCAATACTAAATGAGTTTAGCTTCAGTGCTTGGTCGCTTCGAAGTCTGCTGTTTTGTTTAAAATATTATTCAACCAGTTTTTCAGTTAAGCAATTTATTGAAGATACATAATTTAAATTGATCCGTTAAAAGAGTAAGCTCGCGTTCAGTATTCTGGAAGAAAGTTGATTTACGCTAATATTTATAAGAACATACATGACAACGTTTAATTTTAATAAAGAACGGCAACTAAAAACATAATCTCGTAAAATTTAATTTAGAATTTTGCTAAGATGTGAAACGTATGTACGAAATACTCAAGTATTTTTAATACGTTAGTTTCTTATTAACATTTTGAATCAAGTTGTATAGTTAGTGTCCTGACATGTCCCACGTTATACAAAAATAAACTAGTTTGAAGATAGACAAAAAACAGACAAAGGAAAGAACCAATAATTTCTCTCTTCACTAAGTGGTAGTCTTTCTAAGGTTTCATGCCCCCAGCTGTAGTAAAAGGATTACGCCTTATTAAAAGAAAGCATTGCCACTGACCGAAAAGAAAAACAGCAGGTTCTAAAATGTCACAGAAATCATACGCTGCACTGAGTGCAGCGTAGGATTATAAGGTAGTTAATTAAGCGTTTAATTTTTCACGGCAATTCAGACAACTCGCAAATGAACCTTGATTTGCAGTTAATATAACGTTGCACGGTCTTTTGTAGTAACATATTGCTCTGCTTTTCTTGGAAGGTCTTAGTTTTCAACCTTCTTAATGAAAGTGCACACTTAAATCTTCTTACACTGCATTTAGGCTCCCACCGTTCTTCGACTTCTTTTCTGGGTATTATATTTCTCCAGTATTCCTCACAACTAGACATATTTTTCGTTGTTAAATATGAGTGCAAAGACCTTTCAAATTAAAGGTAACTGGCTGTCCCTAAACCTCTGTGTGCAGTTGCTTTAAGAATATGCAAAAATACTCACACTTTATCATTTGACAAAATCAAATAAATCATGAGGCGCTTCCCTCAGGCTAAGTGGTAAAAATGTATTATTTCAGATACGGCATACAGTTAGAAATACTTTTTTTTTAACCAATGTCGCTGCATTTTGGAATGTAATCATCTGGTCCAAAGTTTACCATACATACCTCTACGTTTCAGTAACAAACTCTATATTTCTCTTGCACCCTTTCTCTACTTCAGGACGACAAGAGATAAATACCCTCTAACCGAAAAATTGGAAAGCGCGTGAAAAAAAAGAAAGTTGCAAATAGTAAACAATGTAAAGTGTCGATCAACCTATGTTCAACATTCACTTCCGAACAACCCGGATGAGATTGAAAGTTGACGAACCGTTTTTAGTCCCTTGTTTTATTTGAAACTGTAAAATTATTGAGAATTGAATAGACGTAAATTAAAAACGATTTCAGGTTGAGTGAATAAAAAATTGCGCCTAGAGGTCTTATAGGGTTGGAAGGCAAGAAACTTCTGCGCCAATATACCGCAAAAACGGAAAAGAGAAACTTACGTGAGCGGGTGAGCGACCGAAAAAGTTCGTCATTAACCTTATTTCCTCACACGCTGCTTTCACAGATAGGATCTTGGTCACCCGAGTCCGGTCTCAAGATAACGAGGACGGCGTCGATGGTCCAAGAGGAAATCATGGAAACGCTTCAAAACAAGACATTCAAGATTACGACGCTCATTGTGAGTATCAGATTTTGTTTCGTCAGCTGACTGCCATAACCCTGCCTCATTAGTTTGGTGGTTTCTGAACTGCGGTGATATCACAGAACTTTCGAAGAAGTGTTCGCAACTTCCATAGTTGTTCTTATTACTGAAGTTACTATGTAGGAGTCTGTGAAGACATTTGTCTTTGTTTTTCTTCCTCCTCTTTGGTTTGTGTTTGACTTCAAGATAGGTAAGCCTTGCAGACGAACCCTCCTACATATAAACCTTCTACTTTTCTTATCCCTGATACATCCCGGTTCTGATTGTTTTATTCTTACATAAAATGTTTTACTCTGATTCCCCCCCCCCCCCTCTTTTCATGTGGTATTATTCTGTCAGATTGCATTTTTTTCTGCACATCGCCTATTATTCAGCCCCAAATTAGGTACACTATTTTCATCATTCTCTTATTCTGTCTTTGTCCTTCTTGACTCACTGTAATGCGTTGCCTTGCGTGATCGGCTCGGCTCTTGTTCTCGCGTTACGCGGCTGCCCGACTTTTCTAAGTACACCCCGTCTATTCCCGCCGAGACGGGGCACGATATTCTTGTTTTATTTCTCTCGGCCGAGATGTTAGACCTACTAGCTAATCAGAGTATTAGACCGATAAGCAAACAGCGAAGGACAAAGACGGAGCTAGTTTCCTTGTAGACATTAGTTGTCGTTGTGGTTCGGATTAGGACTGTGGTTTCCGACCGCGCTTCTGACTACTGGCGAAAATCCTCCTTTGATGATACCCACAAGGACCAATACTGGAATTTGGATTATTTATTAACTTCCTTGTCTAACATTGTTTCCGGGCCTACGGTGTAATAATGTCATGTTATTATTGCTTTGGAAGCGCCAGCAATGCACACTTACTCTTTTCGCTAAAATTTTGAAGTAATAATTTATTTAATCAGGATACACCTGCTCGCATTAGATGCGGTTAAAAATAAATTAAATTCCCTTTTTTCGCTATGCCATAAATTTCTTCATGTCGGAGTTGTGCAAACACCTCAACTGCACACCATTTAAACAAATAAAGCATCCAACAAATTAATTTTGGCTTTCACCGCTCAGTGCCTGTCACATATTAAAGGTGAATTTTAGTGTTACTTACTAGATGACTTTTATGTCACCGGTAACGTAAATAATAAACACGATAAAATGAGAGCATGAAACAACATAATTAGTGAAGCAAAAAAAGTCACGTTAATCTTGCTTCACAAAACACGGCCGAAGGGGGGAAGCTTGAAAAGATCTGTCTGAAATCTCGTGGCTATAAAATAGACTAAACGAGTAAAACGACTGATATCAGTCAGCCCTGGATTGTCTTCGCTGTTATAGATCGGGACATTTAACATAACCTGTCAGGAAATGGTACGAACTTAAGAATGAAATCAGCAAATGCAATTTGAACGGTAATATAAAGGCGGGCCGGAATTGTATGTGTGATTTATTCAAAATTAGAACTAAACCTTATGGTTTTTATAATATAATCTTCTAAAGTATTTTAACTATTAACTGAATTATCAGGTACGTAAGTTTTTAGAAAATACACCACTGAAAACTAAGTAAGCAATGAATAAAACGCAGAAAACAAAAACCTGCGGAATGCGTCGAGCATTCATACACGTCGCTTTGAGGTTCCCTTAGTATCGTCTATAGTTTTAGCGCTTTTATCGAAACAATTACCGTAAAAAAAAAAACATTTGTTTTTATATGTTATTTACTAGGTATCTGCGCGACCTAAAGGGGGCTGTAATAGGCAGAGAGGCTGATGTCTTAAGGGGCCGCAGTCGACAGACGAAAGGTGGTGTTTTCAGCCAACACCACCTTGCATAGTCAAAACCAGTTTACTATAATTTTGACTTCACTACAGTGAAACCGAGATAATACATAGATTTCGCTCTAGATGGCTGATTCGGTGTTCGGCAGTGCCTCGTGCCGTCAACGTCTCGAAGAACACCCGGCATCAAGTCTGAATCCCAGTGCTGAGTTGGCGTCATCCGACATTGATGACTTTCCAATGCGGAAAACTAGGACGTTTGCGGGCCTTGACTATTCCAGGCTGTGTTGCGTCAGCTAGGAGATCACGAGTTTCCCCCTCACCGTTAACAGAAGGGTGGGAAATGTAGCCGTTTGTGCTTACTTTTGGCAATAACGTCTGCACGGAACAGAGTAAAGGTATGCGAGCGTAAAGTTAAAACGCAGCGAAACATCGGGACATGTTCCATTGCCTGAGATATTTTAGAGAAAAAAAAGTAGTATCGGAATGTTTATTTTTCACATTTTTAATACAAAAAAGGACAAGGCATGATCGTATTTCTTAGTTTCAAGGGCGCTTGGTGTGTAGATTGACTTTTTACCTTAAGAAGATCTACAAAAGAAAAAAAAACTTTTTAATGCCCCATAGTCGCAATTTCCATTTCTCGCCACAATTTTTAAGTCTTCAATTAGCCCGTATTATTATTATTTTATGAATTTTTAATGTAGTGCTGCAGAACTTTATTTGGAGAAGGCACCAGCTAGAAAATCAGGTAGTACGCAAGTGAAACGCAGAACTTGGCACAAGCTTTGCTATCCTATTGGCCTAACGTGGGCCTAATACGGTTTTGCTCTAAGGCATTAGTTAGTGACAGCCAGCACTTTTATTTGGCGTTTGTGTGGCTTTTTCGTGAATCATCAGATAATTGCCAAAGTTCCAGACCTGAGCCATTATATGCCGCGAGACTCAGAAATGCCGCTTAAGTCTGCATTTTTTAGGTTCAATGTTGCCACATGAGAACCAAAAAAGCAATAGTGAAGCCTAACTTTGGCACTGGTGTGATGATTAAGGCCCGTAGATGTGAGACAGCAAAACAACGCGCGGTGAAGCCTAACTCTGGCTCTTGTTTGGCGAATTTGGGCCAGGTTACCCAGACTCTGGCCAAAGAAGGTCAGGTTTCGCTTATCCTCGTCTTTGGGAATTTGAAGGCCTTAAATTCGCAGACAAAGGCCAAATGTTTGCCAGAAAAAACTGTGCTACCTTGGTGCATTATAGCACTTTGGAAATAAAGTAGTGTTCACATTTGTATCTCGCAAACAACCGCTACGCAGAACGCTCCTTACGTGATGCTGAAAGAGTCGGCATCCAGACTGAGCGGCAACGACCGCTTTGAAGGCTTCTGCGTCGACCTGGTGCGCGAGATATCTCGGTTGCTGGGCTTCCGTTACCAGCTGCGCCTGGTCAGGGACGGCTCCTATGGGACCAGAAACCGGGACGGACGCTGGAACGGGATGGTGCGGGAAATTATCGACAGGGTGAGTCTGAGTTTTACCTTTTATGTTTTCACGCATGACGTGTTTTGATCTGATCAGGGATCATGAATATCAAAAAGTATATATTTGTAGTTGGGCCAGAAGCAAAGTTCATTTCTAAGTATCTTCATTTATTGTCTATTTGGTGTACAGGCGCCCCTCGTGTGCATTGCGTGCATTGCGAAACCAAAACCAAAAAGGCGCACGAGGGGCACGGAGTGAGCGAGAGTGTATCCCTCGGAGAGATTCATAGTGTAAAAAAACACAAAAAAAAAAAAACACATAAACTTGATTAATAAAACTATAATGAACGTTTAATGCGGCGAACTTGCACCGCGAAACATAAACTAACAAAGACATACTTTGACGGCCACGGAAGGACGACTGTCTCAAGCAGCCTCGCGAAGCTCTTTTTGTAAGCGCGGGGGTATGTAGAAGCTTCCGAGCTCGAACAAGCAACAAGATTCCTGAGTCAAAAGGAATATTCAAATCATGCACACAAAGGAGAGATAAAAAGGACAAGCGCTGGCGGGGATCAAACCCCAGCCAGCGGCGTGGGAGTCGAGCATGCTGCTGACTCCCAGCAAAAACGAGGTAAATAAATTTCTCCGGGGTCAGCGAAAAACCAGTCAGTCAATCATTCGCGCAATCTCAAAACGTCCGTTATTGTGTTTTTGTGTGTGTATGTGTGTAATAGGTGTTTTATTACCCAACGTATCAACTATAAAGCCAAATATATTTCCAAAGTTCATTAGATACGGAGACAAACGCGGGACGTGGCCAGTCCGGCGCATCTCATTATCGCTCCGCCGGCCGCGAAGCAAAAACCGTATACATAAACCACGCCTTCCATGTCTTAAAGCATGGAGGCAGGAAACTTATGAAGGCGACATGACCCCCATAAAAATTACTTTTGACATTTTATTAAAAACGCGTTGGCTTCCTGTTGACTCTGATTACTTTCTTTTGACTTTGACTTCCTGTTGACATCGTAATCAGAAAGTTTGTTGATTTTGTGTATAAATAATAGTGCTCATCTTCCTCAGCCTGAGTCAAAAGAAAAGCTGTTGACTTTCTGTTAACTCTGCGCTTTTTTTTAGCTTTTTTTTCTTCTGACTTCCTGTTGACAGTGCCATCAGAAAGACTGCAGACGTCCTGTTTACTTCGTGTTGAAAATGTTCAGTTGGCTCTCTGTAGCCAGTTTCAATAGAGAAGCTACAGACCTTCTGCTGACTTTTTTTTTAACATAGTGCATATTGATTACATGTCAAAAGTCCCCAAGTTCCACCTTATACTCCGTTCACTCTTAAGCTAAGAATAGAAGCTCCGCCTTCAGCGCGAGCTCGCTGGCTTCGGCAGTTCTTCGGTCTCGCGTGCCTGCGCGTTCACTCTTTTGTTAGGAATGGCAGAAAGCTCGGGCAACGGGCGAAGCTTCTGATCTTAGCTCAAGGGAGAACGGACAAGGTGAGAGGGAGGAGCTTCAGTTGTCCCGCCTCCAGCGCGAGCCCGCGTCTCACGCACCTCGAGCGCGCGCGACGAAGCCAAGGGACGGCGGACAGCATGGAACGCGTGCTGGAGGTGCTCGAAAGACGAGCCCTGCCGTTCCCAGTTTGGAAGTGACTATAGTGACTTTGTTGACCCTATTAATTGAGTCAACTAGTCAAGAAAAGCAAAACAACGATTGTAAAGGGGAGAACATTTTGGACTCGCCTCGCCCTGAGTCGTGCTATGCGGATAAGCGACAACACTTCTTCGAGGAGCCGTTTCTGCAGATGTTTTCGCGACATCGCCGAATTACTATTAATTGTACCAACGCATTTTAGTAACTTCAACGCGAACTTCAAAACACTTTTTTTTTCTTCGACAGACTCTCGAGAAGGAAATTGAATACTTGGAATTTTAATTAATGCTGAGGTGGCTAGTGGCCAAATGAAACCTTGAAAATGTAGGCTATATAAGGCTCTGGAGCAGTCAACGAGACTGTGATTTAAGGCATTAAATCACCACAGTCCCGTTGACTGTGATTTAATGGTGTTTATGTTTGTTTTCGGTCATGGTGTTTGTGTTTGTTTTCTGCGGCTGGAGATTGAGCTGGAAAAGCTAAAAAACCACAAAACAAAGGTTGTGGCATGACATCGCCAGGGCGTCAATGACAGGGCAAAAATGGAACGTAATTTAAATATGTCCTCAACGTTGAACAAAACGTGAGTGGCCGACGTTGCCAGTACGTCCTGTATGACGTTTACGACAGTTAGCTGTGAACGCGACGTCGCTGAAACGTCACTGACGGGACAATAATGTAACGTCATTATATGAATTTATTTTAACGTCGAAGAACGTGAGTGTTCGACGCTGCTAAAACGTCTTGTCTTGACGTCGCGGCGACGATGATGACGTAGAAGTTGAAACATGACGTCGCCAGCACGTAACGGAGAGGACGATAATGGAACATCATTTATGAACTTCACTTCAACGTCAATGAAACGTGAGCGTTGGACGTTGCCTGAACGTTGCGCATCGACGTCGTGGGAACGTTTACGACATTTGAGTTGAAATACAACGTCGTCACAACGTCACTGATTGGACTCTAATGGAACGTTATATAAGGACGTCACCTCAACATCGAAAAAACGTGATCGAAGTCACGAGGGACGTCATGGACGTCAGGGACCTTTTCTCGACGTTTCCATGACGTTTTGTGCTGCCTGGGGAGTACCTACCCTGTCTACTGGCTTGTGTTTCTAGCTAGGACTGAAAGTAAGCCAACGGAGAGGTCCTTGTTAGGTTGTCAAGCTCGAGTTTAGGCCTGTAAGAACAAAGGATATTAAAACAAAACAGACCGACACGACGATTTTCGTGTATTTTACGATATTCTTATCGGATAAGGTAAATCTGATAAGCGTCAACTAACCTCTCAGTAGTACTTTGCAGAGAAGTCTAGCTGGGACGGTGATCTGGCCGATGCACACACAGCCACAGGCAAGCAACCGTGCGTGATAATATTAGGGGACAAGCCGAAACCAAACATATGAGCTCGAAAGAACGTGAATATTTGTGTATTCAACACATAAAATTGTAAGAATGTGCACTTTCTCTTGAATAAAATGAAGTTGGAAATATATTTAATGTTGGAAAAATAGAATACACTTACGTTTCCTCAAGACTAAAGAAAAATAAAAGTAGTTCGGATCTGCGTGCAGTCAAACAACCTATACGTCTTTTTCATGCCCGCTCCACTGATCTCTATTGCAGCAGGCTGTATCGCTGACCCAGGCTTGTCTTGCTGCGTTCCAGTGGCACTACCTGACAGCCATCACTTGGCTCCAGCTAATGCATAGAACGCAATGAAAAAAGAAAAGAAAAAGTGCCGTTTCCCCCGTTTCTAAGCTGTTTTCGGCACTGAATTTCTTTGGCTGCTTTTCGGGAAGCCTGACGAATAGCTTCTGCACAAACATTAAAACTGACAGCCCTCACAGTTCATATCAGCAAATGTTTTGTGGTCGAGAGTAACTCCGCTGGGCAAAAAATGTGGTGCAGCACAATGCGACAAGAGCTCCCTAGAGAAACCGCGGAGTCGGTGGAGGTCCCGATTAGTTGGGTTTATCAGACAACAAGCGTGAAGGCATTGCTACGGGAAATTTGCTCACTCCCGGAAAGCCGCTGTCCAGATGGAACTTTTTCGACATTCATCAACTTCTGGGTATCCCCAAAGATGGTCTTATTGACGGCAAGTTCCTTTGTTTACTCCACGACGAGAGCAAGCTTGCCAGCTCAGCCGCGGGTGCTGTGGCACGTTTGATTTTTATAGAGCGCAGCTCTTAGGCGCCCGTTCCCGTGCTTCACGGCGTCGGCGTCGCCATCACCGTCACCTTCGCCATCGCCGTAACTGGAGGAGGAGGGGTGGGTATGGAGGAAGGGGAGAGGAGTGTACGGAAAAGAAGGAAAGAGTATAGAGGAGGAGGGGAGGGTACGTAGGAGGAGGAGGGGAGGATATAAAGGAGGAGGTTATGAAGAAGTAGAGGTTATGAAGAAGTAGAGGGTATGGAGAGGAGCAGGGGAGGGTACGGAGAAGGAGGAAACCACGGAAGAGGAGGAGACGGTCAGCCTTCCTCCTCCTTCATACCTTCACCCTCCTTTTGGATACAGAAGGGAGGACGGGAGGATACGGAGGAGGGGAGAATACGGAGGAGGAGGACACGGAATACGAGCAGGGGAGGATACAGAGGAAGACGAGGGGAGGGTACACAGGATGAGGAGGGGAGGGTACGGAGGAGGAGGTGAAGGTGTGGAGTATCTCCCCTCCTCCTCCTTTGTACCCTCCACTCCTCCTCCTCAAGAGCTGCGCTCTAATTTCGCATTACAGAGATTTGTAAACGTTTCATTTTTTAGACCTCAGCTCTTAGGCGCCTGTTTCCGCGATTTGCCGCGTCGGTGTCGCCGTCGCCGTCGGTGTAATCACCCGCGTGACATTGTGGGACGGCACAGACCTATACATCAATTCAATTCCCCACTAAATTTAGCGAAGAAAAATTGGTGTGTACGTCTGTGACTTCCGATACCGTAACACTGCGCATTTAGTTTTCCGGCTAAATCTAGCGGCAAAGCTGACGTCACACGACCTAAACAGCAATTCAGTTTCCCCGACAAATTTAGCAGGGAATCTGAATTGGTGTTGAGGTCACGTGACGTAAACGTTCCCGCTAATTCTAGCGGGGAAACTGAATTTGTTCAAAAGCGACGTGACACGTAGTCATGGAACGCCATTTTCCCCGATAAAGTTAGCGGGAAAACTGAATTGGTGTTGAGGTCAGGTTGCGTCATTTTTCTAGCTAAATTTAGCGGGAAACTGTGACATCATGTTACGTCACAGGCCACGGCTTCACGAGATCCGACCTTAAGAAATCCGGACAAACTAGCCAAAAAAGATTCATGTTGAAACAATACACCGCGCACGTTGTATTTTGGGGCTCCCTCCAACCGTATCCTCTTCGCCCTCCCAGGCCTACCCTCAAACAAAACAAAGCTGCGCTCTAATTTTGCATTACATAGAAGCGTAAACGTAGGTATTTATTTAATGGGCGTTAAAACGATTGAGAATACCGAATCAATCACCAAACACCCGATATAATGATCGCACCACATCATAAAATACTCACCGTCGCGCAATGCGTACAAGCTTCAATATTCCTAGTTCTGTGTGCTTCTCCCGTAGACTTGCGAGTATTGCCTCATGTCAAGTAATGACCGCCGGTGGTGCCACCGACAGGGCTGCCGAGCCCCGATTCAGCCTTCTACAATAGAGATCAGTGGTCCGCCCCCTAGGAGAGGGCATCACGTAACGTTTTGGATGCCGGCCCATAAAAGAAAAATTAATCTAATAATCTCGTATATTTGCTCCCACATGGGGTGCACGTGAACCTATCATATGCGAGTTGGGTGGTTGGTTGCATAGGATAGAGCCGTAGCTTTGCCAGTGTTGCTCGCTTACATCCTGTAGGGTTTACGTGAGCGAAGCGAAGTCGAGGTGGGAGGCTTTGGCGGCGAAGCCCCGGGGAGCAGACGACGGACCGCGATCAGCTCGTCGCGGTCCGTCGTGCGTCCTTAGGCTTTTACCAAAAAGAACGCGATGAGCGGACGCTGTGCGCGATGGGTCAGCTGTGCGTGCCGAAGTCCTGCGCTCGCTTTGCCTGGTAGCTTTAACGAGAGCAGCGTGAAGACCAGACCGGCGAGACTTACGAGAACCTGATGGGCGGACGATGGGCCACGACGAGAGGACCACGAAGAGAGGACGAGATGAGCCGCTGAGCAGTTTGAGTCAACGAAAGTGTGTGGCGTTGCCGAGACCAAGATAGCTAGGCTTTCCAGTGCGAACGGCTGCAGAAACCTTCCGCGACGAGTTTCGTTTACTGGCACGCCTTTGTTGGATTACGTCCTGAAGTTCGCAGTAACGTGAACTTATAAGCGGTTCTCTTAGATTTCCGAGAGCCACCGAGCTGCTCAAACGATGGATTTCGGCCCTGTGTTGCAACAGCGAGTGGACTTCATCGAAGTGGAGTTTCGTTGGCTTCAAATTTGATGACTTAATTGTACAGACGTATCAGGTGCGCCCCTGCCAAGTCAAATTGAGTTGATCCAGCATTGGTCACGAAACATAATAATGAAACACCCTAGTCAAACTCAACAGCATGGTTCAATGTTGGTTGCGATACATAAAAAAGAACACCCCCAACCGTTTTGTGAATTTGTGTAAACATACCACAGAATATTTACACGGGCGTGCAGTAAGTAATCGTTGTCGAAATTCGTAAGTATTTGAATTTCTTTCGCTGTAAAGCACATTTCTCAAGCTGAATGAAGTTTCGGACATCGTTAGAACGCTGGCATCCACTTACACGACGGTAACGGAGTGTTAAAAAAAAACAATTTTTGATGATAATGCATTGATGCAAAGGTGCAAGCGAGGTAGACTAGAGTGACGCACACCAGTCACCTAGTTGTGTTTGGAGGTTTGTGTCTGTCCTTTGTCCTCCCTGTTCTCCTGCTCCGAAGATTATTCTCGATATATTTTCTTGAATTTATTGTTACACGACCAAACAAAAGGCAGCAGGCGCACTCAGCTGCTGCAATCATGAACAGAACCACGTAGAACCTGGTGCCACTCAGTTTGTAGACGCAACCATGTACCAGTCAGTGGTCACGTGAGGTTTGTATTTGAAAGGAAAATTAGCGACGAGGATGAGAAAGAGGCGAACGACACGGGAGGATTTCTCGGGAACGCTACGACGCTGACGTCAAGCCCTCCCCGTGTCCGCCCTACTCTGCGCCGCGTTCCGTTTCCCTCCTCCTTCTTGTCTCGATCCCCACGAATTTCTTCCTGGCTCTCGTCTCCACATCCGGTTGTCGTTCCGTTGTTGTGCCCGCCTCGTTTTGTTTTGCTCGTTCGTTATCCTGGCGTCATGTTCCCACAACCCGCGCGTTTATCTTTTCTTTTTTTTCATGTCGATTTTTTATTTACTTTTGTTATTTCCCACGTTCTTCCCAGTTCGTAACAGTTTAGTTTTCCCAACCGGTTTTGCTGCTAATTCTTTTTAGTTGTTTTCTTGTTGTTGTTTTTTCTGTTGCGTCATGTTGCGACAGCCCTCGCGTTCTTCTCCATGGCTTCCTCTACTTTTTGCACACTCTGACGAAGGGCGTGCGTCCGAAATGTCGCCCATCTTCCTTTTCCCTTCCTTTTGCACGTCTTCTCTCTCGCACTTGTATTTACCGGACGATTTCGAAAAACCTGCAGGTTGATTTGCAGAAAGACCAGGTAAAACATTTTCATGCAGTGTGCAATTTCTTGGGAATTTGAACCGTGAACGTTTCGACCAATTCTGCGTATGTTGTTCAGGTACTAATAATTCCAATAGAATAGTTTTAAATTGCGGAGGTTTCAATCTCTTTCTGAATCCAAGGTTGTGATAATGTATAGCAAGTATTGCCTCACCAGACCTCAAAATCGTGTGCGTCCTTCCGCAAGGGGCACAATAATGCCCTCCCTCATTGGTTGATGCCCGGGGAATGAGCGGTGTCGTTATTTGTGAAACATCTCTCAACAGGATATGTGACGTAAGTGCAAATCCCCTATGCGCATAAGGTGCAGGCGCTAATGCGTGATCTGGAGGATGTGAAACAAGTACATAACACATGCGCAGTACAAAGTGCGCACGATGAAATTGGATTATTCTGCAGGATGAGCGTGGAGTGGCTCAGTCTGTACGGATTTGTGCTCGTTAATTGAAAAATGTAGTGGATCACAATTACAAATTCCCCAGCCTCAGATGTAATGGATTACCGTTACAAATTACTTTCGCTGAAAAGTCCCGGATTACTTTACTCGTTACGTTACAAATTACCTTCACGTTACTTTTTTCCGTACACTTGTACAGAAAAGAATAGAAATAATTTTTATATTCTTGAAAAATGTTCTGCAACACTAGATTTCATTTCTCATACGCCCGTATCGTGGTGGTTCTTGTAAAAATAAAATATTGTATTTAAGAAAAAGAGTGTAGGTGCACTCCGTTCAGCTGTAAGCTGACAATTTCTAGTATCACGCGTGAGTTCTCTACATCAACTTGTGTTCTACGGTTATATTTGTCGGTAATCCGGTCCAAGTTGGAGTTTTCCTTTGTAGTCTGGAATTGCATTAGTTTTACGAGCCAAGAAAGAGATGGTTGAAAATGTTCAAAAGCGTTTTTTTTTTCGAATTGCCTACGATTGTTACATTGGTCGTTTGGTCGTACTGTTTATTATTTGCATGCGAGACTGTCGGAACGATGCAAATGCCCCACTTTGAGTTCTAGACGGCGTGAGCGCGATCTCGTTTTCCTGTATAAATGCATTCATGGATCAATTGATTGGGCAGACCTCACATCTGCTATTAATATTCACGTTCCGAGTCGAGGTTTGCGGGTTTCTCCGATTTTCCATGTTAATCACTTCATCCCAACCAGTCCCATGACCCGTATTCAACACTTCTACAATTCCATCAGTGAAGAAGATATGGATGTTTTTAACCCAAATTTAGTAGCTTTTAAGACTTTTTGTAACTAATCTGTGAACATTTTGTTGTGCATCGTTATCAAGGCGTCAAGCTGTTCATGAGCACAGAAAATAAACAAATGAATGAATGAATCAATGAAAGGGCACTGAAAGCTGCAACCACACCCGCCATCCCGCTTGCTTACGGCCTCCGAAAATGATCCCTGGAAGTGTGCAGACAAAGCTAGCGGTGCGCGTGCTCAGTAGCAGCGTCTACCTCCGCTACGAAACTCGGAGCTAAAGCAGAGATCTACGAAAGCTCCCCTTTGAGTCGGGAGTTTGGACTGTTATTCACAAGAAAAAAAAAACAAAAAAACTTGGTTCTGTCTTGACAATATATAGTCAGTGCAGAAAGCAGGTGTCCAAGCTTACTTTGATGTGTTTCCGTAGATTAGAGTGTGTTCTTGCTGATGACAATGTGTGTTTTTTCGGCAATCAAAGTTTGCACTGAAACTCTAGGTTTCTGTTCTCTTTAATGCCCTGAATTTTGAACATCTCATTAAGAGATGGCCATGGAGACGACGGACACTCCATGACCGAAAACTCGACCAGTCAGAGCAAAAGGAGGCGGTTACGGGTTAGTGATCGTTCACCGGTTCTCACTTTCATACCAAAATTCGTGGAGGTCAGTGGAGGGGAGGGCATAAAAAGCGAGAGAAGCGGTGGCCATCGGTCTCACAAACCAATAGAGGATCACACCACTTTCACGCGTTCTCTCTCTCTCTCTCTCTGTCAGCACTCCTCAAAGGCCTAACTGCCTCCCCCTTTATGTTGACAGTTGACTGTAAAGTGAGGAATGGACTCAACCACCATGCTCAGACAGACAAGTAAACCAAAAGAAGCATCGTCCCTACCCTCAAGACGATGCTCTCAGCCTCGCGCCGGGCGCTTTTCAACCGTGCCTCAAGAGCGTGCTAGAATACAGGAGCGCACATCAAAGACAAACAGTATTCGACCCCCTCGCCCGAGGCGACATCGTCTGTTACGCGAGTTGTGAACCCGCGATTGAAGGGGGTACGGACAGGTGTTTGATGTCTGTGCAGGTGGCGGGAGACGTCGGAGAAGTTGGAAAGGGTGAAACGGTGTAAGAGACAAAAGGAAATAAACACGAAGAGCTTTCTTCTGCCTGGAAGGAGAATAAAAACACAATGGAAGGCGACGGAGAGCCCACTCGGAGTTGTCTTACTTGATCGTTGTCTTTCGTATATTGTTACATGCCTTGTCCATTTTTCTAGTGGTTTTAGAGACCGGTCATACAAAAAATTGTTTTTTTCTTTTTAATATTCTCCTCTTCTTGAAGTTTTCTATTTTGTTGGACTTCCTCTCTTTACGCTGCAAAATGTTCTGCTCGTATTGCTCCAGTTACTGTATTATGCACATATATTTAATAAGTAACGAGTAATTGAAGTAATCTGTTACCAATATTTTGTAACGAAATTGCATTACAAATTGCTTCCGAAAAAAAAAAGAAACTTTGCGATTACAAAATTATTTGAAAAAGTAACGGATTACAAGTAATGCGTTACTTGTAACGGATTACTTTTTAAGTCTGAGTCGGTACAATGCTCTAAGAAAAGATACAACTTTTTTTTCCGCGGAAGAATTTCCGCGGAAACGGATCTCGCTATTCCTAACAAAAAGCGCCGAGCTCGACGGATGTCTGAACACTATACTAAAAGTGCAAATCATTGCGTCAAGAAAAAACGCTTTACAGTCTAGTGGGCAACATTCGGCAGCTGGACAATCAGCCAGAGATTCCGTGCCTCAGCAGACAAAGGATTCGAAATGAAATGGATCAATGTTGCAATGCAGCCGAGTTGGTTTGTGATTACAACTGATAACAGCGCGCAAAAAACACAAGGACAAAAGGAGGAATGCACAAGACGAGCGCTGAACTTCAACTGAACGTTGAATGAAAGGAACACACCCAAGTAAACAACCACACTGTTATCGCATCAACGCTCAAGATAAGCTATTTCTCTATGTAGATACACCGACCGCAGCACAAAGGGATTCGGTACACCACTCCTACTGCACAATCAACATGCTTATTTCTGTAGTTTTACAGAACACCTGTTACCTTTGCTCACTCTGTCATCCACGCTGTGGCAAAGTTGCGACAACTTACCAGGCTCCGAAAAGACGACCGGCACGTCGTACCGGTCGTCTTTTTTTTCATATTGTGAGATATTTTATGCATATAAGGGATCACTTTTGGTTTTTTGTCCGGTCTTTTTTTGGGCCGATGCGTGTATCGAGTATCGGTGTTGCCGACGCGCTCGCGCTCCGAAAGAGAAACAAAGGTAAGAGGTTGACTTGAGAGCCGGTGTCGACCTTGAACTCGACACGCGCTTTCCCAGTTATTGCCTTCAGCAGCCAGTCCTTCTCTGCGCTTGTCCCGGACTCTCCCACCTGAAGAATATCGAAGTCATCTTCTGCCTGCTTCTGAATTTCCTCCCCTTGTGGTCGGCGTTTGTCAACGTGGGACTCTGCGTCACAACAAATAGCGAAATGATGCTTCCTTCGACATGCATTGCAAATTTTACCAAAAGCTGGGCATTTGGGGTTGGGGGGGGGGGGGGGGGGGGTTGACCCCCCTTGCCTATGCTAGCTGGCCCTGGCATAAACTTGGATTCTCTTGCATGTCTCTACTTTGTAATATTGTGTTGTTTGTGATGTCATAGTTTGTCATCAAACGCAAAAAAATAACGGTTCCAGTCATTTTATCGCTTTAGAATCGCTTTGTCGTCTGCTTCGGGAACCCGCGTGAACCCACTGCTGTTCAAGCGGTGGTCCCACTGCCACCGCGGGAAAAACGACACCACTACTCTCTTGAGCGAACCGGCTGCTCAGACGTCTCAATGAACTTGAAAACAAGTGAATATTTTTTTCATTGTCAAAGAGCAAAAAATTGGAGGGACCATTGTCCACGGAGTATCCACGCGGAACAGTGTCAAATGTGTCGGTGGAATACTGACCTTTGTAGTGCTCAGGCTTGGGCATAAATTTTAATCGACAATGAAGTAAAACCAGCTGAATAGACATTCTCGGGGAGCGATAGTTTTCTAAAACACGTTTTATTCTGATTTACAGCCTTTGCTACAGGGTACAGATGAGCTACGGGGAGATACCTCCACACAATGAAGAAACGATTTACAAAAAAGACCATGCTTGATGTGCCGTAACAACTCGCATTTGTCAAAATGAACCAACCATGCGAGATACCTGAAAACTTCGGGTAGATATGAGCTTTTGTGTACAGTTTATATTCAGTTTTACTTTGTTTGCGCAAGCTCCGAACGGTAAGAGTTGCCCGACGGGGAATGCTTTTTTCTGCTGTCCTTAATGGTGTTAATACAGAAAGAATCAGTAACGCCAGCCAAAATCAGGTTGTGGCATAGTAGCCCACCACAAGGTAGGTCAGGTTCGTTTGTTATTTTTTTTGCGGTATGTGTTGTATTTATAAATTGCATTTTTCAATGTTTTCACGTTTTGTTAGAAAAAAAAAAAAAACTTGGGGCTGATTTCGAAAATGTCGCTTTATTTAAAGTTATTCATACCGAAAATCGCTGCTCTTTCTTTAGTGATTGTCCTGATATTTTGAAGCACAGTTGTACTCGAAACATGTCTTCGCAAAAACAGTTGTAAACGCCAAAATACATCGAGCGAAAATTTCATTTCAAATGGCCGCCGCAAGGCAGTGCGGATGTCCCGAAGGAGATAGAACAACGGATATACCGCCATGGAGCGAGTGCTCAGGGAGATTCCAACGTACGGAACACTTCGGCGCGCCCTACTAAGTCTCGTGCCGTGCAATCTTACACACTTTAGTTAGCTTGCAATGCGGTGAATATAAATAATAAAGCAAATCACGAAACAAATCGTAAAAAAACGCTTTTCCCTTCCGCTCTTCTCCAGCTCTTTTTACCTTTTTCAGACACTCCTTTTTGGGGGCTGCTTTCGTTCGGGAAGACAAAATCCGATGCCTTTTTGCATGGTGCTGTTATTGTAGCACCTTGGCACAGAACAGGTGAAGCCACTCATTAAAACTGTGAGTAAACGCCTGATTAAAACGTGCTTACCCAAAAATGTACAAACGCCGGGCGTACAATGCGCTTTGACGCGGCCAGGACACTGGAGAGAACTAAAGGTACGAGAATAGACCGCGGCCGTGGTGGCGTCGCGCAACTTCTGGTGAGATCGGTCTATTTGAGATCTAGAAATTGTAAGTCTTGTGCATTGCTCCCTTTGTCCTTGTTCTTTTTTGCGCGCTGCTACCAGTTTTGATTCGAAATTAGACAGGATTACGTGTGCTCTGTCAGGAACCACTTAAAAACCGAAGTTTTTTGTGTTTGGTTTATACGTTAATTGTTTATAAAACCGCCATTTTTGCGACATTAAATTTCCGGCAGGTATCTTAACACGGTGTGACAAAACAATACCTTATGTTTTCTTGTTTTTTTTTTTTAAGGTTTTGAAAGACCACGTGGATAAACCATTTTTACAGGTCCATATTGACGGTGAATGTTTCGATACGATATTTAGTTCAGCCTTTAAGCGAAACGAATTGCCATTCAGTCTCTTGATATCGAATTCATTTACCAAAAATCGTTTCTCCTGTTTTTTTTTTGTGACTTTTTATTTTAAAGTTTTGGAAGTTTTGTAGCTTGTTCATAAAGATAAACTACCTACGATACAACATTTTTGTAAACATATGATAAAGAATATAAAAAAGAGTAAGTAGTACTTACATTACGTCTTCACCCTTTACATTAAAATAATAATCAATCAACGTTAAAATATCCCTCAATTACATCTGTCACTATTCTATTACACAAAAAAAAAACTATGACTAAACTAAGCTTAAACAGAAATATATATCTTACGCGCCAGAGGGCGTGGAAAACAAAAACAAGAGGCCTAAACGAAATAATGAATACCAACATAACCCAGGATCTTCCGCAAACTGTCCAAAGAAACCGCCGATAGTAAGCAAAGGTCATAGTGCGAAGGACCATATTATGCATTCGTTCACGGACAGCGAAGTGTAAGCATAGACAATCTCTCTCTCTCCCCTCTCTCTCTCTCTCTCTCTCTCTCTCTCTCTTTCTCTCTCTCTCTCTCTCTCTCTCTCTCTCTATATATATATATATACAGGGTGTTTCTTGCAAGATTTAGAGATTTGTTTAAAAAAGGCGTGAATGTTACACTAATGCGCTTTCTGCAGTTGGGTTATACGGCCAGAGGGACATTATGTGGGTGTCTAATATTTGCAATTAGTCAACTAAATAACTAAAATTTGTTATTCAACTTTTTATTAGTGATAATTAGACATATGGTTCCAATTAGAAACTTGCTGAGCATCATCGAAAACAACAAAATCAACTCTTTTTAGAGCGACTTGAAGTTCGTGGAAAATCGGGGGTGCGCCGATTTTCCCACGAAGTGGCGGAACGCGATCATGTTCTAATGATTCGCGTTCCGCGTCCAGTCGTTCTAAAAAGAGTTGAGAGTTGATTTGCCTGAATGAATAAATGACAATACACTTGAAAAAGAAATAATGACACAGAAAAAAATATATACAACCAAGCACCAGAATGGCAACATTATAGGAATACTGATATGCTCTCAATAAAACTAACCACTTTCTAGCAAAACGGTTTTTATACATACTCTTTGACCTTTAAGCTCCTGGCACAGCTTTTTGAAGAGCCTGTCCTCCATAGTTGCTTTTTTTTTTCTTATAGACTGCTTCTTTTCCAACGAGTAATTTCAAGAAGAAAAATACTCTATTTTTGCGAAATTTCACAAGACGTTGAGAAAGGCGATGCTTGAAGCCGCAGGATCACAGCGTGGTTCACGTTCCTAAGTCCCGCAATTATAAGATTGCGCCATTGTGAACTCATTTCCTTTACGTCACACTTCGAGCAAAGGAAGCTCTTGTCGAAAAATAATCAGCGACGGACTCAGCCGGTTCCTGTGTGCCCCGGAGCATCATCTCGTAAACTGCGAATTGTCATCATTGGGGAGCGCCATCTGTAGTTCTGACCATTTCGACCAGGTTTCCAGTCCTTTCCTTGTCGTTGGATGCCACTCGAGCCGTCCCGCTCACCCTCGATGACACAACGGCGAGCGTTATATCATCGCTACACCCGGACTGCGCCACCACCGTGTTGATTTGCGACACCCAGCCCCGTGCACTTCCTCGTGGCGCTCGCTGCCGACGAGTCAGAGAAGGCGGGAATCGACGCCGTCAAGTCCGGCATCGTGGTCACTGATGCGAAGCCTGGTGGCGACGCTAGGGTCCGTATGAGCTCACGGTCCGCGGCCATGGCTGTGCTTTCTCGTCGAGTCAACGGGAACACTGAACGCTCTCTCCTCGTAAGCGGAAAAAATGGAGGCGCCCCACCACCCGTGAAGAAGACTCACGTTCGTCGGCGTGAACGTGACTGTGGCAGCCACCACTGTTCCGGGAAAACTCAGCAGAAATCCCACTTCTGAATGCTTAAGATATCGAAGAAATATCATCGAACGCTCATAAACAAACTGGTATATTTAAAGACCACTAAACCAACGGCTGATCAAGTCGGCGCCATCTTGATGATTGGACGAATGCTACTGGCCTCTTGCACTTTGTAACGGGCGGTAGCTTGCGCCACCTAGCGTAGGTCTAAAGCGCGACGGTTTCGCAAAGGTGGTCGGTCACGCTCACGACGGATAAAAATGCCAATAACTCAATTGAACGCTTCGAGACAGCAACAGCCCCCAAATCATTCGAATTTCAACACCGCAATGAATCCACGCGGAGCTCGCTCACATCTTGCGTGAACTGATATACATGCAGACCTCGAAAACCACACTCAGACGCAAGCACGATGGAATTTGTTTTTCCTGCGTCGACAAAGCTCAGGAGCACCGATTTCGCGACCCGGTGCACCAATACACGAACTGCACCGCGTTATAATCCGACTGAAGACGATCGACGACAGGGGACTACTGGTCGATGTTGGTGGGGCCAATAACACGTAGCACGGATCATTAAATGATGGAATCACAGACGCGGTCTGTCATGCTCGGCATGGTTTTTGGTCGTCACCGAGAAATGACGTTTTTTGAACGTGGTGTTCGGACTTCCCAATTTAGCGCAACATTATGACCAGTTAAATACATTTTTAAGAGAAGTTACATCATGCGGCAAATTCTTGACTTCTGCGGAATATTTTATTCGTAAAACGTTTTTTTTGATGGGGGGGCATTTTGCAGCGAAGACGTGTGCGTCCGCATTGGTTACCCGGATCTGATATCAGCCTCCCGAAGCTGGTCTATCAAACGGTAGACAGCGTGTCTTACTCGCTGTCGCAGGCTGCTCACCACGTCCGTGTCACCTGAGCGAACTGAAAACGACAACAACTGCGCTGACTCTGCAGTGGTTAACTTTCACATACCTTAAGACACCAACGGAACGTACCTTTCACAGTTGTTCTTGAGCTCTTGTGAGGGGTAACCACTGTGTCAACGTAACTATTGTTGCCATTTCCAGGCGGCTCATTTCTGGATCGCCACGCTGAGCCGCGCGCCGCCAGCTTTCACAGATCGAATTCCGCAGGGGAGCTGCGCGTCCACCGCGTGTGCGCAGCGTAATGGGCACTACACTCATCCTGGGACGGTGCAATCGCAGATGTAGTCCGTCACGATTGCTACCGATACGAACGCTGATAATTTAATCAGAGGGCTTACGTACAGCCCTGAAACACCACCGAGCACGAAACAACGCAAGCTGCTGACGTCATTTCATGACACAAAGAGAAAGCGACAAAGCCCAATGTTGTCCTCATTTCATAGTAAGCGCAGCTGAGCATGCTCGGTGTAGGTTCCGAATATCCTTTCAGAGCACTTCCATAGTAAATTTTTCGTTCACTAAAAGAAACTTTAGGGATGAAAATAATAGTTCGCTTCACCGAATACTTACAATATTTTCCTAGCGTACTTACCTAACGTTCTTCTGGTGCACTAAAAGATACCTAGGGGAGGCTACTAGTAAAGGCCCGTTCACACTCTTGCGACCTCTTAAACCTGGGTTCCTTAAAACTTCTTAAACCAGAGGACACACTTGCATTGTGGCGCCATCTATGCGGTGACCCTGGAACTGCATTTCACAAGAGCGAAGGTTTTGCGGGATTTCCGAGGTCAAATGTGCGTCAGGGTTGGGCAGAAATACTCAAAAATGTATTTGGAAATACAAATACTGGGATACATTAAAATGGTAGCTAAAATACTGATACTGAAATATATCTGTAAAAGTGTATCGCGATACGTATCGGAAATACATTTTAAATAGAGGCAAAACGTATTTGGAAATACAGATACAGGAATACATTTTAGGGAAGGCCGAAATACAAATACAGAAATACTGATACTGCAATACATTTTTCGAATTTGTTTGAGACGCCAAATGAGATGAAGCTTGAAGTTGGAAGTGGAAGTTTTTGATCCCGAAATTATTTTCTGGTATTTGCCTTGAAGGTAGTGGTTTCAGACGACGAGGAGTCTTCAATGGGCTCAAAAAAACGTTCCATCAAGGACTGACCGCGGTCCCTTCCATGACATCCTGTCTGTCTGACGAGATATGTGAAATGAGTTCGACCTCTAAATAAATTCCATTTCATCCTAAATCCCATCAAAACGTCACCACGTCCCTGTCCGATAAGGGCGCCGCTGTCAACATTGATCACATGACGTCCCAGTGGAATGAACTGATATTCTTGATCTGTAGGTGTGGCCTTGAACATGGAACTTTACCACACTGCTGTATGAAAGGACAATACGTATTTCCGTGGTAGCCTGTAGGTTACCTCGTTGAAGATCGTAAAGGCAGTGTCATTTGGAATTTTCGAGAATAGTGGACCACCTGAAGCATTCTGGAACACATGTCTTATCTTCTGTTACGGTTGGAAAAACGATACGGTGACATCCCTGTTGTGAAGGTCTTTCCTGTTGACCCTCCGCCACCGACGCATGGATTGCAGTCCTGAAGTTTCGCCTAGCATCATCCAAACAGAGGCCGCGTAGATTGCGACCTGATATTGCCGGCACAGGTGCGAGCTCGAGACGAGTCGCAGGTGTACAAACTCTGAGTCGGCGCAGCGAGGCCACGTCTGGCCTCCTTCCTGGGTTTCGGATCACCAGAGCAGCGGGTAACGTTCACGTCGGCTGATGACGTACCCTTGAGCCGTGCTATATAACGGGCGCAGCCACAGACGCATTCGAATATGTGTTTAACTTCACTGCGTGAGTCATCCTACTATTTCAAGTCAACCACCGCCAGGCTCGTGCTGCAAGGGACTGTGATTCAGCTTTGCCGGTTGGGTTTACTGTGTACGCTAAGGCGAGAGAGACCGTTAGCAGCGGGCATTGGATGCCAGCAAACAATGACTCAAGAAATCCCTACCTAAGGACCTGCGGCAGAAGATGCTCTGACTCCACTCCTGGCACGCTACCTGGTTGGAGTCTCCGACTACGCAACACTTCTCATAATAAAGAAAACGACGCATAGAAAAATAGTTTGGAGATTCGGAAGGAACCTTGGTCAGCATAGTAACAATGCCCCAGCATCTCCTTGACCCTGGTGCCCACATAAGTAAAAAAAGAAAAACGCGTTAGGACTGTTTTTTTTCGGGGGGGGGGGGAGTATTTTTTTAAAGAAATTTAACGAAATACATTTCACCTTGATTGTGTCGCGATACAAAGAAACATTCAAAATGTATTTCGTTTTCGATACAATAGTACAGATACTGGTGAAAACAATTGATCGCGATACAGAAATCAGAAATACAGATACAAAATGTATTTCTGAAATACTATCTTGATACATTTGTATCGCGATACTGCCCAACCCTGATATGCGTAATACCCATAGAAAGGCTCGTTTATAACAGTGATAAAAGTTTTTCGAGCCAAGAAAGAAAGGATAATGCGCGAGAAAAATAAACAAATATGCCGGACCGCCGAGTTTACACTGCTACCCAATAGATGGCGCCAGTGTGTCCTCTGGTTTAAGAAGTTTTAAGGAACCCAGGTTTAAGAGGTCGCAAGAGTGTGAACGGGCCTTAAGACGCTTTACGTGAACTTAAACCCTACTTAGGTCTTAGCTAGTTTACTAAAAATATACTATACACAACCTTACACGTTTCAGGCTTACAAAGTATCTCGTTCCAACTTAACAACAGTTGCTTCTTGATGTTGCTGTCCGCAAAACGAGCAAGTGACGGAGAGGGTAGGGCTTTTGGAAGGTCAGTCTCGAAACCTACAAGTTCTTCTTTGTGAAGGTCGGATTCGTTGTTCAGTTTGAAGGTGGGGACAAGGAAAAAGAAATAGAAGTTATTTTTTTGTGTTTCTTTTAATTGACCAATGTTCGAAATACATGGGTGCGTGAAATGACTGGTAACGTGTTCTTTTTGTTGCAATTGTAGGTCTCTTTGGGAAAGTTCAGTGATGACTGTAGTCGGTCTTAGATTTTAGAGTGTATAAGGATTTGTGGAAGCAAAGAAAGTAACCGAGGTTGAAACGACCCTCTTCGTGTGTCTTTTCCTTCGACTAAAATTTTTGCTTTTTGTACCGCAGTCTCGGGCACTAAAAAACGAATCAATGTCAACTAGCTTTCCTGCACCCGACTGTTACCAAGTGAGGACCACACAAAATAATCTCTAAGATATGTAGACAAAATATTAACGAGATCCTGCTCTTCGTAGGTATTGTTTTTATACTTTTAGAATTTCCCCCTTGAAAATAAAATAAAAATTACCCCCAATGGACGAAAAAAAATGAACGTCGTTTCTTTTTTCGTTCGAGTAAAAATGTAACGAGTTCCCGTTCCAGTTACCCCGGTGCAAAATGGAACGGCGGCGTTTTTTCGTTCCTCCTAAAAGGAATGCGTTCCAAAAACGCCGTTCCGTACAGCACTGCTTGGGTTAAACGGCCCAAGGCATATGAAGCGAAAATGCGGATGTGAAGCAAATGACAAACTTTGAGAGAGCGTCAAAGTTGAATGCATTTTTGGGATCACGGAATGTGAAGTGCGCGCTGCAAACTTTGGATTGACCGATTTAGTAAGTTTTGATGTCGCCTAGAAAGTTTATAATATAAATTTCAGGGATCAATGAGCGCATCGGGGCAGAATGAGGACAAAGCAGGCGCGGACTTCACCCGCGGAGGGGTGCCGCACGGCGGGCCTTATATTGAATCTCAACTTATCATGGAATTCAGGGGACGCTATGGGCCATCCCACCCATGTGAATGTATAACGTAAATACGTTTCCCACACGTCGCTGCGTGCCCCTGAAAGTAACGTCACACTCACACGGCTTCGAAATGGCTAGGATGACTCGCCAACGTCCGCTGGGGTTCATCGCAAGGTGAAAAGGATGATAGGAAGTTGAAAGCGGAGCACCGGCTGTGCCGAACGTTTGTTTCCTAACAAGAAAAGGTATGTTTTGCTGAGAGCTTCTCTGATCCTATTTTCCGGCGAAGAGTAGGATGCGCTCGTCACAAAGTACTATACGTTTATTTGTGACAATTAAAAAGTTGAATATACAGAGCTAAATAAAGAGGTAATTATCGTAGTCTACGGGAACCTTAAAAGATAAGCCTCGCGGCAGTAATGAGTACGGTCAGCGATCTCAAGTTTCTGAGATTGACAGCCTTTACACGCAACATCTTGGCTTAGGACAGAATGTATATATTGCTGTCCACAAAATATTATATTGGCGAAATCGCTTATTTCACTAGAAGGGCTGGGCGTCGATTAAAAATTTAAACGCAGTTAATCGCCAAACTTTAAACTATTAATCGGTCTCGTCCATTTCCATGCATACTATACTTTTGAACGTTGAAATTACCTATATATATATTGTTTGTCTTTGCTGAAAATGGGATAAACTGCGCAATATAAAATCTCGACTTTTAATCAAATTGGATACCTAGTTACGTACAGTTGAAATGCGTTCAAACTCACAGATTATTGCTTCAGCTGCATGATGCAGAGGTTCGTTGCTATTATCCGGCAAGACCGACCTCCTTTCGTTGTTCACAACAGTCTCTGCTGCGTTAAACAAACACTCGCATGGCCTTGAAGTCGACGGGACACATGTAACAATCCGCACTTGTCTCTAGTTACATATATATATATATATATATATATATATATATATATCTTGCAATTTACTTTAGGTTAAAACTTCACCTAAAGTTTGCCCTTTATATAGGCGCACTCGTCAATTTCTGCGTGGGGGACAGCATTTAATTTTCACTTTCTCTTGGTTTCTCCAAATTTTACCGATTAACCGGTTAAAATTTTTAATCGCGATTAAAACATTAATTGATTGATCGATTAATGATCGATTAATTGCCCAGCCCTACTATTTAGATCCATTGCCCAGCCCTACTAATTAGTAGAAAGAAACACACTGTATTGTGAATAACCCAAAATTAAAATAAACAGCATACATGCAAGAAGAGTGGTTGTCTGGGCGAGTTGGTTTGACATCTTATGCAATCTTGTGCGCAGCAAGGAAGAAGAAAAAATGGAGAACTAGACACAACATGGTGCCTTGTTGTGTCCTGCTCTCCCTTTTGTCCTCGTGCTTGCTGCGCACACGATTGCATAATCACACATATGGAAGTCAAGCCACTCGCATCCTAATGGAACATTAGC